>JAKTUQ010000004.1:0-600000 GCA_030556775.1 Scheffersomyces quercinus | reverse complement strand
GGTTGGTGGTGGCATCTTGAGGAGTGTACTTAGCGATGGACTCGAACTCACCGGTGTCGGTGACGATGACGGTACCAGAGGCTTTCAATTGTTCCAAGGAGTTAGAAGACATTGTGTGTAATTACTATGAGTAGTTGCTGCTCAAACAAAACAAAATCTCACCCAATTGGAAACATGTGGTGGAAACCCAACGTTTATATATTCGTGGGCGTCCGAATCTCTGGGGGTTATCCAACCGAAAATCGACAATCGGAGGCGTGTGCACAGGAAGTCGTGCTAAGTTACATTGTCCAGTGGTAAATGATGAGAGGCACACCTTAAGGGCGACGGAAGATCGTTATGCGCACGGAAGAGAGTAGGTCTTATTATTGGCATCATTTAGTAAGCGGAGGGAAAAAAGAACGGGCTATTGGGGGACATGGAACGTAATAGAGCGAGCACATTGACAGAAGTGACTACAGTAGACAGTAGCAAACCGAAGCATACCGGGAAAGAAACGGGCCCAAGATGCGAGTCTGTATGGGGGTTCTAGAGCTAGGGTTAGAGGTGGAGGTGGACGTGGGATGCGTCACGAATGTGGATTGCAACTGGTGGGGAGTCATGCTGGCAGGGTTTTTCGTTCTTTTCTTTTTGCAGTTTGTAATGTGTAATGGTGAGTAACGCATTAGTAGTGTTTTACAAGTAGAAACTCGGAGAAATCGCTACAGTGTAGGACAAGTGGGACGAGGACGGGGTTCAGCTGGATTCTCGATACTATATAGCTTTTGGGATTTAAGTATGAGTATATACTTTGGGTATGGTCTAGTCCGTTTCAAACTTCGCTAGTGGTACAATGCTTCCACTGCAACGAATTTCCCGGAACTCAACTGAAGCTCACCAGGATCGCACTGATCAACCTTCCGTTGGAAATTGGTCTCTACAGTCAGTCCTCGTAAACGAACTGAAAATTGAAGGTCTAAGCGTACGCCAGGTTATTGCCGTTTGCAAGCACTTGTTGGGCACAAAGGTCATTAAATCAATAATAGTGACTAATAGTAACACATTGATCGCCTTTGACCAGTAAGGCTGGTGTTTTTGGTGTGAATTTTTTCTAGGTGTGTAGTATTGACTATTGTCCTACATTATTATGGTTTTAACTACTACTACTACTACTATTATTTTTTTATCCCTCATTGATCGTTCACTCGCCTAGCGTTCGTAATTGTGTGCCTCCACTCGAGTCTGGTTTACCCTCTCTGGATCTTCTCGAGTTCTGTAGTCGCATCGCGGCTTCGGAGTCATAATCGAGACGATTCTCGGGGTGATATTTTCGTTCTTCTCTTCTCGCCAAGTTACATCAGAGAAGCTTCGTCGCCCCTCTCTGAAGTTGAACAGTATATAAACCCCTGCGATCCGCTGTCGAACAACCATTTTATCACGTGAGAGCAAATATCGGAGCTTGCGGGTTTAATACTAACAAATGGCAACCCTACCTTTTCTCGCCACATTAGCATGAGCTTCTCTGTAGCAAACATCGGTTCTGACTTAGAACTACAGTAGTTAAAACGCTTCAATGAACCAGATAATCTGTAACCTTCGTCTTCCTCTGCCAAGCTTTTCTCCACATTAGAGTTCCAACTAACGTACAAAATGGCCATAACAAAGCGCTTGCTCATTAGAGCATCGAACTCTTACGACACAGACCTCAAGATTGTTCCCGTCAACACCAACATACCGTTAGAGATTGAGTCGGACATAGGAAAGTTCAAATTGCTCATCATAGTAAAGAACTTCGACGGCTCTGCTCCTCATAGAGAAAACAGTTTATATAATACAGGCGATAAAACATACCTCAATGGCAATGCCATTGGGCCAGAGGTCACGGATGTGGATGAGTTAACCAAGAGTTTGAATCCTAATCTTCGTGTGGAGATTCATTTCGAGCCAAAAGAACCTATTAATGGTTCAGAGTTGGTCTTTGGAAATGATCTCTCGGTTCCAATTAAAGAGTACGTACCAACCACATTGTTGGCCACGGGACTAAAATTCTTTAGATGGTTTGTTAACAAAACAATGAGGGCCGATATCTACAGTGACAAGCCATTTGTATACGGACTTGCCTTGAATAGTTTTACATACTTAGCTGTCAACGAGTCGGATGACAACGAGCTAACGCAACAGTTATCTCCAACGAAAAAGCCACCACCAGTTCCTTTTACCAATTTCAAGGAGAATTTAAATGAGAACCCTGATAACATACTTGACATTCCAGAAACTTCTACCGAACGTGTTAGGTACTTTCTTTCGTTAGACAAATGCAAGGACTTCGTCTTCAACAAAGATACCTCGTACCTTTTGCAATTTGACACAAATTTCATTAAAATGGCCGACTCGCATTATGCAGTTAGTATCCCTACATTTGGCGGTCGTACGTTTGATATTGATGTTTCCAGCTACGCTAATGACAAGTTGAATAACTTCAATTGGACGGTCAAGCTCGGTGGTATTGATGAAGTTGATACTGGAACCCTCGGTTTAGTTATTAATTTTGCTTTGTTGGAAGAAGATGACAAGCAACAGGCCAAATGAAGCGTCTGGAACGTTTCACACTATGACTAGAGAATATGAGGAAACTTACCACAAGGTGCAACACATAAAGGCACTTGTGTGTACTGAAGTAAAGCTATTGATTTATTCCATTCTAGATTGAAAATATATAAATTGTGCAAGAGTATACCCCGTATCATAGCATACACGTTAGCGTACATCTGTAGCATATATCGACATTGCTTACTCTCATATCATAGATACTCTGATTGCAGCATTCTCGCTACATTCAGGAGATTGCAAAAAGTTAATTACTTGCGTCGTGGGGCGGTTCTTAGCAAATAAAAAATATGCACGTGATTCGGCTAATGTCACGCCCATCACAGTAAAATAAACAAAAAGCAGTCACTTTCAGATATACAAATCTGGAAAAGCAGTCACACCAAGCACCTTTGCAACACCTTTGATTTCATAGCTGCAAAAAATCACCCATCATGTCAGACGACAACACTGGGCGACATGAGGGGTTGGATGACGATATAGACCTCAGTAGTGTCATAGCGAACAGTCTATCTGCGTTGACTGGTGGCGAGAAGGCCTCATCTCAAAATCATAACATTGATGATACCCACTCAGAGGAACAGCACAGGCTGCAACATTTGCAGCAATTTGAAGCGCATATTGAGAACAATGTGCAATATGAACACAACGATCACCATGAACAAATACGACTACCTGAACATAATGAGTCAAGTGATCATCATGACGATTTGGACTTGGAAAGTGCAATTGGTAATGTGTTTGACCTGTTTGACTTTGATAGTCTAGGGAGCAACCAAGAGAAACGTACCAATAATGAAGGGACAGTTGCAAATGAATCAGGTGTAGATGATATAAAACCAAACGATATCAATGATGATGTACCGATTTTAGAAAATAAAGATGGTCCTTCCGTTGCTGGAGATGCTCAACAAGAACAACATTATCATGCAGATGATTTTGACAACATAGAAAGAGCATTTGATGAGGCGATACAAAATCAGGAACACATTGAATCAAGGTCTTTAGCACAGCTGAACGACAAAGCCAATACTGAGCAACATCATGATGGTCTCGATCGAAAGGTTCACATTGAGAAAGAGCCTATATTACAAGCATCTATGCACATAGAGCAGGAGGACGGAGATGTACAAGACGATGAAGTAGACTTGACGAGTGCAATTGGTGATGCGTTCAAGAATGCTGAAGAAACTGCACTTAAAAACATTGATCAGCAAAGTTCCCGCCAGGATAACATCATAGAACATAATCGTCTCGAACCTCAAGCGGTTGAAAATAATGAACATGCTGATAATAGCGAATCTGATTTAAATTTGGATAGTGCTATCGACAATGCATTCAAAGGGATCGAGGAAGGACCCCAAAGTGGCAAAGAGGATTCTAAGGCGGATAACTCCCAACTTAGTGGCAAAAATCATACATTTGAGGAACGAATCGCTGTCGAAAATGACGACGCAGATAATTTGGATTTAGACGACGCCATTGGAGATGCTTTCAAACAGGCCTTTGGAAAAGAATCTGAGTCTGATCATAAGACTCATGTACCAGGAAAAGATGTGGCAATTGCCCAAAGGGAAAATCAGATTACTGAGTCCAAAGAGCCCAGTGAGGCCAGTGAGGCCAATGAGTCTCATTTAGATGATGCAATCGGAGATGCCTTTAAAGAAATCTTTCCAGACCACGTCCCTCTGAAGGTAGACGAGAAAAGCAGGTCAGTTGAGAAAGATGAAGAGCTACAACGTAATTCCGAGCATAATCAGAATGACCATCACACCGAAGAAAGCACTTTCCATGGAGATGAGGATATTGATTTAGAGACAGCTATAGGTAACGCTTTTGCCAACATCATGCCGGTACCAACAGGAATTCAAGAGTCTGCAGAAGCAGCTGTTGAAATGTCGGAAGAAACAAAGGAAGTACAAACCAACCAAAGAGAAGTGGACGATGATGACGAGGAGGAAGATTTGGAAGCTGCAATTGGCGATGTTTTCAAAAACTTGGCTCCACCAGCTCATGGAAATAATTATAAGTCGCAGAATCCAATTGAGAAAGATAGTGACGGAGACTCAGACGCTGCGTTGGAAGATGCAATTGGCTCCGCCTTTCAATCGATTACAGAAACTCTACCAGCTCCAAAAGTTCCTTATGCGCCAATGCAGACAGAGAAAGAGGTAACAGAGGATGATTTAAGTGCTATCATTTCTTCAACCTTTCACAAAGTGATTGGCAACCATGACACAGTGATAGATCGTACTGAACCCCATGAGCAGGAGCATGAAGCTGATACCTCAATGGAGGATGCGATAGCCGAGGCTTTCAAATCGGTAAACCAGGAGACATCCCACAATACTCTTCATAAAACAGACAAAGCTAAAACTACTAGAGAACCCGTTGACTTATCCAACTTGGTTCAAACAATCGTTCATCAAATGACCACACAAGATGATTCTGAATTGGAATCAAATAAATTACCTGTTCCAGAGAATGTCATCCAAGAGTTAGCACTAGAAATTACTCATCAGGTTCAGGACTATTTGACTGAAGCAGATACAGAGAAAAAACCCAAGGTAACTGGCTTACCTCAGATTGATGAGAATGTTCTTGCCCACTTCCAAAATGAGGCGCATAGAGAACAACTTTCTGGTTCAGTGAAGCCGAGCAGGAGCGACGATCCAAGCGATCCTGGTTTACAATCCGCTCTTGCGAATGCTGTTCGAAACGTTATTGCTACAGGAGCAAGTGTTACCCAAGATAGATTGACCCATGAAGACAACGAGGCAGATCTAGAGCAATTGCAGATGAACGATATTTTGCAGAATGCATTTAATATGGCCATGGAACACCCCCAAGAATTGCTCTCCGATTTGGAGATTGATGATGACGGGCAGCCAAGAAACCACCTCCCAGCACTGAGATCAAAACAGACAGAAAGTTTACCTACTCAAACGCCAATACAAAGATTATCTCGTCAAATATCGACATCCACTGCTACATTTCTCGAATCACTTAACAGATCCAACGACATAACATTGTCACTGGATTCAAAACTGAAATCCAGCAAAGCGGCAGAAGCTGAAGGCTCATCTAGTCAAATATCAACATCCTTTTCTAAAGCAAGTGACGAGTCCAAGAGAAAGTCTTTATCAATCGCTGAGACCCTTGCTTTGCATCGCAATTCCATGCTCAAGCGTACGTCTAGAGACTACTCGTCAATTGAATCTCTAGATGAGGTGACTCCCAAGGACCGTGCCACCTCGTTAATTAATGTTGGATTAAATTCACAATTGTCGAATGTACTAAGTTCTTTGACCTCAAGAATTGGCACCACTGGTACATCGGAAACGGACTTGCTCAGTGTTATAAGACAGATGACAAATGCATACTCCTCGAGTTCTCCTTTGCAAGCTCCTCTTCTCTCTAGAGTAGTTCCTTCTCCATCAGAGATCATATCTACTTACAAGACAAGGGAAGAGAAAGATACCATTGTCAATTCCTTATCTCTTGCAAAGAAATATCTACAGGACCAAACCACTGTAGAGAACGTTCAAGCAGCAACATTAATTGACAATGTAATAAATCAATTCAATGATTCTGACATTGATCCCAGTCTCACGGGCTCGTCAGCTGGATCACCAAACAGTTTACCGGATATAAAGCAAGAATTCATTGCATCTATAAGTAATTCAATTGTTTCTGCAATTTCAAACTTTTCAGCCACTAGTCACTTCAGCAGAACCACCTTGTCCCAAACAGAGAAAATTAGGATGGATTCTCCAGAATATAAGGAAAAAATCCGCATAGACAATAGAGAGCGAAAGAAGAAGTGGAGAGAGGAGAACGCGGAACGAAATAAGGACAATGATTTGAGATCAAGAGTTCTCAAGAGAGCAGCTGCCATGTTTGGTGAAAAAGATACACCTGAAAAGAAGGCATGGGCGGACGAAGAATTCAACAGAAGAAGAGAGAAACGAATTAGCAAAAAGAGGAAGAGTGAGTCTAAACCACATTCGGAGGAGTCAGGTTCTCTCGAAAGATCTTCCACAGGGCACGAGAAGGACACCTCGAATATATACTTGCATGATGAGAATTTGGTTAGGCCAGTCACTGATATCTTCAATATTCTTTCTAGTACAACCCAAAGGGAGGACCCTGGAGCAGCTTTGGCGGCTACTGCAGCTGCAACTGCTACAGCAGCTGCCATATACGCCAATAATACTTCGAATGCAAATCTAAAGCAGGTTGACTCCGCCGTTTCATCTATTTTAGCGAAGTTGATGAATACTGCGACAGCTGCAGGTCAACAAGAAAGGATGTCGAGCCTTTCTAGGGGTGTTGCTTCTTCATTCAGACTTAATTCTTCTCCGCCATTGCAGACTTCACAACCATCCCTCCCTTCAAGATTGCCCGATGCTGAATTGAGTTCTTTGGTGAAGACGAGCCCTGGTTCAACAAGTGGTATTCTCAGTCGTCTTTCTGCAACAATCAAGGGTTTGACTTCGAACAGTTCCTTGCCTGGGACTTTACTCGATTTTAGTAATTTGAATTTACAAGAAAAAAGGAGAGCCGACACTACACTTCTTGCTGATCCGAAAAGAGCGAAGGTGGGTAGTTTTTTGGATGGTAACGAGAAGGATTCTATTTCCAAAATTGTTTCCAACTTAGACCAGATTCGTAATTCGATTGCATCCAGCTCATCTTCGCATATCTGGAATACAACAAGCGCACTCAAGATGCCCCAGTACAAAAAGAGGGAAGCCGTTAACATCGACTCTAAATTGAATGGAAACTCGGAAGTCAAAAGCGAGTATCCAGCATTATCATTACCAGCTGCTTCCCCATTTATATCCAATAAAGTTCATTTGGGGATTAATATCAACTCGCCATCAACAGCTTCTGGTTTGAGAAAGCCTGGAAGCTTTCAAAAGCCAGATCACGAAAAAGCTAAAAGCATGGGATTCCCAAGGTTGCCAACTGCTCTAAAGAAGCAAAAGTAAACAATTAATCATACTTCAATTCTATTTATTGTGTAATTATAAATTTATATGACTATTCAAGCGTACACGAATTGTAAAATTGCAATGTTGAATATCTTAAAATGCTTCAGTCTCCTTGTGCAACCAGTTGTAAGCTCTTTTATCTCCCATCTCCAATAATTTCTCAGCAAAATCCTCCCTAACGCTTTTGTGATACTCGTTAATCCAATTGAGTTCCACTGGAGATAACAAATTCGTGTCAATTAATTTTCTGCAGAAAGGAACCTTGGTCAAGTAGCCAAAGCCCAAAAAGTTCTCTCCATTTCTAGTTTTGCCAACCAAATCATCACATTCAATGATTTCAAGCTCGCTCTCGATTCGAAAACCAACCTCACCGTCAATATAGAAACCTGGTTCGTCTGTAAGAATTCCTCCTTTTCTGTACAAATCAAGTGCAGATGGACCCCCACTGGTAGTCAGGATTGATAATGGGCCTTCGTGAACATTTCCAAAACTACCTACACCATGTCCGGTTCCATGGTTGAAATCCAAACCCTCATTCCACAATGGTTGTCTGGCATAGGCATCAAGAATAGTTCCCGTTCCTGTGGAGTGTGGAGGAAATTTTGCCATTGCTACTGCAAGATGCCCTTTTAAGACTAGGGTATAATACTTCTTATACTTATCCGTTAAGCCCTCGTAACCAAATTTGTACGTTCTGGTAATATCTGTTGTTCCCTCTAAGTAGTGTGCTCCTGAATCGATAAGATAAATCTGGCGAGGGTCAATAATGGCATTATCTTCTTTGGTAGGCGCGTAGTGAATTATTGCAGCATTTGGGCCCGTTGAAGAAATAGTTTCATATGATAAGCCTTTAAAGTTTGGAAGTTTTTCTCTAATAGAATATATTTTGCAGGCTGCATCATACTCTGATAGACGTTTCTTCTTGTTCACCAATTGATGGTCTAACCACGACGAGAAAAGTATAAATGCAAGAGAGTCTTTATATTGCGCAATTTTGGCATTGAATAATTCTCTCGAGTTCTTGAAAATCTTTGTATTAGCGACTATCGATTCATGTCTAACGTTCTGTTTACCAACAGATTGTGGCAACGAATCGAATAATGCGTAAGTAGTGGACTCCTTATTCGGTAATACGATAGAAATGTCAGGGCTGTCGACAGTAGTCCTTAGTTGAGAGACATCGACATAGAACTGATCATATTCTTTTACCACCAATCCTGTAATAGTTTGAAGATAAGAATGAAGTGTTGGAGTACCCTGCTCAATTTTAGTTTTGTAAGTATATAAAGTCACTGAATCAAGTGATACTATTGCGTAAGCGAAAAAGACTGGGGTGAATGGAACGTCATTGTCACTTCTCAAATTAAACAACCAAGCAATGTCATCCAAGGCAGTTATTATAAGATGGGTACTGTTATAGTTGTCAGAGGTCAATGTTTCTCTGATCTTTTTCACCTTATCATCAGTTGACTGTCCCGAATATTGAAGTGGTAAATGGTAGACTGGTTCTAACGATCTACTTGGCTTCTCGGCACCCCAAACAGCATCTACCAAGTTCAATTCAAACAAAGGCTTGAACTCAAACTTACTTTGGTAGTTTAAGATTCTAACTCTTTTGAAATAATCACCAATTGACAAACTGATCACCCTAGGGTCACAAGAAATGACTTTACTGAACTTGTTCAGCATTGCCTTGGTAATAGCAAACTTATTCCATGTTGGATAACTCGCAATTCCCTGTTTCAATAACTTCCAATACCGTTTATCTAATTGCTTTTCTGCTTGCAAAAAATATCTTCCATCTGTTGATAAGGCGGCTTCTCCTGTCAATGTTTCTGGGTCATCCAAAGTAACTACAGCGATACCGGCACTGCCCGTGAAGCCAGAGATAAACTCTCTTCTTTTATCAGCAAGAGCAGTATACTCTGACTGATGTTCGTCCTCGGATGGAATGATGTATACTCCGATATTGTGCTGCTTCATCAACTTCCTTAACTCGTACAATTTCTCCTCTTGAGAGAGCGACGATTCTGACAATATAATTGGAGTTGTAGTATATGGCAACTCTGGAAGCGCATCATCATCGTCCGAGTAATCAATAATATCCTCTTGCATGTACGTTTCCTTGAGTTGTTTGGTCAATTGCGGGAGACATTGGAATGGTTTGGTAAGTAGCGAGGTGAACGATGGGCAGGTATTAGTGGAGATCTCATTCTCGGCAGCAAGCTGTCTGTTACGGTAACCTAACAAGGGTTCTTTCTCCGAGTATTCGGGCATTGTAAGTCTGAGACTGATAGCTAAATTCGAAATAGCTCAACCTTTCCTTATGTAGTCTACGTAAGAAGTACGTAAACGAGGAATAAAGCCTTAGTTATATAAGGAAAAGCATATACAAGCAACTAGAACTCCGTGTGACTCCAAAGATAAGCACCGGACCAAAAAAGGTGCGGCATTAAAGCTCCAGAGCTCTGACTGCAGGTGGGAACTTGTCATATTGGTCCGGTTGAGGTGGGGAAGAGATGGATTTAACCAATAAGGCTTGTAGCAGTTGTGTTGGTCTGGTTTGTACAATTAAGGTTGAAGGGTTTGGTTCCCTTGAAGTGGTTTATACGGGAATGTCTAGAGAGAGTAATAATAATTTCCCGACGTGACTCTGGCTGATTACTCTCTAGATAGACTCATGCTCGGCAGTTCAATGTCATCATCAAAAGCCGCTGTGCGGAATGGCTCTTGGACTTTCTACATATGTAATCAAAACCATTTTGTGTTCTATTGTTGTACAGAGTTCTACAAGTAGAAATTGAAGTTGCATTTGCATTTACAAGACCGAGTGACTGTGTGGGTTCTCTATTGGCCATTTAGTTTTCCGCGACCCGCAATGGGTGCAAAATTTGTATTGAACATTATACAAAACTAACAAATCGAGTTCATAACTATGGTTGATACGCAGGTGGAGTTTCACTGGTGGCATTGTATAGAGTTTTCAATTCCTTTAGCTTGCTTTGATACATTTCTTTCGTCTTTACTGGCACCGAATGCAACCACAATTCAACGGCCTCAACGCAGTTCATTAGCTTTATCTCTGCAATGGAGGTTGGAGCATTGTTGGATTTCTCATCATCGTATGTGTCCTTCAAGTAATACAAGAATGTTTCGAGTTCGTTGTTGAGTACTTCAATTTCTCTCTCTTCGTCTTCTTGTAACTTGAGACTTTCAAAGTCTTTCATCATCTTTTCTATTTGCTTGCCAGTAAGACCGCCCAGGTTTCTGGTGATCGTTATATTCCCAGAATTAGACGAGCTTCTATCTTTGGCCGTTACCGTCAAAATTCCATTTGCATCAATGTTGAAAGTGACGTCAATCTTTGGTACCCCTTTAGGGTATGGGGGAATTTGTAGAATAAAGGACCCCAAACACCGGTTGTTTTTACATTTAATATTCTCTCCTTCAAACACATTAATGGACAAGCGGGTGTGGTTATTGTAGGCATTAGTAAACTCTCTTGTGAAGGCATTTGGGAGAACGGATTTTCTTGGGACGACAACATCAAATTTGTTTCCAGTAGTCTCGATCCCCAAAGAGAAGGGGGTAATATCATACATCACAATTCTTTCAAGGTCGGAAGGAACATAGGACGAAAGCATTGCCGCCTGAATTGCTGCTCCCTGGGCAACTGCTTCGTCAGGGTTGATAGACCAGTTAAGCGATTTTCCTTTGAAGAACTCTTTAACCAAGCTTTGAATCTTTGGAATTCTCGTTGAACCTCCAACCATTACTACCTCATCAATTTGTTTCTTAGATAGTTTTGAATCGTCCAACACATACTCAATCGGCTTTAAGGTATCCTTGAAAAGATCATAACATAACTTTTCAAATAAGGCCCTACTGATGTGGATAGAAAAGTCATTACCATCGAATAAAGATTCTATCGTGATGACTGTCTGAACCGTAGTGGAAAGTACTCTTTTCGCTTTTTCGCATGCACTTTTCAATCTTGCCATAGCTGTAGCATTCTTGGTTATATCAGAGTCATATTTCCTTTTGAGCTCTTTCACACAATAATCCACTAGCCTGTTATCAAAATCCTCGCCTCCTAAGTAACCATCACCGGAGGTCGATTTTACTTCAAATGAACCCAGTTTAATTTTCAAAATGGAGACATCGAACGTTCCACCACCTAAGTCGTAAACAAGAACGTATTTCTCGCGCTTAATCTTATTATGGAGACCATAGGCAAGTGCTGCTGCAGTTGGTTCATTAAGTACCTTCAATATATTCAATCCTGCTATAGACCCAGCATCCATTGTTGCTTGTCTTTGAGCATCGTTGAAGTAGGCTGGAACAGTGACAACTGCATCTGTGATGTTTGTACCAACGTATGCCTCTGCTGAGGATTTCATTTTGGACAAAATCATAGCTGATATTTCTTCTGGAGCAAAATACCTTATTTCATTTTTGTAATATACTTGAATTGCAATTGATCCACTCTTTCCGACTAGTTTGAAAGGCTGTCTTTTTATATATTGCAGTAGCTCGGGACTAGAATGAGGTTTTCCAATTAGTCTTTTCACAGCAAAAAGTGTATTAAAAGCATTCACAGATATTTGATTTTGAGCAGATTCACCAACCATAATTTCTTTATCATTGAAAGCCACCAAAGAAGGTGTGATTCTATTTCCTAGCTCGTTGGGAATTATTTCTGCACGATTATTGGCAAATACGCTAACACATGAAAAGGTAGTTCCTAAATCGATTCCGATAGCCTTTGTTGTGGAATTAGTAGATGTCATAATTTATGTGTAATGAATTCTGGAGAGAAAAGAAGCTTGGTATATAGAATTATTTGTAATTACCAGAAGGTGCAATTGATCCTTTTAAATACCTCATGAGTACGGTGGATGTGAAGCACAGCCTTCAAGGAGATAACTACCGAATTAGATATTGAGCAGCAGTTCTATGTTCGGGCTTGAATTTTAAATCAGAGAGAATAATCCTTAAAATCCTTAAATATGGAGATAAATACGAATACATGACGTTAATTTGTAATCGTGGGCCGTGGTTGGACGACGTGAAAGCTTACAGGAGTCATCCAATAGCTGCAAAAACCTACGAGTCACAACAAGGATATCATTCGGGGGATCGGAAAATACTAATCTGTCCAGATTGTTATGACATCATTGATAGATATAGTACTTTTTAGATAAGAGCATTATGAAGGATCTGGGTGATCTTCAGATTTTAGCCGATTTTTGAAATAATTAGATAAAGATACTTACTGACCACCCCATTTCCCTTTATATTCCCAACCTTAAATCCAATTTAAGGATCATGCCGGTGCTAAATGATAAGGCAACCACTTTCAATTACTAATCCAGTCACGAGTGCAGCTCCACGTTGATGCAATTCTTCATATCGGTAGGTCATCCAATAACAGTACTAGTGTATGTTTGGCTGCGAATGACGCTCGCTCGCTCTTTCCATTAAAAAATACCTCTCATTATCTGTCTAGATAAACATGATCTCCTCCCCCATGCGACACCACAGTAAATGTCGTGGTAGTGCTCCTCGCGGAGACATTATATTTTAGATCTTTTGTTTACAACATCTGGTAACGCGTCTGGAGTGATCTAAAATATCAAGCTTATGATAATACATTCAGCCCAGTAACTCAATAGCACAGTTATTCAAGTTCACTAAGAAAGAAAACACAATGGGTAGACTCATAGGATTGGAATTGAACAATTTTAAGTCGTATCGGGGAACTACGACTATTGGTTTGGGTAGCTCATTCTTTACATCTATTATAGGACCGAATGGTGCTGGTAAGTCCAACATGATGGACGCCATATCATTCGTGTTGGGTGTGAGATCAACACACTTGAGATCCCAGAACTTGAAGGATTTGATCTATAGAGGAAGGAGAACTAATGTGGATTCAAACTCATCTGTTGATGATCTTGAACAAGACCCAACCAGAGCATATGTTATGGCTACTTACGAAAAGGAAAATGGGGAGATCTTAAAGCTTAAAAGAACCATTTCGGCCACTGGAAATAGTGAATATAGAATTAACGACGTGTCTGTTACGTCTCTTAACTATTCTATGGTATTGAAAGCAGAAAATATTCTCATCAAAGCACGTAATTTCTTGGTGTTCCAGGGAGATGTCGAACAAATTGCTTCGCAATCGCCCAAGGACTTGACCAAACTCATTGAAAACATTAGTGGCTCCTCCGAGTTTGCGAAAGAGTACGATTCTTTGAAAGATGAATACGAAAAAGCACGCGAATTTTCAAACACCGTCTTCTCCAGAAAGAGAACATTAAACTCGGAATCTAAGCAATACAAAGAGCGAATGGCCGAACAGCGTCAATTTGAAGAGAAATTAATTGAGAAGGATAACGCAATTAAAGCTATCAACTTATACCAAATATATCACAATGAAAAGAAGCATTTCGAAATCAAAACGGAAATTCAAACTAAAAATAAAGAGTTAAAGGAATTAAAGAAGAGCCTAGCAGCAGAAGAGAAGCTTTTCAAAAGTGCTTCATCAAGTTACTCCAAAAAAGTATTGGAATCAACGCAATATAGCAAGTCAATTTCTAAATTATCCACTCATGTTGAGTCTTTAAAGAGAGACTTAATCCCAATGCAAGCCAGTAGGCGTGCTGTTACTTCAAAAATAAATTCGTCTAAAACAAAGATCACTGATTTACAAGCAGATTTGAAGAGACAGAATCAACTGGTAGAGTCTGTTGAGAAACAATTGAGGGATGCTCAGCGACTTTTCAACGATTTCCAGAATAAAGTGGCATCTTCTGTCTCAATGTCGGTATCGGCAGACGGTCAAAGAGAGTACGAGAAATTAAGAGCAGACTATTTAGCCAATGGAGGATCAGCCTTGGAGGAAGAAATATCTCTTTTGATGAACGAGAAGGATGGAATACTAGCAAGTATTACTAGTCTTGAAAATCAAAAGTCAAATTCGATTAGCAGAATTTCGGACTTGCAATCAGTGATTAATACTGACTTGAAATCCAAGCTCGCAGATATTACTTCTGATATTAACAATCTCCTCGCGCTCAAGCAGGAGAAAGTGGATTCTAGAAGTGCCCTTATTAAAGCGAAGGATCAATACAAATACGAAGAATTACAAATAAATTCTGAACTTAGAGATGTATTAGTCCGATTGGATGAGATCTCTTCACAGCAGAGGGAGTCCAACAAGCAGAAGAAACTAAGAGAAAATGTGTCGATGTTGAAGAGATTATTTCCACAAGGTGCGATCAAAGGAATTGTTTACGAATTAGTAAGACCAACTGAACAGAAATACGAAAATGCGTTGCAAACCGCACTTGCTAGAAATATGGATAGTGTAATAGTGGAGACTACTAGTGTGGCTTATAAGTGCATAGAAATATTGAAGGAAAGAAGAGCTGGCGTAGTTACATTCATTCCTTTGGATTCGGTTCTTAGCGATCCCGTTAATTTGAACTATATGAGGACCATCAATGAGCGTGCACAACCTGCCATTGACATATTGGAGTATGAAGATAAGTCCATAGAACAGGCGATTAATTACATTGTTGGTGACACGCTAGTTGTGGACTCAATTGATTTGGCAAGAAAATTGAAGTGGAACTCCGCTCAGAAGTTAGAAAACAAGGTGGTTACCATTGAAGGTTCTATTATCCATAAATCTGGTTTAATGACAGGAGGTAACCAATCTCAGAAGTCCACTGCATCACTCAACTGGGACAAAAATGAGTGGACTAACTTGAATTCATTAAAAGAAGACATCACTATGAAGTTAGCTGCTCTCCACGAAAGTAGACCGAAGGAATTAGAGATAAATCTTCTATCAGAAGAAATCAGCCAATTGGATGATAGACTCCCAATCTTGAGAAACCAGAAAATGAGCTTCGAAAGAACAATCAAGGATAGAGAATCCGAGATTACCTTCCAAGAAGAACTTCAACGTGGATTTATTGAATCTATCTCTTCCAAAAAGAAAAAAATAACTAAGATCGATGAGAAAATTGCTATAATTCACGAGAGGACTGCTACATTGCAGAAAGAAATTTATTCGGATTTCTGCAGCCATTATGGTTTCCTTAACGGTATTGGTGATTACGAGAACATGCACGGAGCCACTTTAAGAGTAAGAGTGAAAGAAAGAACACAATATTCCAAAGCTATTTCAACCTTGAGTAATAAGTTGAAATTTGAAAAAGAAAGAGTTTCTGAAACCAAGTCTAGACAACAAAGCTTAAAGGATCAACTTCTGGTGCTTGAAGAAAATTTACTGAATATAGTCCAAGAAATTCAGACTGTCGAAGAGAAGGTAGACAAGGTTGAAGCTGAACTTGAGGTATTGGAGTCAGAGCAGAAGCAGTTCAGTAGCGATCTTCTGTCTCAAATGAAGAGTTCCAAGAGTTTAGAAGCGAAGGTCGCAGAGTATGAAAGTACCATTAACGCCTTAGCGAAACAGATAGTTTCTCTTGAGGAACAATTACTAAAGATTGATACCGAGAGAGTAAACATATTGAAAAATTGCAAGATTCAAAATATTAACATTCCATTACGTGATGGATTGCTAGAGTCTATCTCAATAGGTGAGAATTCTGACAATTTGGTGAAGGAGATCTACGAAATTGAAGTTGACTACTCGATGTTGGATGAAAAGTTAAAGCAAAACTTCAATGTCAAAGTCCAAGCAGAGCTTGAAGCAAGGCTACAAAATACAATTGAACAATTAGAGAGATTGACGCCAAATGGTAAAGCTATGGATAGGTTGAAAGAAGTAGAAACAAAACTCAAAGACTTTGATAAGGATCATACGCTTGCGAGACAAAAGGAGCGCAAGGTCTATGAAAAGTTTCAGGCAGTCAGGGACAAAAGATATGAAGCTTTTATGGAAGCTTTCAACCATATCTCTTCACAAATTGATTCTACGTATAAAGAATTGACCAAATTCCCAGCTTCTCCATTGGGTGGTGCGGCCTACTTGACATTGGAAGATGATGAATTTCCATACAATTCAGGCATTAAATACCACGCTATGCCACCTATGAAGAGATTCAGAGACATGGAGTTATTATCTGGTGGTGAGAAAACAATGGCAGCGCTTGCATTATTATTTGCTATTCATTCATATCAACCATCGCCCTTCTTCGTTCTTGATGAAGTTGATGCAGCTCTCGATAATGCTAATGTTAGTAGGATTGCTAACTATATCCGCAAGTACGCGGGTCCTAACTATCAATTCATCGTTATCTCCTTGAAGAATTCTTTATTCGAGAAATCAGACGCACTAGTAGGAATCTACAGGGAACAAAGAGAAAATAGCTCCAGAACTGTAACACTCGACTTGAGGGAATATCCCGACGAGCCGATTCCAGTAGTGGCAGCATCAGTTTGAATCCCACGATTTCGACTACAGAAGTCCTCTTAACATCTGTATAGTGTATATTTATGTACTCTATAGTTTTTACATATATGCTGTATTTTTGCACCCTCATCTCGCTGCAAAAAACGTCCCAAATTAGATTTCGCGACCATCCAATTGAGCCATTGAAAAATCTGCTTACTTACACCAAGGTAAATGTTAAACTTAAAACGCCGGGATAGTTGACAAAAGCATGCTATGGTCGAGGGCGTCTAGTACCAAGAGATCAGTAATAGTGTCTCGATATGCTGAAGTGACATGTCGAAAGTTCAGTCGCTCGACAACGGCTCTTATTTACATGCCTACTAGACAGACACCGAAGAGAAGCATATCCAATAGTATAATACCCGTAAAAAGCGATAAGTTTATATTAAAAAAGCTTAAAAAAGTTAACAGAAAGAAGAAGAGAGATACTGATGATGAAACACTGAAATCAAATATCCTATTTCTTGAAATTCAGGATGCGGTAAAATCGTACAACGTCACGAAGAAGGCAAGTATTGAAGTTTCCCAACTTCAGAATCCTACTCGCTTGATTGGTGAATTTATGTTCTCCCGATCCAGACCCCAAGCCATAATAGACAGCTTAGATATCACATATCAAACTTCGGAGGGAGATGGAATAGGTTTTGTACCAAAATCGCTATACGCATCACCTTTCTTAGACGACGATGAAGATCTATTCAATTCATTCACTGCTATTGTCGTACCCAAAACTATTATAGGTGATAAAGTCAAAGTAAGGCTAAATATGCATCACCAGTTCTACGCGGAGGGAGTGCTATTGGAAGTTATAAATGCAGACTCCAGGAAAACGGCCCGTAAAGATAGGTTGATTGTCTGTGGTAAATTTGACCAATGCTCTGGGTGTCAACTCCAAATGTTGCCGTATGATAGTCAACTTAGAGCGAAGAAAGATACCATCCTCAAAGCTTATAGATTTTTCTACCCAGACTTGATTCCGAAAAACGATTCAACTGACTTTGGACACGTACATGGGTGTGACCAACAGTATGCCTACAGAACGAAGCTCACTCCACATTATCGAATTCCAAAACAGCACAAGAATGAAATATTACGGATTGGTTTGAATAACGTTGATCCTAGCAGACCAATTGTTGACATAGATCATTGTGCTATAGCGACGCTGAGTATCAATACTATGTTAAAAAAAAAGAGGAAAGAAATATTAGCGGAAGTTAAAAGGGCACCAATGGAGTCGCAAGGGAAGCAACGTACTTTATTGCTAAGAGAGAGCATAAGAATGAATAAGGAGACAGGGGAACATAAAAGAGTGTGTCTAACAGATGATGTAAAAGTTATAACTGAGCAAGTAGACGACTACATTTTTCAGTTTGATCCTTCAAGCTTCTTCCAGAATAATATTGTTGTCTTGCCTCAGGTATTAGATTATATCAAGTATCACATTCACCTTCGTGAGAATCAATACAAGTACTTGGTTGACACATATTGTGGCGTTGGTTTATTTGGAATCGCCTTATCAAAGGAAATCTCAAAAGACGGAAAAATATTTGGAATCGAACTAAGCGAGAGGTCTATTGAATTTGCTACCCACAATGCTAAATTGAACGGACTCTCCGTTCCAAACCGAATACAGTTCATACCGGGCACTGCCGATAGCATGTTCAAGCATGAGAATTTTTTGAAGTCGGGAATCCAAGGAAATGATAGCATAGTAATAATGGATCCCTCAAGAAAGGGGTCCACTGAACTGTTCTTGAAACAGTTATTGGAGTTTAAGCCAAAATTGATATTTTACGTGAGTTGCAACGTCTTCACGCAAGCTCGTGATTTATCAATGTTTAACAAACTCCAGCAAAACACATCAACAAAGTACAAGGTGAGGGATGTTGTGGGGTTTGACTTCTTTCCACAAACTAAGCATGTTGAAACCGTCGCTGTTCTAGAATTGGAAGACTAACTTACATAGTTGTAACATTAGATTGTATATATTATTGTAGATATTGGTTATAAATATTATTATTCTTTATCATTGGATCTCAAGAACTCGTCTATAATGTCTACCATCGCATTGACTCCCCAATCTACTCTTCTCTTCTGTTTCTTTCCAGAGACGATTTCACTCGTCTTCACTTTATCCTGTAAGAAGAATTGGATGCCTCTCAACAAAGTGGGCTGCTCTTGAGCCTTTATGACGGTCTCTATTAATTTTCTGTCGTCAAATTTCTGTTCGTACATATCCTTTGATTTTTTGCTAAGACCAGCGCCAACAGAGTTTATTTGTGACTTTTTGCCAATGATGTCCAAGAAACTAACAAACACAACTTCCATAAATAATACAGTATCGCTAGTGGCGGTCAAAAAGTTGATTGTTCTAAGTAAATGCAAAGGTAATGATCCTTCTGCAAAGAGATATCCAAAGAACCTTCCAAGATTTAAAATTCTCTTCAATTTAGTTTCTTCGTCATCTTCACTGTGATCAAATCCAATAAAATCCTCTTCATCGTCACCTGAAGAGCCCTCAAATTCTTTTACCAAATCCCAAAGCATGAATTGGAGAGTCTTTCTGTATTTGTGATTTTCACAGAGCTTCTTGGCCAAAATTCCATAGTAAGGGTTCCAAGCAGGTTCAACTCCAGTACAGTGAATCAAAACTCTGGGGATCTCCCTATCCTGTGACCTTTTGAGAGCTAGTTTATCTAACTTCGTTAAAGCATCGATATAGTCATTAGCAGACATGATCGATATGAAAATCGCTCTTCTAATGTCAGTATTCATTCTTTGAGCTCTCGCCAATTCCATCCAATTTGGTTCAGAGTTATCTAAGATATCGTTCATGGCATCTTCATTCACGTTGGCCTCTTCTGTAGGTTCAGCATGACCCTTCCAAGCAGCACCAATCAACCACCATTTACCTCTGGACCCAATGCTATGAATATCGTCAAGAGAAACTTGTATTGGATCGTTGAATTTGTTGTTGTTAATAGTTGCCAAAAATTTCTTCAATCTGATGCTCAATTGATGATTGGCCTCATTGTTAATCTTCATCTTGTTGTTCTTCAACGAGGAGATAGCTTCAACTAAAAATTGAGTTCTAGTACTCATGGTTTTGCTCGAGAGAGATGATTTTACTTCGTTGATCAACAACACAATTTCTTTCAACGCATTTGGATCATCTGATCTCATTTGATTCCCGGAGTTCCTAATTATTCTCAACAATAGATCGGCATTATTCTCATTCAAGTCCTTAATCAATACTTTGATAATGTCGTACAATAACTTCGAAGATACCAATTGGAATAAATATACAGAAGACAAAAGTGAGACAATGTTAGACGCTTCCTTACCTTTAGAAGCTTCCTTCTGGAAGCTTTCAAATTTTTCAACCAAACTTTGAATGAAGTGTGCCCCGAATTCTACTCCTTGTAATCGATAGATTGCTACAACGAGTGTTGCGTGTAAGTACACGAAAGTGTCCAATAACCTTCCCTGCTGAATGATACTATCAAGTACAATTGTGGTCAACTCTGTGTTCACAGAATGTCTTGGATTCGACATAAAGAGTGCATTAATATCATTCACAATGTTGCCAACATTAGCCTCAGATAATCTATTCAATGGACCCTTAATAGATTTCCGTAAGTTGAGAATATCTTCTGAAACGCCATTTCCTTCTAGGGCCAATTTCCTACGCAAAGCTGGTGGGATGTATGACGATTGCGCTGATTCAGTAGATGCGCTCTCAAACGTGTCCCTATTATGAGAGGGGGCGACATATGGATTTTCTTTCTCATTTGTTGTGTTATCCTCTTCGCTATCGAAGTTTTCGTCATCAAAATCGAAAGCCTCCTCTTCTTCTTCAATGCTCTCTTCGGCAACGGATTCTGATCCGAAGTCAAGATCAAGACCGTCTAATAAGCCTCCAATTAAATCATCATCGTCCGTTTTAGATAATTTCGATTTTTTTCCATTTTTCAACCCCAACTGTTTAGCATAAAAGGCCATATCTTCTTCGTCCTTTTTCATCATTTCTTGATCATGCTTACTGATAATTCTGGTGCTTTCTTCTAAAGTCTTTTTAGGCTTCTTTGATTCTTTAGGAGCATTCTTTTTGGCTTCCTTTAATGCCTTCAACTTGGCAATAGGATCTTCCTCGAAGTCCTCTTCTTCTTCCTCTTGTAAAGAATCAAAATCATCATCATCTATTTCATCATCATCAAACCCTAGATCTTGTTCCACTTCATCGTCGTCATCAAATCCAGCAAATTCATCACCATCATCATCATCGTCATCCTCTTCTGCTGGTTCATTTGAAAAATCTGATATTTCATCATCCAGTAATTCATCTGCTTTGACTACTCGTATTTCAGACTTTGTGTTGTTTCCTTTGACTTTATTTTCCTTAAGTTTTCTTAAGGCCTCCAATGGGTCCATTTCTGTGTCTTCATCTTCTTCGTCGCCTTCATCTAAGTCAAAATCGTCAAACTCGTTTTCTTCAAAGTCTTCGGCATCGTCATCACTGGAGAATTCTTCATTATCTGAGAATTCTTCATCCTCCAGCAAGTCGTCAACTTTTATAATTCTAACTTCAGAGCCCGTTTTCATTCCTCCATTTTTCAGTTCCTTTAGCTTTCTCAATAATTCCAAAGGATCGTCGGTGGGATCTTCTGACTTATTTTCTTTCTGTTGTTTTCGTTGTTTTTTGTCTTTCAATGCCTTTAATGCTGCAAGAGGATCTTCTTGCTCGACTTTGTTCTTGTCTTTCAGACTTTTGGCAACCGGAGATGGTTTCAGTGGCTGGTTAGGCTTGGTTGGTTTAGATCGCTTTTGTTTCTTCAATTGTCTTTCTTGCTGTCTTCTCTCCTTTCTGGAAACAGGTTTTTCCTTTCTCTTCTTACTATTGTCAGTGAACTTCATGTATCGAGACTCGTCTTCATCGTAGTCACCCTTATCTTCTTTAGTTTTAATCTTCTCCATGAGCGACTCGGGAAGCCGGATTTCATGGGTCCCTTCATCCTCATCATTCCTTCGCTGTCTCTTAGCCATATTTGCTATGAGACCTTTCTTATCCTCTATAGCTACACTTCTACATTAAATCATAAACTGTCTCTTATTTGCAGCTCATCTGAAGCCAATTTTTCGTAGCTAACCATTTCCTGCAGAAACCACACCTGTGCGACTCCTCGGTTTTGCCGCTTTCTGAGTCTCAGTCAAATGGGACAAGAACAGAAGACAAAAGAATAGAGATCACATATGCTACACAAGGTAGAAGTCGTAGTTTTCACTAGATATCTGATCAGGGTCGGTTATATGGTAATGAACAGATTCAGCTTAGATATGGGGAAATTTAAAATAGATATCAAGTTCCTCGGGGACCTTTTCATCATGGCGGGAGCTGGGCTCTCCGTCTACTACATTCTCAATAATATTCTCAATGATTATGTAGACAGCTCGGTAAAGAACAAGGAGTCGGAAAAGAAAGGCTCAGGAATTCTCAAGAAGATCCAGAGTTCTAACCCCCATCTCAAGGACTTGTCGTTGAACCAGTATGAAAAGTCGTTGTTGAACTCGTTGGTCACTCCGGAAGAGATATCAGTGACATTTGAAGACGTTGGAGGGTTGCAAGATATCATTGACGAATTGAGAGAAGCCGTGATCCTACCATTGACGGAGCCAGAGCTCTTCGCAACACACCTGGACTTGATCCAGTCGCCAAAAGGTGTCTTGTTCTACGGCCCACCAGGATGTGGTAAGACCATGTTGGCCAAGGCTATTGCCAAAGAAAGCGGTGCCTTCTTTCTTCTGATAAGGATGTCTACTATTATGGACAAGTGGTACGGAGAATCCAACAAGATTACAGATGCTATCTTCTCGTTAGCAAATAAGTTGCAGCCATGTATAATATTTATTGACGAGATAGACTCCTTTTTGAGGGATAGATCATCCAATGATCATGAAGTCAGTGCCATGTTGAAGGCCGAATTCATGACCTTGTGGGACGGTTTGAAGTCTAACGGTCGTATCATGGTAATGGGAGCCACAAACAGAAAGCATGACATAGATGAGGCCTTCTTAAGACGTATGCCGAAAACATTTGCTATCGGCAAGCCTGACGCCACACAAAGACGTTCCATCTTGAGCAAGATTCTAAGCGGAGCCAAGGTTGATGATGAGGATTTTGATATGGATTTGATTGTCTCCAACACTAGAGGATGTAGTGGCTCCGACTTGAGAGAAATGTGTAGAGAAGCTGCGATTTTGCCTGTCAGAGAGTACATTAGAGAGAACTACAATTACAAGAGTGGCAAACTCAATAAAGACGAAAAGGACGATATGCCAGTAAGACCGTTGCGGACTTCGGACTTCCTTAAGACGTCACACTCTGCCATCCAGGCATCCACGATCGATTAACGACTATTATGTAGAGTATATATCATAGCAACCTTGTATAAATCCAATAGATTTCAGTAATTATATTATTTAATATGACAACTATTTGGTAGATATGCTATTGTGAAATCAACTACATTTATGTACTCGTTCTTAATTCCATTGTAGATGCCTTATAGGACTCTGGATAAGGCATTAAGTTTATTTAGCCCTATATCACCATATTTTACAACCGATATTTCTTGAAAGCCCATTGAATTAGCTATTGGTAGCACTCTTTGGGGGACGAACGGAACACATATTTATAAGCAAGTAAACCCTTCATCCCAGCTACGGTTAAGAGGACCCTTTTTGTCGTATTTGGTCGATCACCGTTTTGCAACAACAAGTTAAGCATACTCTTAGTGAAAGCCACTGTAAGAAACCCTAAATTGGTAGCACCGCTGTTACCCGCACTTCAGTATACTATTGAGAAAAGGAAGACTATGAAAAATTTTATAAATATACTTTACATGTCTTCTTCAATACCATTGAGAGTCAACCCAGCAATTACCTGGCTATAGTCTGTGTATATAGCAATATACAAGGATTACTTGAGAAGGGAGACACGAATTCTCCACCACATTTTGTAGATTTCTAATGAGCTAATATGACATGGTTTCACATCAACAGCTACCAATGGCCTCTTCGAAGATTGCTATACCTGTTCTCCGTGGTATAGTGATTCAAAGCGAGGCCCAGAACAACTTCACGACTAATTTGGCTTTTACTCCTCAGTATATCAAGGAAATAAAACATACGCTAACGGAGTAGAACTGGTAACTTGTTACCAGGATAATTAGTTTGACACATCCAGTCAGTAGAACTCTATACAAACGAATTAAACGTTTGTAAGCCCAGCCATACTAATTCTCTTACTTCTATCTTCATTCCTCTCTAAATACCAGCCCATATTTTCATCACCCTGATAACATATATGTTACTTCTGTTATCATTTACTCCACTCAAACAGAATGCTGTACACTGAAGTCGCAGATGCAAATTCCTGCAGACACTATCTCTTGTGGAGCAATCCTAAGTGGCGTATGACCCTCCTTGAAATTGCAATCTAATTTATAGATGTCTTCTTCAAATAAGTATGAATGATAAGCAATGGGACAAGTAGGTATAATGTCCGTTGTATCCAGAAGCGGATTGAGAACAAGTTCTGTTCTTGCCCGTTCTCATTTTCTCCCACAATTGGGGGTTCAATTGCGTAATCAATGGGGTAGATTGCAGTCTAGACGATTCGCCTCAGATATTGCTGAGATCAAGCAAGAAACAGAACACAATGAGACGGACACTTCTGCAGAAACAACCGGTGTCATCGATGTTGAAGAACATCGTGAAGTAGTCGTGTACTACGATCATATTTATCCCTTGAGCATTTCAAGAAACATATTCAAGCAGACATTTACAGCATATTCCTTGCTTCAGAATCAGACACCAGAGCAGCTTAAAGAAAAAGTTCTCGAGATATCTGCTCCAATTCCTGAAGAGGCTAATATAACAGATTTAGTTCCCCTTAAGAGAGATTGCGGTGCTTTCGTGAAATTTCATGTTCCTCCGGGTATTGCTTCTAGTAATCTAGTTAAACAGATTCAAGGTAATGTACACCAACATGAGAAGGACTACAATAATAATATCTTCAGAAGGGTTTTGAGTCTTGTGTGGAATCATCATCCAGCTGCTTATTCAGTGAAGGGTACCCCATGGATTGAAGATTTGAGGAGATACCCCAGTACTCATTTGAAGGTCAAGTTCGAAGGCGAAGTCTTAACAGAAGAAGAGTTATATGTTCTTTTCCGTAGATACGGTGTTATCGTGGATATATTACCGGGAGCCGAAGCTACCATCATTTTTAAATCCATGAGAGCCGCTATTTCGGCCAAGAACTGTATCACTGGTATTTCCTTGAATAAGGGTAAGACTGTTATCCATTTGCAGTACATACCATTAAAGAGAGTGAACTACTTAACTGATTTCATTAATAACCATCAAAAAATCGCCATTCCAATACTTTTAGCATTAGTAGCAACTCTTGCTGTTTTGATTTTTGATCCAATTCGTCAATGGTTCATTGAACTGAAAATCACAAAGAAGTACTCTTTTGACACATACAAAAATAATCGTATAGTGAAGTTGGTGATGTATCCATTCCACCAAGTTAGGGGATGGTTATCTACTAGCTATGATTATATCGATGAGCAAATTAGCAGTTTAAACGGCGAAGGTGTAAATGCAGAAGGTGCTGAGAATACTACTGCTCCTCAGAATATAGCGATGCTATGGAATGAGCGTTATGAGAAATCAAAGCAAATTAAATTGTGGATTTATGAGAATATCAACACCTTCATAATCGTCAAAGGTCCAAAAGGATCAGGCAAGGAGGAGTTTCTCTTGGAGCATACCTTATTGAATGACGACAAGTTAAGTCAAAAGGTTCTTTATCTCGATTGTGATATTTTGAGCAAGTCAAGATCCGATAATAATTTGATTGACAATACTGCTCAGCAATTGGGTTATTTCCCAGTGTTCACATGGACCAACACTGTATCGCAGTTCGTGGATTTGGGTGTGCAAGGGTTGACTGGTCAGAAGTCTGGATTGAGTGAGAGCAAAGAAACTCAATTGAAGAATATGTTCCTGTTAACGACTCAAGCCATCAGAGACATTGCAACAGCTGATTATCTGAAGTACCGTTCAGGTATAGAGAGAAAGAATAGCAGATTGTCTCCTGGGGAGACTCCTCTTGAGATCCTTAAAGAAGAGGAGTACTTGCAGCAGCACCCAGAATGTAAGCCAATCATTGTTGTCGATAAGTTCACAAGAAAAGCTGATGCTAGCCAGAATGATTTCATATTTCCGATGATTGCAGAATGGAGTTCTGCCCTCGTGCAAAATAACTTGGCTCATGTTATCTATATCACTTCTGATGTAGGTAGTGTACAACATTTGAATAACGCATTACCCAACCAAGTATTCAAATCGATTTCACTTTCGGATGCCAGCAGTAGCAGTGCACAGCAATACTTGATGGAACAGTTGAAACTTGCTGATGAGCATTCTATCGACGGTGTGTACGAGCCACTAGGCGGAAGAATGTTGGATCTACAGTCATTTGTAAGACGTATCAAATCTGGCGAAAGTCCTCAGGAAGCTTTGCATGAAATGGTCAACCAAGCAGCTGAGCAAATCACCACTTTCTTTTTGAATAATCACAAATTAGAGGAGGACACGAACTGGAATACTGCACAAGTATGGACAATAATGAAGTTGTTGTCGAAGTCAGAGTCAATAGACTACTCTGAATTGATCAAGTCTCCATTGTTCAAGTCATCAGCTGAGACTAATGCTACTTTGTCCACGTTAGAGAAGCATGATTTGATCTCCTTAAAGGCCGACAAAGGAATTCTTGATAAGATTCTGGCCGGAAGGCCTTTATTTAAGGCCGCCTTTAAACAATTGATTTATGATCACAAGATTTACAAGCTTTACGAAGTAGACTATCTCAATACTTTGGTTGCACTTGAGAATGATAAGATCAAGAAATTGGAACAAGAACTTATTAGCATCCAAAAGCTTGGTAATAAATTGGGTAGCAGAGTTCAATATCTAAGTCAGAAGATTGAAGCAAGCAATACTAAAGTAGTTGAACTTGAAACGAACATAGCAGATATCAATCTGAAACGTGAGCCAAAGGGAGGATTCCTTGGAATTTTCTAGTTGATTCGTCCATTGTCTATAAGATATGTTATTATTTATATTGTACATAGTTTTAATCCATTAAGCGTTTAGATATGATTTCGTAAGTCATCCGCCTTCTGATTACTTTCATGTCTTTTTGAGTATACGACATAGGTTTAGCATTAGAAATATACTTTGCGGCTGTGCAAGCAAAGACTCCGCAATCGAAACCGTTGGCTTGTTGGGGTGTTTCCATGTGAGGAAACAATTCATAGTCAATGCGTGGTACATTCAACCTCTTAGCTTCCTGATCCATGTACTCCTTGAGATTAGAGACAGCTTGTTGATTGCCAGAGCTTGACAATGAATCATAATACTTTATAGTCTTGTCAATATTGTCTACAACTGCCAATGCCCAATGGGTATTAAGAATGTTTATCGGTACTAAAACCAAGTCCTTCTCAAAAAGATTTAACTTTTTCCTCTTCGCCCATCTGGCAACACCTTGGTATCCCTTCGATTCTAAGTTACTATAAAAATGCGTGGTCCATCCAAACACTTTATGATCTTTACTGTCCATAATTAGATTCAAGTAATAGTCTATGACGTTATCATTGAGCCATTTTCCGTCCCTCAATGTCTTGAGGTCATTAAAGTACAACTCTATTTGATAATTTGTATCGAACACATCCGAGCGGTTGCTCTGCCATACTGTTTGCACTTTTTGTAATTGGTCGTTTGATAAGGGTGTGATTTTAGATAAAGCATCCAAACGGCTCTTTTCAAGAGCACGTAATTTGGCCCTCCGCTGATTATCGTACTCATTTGACTCTCTTTCAACAAAATAATGTGGTATCAAAGCATCAACAATGGAGTAGTCTGTCACCGACATAGGCTTCGAAGGTATATAGTAGTTGAGAATATGACGATTATAGTCGGACAAACGACTTTGCAGCTGCGAATGAGGTTTCACATCTTGCCTGAATGATGGGTAGCTGAGATCATCTAAAATGGACCTCTCGTATTTTAAAGTTGGATAATTTGGCTCTGGGGTATAGTCCTTTTGATATGCTGATGATCTAATAAAGTTATTAGAAAGAGAGAGACTAGTACCATATTGTTGATTGTTTGGGGCATCCTGTTTCTTGAATCGCGAAAGCGCCAATTGCTGAAGTACATTAGGTGAAGGTTCGTGTTCGTCTTGATGAATCAACACGCTGTTATTGAAATTGTTGTTCTGGAGTAAATGATAATCGTTGGTGATCTTCCGTACTCGAAGTATCTGTAAACTTGCTTCATCGTCTTCGACGTCAACGTCCCGATGGTCATCAATGCTTTCATTCTGCAAATTATTGTTATTTAAGTGAATGGTGTGTATTGTGAGCCTAGATATTGATGATGTTATTAGAAGATAAAGTTGGTATAGGTGAATTTTGAAGTAGTTAAGAAATTCATGTATAAATGAAACCGAATCTTTTGACTCAGAGATATCGGGTATGGTAAGTTTTATGTCGTCATTGCTAGATTCCTGATTATCAGGACTACGATTAAGTCTATTTCGCACTAGCAAAGGATTGTCCTCCATTTTGCTGGTTGTTAAAGGCTGCAAAGAGAATACTGTACTATTTCTTGATTGCTTAACATCTTATGAGTATTAACAGTACTGATATTGGAGGAGCGTGCTTTGCATCATGTGACTTGTATATCCTGCATGTCAAATAACACCCATGCCGCTGATACATCCTCCACCCCTCTATATTCTAGTGGTTTTGATAGACGGCGCTTGAAGACGGTTGCACAGGTTACATCGGTTGTAAAGCATGCATATCGCATAGCTATAAGGTAAATATACTGGCTTTGTTTCTACGGTGAGTGGAGTGCCTATAATTAGAGATGTCTAAACATGTTACTTTTTTTCTGACAGGTACTGGGCATTCCCTTTTTTGGATTTTAAGAAAAGTAATAAGCCCGGGAGACCAATTGCCCCTGCAATTCACTTCTGAAGTGAAGTGCGAGCTACATCCCTAAGAATAAGAAGTATAAACCTGGCCAGTAACCACTCCAGCACGGTGCCTTTGGCCACCTGCCAAACACCATCGAATTCCATCTCTCCATGCATCCTCTGTGTTTCTCAATTCTCATCGCTGCTGGCCTAATCAGGAATGTCAGATATCCATCTCTTCTGCCTTTTCTGACAGTTGCATTAATTTACGAGGCAAGCCCACGTGTGGTAGCCTTCTCATCCTTGTGCACACCCTCATTATTGGTAGGGTATTATTATCGCTATTCCGTAGGCTACAAAGTATTGCATGCTTAAAGTTTCCAATACAAAGGCTGAAGTTATATTAGTTCTCAGCGGTAAATTAATTGACGGCTTTTCAATTCACCACACGTCCCCGTGATCAAATTAGTCCTGCTCCTTTGTTTCTGGAGTTTTCATTGGAAATTCTTTGGTTGTATTAGCTGCTGCTGTGCATCTCTGCTCTTCTCTTCCCTTTCTTTCCCTTCAGCGTTGTGTTTCTGTTGATCGATATCTGCTAACCCACCTCAGACTCATTAAACTATGTCAATCGATCCACTTGACACTAACACCAATACCGAGGATAGCAGCCACAAAATGTTATTTGGTACTAAGTTAGACCACGAGCTCTACTCCCCATGGAAGGACTACTACATCAACTACAACAGTCTCAAGAAACTTTTGAAGGAGGGTGTCATTCTCAAGAACAACTGGACTGATAAGGACGAACAGAACTTCGTTTCGGCCCTTGATGAGAACTTGGAGAAGGTCTACACCTTCCAACACAGCAAATTCGATGAATTGAACGACCAGTTGAACGACTTGCAATTGCAGACTGAGACCAGCGAAGGTGACTTCAATGTCGACCAGTTCTCCACCAAGTTGGACAAGATCTTGGATGAGGCTCAGGAATTGGAACATTTCCAGAGAATTAACTACACTGGTTTCCTCAAGATTGTCAAGAAACATGACCGTTTGCACTCCAACTACTCAGTCAAGCCATTGCTTAATGTTAGATTGAAGAACTTGCCATTCCACTCGGAAGACTACTCTCCTTTATTATACAAGGTCGGTACCCTCTTCCAGTTTTTACGTGAAAACTACAACGTCGACCAGTCATTGTCCAAGTTGTCTTCTTTCAATGACTCTGGTTTAAATGGCGAGTTTCAATCTTTCAAGTTCTGGATTCACCCAGACAACTTGATGGAAGTTAAGACTACAATTCTCAGACATTTGCCTGTTTTGATCTACAACAATGAGCATGCCAACCAATTGGACGATGACGACGATGATGACGATGATGACGAGGAATCGGTCAACGACCAAACTATCAACTGTTTGTACTTCGACAATGACCATTTCGAATTATACAACAACAAGTTGACCAAGATCAACAACTCCTCTACCTTGCGTATTAAGTGGATTGGTAAGCTTGCCGACAAGCCAAGAATCATTATGGAGAAGAAGCAATTTGATGCTAACTCTAACTTCAATATTGATGAGAAAATTGTCTTGAAGCAAAAGTACATCAACCAATTGGTCATCAACAAGGAGATTTCAGCCAAGCTTAAAAAGAGCAATGATGAGGAATCCCTCAAGAATGTTCTTGACTTCATCAACGAATTTAACTTACAACCTATTCTCAGAACTACTTACAAGCGTACTGCTTTCCAAATTCCAGGAGATGACAAGATTAGAATCATCATTGACTCTGGCTTGACCTTCATCAGAGAGGACTCTTTTGACCCACAATTGCCAATTAGAGACCCATCTTCGTGGCACCGTCTTGACCTTGATGGAGCTAACAACCAACAATTCTTGCGTAAGGGTGAGTTCAACAAGTTCCCATACTCCACCATGGAAATCAAGATCAAGAAGTCTGCTGTCAAGAACTTCAAGAAATTGAACTGGATTAATGAATTGATCAACTCTTCGAACTTAATCAAAGAGATTCCGAACTTCTCCAAGTTCATCCATGGTGTTGCCTCTTTATTCTTGGAAGACGACAAATTGGACAATATTCCACTTTGGTTCAATGAGTTGGAAAATGACATTTCTAACGTCTCTGTGTACGTGCCTCACTCTAGAAGAACGTTGCAACAACAAGAGAATGATATTCAAGACTTGACTGACGCTGATAACTTGTCCAAGTTCAAGTCCATGATCGTCAAGAACCAAAGCACAAGCTTTCAACCTAGGTCTTCTTCCTTCTCAGGATCAATCTTGTTGAACTACAATAAGGACGATGAAGATTCTATTGAAGGGTTATCGGGACACCCATCTTCTCACATTCAAAGTATTCCAGAAGAATCACAACAGTCTGGTTTAACCGATGACCAATCATCTGAGTTCGACGAAGATGAAGATGAAGATGCAATTGGAATTCCAAAGCCTAACCCATTGGTTAGAATCTTAAACTTACCTAATCAATTCTCGAAGTTACTCGATGTTGATTCCGAAGATGAAGAAGTTGACTTGCCAATTGGTGTTTCTAAGCCAGAAAACTGGATTAAGAACGCTGGTCCACTTAAGATTGAACCAAAGGTCTGGTTAGCCAACGAGAGAACTTTCAACAGATGGTTACATGTTACCACCTTACTCTCTACTTTGACATTTATTATCTACTCATCCACCTTGAACTCCAATTTCGCCAACTTGTCCACCATTTTGGCCTACTTCTATTTTGCATTGACTTTGTTCTCTGGTGTCTGGGGTTATTACATCTTTATGAGAAGAAGAACCATTATCATGGAGAGATCCGACAAACATTTAGATAACTCTATCGGTCCTCTTATTGTTGCTTTTGGACTTGTACTTGCATTAGTCATTAATTTCGTATTTGGATGGAAGGGCTTACAGGTTGACCTTAACAATGAGTTCTACACTAACAACCTGATGCACAAGAACATTCACGAATACGTTATCAACTTGGTCAACTAAGACATCAAGTTTCACTTTTTATTTTCTTCCTTCTGTTTTCAAGTTAAAAATGCCACTTTAGATGTTCTCTTGAACACACTTTAATAAATACTACACCATTAAAAACAGCGCTGTTATATTACTAGTGTGATACTCCAGTTTTCCTCGTATATGAAATAGTAAAGTAGTAAATAGAGTTCAACTTTTGAAAACATCAGGCCCTGGTTACAAAATCAATTAAATCGTGATAACGGGGCTTCCCATTCTCTTCTTAATAATTCCAATATTATGTAGTTAAAACTAAAGCAGACTCCACAACATCAATGAAGAATAATATCCATTCGTTTAATGTTCTGCATTTACCATGGCTGTCACAAATAGAGTTCCTTGGTATTGAAGGTACGCACATATACTAGTTACTACTAGGTAGTCTCTACAAATAAGCATGGCACCAAATACCTTATTTTACACCATCTGAAAATTATTTTAGTTTTAGCCTATAAATAGCCATACTTTATACATTCTATACCCTTCCTCACGTATAAGCTCAAGTTATCTCTAGGCCTTAATATAATCAGCTGTCTACTTCTGTCTTCCTACTAAACCGTTTGCTAGCACCACGCACAAGCTAAGTCCCAGACTACCTGCACAGTATTCAGTCACAAAAATCCAGTCGATCATCTTTCAAAATCCAGCGTGTTATTAGTTCGATCAACAACACATATTCAGAATTGAAGAACAGCACATTACAGTTAGTACAACATCAATTTGAAATATAACCGTGCAATGTCGTTGAACATATCATTATACACCATCTCGGCTGTTTTAATACTAGATAACGAGGGAGAAAGACTCTACGCCAATTACTATAATCACAGCGGATCTCAAGAAAATGGAGGAGAGAGCCACTTCCAAACCCTTGCACAACAGACCAAGTTTGAGTCGCTGATATTCTCCAAAATAAACAAGGTACACCAAGATATCATTTTGTATGACAACCATTTGATTACTTACAAACAAACAAACGATATAATCCTTGTTATTGTTGCCAAGATCAACGAGAACGAATCCTTGATCTATTCCACCGTGGCCACCTTATTTGAGAGTTTGAACATCTTGTTGGATAACACCATCGATAAATCAACCATAATCAGTAAATATGATTTGGTCAGTTTGGCAATTGACGAGACCATTGACGACGGTATCATAATTGAAATTGAGTCTGCCATTATTGTTAGTAGAGTGACCAACGCTCCAAAGACTGACAATATTGTTCATGTTGACCTTGATAAGGGTATCTTCGATGCTTTGTCATTTGCATCTAAGAAGATTGGTGAGAGGTTACAACAGGGTTTCTAAATATGTAAAGTTATTATGGAAGCCAGAATAAAATCATAGTTCTGCAGCATCAGGACAGTAAGAGAATAAAGCGTAGGCATGAGATGTTTTGTCCGACAGAATAGAATCATTACAACGGTTAACATGTATATGAGATCAATAGATGTTATATTCAATGATCACTGTACAGCTTAACCTATTGAATCTATTTTCGTTGGTGGTGATATATATTCCCGTACGATTGACTCACATACTCTTTAGACTAATTCTAATACAATTACACGTACAGACCGAAAGTTCCTCGTAATGACTTCAACTGAATTACCTATATCGGGAATACACTATGAGTCACGTAAAGCAAGTTGTAGGTCACTTTTCTACAAGTACAATTTTAGTATATAATAATGCGAATCATCTCAATAGTTGAAAACTTGACTTAGAAACCAATTATAGCAATTGCAGCTCAAAGTATCAAATGCCAAACTCAAAAGTTCCGTTCGGAAAGCAATTCAGGGAAAAGTATTTCCAGGAGTTGAACCCCAAGTATGCAGCCGTCAATCATGGGTCCTACGGATTAACACCTACCCCGGTTTTCGAGAAATACGTAGAAGTCATGAAAAGGGACTACTACAACCCAGACTATTTTAGAAAAATCGAACAGCCTCTTTTATATGTGGAGACATTGAAAGAACTAGGAAAGGTCTTAAAAAGCGATTACCACAATCTAGCAATTGTTGATAATGCGACTTCTGGAGTTAACACTGTATTAAGAAGCTATCCGTTCGAGAAAGGAAGCAAGATTGTTGCACCCAGCACTGTGTTTGAAGCCTGTGGCAATACATTGAAGTTCTTAAGAAACAGGTATGATGTTGAAATTATTCCTATTTTGTTGGAATACCCACTAGAAGACTCTGAAATTGCTGAAAAATATATCGAGGTCTTTGAAAGGGAACATCCAACATTGGCTATATTTGATGCTGTTATTTCCATGCCTGGTGTGAGATTTCCGTTTGAGAAGATTACTGAGTTATGCCGTAGGTATAGAGTATTGTCTCTAATAGACGGGGCACATTCAGCTGGTCTAATTCCGGTTAACTTAGATCAATTGAAACCAGATTTTTATACTTCGAACTTACACAAGTGGATGTATGTTCCCCGTAATTGTGCTGTGTTGTACGTCAATGAGAAGAACCATCGTAAAGTTCATACACTTCCAATTGGAGCCACTTATTTGGATGATGACACTGAAGTTTCTGAAGAAGAAGAGAACAACTGGATTGTGAATAGGTTTATTGACTGCTCTACAAAAAATTTCGCTTCTCCAGCCGTCATTAGATATGCAATTAAGTTCAGAGAGGAAGTATGCGGTGGAGAAGAAGCCATTTATGATTACTGTCACAATTTGGCAGTGCAAGCAGGAGAGCTTGTAAGTCAAAAATGGGGGACTTCAGTTTTAGAGAACAAAGAAAGGAGTTTAACGACGGCAATGGTAAATGTTGAGGTGCCAATTCATAAATTTGGTATCCAGTTAGAAACAATCGCTCCCTCTTTGGACAAGGTTACTAAGAAGCCATTAGAGAATCAGAAGTCTTTTGTTCCCCTTATTCCTCACAATGGGAAGTTGTATGCCCGTTTTTCAGCCCAGATATACAATACCATTTCAGACTACGAGAAAGCCGCTGATGACTTGATCAGCGCATTAGGTTCTTTTGTTGAAGATCACTTGATTGACACTACAATGAAGACGTCGATCTAATTCGTTGTCGAGTTTATCAGTTCAATTAACGTTTTGCATTTTGTACCTTACATACTTATGTTGTAGATATATTTATTGGTAGCGCCACATTCTGTCAACGCACGACCGCAAATGTTCAATAAACAGAATTCAGAGTCTACAACCAATGGTATTTTGATAGTAATAGCTAGAGCTGTACAATTCATTTAAAGATACACTAGTAATTTTACATATTCTAGTTGAGAACTATCGCTATTTGGTCGTGTGATCAAAAAAACTTTCAAGGGGTCTAATAAATTTGTAATATATAAGCATGGATGAATCTTTCCATTTTGCATTATTGAGGATTTCAATAGCACAAATACTAAAGGCAAATGGGTTTGAGAAGTGCAAACCATCGTTGCTTAACGTAATAACGGATATTGCAATTCAATATTTCAAAAAGCTAATACAGCAATCTATTAAGTGCTCACAATTACGAAACCAATCCAATCATGTTGAACTACAAGATATAACGCAGGCATTAATATTCGTAGAGGCTATAAAACCTGATGACTATCTCAAGCTTGATACTAAAGACGATTCTAAATATAATGTGAAGTCATTAGACTCCTTTGTGAATTGGACTAAGTACAGTGACTCCTTCAGGGTAGCTCGTAGTTTGAATGAGTTCCCTAATGAATTGATTAGGAACTTAATTGAGAAGAGAAAATTGGACTTGGATGACGGAGAAACAGATCAAGAAAAGAAGAAGAGAAAACATAAAGAAAGACAGGAATACTATAACCAATTAAAATTAAATGATATTACCAATTTGCAGGGAGAATTTGGAGATGAGGACGAAGATGATGAGTATGGCATTTCAAACAAAGATAAATTACTTTGGTTAAATTATTTGATAGAAAAGGACCTTAAGTTGGGACACGATCTCAAATTCTTGAACTCTACCCTCTCCGATGAATTCTTAAAATTTCAAGGTAACCTCAAGTTTCATCCGATTATTAATAGCAATAACGAAGAGGTCCACAAAAAATATCAGCAATTCAAACACCAATTGCATAACCTAAACAAGCATGATTACGTGGTTATAAGCATAGATAATGAGAAAGAAGGAGACGAACAAGTGAGCGATTTAGACGTGAAGCCGTCCGAAAGCTTAATCAAATTATTACCATACAATTTAAAGTACGATAAGCATTTGTTAGACGATGATTTGGACCAGTACTTTGAATACAGGCAGCGTCACCTGACAGAAGACGAGAAGGATGATAATGGATTTTACAGTAAAGAGAATAATGATCACTATGACAACGACACAGAAGATCTCATAATACATGAAGAAGGAATCGGAGGCGAGAATAGTCTAATGCTTACTTGATATGTATGCATCTTATTTAATCTTGGGCGTTGTGAATTGAAACAATCAGTTAGCGATCTGCCTCCCTTTGTAAATGATGTTCATTTTCGAGATATTTTCTTGTTTTGATGCAGAAAGGACTGCAACAGAGATGAAACACCTTATTGGGAGACTAGAAGCACAAAACGGTCGAAGCACACTTGTGATGGCGCCCAATTGGGTACGAGGGCGAGATGCTCTTTGGATCAGCATTCGTTTACCGTTTATGATTGTGGCCCCTAGATTGTTTGAGAGAATGATGTTAGTGTTGAGATCCGCATTTCGCATGGCATTGGTTGTATAAGAGTGCACTATCTTTGAATAATTATGGACTGGATCAGATATACAAAAGCTAAATAGGACATAGGACAATAATGAAATTATATACAGCAGAACGTCGTAAGTTTAATCTGCTGAAGGATATGAAATACGTACGACTGTAGGGTCTCCTGCCTCACATTGAAACTTGGCGAGTGACCTAAATCTCATACTTACAATTAAGTTTAGTAGTTCAGGGATGGTTTACGGCAGTAAGCTCGAAGCAGCTATAGATTTTCGAGGAATAAAGTTGCGATACCTAATTTGTTGCATCTATAAGAAAATAAGAAAGGAATATGGTCTCATGTACAAGCAAAATATTTCCCCAGACTATCTCAATCTATTCGCTTCCATTTCATCCGTACGACCACATTTCGTTTTGTCGTTCCACTGCAATAAGATTACTTCTTATCACCGATTATTCACTAGCCTCAATGCCCACACGTTTTCTCTGAGGTCAATTATCTTCTGTCCTTCGCATGAATAATGCATTTGCATGATTATAATCCCAGGACTGGCTTACGAACATAATTCCACAAAATGTACCCTCTAGTGAAACAAGCAGCTCCGATGAGAAAATATGATTGAATGCAACAAGTTATGTACCAATTTACCCACAACAGGAAGAAGGGATCTGATGCAACTTCGATTTTAACTCGTTTGGGGCAAATTAGCGGACCATGCATGAAACGCGAGACGCCCTGGAATTTATCTAATGCAGGCAATAAAAAGGAGGGGCACACAGACAGGCTATGGCCATGACCAAAGAAGACATTCATCGTGGTACAAGGCTCGGTGCACGTCGAGTGATGTGTCGAGCTAGAGCAAACAACGTAGACATAGACCAACAGTGCATTTACACATATTATAGTGCAGATTCATGATATATAATAGAATCCAGTGCCGCTTTTATTGTTTTTCTGGTGCCTGTCCCACCCCAGCCATTGTTAGACCCTCTGCTCAAGCCCCAACTCAGGTTTGTTCTAACAATAGCGTTTGCATAAACAAACAAACAACCTTCAAAACTTACCTTCTATTAAAAGACCAACAATTGTCCCAACAGCAATCAACTATTCTGATTTCCCCGTAGCTGCCGTTGAAAACTTCTTCGCAACTATAAATCACGGGTACCCCCCTCTATCTAACTACTGTCGAGAGCACAAAAATTCGACATACAGACACGTCTTGAAAATTCTCAATTCTCGTGATCGTTAGCTTTACAAACTACACTTCCTTTGACTCCTTAATTCATATATGACTATCCGTATCCCTAGAGACACAGTAGTAATCATATAAAATCGCCAGTTTTCATTACCACGTCGCCCTTCTAGCTAAGCGCTAATTCGTCCTTCCACCGCTTCCAGACGAACTTTATCCCTCTGGTACCCCTTAAATCCCTCGCTTTACGTCCGGAATTACCTGAACTCGGCCCAAGCAAATAACAAAACAATACTCGGTACAATATTGACCCTCCTTGGTACAATACAGGGATATCTGTAATTGTCGCTAACTTTACATTTCAAAACCAAGATTTGCTTAAGTACCTCATATTTCCGTGTCTTTTGCAAATTCAGCTACGCGATAACCGGCATTAAGTTTCCACAACTAACACATACCTTTTTATCTCGAACAACCCTCGATAGACTTCTTTCTTTTGTCCATTTGAATTTGCACAAACCGTTCCAATTTTGATTCTGATTCCTTTTCATTCCGTTTCCTTGCGTACATTATAGATCCAATATAGCATACAATGATTAACAAAAAGTTGAATTTAAAACTCAATTTGAACAAGTCGTTGAATAACTTGTCCAATCCTGATGGGGGAGCTCCTCCATTTACTCCGCTTGATCAGACCATGAAGACTCCGATAGAGGCCCCATTTGGTGGTAACCACCCTGGAGGAGAACAGCAACAAGGCTTCTACTTCGCCCCTCCAGTTACTCAGGCAAGTAAGCAAGACACTATTTACTCGAATCCTCACTACAGCGAATCCGACGACATACTTACAGATATTGATGAACCTTCCTTTGGATCGTTTAAAACGACTAGAAATTATACGCTTAACTTTACTCAAAGCTTTGATCAGTTGGTGTTGTCTGTGTATTCTCATTTCTTGTCTTTGCCCACAACTACTCCTTTTCTGGGAGCTACACCTCCAAGTGGACTTGTGAGTAAGGTAGCCAACGAGACAATGTCCAAAATGATAGCTAGTACATCAATCTCCAACCCGCCTTTGTACGACCATCAAAGTATCATCAACGCGGATTACCTCAGAAACCACTCTTATCAGCCTATTTTCTTGCAGTTGATAAGGAAGCGTTTGATAGATTTATGTCATTTCAACTCCAGTAATTCTCATTCTAACAATGTCATAAGCAATAGCAGTAATGCTAATGCTTCTAAGTTACCAGAAGCGACAACTATTTCCGTGACGTCTAGTGGAAATGGAACAATTAACAGCACTACCGGATTGAGACAGTCTTCAATTTCCAACTTGTCGTTGAATGAGTTGAATATCCTGAACTATAACACCAACAATGCTTCTGGAAGCGCAACCAGATCCAGATCGTCCTCTCTCAGTCTCAGGAAGCAGTCCTTGACCAGAAATAATTCCTACACCAACAACAACTGGTTGCATGTGGGAAATATCAACAGCATTAGGCCAAATGGTCATCCCATGCCAAACGGGGAGAACTTTAACATAAGTACAGACTCTTTGCAGTCGATGCAAGACTATGTACCACAATCTTTTATCAACAGATCTGCCAATAATAACATTTCTCCTAACCAGCCCAACTTTAATTCTATGATGATGGATTACACGACTCCTCCAACATCTAACAAAGGTTCTGTCTCAGGTCCAACCATGACTCCACCATACAGTAATGGCAATGTACTCCAGAACAATATGCATGCTGGTCACAACATAAATGATTATGAGGAATTGGCTTATTACCAGCAACAATTCCAACAAGCTAGATCTAGGTCTTCGTCAACCACCAACCCATTTCCTCATCCGTTGACTATCAACACTGAAGTTGCCAATACGCAAGCTTTCAATGCAATGAGAGACGTTACCACGCCAGGAGGAGCACCTTCTTTTAGGGGAAACCCTAATAATTTGGCCTTGGACTCCCCTTTTATGTCTGGTTCTGCTTTGTCCGAGGAGTGTGGTTACTTCTGCGAAGGGTTTCAACCACCTCCACAAGGAGTTACTAATAGCAATGGGAGTCCGATGACTGAGAGTCCTACGGGCCCTAACGAATCTATGTTAGCTGACTCTGCTAGAATCAACCTCCCAGGTCAATTTAGTTTGAGTGAAAAGAAGAGGGACTCTTTGAAAATGAAGAGAGGAATACATTAAACAGCCCAAGTCTTGAGGATAGGGAAAAAACCACTTCAGTTCTTCCTAAGGTTATAAATAGTCATTTCGGTTCACTTCAGTTTTGCTAGAAGTGGCGCCATCACGAACTCGATACATGTATTATTACGTTACGATTGGTTAAGTTTATATTTTTATATTAAAATTCAGAAAGCACTATACCACATTTCATTGTACATAGTACATTAACTATGCTGCGTTGTAGGGGGCATACAATAGTCAATTTCAGGTATATTTTTATCAGTCCACACAATGAACATCCCTGAAACCCCATTCTATTTCTCCTTCATAAATTACCCATTTCCGTTAACTCATGATCAAAGCCTTTGGTTGTTAACCATCACTTATCCGAGTCTTCACTTGGTTACTGAGACATTTTCTGTATGCCTCATTTTTTGCAGTTCTGCAGCAATAACGTGTCTTCGCGCTGCAATATGCGCAAGGTAGATGAGGATGGAAGTATAAACTTGTAGATAGCATGTTTCTTTTTATCACAATTTAGAGATCTACATAGATATAGGAAAAGATGGCATGAGAGTATCCATGAGACAATTGCTGAACGTTTTGAAGCGATCGATGAAGGTGCTTCCGGAAAACAATTTGGAACCTGGATCACCGCTCTTGAATCCACCAATTGAACTGCCACAAGATGTAAGCAGGGAAAGTCATGATTATGAAAGAAGACGCATATTAAAGAAAATCATGGACGATGAAGATATGGAGGCGCGATTGATACTCAAGAAGTTCACAAATAGAAAGGAACAGGACGCGATTCCAAGTAAAGGCACCGAGAACAGTGAGGTCATAAACGAAGTAAGCGCTGATGTTGAACTGGGGATACAACTACTCCCAAACGATTCATTGTATCAGATATACGCTAACTGGAATCTTACGGAGAAAGAAATGTTACCTCTCTATAATCCTAGGAATTTGAACCCATATCAATTTCATTCAAGATTTAATTCTGACGTGTCGTACACTGTATCACCACGACTTTCCGTTACTAAAATGCTTACTAATAGATGGTGTGAATTGAGAGAGTATTATACAATTTTTGCTGGTTCTCCAGAGTACAAGGCAAGCAACGCTATAAAATTGGGCTTGGAAAGACATTCTGAGTTGGAACTAGAGCTACACAGACCTGTAGATACCAGTCTACTCATCGAGACACTTGCGACATGCGTATCTGAAGCAATTGGTAGATTTGAACTGTCTATGAAGGACAGTGATGATCCTGTGCTATTGGATAAGTTGAGTAGGCAATTCGAAAAGTTTTGGAAGATAGCTTATGGCTCTCCGGACGTAGCCAAGCTATCCCTAGACTGGAGTGAGCAAATTATAGAACGTTTATATACGTTGATAACTACGTCAGAAGCAAGAGAGGTATTGGTACATGGTTATGTAGATTTGCATACCGGTTCATTTGTGTCCAATTTAGAAGACTTAAGACTGAACGATGATAATAACAGGGAGATCAATGATCGGAAGGTATTGGTTAGCGGTATCGTGGATCATTTCAAGTTAATAAATGACAATGACGTATCCGATCTTTCATTGATACAAGATATACGGGATCACTTAGACTTTTACTTTAAAGACTGCATTGGAAATAAGCAAATGATAGATCTCACGGATTTCCTCAGCGGTGTAGTTGATCTAATCAATGATCATTGTAATGAATTCAGAGTAAAGACAACAGATGTTAAAACAAGATCATGGAATCGTGTTCCCGATCTGTTATCTGTTTTGAATGCTGCCAAATTCCAGACATTCTACTATAGAAAGATGTTAGGTTTACTTGCTAATGAGAGTCATCAAAAGGAAAATGAGCACTTCGCCTACTACAGTCTTCTTGAGAATGCCAGACAGAGAGGTATTGATGTGGATGAACCAGTTGATGTGATCACAATTATCAGTATCTTGAGAAAGAACTACCATATATATTATAATGATTTTGTGAAATTGGCCGAGGGCGAACCAATAGGTTTCAAACCGTTTGATAACTTCGTGCTGGAGAAGCCCCGAGTAGATTACGATGTCAGTTCAATTATTGCCATCACAGAGGCATCTTTTCAACAGGACAATAGAGAAGGTGTGCCTTTCCATTCCCATATGATCGATAGAATCAATGAAATCGAAGACTTTAATTACTATGAAATATTAACAGATAAGTTGGTGAGGAACTGGAAGACTGCTCCTTCGATCAGATACTTTGCAGCAAGGGCTGCACAATTTTATAGTCTTTTCGAGAATTTACTTGGAAATACAACTGCTGTCGAGTATCACAATGGAAAAACTTCACAAAATTTCCATACATCTCAATACAAATACGACAGCAGTGAGCTCGATAGACAAAATATCAGAGCCTCAACCTTTTGGAACGGAAACAGGTTTCCAAGTCACACAAGTGAGTTGAATAAATGTACTTATTGTGACTTCAAACTGAAGTGCCTTGTTCCAAATCATGGTTTGAGCGGGGATTTAGAGAAACGATCTTTAGGAGCGAAGTTAAGTGAATTTATGCATACTAACTAAGTACATCCTTTTAGAGATTAATGAACATACTGATAGACTTACACGATACAAGATGTAAAACCTCATCAAAAGAATGTCGATACGTAGAATAATGGCATCAACCATTCTGCAGAGGTTTTTAATTCTATATTTGGGTTTCGTTTACCACTTGCATCTAAAGAAGGCACGCACGTGGAGATATTTGCCCAGTTATCTCTACATATGTAATGTTACAAGGTTTATAGTCGTATATTTGTCCGGCTATAGACGTGGCAGTAAAAGAATGTTGTGATAAAAATACAGTTCAATATTTTTCTTCTCTACGTTAAATGTAAATGCACCAAAAATTTATTTACCCGGACTCAGTATGGTGAGGAGGGTTGATATTTTGCAGTATCTCTATCTATATAATGCCTTTCCCATATAGAAGATAATGTGTTACATACCTTTATAAAGATTGCCGCATGCGGTACAGAAAACACTTACTCTCATTTGAATTGGTTTGGTGTTAAAATAGTAGATTCAAAACCATCAAATATAGCGTACTTTTTTAAATATTCCTCCTTGAGGTGGTGCTTCAAGTCTTGAAACTTGTTCCCGAATGTTGCTCCACAAGTCGAACACTTGAGTGGTGTTGTCTTTATTATTTTATCTAGAATGCTCTTATCTCTTTCGTGTCTGATGAATACCTTTTCTTCTTCCGATTCACTGGAATAAGCAGAGTCTGAATCGTACTGATTTTCACTACCAAATCCTCCACGGTTCAATCTGTCATAGACTTTATTGGACCATGGGTCTAGTTTCTCGAAGTCCACGAAGAATGGGGTCGTGAAAGAGTTATAATGCTTCTTGTTTTTCAATCTCTCTGATTCGAAATCTTGAGTTATTACATGGAAATGTAGGTTTCGTAATGAGGGCACAGAATGCACGCCGGCTCGAATGAACTCCACCTTTAATTCTGCCAATGCTAGCTTATTGTTCTTGGGATTGTTGAATAACTTATCAAGATCTTCTATTATCATTGTCTTGGCCTTCTCTATGTAAAATGATATTAAATCATACAACTCATCCCCCGAATAATTCTTATAGTTCCTGTTAAACACGTCTAACGGGTGTATATGAGTAACTTCTGGAGCTCTGGGGATAACCAAATAATGGCGAATTGCCTTCGGAAACTGATCCTTGATGATTAGGACATTCTCGTCCTCAAAAAGAACCAATTCCTTGTATTTAGAAGGCTTGTCAATATACGCTTGAAACACGTCTTGAAAACTCATTGTTGGTAAGAAACCTACACTAGTCTCAATTGCTCATTCTTCGTTCCAATTTTTCCTTTATGTCCTACACCAAGAATCAGAACATTTTTAAACAATAATTATTATGGCATTTAACATAGATATACTATACGTGATCTACTATTTACAATATGTACATAAAATGTCAAATCGCCGGATTCTCTAGATTGTTATGACCAAACTTGACTAGTTTTTCGAGTATTACTGGGCCCCTATATAGAATTCCCTACGTCTTTCTCTTTTTGACAGGACTAGTCTGAACAGTGGCAGTAGTGGAAGCAGCGGTTTTGGCATTGTCTTCTACTGGAGCAGCTTCGACCTTTTCGTTTTCGGCTTTGCTTTCGGCTTCCAACTCTTCGTTGGTCTTCAACTTGACATTTTTCAACTCGTTGATGAACCAGATCACGGACGCATAGAGCAAAACGGCGATGGCCAATAAGTTGTAGAAATGATACGACCCACTAAGGAAAATCAACGCTATCAATGACAATATAAGCAATATAAACGATACATGAGTGGCGGTGATCAAAGCAGGAGTAGTTCCTGGCGTGAAAATCGAGTCCCACAATTCCACTATAAATGCCATTTCTGAATCTTATTAACAACTTCTTCTTCCTCGTTGCTTAGAAAAGCAAACAGATTACCTCTGACCTCTGCTTTTCACCGCTCTGAGTTAGATTACCCAATCTCCAATTAATCCTTCGACTGCACTTCTCCAGAGTTCCATGATTTGGTTACGTAACACATTACTTAACCTTTGCCATTATTCTCACACCGCGCACGACTTCCTTCGGTTTCTTTTTTTCTTCAAGCGGGTATAACGAAATCACAGTGAAGTGACAGTCACGAATTTGTCAGAATACTACTTCAAAGCAACTATTCACAGTGAACGATAGTTTTATATAATTTCCCCTAACGCGTATTAATCTCATATATCTACAATGGTACCAAGCGACGACTCATTCATCAGCGATGACGAAGAAGAATACTGGTATGTACTGGTTTCAAGATCATTTGAAAGCCACTCTTTCTCGGAGAACCTTTTGTGACAGCAAATACTAACATAAATACGTTTAGCCCATTATGTGTCGAAGAAATGGACATCTCTGACAAGAACTTCAAGCCATGTCCATGTGGCTACCAAATTTGTCAGTTCTGTTATAACAATATCAAACAGAATCCAGAATTGAATGGAAGATGTCCTGGTTGCAGACGTCTCTACGACGATGAGTCCGTAGAATACAAGACCATAAGCGCAGAGGAATACCGTTTGCAGCAGTTGAAGAGAGACAAACGTGACCGTGAGAAGAAACAGCGTGAAAAGGAAAAGAAGGAAACAGAAATGGCCAACAAAAAGCATCTTGCCGGACTAAGAGTTGTCCAGAAGAACTTGGTATATGTTACAGGGTTGAATCCACCCTGCAATCCCGAAGACTTGCATTCAGTCTTAAGATCTGATAAGTATTTCGGCCAATACGGAAAGATTCTGAAGATTGTCATTAACAAGAAATCTCCAAGTCCTCAGGGTAGTCATCACCATCATCAGAACCCTGGCTTGGTGGTGTATGTCACCTTCTCTAAAAAAGAGGACGCATTGAAATGTATAAACGAGTTGGATGGCTCGTTGTGTGATGGCAGAGTTTTGAGGGCAGCACACGGTACCACTAAATACTGCTCGTCGTACCTCAGAGGTCACCCATGTCCTAATCCTAACTGTATGTTCCTTCATGAACCAGGTGAAGAAGCAGACTCATATACAAGAAAGGATTTGTCCACCCAACAAGGTATTAAAATGGGTATGATGGGTTTAAGTGGTACCTCCAGAGATAGCAGTAGCACGAATATTTCTGGTTCTAATCATTACCAACCTCATTCCAGTACCAACTCGCAGTCCAATTATTCTGGTGGGGAAGAGGAATCCCATTCACATTCCGACGATGATCAGGATCATCAAGCTAATACGAGCAACTCTAGCATTCCTCCTTCAAATGGAGGTCCTGTTTTACCAGCAACAGCACTGTGGGCAAAAGGATCAAGTGCATCGGCCAGCAATTCGCCATCTGTTAACAACAATACCCCATTGGCCAATTCAGCTGCTTTCCCAACTTTGGGAGAGATGTTCCGTGATCAGAAACTGCAGCAAAGAAAGGATAACAAGCATAAGCCCAAACCCACGAAGACGGCTACAAGAGATAACATATTACTTCCAGATGATATTGATATCGACGATGACTCCGTGTTGAGCTTCGTAGAACAGACTACAGAATGCTTGAAGGATTTACAGCTGAGAAAAGAGAAGTTAGATGTGCACTTTTCTAAGTTGTCAAGTAACAACAGTAAAGTCTTACCATTGTTTTCCTTCAACAGTAGTGAGGCATATTCAACTGAAAGCAGTCTCGGCGAAGACAAGTTGTTAGCTCGCCAAGTCATTGAAAGATATCTCTTGAGACCAATCAAGAACTATCATTTAGCATACCAGAACCATCCGATCACACAGCAACAATATTTACTTCAGAGTCAATTGCAGCAGCAGCAACAACAACAACAACGTCAACATCAGACGCCTAACTTCCAAGCCGCACAACTAGAACAATTGCAATTGGAACAGGAGAAAAAGTTATTGGAAGTACAACAGTCACAGGGACAAGGTGAGAATTCTGCCTTGCTGCAACAACAGGTTCAGCAGCAGTTGTTGTTGCTTCAATTACAACAACAACAGCAGCAGCAGGGAAACCAGGTCCAGATTAACATGTTGAGACAGAATGAGCGTGCAAACACCTCTACTCCACCTCCTCCGGGTTTATTTGCTGCTGGTAACATACCAAAAACTCAATTGCCACAAGGACAATTGACAGGTCAAGTACCAGGGCAGTTCAACGGAGAACAATCGGCTGTGGCTCCTATAGCTACCCCTGCTGCTGGAAACCAGTCGTCAAGTTCCCAGTTATTGACCCAGTTAATGAGTGGAAAGAGATAATATGGGATCTCTGTTCCTCGATTGTAGTGAAAGTTTGCTTTTATATCTATTGATTAGTCGTATATGTGCAAAAGTTGGGATGATGGATATTAATTCAAAACATAATGCACATGTGTATATTATTTGTAATTACTAATAAATTAACATATGAAATAAATATTATGTTACTTTTGTATAATACATTATAGTGATACTAGGTATACGCTATGAAGTTGTTTTAGATATTTTTCAGCTTCGAGAAGCTTGTCTATCACTAGATTAGGAGTCGTGGATAATGTGGGTCATATGGGTATTCAAGAATGGAGCCTGATCTTCGAACTCCTTGTAGTTCTCCTCTGGTTCCCTCGGAGAGTTGTAAAATTTCATCATAATTTCCCTGAATTTCGCCACATAAGTACACTCATTCTTGCTTACATTGATTCCCACCTTTTGCTTGAAGTAATCCAGTATGGCATCAGCTCGTGGATACGTTGAGAGTTGTTGGTTCAATATGAAAGCATCATCCATTACACTGTGAAACGTTTTGAGGTTAACTCCTGTATCACGAAAGCCATAATGGAGAAGGAGGTAGTTGGCTGCTTTTGAACTGATAGCTGTCTTAAACTTTTCTTCGAACGTTTCCTTTATGAATTCGCTCCTCTCAAAGGTAGTCTTTCTCAATCTAGCTGAATCAAAAACCACTCGCACATGTTCTTTAGACCATCCCCCATCATCCCACTTGCCTAAAGAAATATTCACTTTGGGTCTACTTCCTGGAGCGGACGGTTCTATGAACCTCTTTGCTCTGGGGTCGGAATGTTCGTAGAGGTTTAAAATTTTTGAAGCTTCTCTGGCATTTTCATTTATTTGTCGTCTTAGTATAGCCAACTCTTGCACTCTAGAAATGATATCTGGGATAGGCAATAACTTCTCGAGACGAGTTGCCAATGCATCCATTTTGTCGAGTAGGAGTGTATCGTTGGATGTGAGATCCAGCCTATTCTCAAGATATGACTTCACTACTCGATATTCGTACAATATTTCGTCCAATTGTAGGAGAACTTTGTAAGTATTCTCTAACCCATGATCTGGTTCGTCTATCAGCACAAATTTTTCCCTCAATGCGAGATAGGAATGCACCAAGTCGTGCTTTCTCTGTTCATAATTGTTTACTTTCCGTTGGTAGATGGACATTGTGGTGGTGACAGGAAGTGCAATTGCGTTTCGCGGCGGCTAAGAAATAAGTTGATGAACAACGGTTTAGAACCCAATTATTTGAGGACTTGTATTTTTGCAGCTGCTTACTGCCACTGGATAACGCAACGAATTGGTACAAACTACTGGTGCAAGCGCCCAGATAAGAGACGGTTTGGTTTTGTTTTCGTTTTGTATTTGTTCGCTGCGACCAGGGCAAAACAATTGGCGTTTGCGGGTTATTTTTTCCACGAGCGAAAGTCAGATTTCGCACCCTCTTTGGGAGAGGTGTGGACAGTGAGAACGAGAGTGACATTTAGCGTGAGCGTGGAGAGTGACGATGAGAGAAAGATGCAGCAGTGAAAGAAGATTGTGTTGAGTGGTGAATTTGGAGGCATCACGCGACTCATTCAAATGTATAGTTGTTGTACATAGTCAATTGTATATTTTCTTTTACAGATACTTATATACAATATGAATGTATACTTAGATTGGTATATATTTATATTTACTCGTGTGTGTAAGTATTTGTTCTGTTTTTGCATTTTGCTCTTTATTTCTGGATCTTGCCATGGACTTCCTTGTAGTCGTTTGTGTTGATTTATTTTGTCTACGTACATGTGTTTCTTTTCTCCATAGTATATTTATATCTATGCGTATGCATTTTTGTATCTACATGTTGAGCGTATTATCTCTATATAAGTGACGCGTATGTCTATATCTATGTACAAGGTAGTCATTTTGCATATTCTCATTGACTCACGACAGAGTCACACTTTGCACACAAGTGGTTCTCCTCAGGAGCATTGTACTTCCAACATCTGGGGCATTTTGCATCCGTCGAAGGGCTGACTTGTATAATAACTTTTTCGCCGTTGAGATCGATAACCGAATGGCTTTCGTAGCCAGGGCTCACCACCAGATCGCCAATAACTGCTCTCGAGACCAAGAAATAGTCTTCCAAGAATTGTTCATGCTTGCGTAAGAGGTTCTCTACTATGGAACCTTCCTTCTCAAAAGTAATGTTTACTTGAGTCTCTAGTTTATTCTTGTAGAAGCCGTCTACTCTCAATTGTTCCAAATCCTTGTAGATTTGGTCCCTGAGATTCCAAATATTCTCAAACTCTTTCTCGATAGCGTCGTTAAGGTACTTCTCTGGTAAAGCATAGTATTCTTCCCACTTGCCCATCATAAATGGGGATTTCTGTTCTATATTGAACAATTGACGGTATTCATTCCATACCTCTTGAGTCAAGATCGGTTGGATTGGAGCAAGAAGTCCAATGTATACTTTCAAAATTTCCTTCAATACAACTTGAATACTTCTTCTTCTAATAGAATCCTTAGCATCTGTATAAAGACAGTCCTTGGATATATCAAAATACAACGAACTCAAAGATACGTTCATATGGTGGTTTATATCACTCACAACTCTTGAGAAATTATGTTCTCTGTAGTATTCCACGCAGTCTTTCTGCAATTTGTATAATTTCGATAAAGTGTACTTATCCAATGGATTCAACTGCTCATAGTCAACCGTTCCCTTAAAATCGTTAAGATTGCCTAGCATATACTTGAAGGTAACTCTTAGTTTCTTGACATTTTCGAAGACTCTATTCAAGACTTCACTTCCTACATTCACGTCAGAATTGTAGTTCGAAGATGCTACCCAAAGTCTCAATCCATCGGTTCCCAAAGGAGGTAATAATGGCTTTCCACCTCCCTCTATAGCATGTTTAGGAGAAATGATATTACCCTTAGACTTAGACATCTTGTCATTCTTACTGTCCAAGGTAAATCCGTGAGTAATGATCTTTTTGAAGGGGGCAACCGGTAAGAAGTCTTCACCGCTCTCTCCTGATGCTATAATTTTGTTTAACAACGAAGACTGAAACCAACCTCTATGCTGATCACTGCCTTCAAGGTAGACATCAGCCAACGGCTTCTCGGATCTGAAACTACATTCTAAGTCCTTGTTCAAAGTGCTCCAAGAAGTACCAGAATCAAACCAAACATCCATAGTGTCTTGGCCTTTGATATACAATGCTCCATGTTCTTTTAGATCTTGTGGCAACCATCTAGCAATATTGGATTCTTGAGTGAACCATTCGTCAGTTCCAAACTCGTCAATACGATTGATAACATAATCCACCACTGCAATATCGTCAATTGGCTCTCCGGTCTCTTTGTTATATATTATTGGCAAAGGAACACCCCATGTTCTTTGTCTAGAAATACACCACTCATTTCTATTGTTTATGAACAGAGGTAATCTATTCTTGCCAGATTCCGGATAGAACTTCACCTTCGTGAGGGCCTCGATTGCTGTGGGCTTTATTTTCTCTACATTGACAAACCATTGAGGAGTTGATCTTTGAATAACAGGAGTTTTGGATCTCCAGTCGTATGGGTATGAATGCTTGAAGTTCTTGTTTACATTGAAAACCATGTCGTTATCCTCCAAAATCGCAATGCACTTGCGTACGGTTTGAGACTCGGTCACCTTCTCGTTATTCAAACTGTGAAATCCTAATGGAATATGATCCTTGATGTATCTGCCTTGACCATTGACTGATGACCGTATATCTAAGTCGTGGCTTTTACCTATAGCGAAATCTTCACCACCATGGGCTGGAGCTGTGTGGACTAATCCAGAACCGGCTGAAGCAATTACATGGGACCCGTGCAAAATAGGGTGTTGAACTCCATCCTTTGAAGCAGGATTAATATATTTCAATCCGACGAGCTCTTCTCCTTTAATACGGGGGAGTTGTAGTACTTTTTCAAATGAATTGTTCACTTTCAGTAGCGCCTCAGCTAAAGACTCGGCAACAATCAAGTATTCATTGGTCTCCTTGTTGTGGATTAAAGTGTAGTCTAATTCACTATTCACACAAATAGCTTTATTAGCCGGAATAGTCCATGGAGTGGAAGTCCAAATCAAAACCTTTAAGTTCTGCGCAGATTCTTCTACATTAACGTTGAATCTAGTTTTGAACTCTTTGTAGATCTCTGCGGACACAACTGGAAATTTAACATAGATAGCAACAGACTTGTGGTCATTGTTGTATTCCAACTCGGCTTCTGCCAATGCTGTTTGCGTTTCACATCCCCACCATACCGGTTTCAATTGTCTGGAAAGTAAACCATTCTCCATTAACTTCTTGAATATTCTTAATTGTTTGATTTCATAGTCATGCGACATTGTGATATATGGATTTTCAAAATCAGTCATAATTGCAAATTCTTTAAATTGTTGACGTTGACTGTCAATCATTGATTGAGCCAACTGACGACAAGCCGATCTGATCTCTACTGGCAGCAAAACTGGTTTTACTTCTTCGAGTTTTTCTATTTCTTTGCCTTTACCCTTTTTCTTCTTCTGTTTTTTAATTTCCGTTTCCATGTTGGTGGCCTTCATCTCAATAGGCAAACCATGGCAATCCCATCCTGGGCGGTAATTTACTTTCGAATTATTGTGGATTAGCTCAAATCTATTTATGATATCCTTTAATATCTTGTTCAAGGAGTGTCCCAAATGCAAATCACCATTGGCGTAAGGTGGGCCGTCGTGTAGTGTAAATTGCGGTCTATCAGCATTCTTTTGAGCTTGCCAGCGATACAAATCTTGACTAGTTATCTTAATAAGTTCATCACGGACTTCATTCTTAGGTATTTTGGGTCCAAACGCAGTTTTAGGAAGGTGAAGAGTCCCTGAGTAGTTAATTTTTTGAAACCATCGTGGTCCCTGTGAGAATGACCTCACAAACAACCGCTGTCGGAGCATTCTACTGTGATGTTTTACAGGAAGTTGTACTTAAATGTGCTCAAGTATCTACTACAGTTAGGTGCAAAGTGAAAATCCGGTCTCAAATTTTTCTTAGTCACATTGGGATAGTCGCACCACGACTGCTAAAAACAAAACCTGGTTTACTGAGAAATATAGATTGAGAATAAGCGTCTATGTGAAAATAATGTAGATTGTAAAGGATTGATTACTAAATTCAGATGTCGAAGTCTACAAGTTCAAGGTTAGTTGGTATTAACTCTTAAAAGTAATTCCTTTTAAAATATTATCTCATACAATTGTGTTCATTCTCTTTGTACATAAACTATCTTAGAGCACAACTACATAAACTCTTTCATATACCAAGTTTCTAAGGACCGCAATTTGGAACTTCAAATAGATATAGCAATGGAGGCAGCAATAATAAATAAATAAAACATAATAAATAAAATAAACAGTTTAATTCATGTTTCGTCTCAGTTTTCAACAAGTCTAGTTCTTGCCGAGGCTCTTGACTAACTCAATGTACTTTTCGGTGGAGAAGGACTTTGGTCTCTCAATTGGCAAACCAATACCACGGTCGAGAATCAATTGTGGCAAGACACCGAAAGCTCTGGAAACACCGAACAAGACAGTGTAGAAGGACTCTTCGGTCAAACCGTAGTATTGCAATAAGACACCGGAGTGAGAGTCCACATTTGGCCATGGGTTCTTGGTCTTACCGTGCTTGGTCAAGACACCTGGGGCGACTTCGTAGATGTTAGAAACCAACTTGAATAATTCGTAGTCTGGCATGTGCTTAAGAGCAAATTCTCTTTGAGCAGTGTATCTTGGGTCAGTCTTTCTCAAGACAGCGTGACCGTAACCTGGAACAACTCTACCAGCGTTAAGGGTCTCCCACAAGTACTTCTCAATGGCCTCCTTAGAGTAGTCTCCGTTCAATTCATCTCTCAACTTGAATAACCATTCCAAGACTTCTTGGTTAGCTCTTCCGTGTAATGGACCGGCCAAACCGTTCAAACCAGCGGCTAAAGACAAGAATGGGGAGGACAAAGCTGAACCAACCAAGTGGGTGGTGTGAGCAGAGACGTTACCACCCTCGTGGTCAGAGTGGATGGTCAAGTATAATCTCATCAACTCGACGAACTCAGCGTTGCCACCGAAACCCAACAAGTTGGCCAAGTTAGCACCGTAATCCAAAGAGGAGTCGATTTGAGCGGGCAACTTACCGTCATGGAAGACGTTTCTGTAAATTCTGGCAGCAATGTTTGGCAACTTAGCTAACAACTCAATGGAGTCCTCGTAAGTGTATTTCCAGTATTCGGACTTGTTGACACCCTTAGCGTAAGCCTTGGCGAATTGAGATTCGGATTCCAAAGCAGTGACGGCAATGGAGAATTGAGCCATTGGGTGCAAGTGAGATGGAGATCTGTCGATCAAATCTTCAACGTGCTTTGGCAAAGCAGATCTAGCGGCCAACTCTTCGGACAAGGCTTTAGTTTGAGCGACGGTTGGAACTTCACCGGTTAATAATAACCAGAATAAAGCTTCTGGCAATGGCTCCTCTCCACCTGGGGCCTTTGGCAACTCCTTTTGGATGTCTGGGATAGTTCTACCTCTGAAACGGATTCCCTCAATTGGGTCCAAGACGGAACCTTCCCATACTAAACCCTTAATACCACGCATACCACCGTAAGCTTGTTCTAACAAAACTTCACCGATGACCTAAAATAACGAGTTAGTAAGCGAATATTACGATTTTTTTTGCACCCCGATTGAAGGTTATCGCTAAATTGCAACCGGATGGAACATCCTCGCATTACAATTGCGTGGTCTGACGGGCTGTCTCCCGAAACTGTAATTGGCGTTGAGATGCCCCACCCCCACAATTCCTGCACGAAACTCTCCACAGTATTCCGTGGTTCATAAAGTCCGACCACCCTCACGAAAAATATGAACCATTATACAGAAAAATAAAATGGTAGAGAAAAATTTTCGGAGGGAGAGAAGGTGAATGCCAGCAATGAACGAGGGATGAGATAAAGATAAGGGAATTGGAATGTTAGAATTGTGCCATCCAGTTGCTACGATGAGGCGAGTCTATCGTAAATTTTTCAGGAATGGTTGAATGGGTTTCATGGTGTAGTCTGCGCATGTCGCGGCTAGTACCCGAGTAGATCATGCTTTTTCCTGTCTATCTTATATTCCAATTCCCTACCATCTCAAAAACGAGATTCAATCATATGATGGATGCTATCTGGAAAGTATACATACGGTTTTACCATGTTCCTTCTTTAATTGCTTGACTTCTTCGGCCTTTTCAGGTAAGATTTCAGCCAATCTGGCTTTTAAGGTCTAGAGGAATTAGTTAGTATGTGAGTTGTAGAATAGTTTGACGGCCGTTTGTCCACTCAATTGTACAGGTTTGGTTACTTACTGGCTCAGCAGTAGCGTAAGTTCTGGCGCTGTTGAAGGCAGCCTTCTTAGCTAAAGTAGAAGAACGTTGAATTGATCTTAAGGCAGACATTTTTGATAATAGTGTGATATAAAAATACCTAATAAACAAACACTAGAAGAGAGAAGAGAATAAACAAAAGAGCAGCTGAATTTTGAAATTAGGGAATTTACAAATTATTTATATTTGTTCATATATCATGAACAATCACTAATTAATTTTACTGCTTGCATGCAAATAGCACAAAGCCTAAAATGAAATCACTGCCAAATTGTAGCTGATAGTTAATTCTTCAATTTCTCACAACCATGGATCCTCGGAGATCCTGTACAGTATGCGCATTTCACCAATCAAATTGCGTTGAAAGTCTGATCGGAAGCACACGGCCACTAATATCGGGTCGTGCGCAAGTCTGAATTTGAAAACACCTCGGAGCTTAACCACCTGGAAGCATGATGACGGCTAGTCTATATCACTTCACCTAGCAATCCCGCGTCTTCAAAGAGCCATTTTTCTTGTATAATGTTGTTTTCGATACCCAATCGGCATTGTAGCTTGCCAGAATGACTATCAATGATAGAAGATACAATTGTGAAGTATATGGCATGATTGGCCCGGGTAACACTAGCATCTTGTCACAGGTCAATTGGCTAATAATATTATTTCGTGCCTTTTCTCCTGAATATTCCTCTGATACTGTAATTTCGGAACGGCCAAATGATCCAATGAAATACTACATGGACGCAAGAAAAAATTTTCCCATACTAATTCCCCAGATTTCGGAGTATGATAATGCATGTGCAGGAAGCTTGTCTTTGTTATTTTAAGGAAGTTTGGGAAAGAACAGCTCGTCTGTTTCGAGCCACAACTGGCATGGAGTTTTCGCCTCAGGGACGTTCCACCGCCCACTACAAGAACTGGCAGGAAGAGCTAATTGAATATGTTTTCATAGATTTAGTAGAAAGGCTCTGAATAAGTGTTCACCGAGACCGTCAATTTCTAACCGTCACCGACTGGCTTCTTCGGAATTACGTAACTGTTGCATATTGCATCCGGTGTGGTGAATTAGTCCCGATTGTTACCACACCACAGATTCGCTCCCTACAGGATGGTGCGTGGGGACCTCCGAGTAGTCGGACATTGAGGCTTCGTTACGGCACCAAACGGTACCAGGACTAAGCATAGGGCTTTTCTGGCAGGAATTGATTCGTGATGGACAATCATAAAATAATGTATGATTCCTTGGAATTGCCCGATTGTTTATGTCTTAGTAACAACTAACCCCACATCCAATTTCTTGTCTTATTTGTTTGACTTGCCCCACCAAATACCACGTACTATAATTGCCGATATATTTTTTCTGTTAAAGTTTCGTAAAAGTGTCAATGCGGGGGTGGGGCAAACTGCTTCAACACATACGCAAGTCCGACTTTATTCCGTCTTTTGTTACAATCATGCAATCTAGCCTGGGCAGAGTTCTAGCATCTCTATGGATCCATGTAGCTAGACAATATCTTTAATGCAGTTATTTTCTTAGTCAATCCAAACGGTTTTCGTCGGAGTACTTCCAGCGTCAAACTCCGAATTGTATACGCGAGGCATCAAATGGAATATGGCTGAGTTAGGTGACGCCATTTTCGACAGAGGTAGACCCCACATTTCTAAATTAACGGAAGGATGAACTGATGTTACTGAAATTAAAGTGATGTCTTCGGAGACGGAAATTCTTCAACCCCAACATAATGTTAGCTATTGTCGGGATAATATATTCCAATGAGCCACTTCATTACTGCCCCTCCAGTACATGAAGGGATAATTTGGCTTTGATTTGTTACGATTATTCTCCTACTTTTACTTCGAGAGAAGGTTTTTGGGGGTACCCCAAGATGTATACTCCTTGTATGTGCCCAGCTTTCGTCTACCGCCCCTTATCCATGTCCTTAATACAGATACATGTAAGCTAACAGTCTTTCTATCTCTCGCACTGCTTGCTTTGCTTTTATCATATTATGTAAAACTGGATCTTAAATACGGATCCCTGTTGATCCTAATGTTACAAATGTGGTTTATTATCAGTACTATAACGAATGTATTTCATAATAGACTTCAATTACTGTACGATTTTTTTATTCTTTGGGCGAGAGACATACACCCATTTTGACTTTTTTTATTTATTGCAACTTTTTTGCAGACAATTTACAAATGGAAAGAACAAGATCACAATTTTTATTAAAGAGGTCAAGTTAGGCTCAGATAAATTACATAAACAAAATCGAGCTGAGTGATACTGCTATATATGTACATACCACACACAGTAAAAAGAATAAAACATATACAAGGAATAACACGTCTGTTCCTCCTTATGAGTCGAAGCACGAGAGAAATCCTGGAACCTTTTTTGTCGCAATCTCGCAGCATCTGCAACTTTGAAATAAATTTGCCGTAAAAAAATTTAAGCATCTCGCTTTAGAAGATGATGCGAAGAGATAATTTGTATCTTCAGTAAATCGCAATGATTCACCGTATATTAGGAGGGATATACTTGTCGTCCATAGAGCCAATTAATGCTGGAGTAGACTTAAAAAATGAATATGGTATTACACATATATTGTCAGTGTTACCAGGTCCCATCCCATCGGAGTATACTACCAACTATATTTTCAAACAGATAGAAGTGACCGATGAGGAGACCACGAATATAATGCAGTTCTTTGAATCTTCATATGAATTCATAGACAACGCATTATTCAAAAATTCTAAGGACCCAAAAAAGCACCTGGGGAATATCCTTGTCCACTGCTCACAGGGGGTTTCTCGATCTGTGACTATCATCATAGCATATCTCATGAAAAAATACAAGTTAGCCATAGACCAAGCGCTTCACGCTGTTACTAGAAAAGTACCAGAAGCACAGCCCAATGCAGGCTTCATGGAGCAGTTGGTGTTATACAAAGAAATAGACTTCAATGTGGACGTCTCCGATGAGTTATACAGACAATTTGTTATTGACAACAGTCTTAAATTGGATCCATCAGGTTCATCCTTGCGTGATTTAAACTTATTCAAAGAAAACAAACCAGAAAATGCAGAAGAATCCAAGGATTACGAATTAAGGTGCAAGAGATGTAGACAAGCTTTGGCATTAAACGGTAATATTGAAGCTCATGTTCCACCAGATGCTGAATCACGTCAATCACAATTCATTAAAAAAGCTCCCAACTCCAGGCGTATTATTTCAGTCCAAGAAGCTAGCTCCAGTTGTTCTCATCATTTTTTGTCCGATCCAGTGAATTGGATGAAACCAGAATTGGAAAGGGAGGATATAGAGGGTAAATTCTTATGTCCAAAATGCGATGCTAAAGTTGGCGGCTACAGTTGGAAGGGTTCTAGATGTTCATGTGGAAAATGGATGGTGCCAGCAATCCATTTACAGGTAGCTAAAGTGGATTGCATAAAAAGTATACCACTTTTGCATACCTCGGCACAACAAGCTTCGTAATATTAGTGGATTTTATAGCAATAACTATATTTTTACGCATTCTATACTAATGTAGATGATACAAACTGTTTAATCAGCATCAACCACCATATCCAAGTCAGAATGGTCCTGCTCATTCTCGTCTTGAATCTCGTCAATGCGGTTCAACGAGAAAGCATTTGCACTCTGATTCACAGAAGTTTGTAGTGGGCTAGAAAATGATGTAGGATTTGTAGCAACTGTTCTTCCCGAGTTAAGGTTCGCTGAGGTCACTGTGGTGGGTAAAGTAGCTCCACTATTGATGAACATGTATTGGTTTGTATCTGCATCCAAACTGTGATCATCTTGATATTCTACTTCATCGGCCATGAAACCTTCATCTTCCAAACTATCGCGATATCCTGGTTCTTCCAGCGGTAAGCGAAACCTACTAAGGCGCCTCAAGCTCTCTTCTTCTGGTTCAGTGGATTCAAATAATGGATCATCGTCCTCCTCCTCAAGTTCATCATCTTCAGACAATGACACTTCCCCATCAAATACCACTTCCGGATCACGACTCTCTTCGCCTCCGATAACTTCCATTTGCTGACTGAGAGATAAGTTGCTGCTCCCATTGACGCCTGTTCCCGTGTGTGTGTTCTCAGCAGTATTCACATATGAGGGGTCATCATACTGTTGTTCGCTCACATTCAAATGTCCAGCATCGTCATAGTCAATCTCCTCCATGGTTCTATCAATGCCAATTGGCCGTATTGAAGTGTACCCTGTATTACGTATCCTCTCAAGTTGTTCCACTTTCAGTTGAGCTAAGGGCGTTGTCGTTAGCACGCTAGCACCAGTGCTAGGTTTGAATCCAGTCATTGATGACGTACTTTGAATAATATAGTCCAATTGAAGAGAGCTGGCACCGGGGTATTCCGCAGTGTATGCCAGCAAAGGAGGTGCAAACAACAGCCGAAGGTACTTCCTTTGATCTGCCAAGATCTGTTCGTTTGTCAGACGTGTATTCTGGATAGAGTTGGAAGTATGTCTTGCTTGATGTTGTAGCGAACCTTGGTTACTTGGCTCTGGCGACCGAAGAGTTTTGTTCGCCTCTTCGTGGTTCCATAGCATGTACAAGTCTTTCGGAAACAAATTGGGCGAGTACATCAGGTGTGCGTATATATGGTATATGGTATATGTAATGATAATTGGTATTCTGCGTAATTATTAACAGAGTTATAGTAGATAATGGTAGCACTAGGAGATCAACTTCAAAAGAGTGAGCGTCTAATTTCTTTATGTTTTTTCGCGTGTCTCCTTTTAGGGGGTTATAGGGAGTAGGGCAAGTATATGTAGCCATATTGTGAGAGAAAGAAATCAAGGCTAGACAAGTACAATACACTGAAAATTCAATACACTGGATTAACAATGTAACCTTAGGCTCCATTACTACTATGTATCCTATGTATGCTTAGTATGCGGGTGAGATGTTTCATGTATACTTTTGCGGTGTCTATGTTCTATATGTGTTGTTCCGCATCGGTATTGTCTTCTTCGCTCTCATCATCAGTTAAGATGAACTCATCAAGAACATCCTGCTTGTTAAATGAATAGACGCTACGAAGAGGCCTTTCATCGTCACCAGTATTTTTCAACAGCCAGACAAAGCCAGTGTCCTGCTTTACTCCACCCAAGGTGACAATGCAGCCATAACAGACATTAACCGGCTTGCTACTAGTAAGATCCCTCTCTTCCGGATTGCCAAATGTATCTCTGTAGAGTTCGACGTATTCCTTCTCTTCCTCTGTTTCTACAGGAGCAGCATCATTGACGGTTATCCTTCTCAACCACTCCTTCGCATTCTGGTAAATGTTAACTCCACAAATCTGGCATGTTCCCATTTCATTGGTAGACTGGGGTGCTCCGAGCTTTTCACCAGTCTTCACTACTGTTGAAGCAGTTGACGCATATCCCGTAGCGTCCAACTGACTAAAATAATTTGTGGTCAAGTCCCGAATTGTCAAATTTTTGGTAATCTTGGACTTTACTATGGTGGACTTGACTTCAAACTTTTTCAAGTTTTCTAGACTAGCATATGCCACTACTTCGGCGTATAAAACATCCCTTAATGGGAATAGGATGCTGAACTCTTTTCCTCGGAAGTTCACTTTGTGGTCGGAAATAGTCTGGTAGATATTGGACCCTCTTCCTTTAACAGTTAATGCAATAATCTCATTCGCTATTCTTGTCATGCTATGACCGTAGATTATAGTCTCACATCCTTCCAAATAGGCTGTTCTTAAGATCAATTCATCATACATAATTGTGAGTAAGTCTTCAACTGACGACTTATTTGGGCACAATTTCAAGATATCTGACACCGTATACTCTTTATCAGATTCTATCGAGTGTTGTAAAGCAGTGAAATCCTTGCCGAGAAGGACCTTTTGTAACATATCTTGGTCAATTATGTATGACTCTAATGAGAGGACTTTGTAATCGACTTGGATAGGTGCATACCTGCTTACCAATTCTGGTAAAATATCTTTCACATGGCGGTCCAAAGCTTCCAAGTTGAATTCATCCACATTTAATATTACAAGCTCAAATCCTTGTTTCCCTTTATGACTCTTGTATTGTTCCTGGAGCAATGAAGTCATAACATCCAAAAGAACCAAAGATGATACACCTCCCGACAATGCTAACAATACTTTTTGCGTTCCGAATTTTTCAGCAGCAGGTCCGTACCTGACCTTGTATCTATCATCAAGCATCTGCTTACGCTGCTTCCCACGGATAAACCTTACAAAACAGTTCTGGCAGAAATGTTCCTTTCTAGAAATTAATATCGCCTTCTCAATTTTGCATCTTTGGCAGAGCGTTTGGCTGTCTTGCGGAAGATACTTAATCGGTGTGTTGGAGTCAGTCTCAGACATGATGCTTCAAAATTTAGTATTCTTAAAAACTCCAGAAAAACTATACATGAAGGACTAACAGCTTCTCTGGACCAAGCTCAATAATGCCAAATGCCTCTAATCAACTTCTAGCTCTCTATACTTGTGATCCAGAAATATTTGTTGGAGTCATCGCGATAGGAACTATCTGCAAAAAGTATGTAGTGAGCCTGCAGATTGCAATAGAGAGACGATTGCAACCTCTACTTCATCTATAATACCAGATATTAATTTAAGAAGAAGAGTAGATTAAATGTTGATCTTGGAGTACAATACTAGAATGCCTCGAGCATCCAGAAAGTCATGAATATTGGAACGCTTAGAACGAATGCAGCAGAGTGAAACTGCCTGGTACTTCTTCATTTATACTAAGCACAAGCCAGACTGACGAGGGTATTCATCACATGACCTAAGAACAAAAAGAACCATTTCCGAGGTGAGAATCAAAATTGAATGCTTGTTACCTTAGAGTGAATAACAGCTACCAAAGAGGTGAACCACTTTAATTGACTATATAGCCATATTCTGTAGTCCACTGTCGGTATTGTATATCCTCACACACTGGGGAATAATTCGAGAAAATGGCTGACGACGAGAACCAGAATGTGCCAGAGAAAGTAGACACCAAACCAGTTACGGCCATACCTCCCAACGACACAGACTTTGTAGAAACCGATAAAACACAAGTTGATTTCACGAAGGGTGGCGTGGACAACTTCAAATTCTACCCAGATAATCCAGTAAATCACAGACACAAATACAAATGGAGCTTGAAGGAGCCCCTGAAATACTATGATCCTTGTGAGGAAAGTAGACAAGCTTCTATGAACTGCTTATTGCGAAATCCTGATGACCGTCTCATATGCCAGGATTTCTTCGACGCCTACAGAGAATGCAAGAAGGACTTTTTCAACAAAAAGAAAAAGGATAGAAGAGAAGGAAGAGGTGGCTGGGGCTTGTGGTGAAGTAAAAAAATTGATGACAATATTCTGTTTCCATTGTGGAGCTCGTGTATGATATAAATAACTTATGTAAATAGTATTGATAAGCTACGGTCAAATAGTCTTAAATTTATTAATAATTGCTTACACTATTAGCAAATGTATGACAATGAAATTGAGCAACGAGGTGCTACTTATTGTAATATTGTAATGTCAAAATGATTTCGAATTGAAGTTTTGTTTTCGTATTTTATCCATCTCGCTTGAGATAACTGCATTTAAATATAGTCCCAAGTCACCAAATTATACCATGCTATAACGGGGATTTCCACCACCAATACCATATTCCCGGTCCTTTTTGAATCTACCATATAGTTTCGTTTCGACAAATTCATCGTATGGGTTTCTGTAGAATTCTCTTCTTCCAATGAAAGCATTCAAATTATTAGGAACACTTTGTGGCTCTGTCGAAAATAATTCTCTGTCATCCCTTACCAATTGAGCTCTAAGTTGATCATTCATGCTATGTCTGGTAGTAGGAACGCTTACTACACTTAGTGAGCGCTTCGAGAGGACATCCTTATACTGCAAATATGGAAGGGTATTATGTATCTCTAGCTCACCCGTCTTCCGGTTTAATGAACAGATCAAAGTAGTACTCTGACTCCCCGTGCACTTCTGATATTTTTCATTCTCTAGTATTTGATCAAATACCTTTTGGTATGCCTCTTTAACATTTTCTTCCATCTTGGAGTTCTCGAAATAAAATTCAATAAATTTATCCAAATAGGTCGATATATCTACCTTCATTGTGAAGAGAATATAATTCAATTGGATGTTGACTAACGAAGTCAGGTCGTCTCTGGTGAGCTGTTCACTTAAACGGTGTGCCAATGTCCTCTCCCAATCGTCTAAGAAGAAATCTCTATAATTTCTGGCTCCAAACTGCCGAGCAGCCCTTTGCTCTTCGAGAACTGGGATAGCGGCATCTTCATCCCAAGGAAAATCTTTAGTAAGCTCATAGATATTCGATCTGAATTCTTTAGTCATATGAAGTGCCTCTGACTTCTGCATTCTTGGTACCTTCGATCTCGGAAAGCGAAGCAAGTTCTTGTTCAACTCCGATAAGAATGCCAAAAAGTATGATTCCTTAAATTGAACAAAAGGCTGTATCCTCATCCATTCCAGAAGTTGTAACCTTATTCGGTTTGATTTAAGCTTCAGTGCCAGTGAATTACGGAATACCATGTTGTCTGCTTGTTTTGGATTTGACAAGAAACGTAAATCATTAGTCTTGAAGTCAATGATGTTGCCCTCAAATGGCACATTCATGCATTCCATAGTAATCTTACCTTTACCAGTGATGGTCGTAACGCGTTCGTCTTTATCCAATCTATCAAGAAGGTTCAATTTGCGTAGCAAATTAGGATTCTTCGGCAAGAAATTTGAGTGAACATTGAAACCACACATATAATGTGCGAAACGCTCTAGCCGCAATAGGTATATCAAGGGCCCACCATCAGCATGATGAATATTAAAAAGTCCAAACACTTTCTTATTCTCGTAGTCCACGTTACTGAAAACAAGATCACAATCCTCATCCCGCCCACCAGGCGCGTAGAGTTTGAAAGAGGAACCCGATTGAAATATAGAACAGAACTGTACGTTCATGATACTCTCCTTTTCCTCGCGAGATATAGTAATACTTGGTACGAAGCCTTTAACCTTCAGTTTATTTTTCGAGTATTTAGCAGCCTCGTCAGTTTCAATTGATTTTACTTTTTGCCTCTTGTGCTTATTATTTGGAGAATTGGTGCTGGACGAGGAATTATGCGTCGAATTAGAAGAACTACGCCTAGACTTCCTCTTCGTTCCCTTTTGTGAGACCGTGGCTCTATTATCCTTTGAATCCAACCATAACCAATTGTGTCTCCTCTTTAGTAAATATTTATCCATAAAAATCTCCAAATTTGGAAACACATCCTCTGATGGATACGCACTCAATTTCAGGAAGAATAAGTTGCTGAAATTCCGAGTATCATCTTCGGGAGACCGTGTGAAAAGAGGGGACTCACCATGGAAGTTCTTCATATCCCTTATGCCGCGTAAAACTTTGCTTATATCACGTTGAAGTACTCTTGCTTCGTGATTCAAAAGCTCCTTAATACGATCACTGGTCTTTCTCTTTTTTACAGCATCAGTATTCGATTCTCCCGGATTAGATTCTGATTCTTCTTGGTTTACCCGTGGCCGTATTCTAATTGCATTTTGCCTCCGGAGTGCAATACCTGAATTTATAGTGCTCTCATCGTTATCGAGATTGAGATACAAGTCAATGGGTCTGCCACGAGCCAGTACAAGAGTATTCATATTTGTGTAATTCTGGCGAGCAGAGGAAAGAAGTAGTCTTTCATTGGATTGGATATCAGAGCGGAGACTGTCTTCGTCATCATCTTCATCGCTTGAACCTTCCTCTGCTACACCTGGTGGTAGTTGTCTCTGATACATATGGGTTCTGTTGCGGGCTCTTATAGGGAAGCCAAGAAGGTAATCATCTTCATTAACATCATCATTGTCTTCATCATCATTCTCGTCATAGCCATCATCCATAAACTCTTCGTCATCTTCGTCCACATCATCATCCTCCTCACCGGAGTAGGCCATGCCGGTCTCATCTAGGAGCCCGTCTGAAACTGTCGGTTCTTCTATAAGATGGTAATTATCGTTAACGTTAGTAGTTGGAGAAGACACAGCATTACTAAATAAGCTGCTTATGGTATTGCTGTTGGAATTGGCGGAGTTATTGTTGGAATTGCTATTTCCGTCTAAGTTTCGAAGTTGCTCGGGGATGTTATTGACCGGCAAATTAGATAAGTTAGAATGTCCACCTCTAGACAGCTCCGAAATACTAGGATGAACGTAGTTACTTCTCGAGTCCGTGGCACCACCACTTCTGTTGGTACTGTTACGATCATTATCATTATTTGTTCCAAGGTAGACCAGTCTTATGGTATCGATTCCTGACAGCAATTCTGCTGCGGTAATGTCGCCCCTATCAAATCGAGAGCGTAGTTGACGAACTTCACGGTTAATTGATACCATTGGACCTTCGCCATTCGCATTTGGTAGTGGGGACCTTATGTTATCTTCCGTGCGAGTTCTAGAAACCAGTTCTCGTTGAGTCTGTGGCAACAATTCTGCGCCAGCGAGTCGTCTCATGCGCTCTCTTTCTCGGATAGCAGCTTCTTCTCGCCTGTACTGGTCTTCCGTAATTTCTCTGTGAATATGGCGGATATGCAAGTACTCTAGTTCAGTCTGAATGAGTGGGTCAAGTAACTCCATATTATCATCAAAGCCTGCTACATTGGCTGCATTGTAGCTGTCCCTATAACCGTCCATTTCATTGTTGTTGAATGTAATCCTGGAGCTCACGTCATCCATGAGACGGTTGTAGTTTGATTGTAGTCTATTGACATCACTCAAGTGGTTCATTATACGAGTTCGGAAAGTAGTTTCCGGCGAAACAGACACACTACTGCCTGTACTGCTTCGTTCTGTAATATTAGACGCAGTGGAATCATTAATATTGTTTGTCTCGGTGGTATTATTCGTGGACTGGAGATCTCTAGTTGCGCGGTAGATATAATCTGAGAAGACATTGATCGAGTTTAACATCGTTCCTTGGATTCTGTGGGATGCTGGGTTGCCCATGGCGGTCGAACCTCCATTTTCATTACCTCCCAATGTAGATATATAATTAAGGTACCTATACGTGTGGCCAGCAAGCGGTGGATGAAGCAATGACCTAGCTATACTTGTGGAAGAGTTATTAGCTGAAGCATTATTCGTTATTTCTGCAGTTGCTGCAGAGGTGATATCATTTTCATTCGATTCGCCTTCTGGATTGGGTTCCACTGTCGCTAGTTGTTCTGGAGACTCTTCCCCAGATATGTTCGGAGACAGCGGTGGGGGCATTCTTAAGAAATTATTTGTCCTTGTAACTGTGTGTAAAGAGCCAGAGGTATTGGAATCAAGGTAATGCCACGAAAGGAATCACACAGCCTGACTGCTTAGACCACGACAGTAGCAAAAACCCGTCAAAAATCTTGCCTTTCCTTCTGACGGTAAAACGCTGATGGATGTACTCTAGCAGTTGCACCCTTTGGCTGTATTTCAATATGAGATCAGGTTCACACTGATATATTACGCTTATGTGGACAATGTGACCCAGGGATTCCACGGAGGCTGTGAGGCCAAATTTGTAAGTGGATATGAATCTGATAGTTTGTACGACAAGGGGTTAGATGTCACTATGAATGTTAAGATAATGGTGGAGTTGGTTCATGGCGGCTAACATAGTTTAGAATTACAATAGGTAGACATATAAGGTATGAGAGACGGCATATTAAACCAAACAGAGGTGCAACGGGTGACAAAGTTTTCGTGATAAGGTTAAAGTATGGGAACGTGATATATTGCACGCGATTAAATTACAGGCATTACACGTGACTGAAAATAACAAAAAAAAGTGGGTGACAGTTGTCACCCAGGGTCCTATCGATAATACGTTTGGCCTAACGACTTACGCAAGACTGTGATTTTCCAATTTGAGGTGCGTTGACAAAATTCTGTCAAGGGGAGCCTAGAGATATTATTTTTGAGCTCATTTCAGGCAACAGTGAAAGTAGTTACGAACGGTTCCCTCTAGTACCAGTATGTAGAGTCGGTGCTTAGGGAGTAATTTCAGAGCTCCAAAATATAGCAAGTCTAGATACAGTTGGTGTCATATGGACCTTTAACGTAGAGCTGGGCTTGTAACGGATCTAATAAGCATAGTTTAGCCCTTGTTTCATGACAGCATGTACAGCTTCGTATACGAGCTGGTATTACTATTAAATTAGCATGGGTGTTACTTGCAAACCTTTGAGAACAAACCCCCTGGGATCACCAACTAGACTGATGGAGTTGTACTGGATCTTGTCTCCTTGTAATTTACCTTGTGTTATCTTCGATCGCACATGGTAATAGACGGTGCTTGCTTCTGCACTACTGCAGAAAATGTCGTAGTTGATGCACTGATTGCCGATTTTCAAAATTTGCGGTGTGATATTTACTTAAACTTAGGTACTGGTTGCACGAGACCACCTCATTTTCCACTGTCGATCGCCATGGAGCTGGATTACTCCTTGGCTGTAGGGGAAGACAGGGGGAGTGGTGCATGGAAAACGTACTAAAAACACTGGAAGGTGCTGTTGTGCTTTCATTTCAATAGATGTCGTAATCCTGGAGTTCTGGAGTTCTGGTGCCAGGGATTCCTAACTATTGTCATCTTGCCTCTGGTCTTACTCTATGCGTCTCTGCGGTCACACTGCGACCGCCGTTGTAACCAATTGCCGGAGAGTGTCGTGTGAATGATTGTTTTTTACGTCACCTTTTTCGCCATGGCTCGCACTGTCATTCTTGTAGCCAACTAGTCAACTAGCGATTTTAGCTCGAGCCACCCTTGCCTGCCCTTGGTTGCTGTAGGAGGGCGACCACGACATAACTGGTTTTAGACTTCATTAAGATTTAGTCTTTCCAGTTCTGGGCTAGGGCATTTCCGCTTCCTGTTTCTACCACTCTCACTTCCCTTTTCTGACATCACTCGCTTGCAGCCTGCACAGCTTGCCGCACTCAACCACCTCCTCTCTGCCAATTTCGTCTAGATAAGTACTGTGCTTCCAGCCCATACCATTCCAGTGTCGCATGTCGCACAATGTCTAGGGGTCCGTTTCTTTTTGGCTCTGGCCTTTTCTCAGTTTTTTTTTTCCTCATAACAACAACAAATAATTAGACACCGAATCTTTTACCGTAGAAAACCAGTTCAAGTAAGAAATAGGGTTTTGTATACTTTCATCTTCTCAGCATCCGTCCCACCAGTGCTGTCATCCATCCAAACCTTTTATCACGAACCCGCCACTCGGTTTCCAAACCAACCCCACAGTCACTTCAGCCTCACCTCATTCGCACTGATCTGTCTGCGTGCCTGTCCTTTAGTAATTTAATATTAATATTCATCAAGTCGTACGAACCGCGGACTGCTGGCCATACTACTATTTGGGCACAGCTAAGTGATATCGCCATCGGAATATAATACTACAAAGAAGAGCCATATCCTAGATATTTGTCCCAGGTTGCCCCATCCGACCCTTATCGTGTACTTCTGTTCGACTATTGCCTGTTGCCGGTTCTGAATAACCAACCGTTAAATAACAGCACCATCCTAATACCTTCCATCCTATCATACCACAACACGCACATATACCACAATGTCCGCGAACTCAGTATACATCTGTATCAAACAGTTCAACGCCCGTCTTGGAGATGAGCTCTCACTTAAAGTCGGTGACAAGGTAGAAGTCCTTGCCGACGACTCAGAGTACAACGACGGCTGGTACATGGGTAAAAACCTCTTAACAGGAGATGTAGGATTATATCCAAAAACATTCACACAACTCTTGAAAAAGCAGGATAAGCCATTAATGCGTTCTCGTAGTAGAAGAATGACTAGCTCAACCAGCGTAAACAGCAAGGAGGGGAAAGATAGCAGAGAGCAATCTCCAGCTCCAAATGGAACCAGTAGTCTCCCTAACAATGCCCCCGCTACATCAAGCAACCTCAAGGAGACACGTTCTGCTCCTTCCGCAGAGGTAACACAGCTTTCCGAGAACATCCAAAAATTGAACGGTAAGCTGAATTTCAAGTCAATCAAGAAAAACGACAATAACGACAACTCTAATACTAGCAACGAGTCTAACAATGTCATTGCAGCCCTCAAATCTCTAAACGGCTCTAAGCTGAACTTTGCTTCACATGACGCCTCCAGCAGCGAAAATGCCAACTCTAACTCCAGCGCAGGTGCGTCTACCAACACAACCGCATCCACTATGTCGGAGATTGACAAAGCTCTCAAAGAACTCCATTCTGAACCTCGTCCTGGTACCGTTGCCTCCAATAGTGATGCGCTTTCAAATAAATCAAAACAAGCACCAGTGGAGGATTTGGATCCTCACGACGCTGAAACGTGGAGTCCACAACAGGTATCGTCGTATTTCAGCAATAATTTAGGGTTTGATCCGGAAATAGCAGGAAAATTTTCCCATCATAAAATCACTGGTCTTATCCTTTTTGAATTGGACTTGGGCCACTTGAAAGAGCTTGATATAGACTCGTTTGGAACTAGATTTGAGATACACAAGGAGATAGTGAAATTGAAGGAGATTTGTGGTAGAACTGAACAAGTTAAGCAAGTTCCTAATGGTGTGAATGGATTTGTAAATGGTGACAACAATAACTATTCCGCCCCTGATGTAAAGACCAACGGCTTCAACAAAATCAGATCACTTGTTAACCCTAGCACCATCAATCCTAACACTGCTGCTCCTCCATCCACGAGAACGCCAGACAATAATAGCCCAGTCGAGGAACAGTTCCATTCTCCGGAAAATGAATCATTCCAACAAGGCCGTGACTTACCTAACAACAACTCAGATGAAGATAGACCCACGAAGCCAACTCAGCTTATGCCTTCGGCACCTTTGTCGTCTACCGTGAAGGACAATGGATTCTACAAGGGACATCTGCGCCGTCGCTCCCAATCCATGGATAACCTTGCCTCTCCTAAACTCAATGGAAAAGGAGAATCTGGATCTTACAGCTTTGGAGGAGAAGATAATGGTCTCTATCTCACAAGAACTAATGTATCCAGACCATCATCTTCGGTATATGAGCAATCAGTATCGAGCCACAAGAAGTCCGATTCACAGACTTCAGTAGTGCCTAACCTTCATCGTCGTAACTCGTCTGTTGTTTCCGCTCATAAGCGTCATTCGTCATTATTTTCATTCCTTGGGGGAGGAGAAGAGAAAGCAGCAAAGGCCAACGGTGGAAGTGCCAAGCTTCAAAGCAATAACTTATTCAAGGAAGACACCAAGCTGCTTATTTCTCCCGCACAGGTAAAACGAGAAAACGGCAGTCTGATACCATTGAAAAACAAGTTGAGCACGGACTCGCCTAGTAGCACTATTGATATTGATGATGCCACGCTTTCTCCACGTAAGCTGAAGCTGATTTCGTATAAGAACAACGACAGCACGTCAAGTGTGAATAAAGACGACAAGCGTTCAGTATCTGATGCATCTGCGGTAGGTAGACTCAAGAACTTAAAAACAACTTCTACGCAGAACTTCAAGAGTTTGACGTCCTCCAGAAAAGCGAAGACTTCAGCTTTCCAAGAAGGTATCAGAGATGTTACCCCTGATGATGCTATAAAATCAGCAAGCTTTAGTGGTTGGATGTCGAAGCGTTCTTCAAACACAGTGGCATGGAGATCTCGTTATTTCACTCTCCACGGTACAAGACTCTCGTACTTTGCTTCGTTAAGAGACAAGAAGGAGAAGGGGTTGATAGACATTACAGCTCACAAGGTAATACCTATCAGTACCGAATCTGACGATATCAATGATAGAACGGACAAGTACAATGCTTTGTATGCTTCATCTACGTTCAATGGTAGCTACTGCTTCAAGTTAGTTCCTCCCGCTCCAGGTTTCAGAAAGGGATTGACCTTTACCCAGCCCAAGACACATTACTTTGCTGTTGATTCACAGGAGGAGATGCGTGGATGGATAAAAGCATTGATGACAGCTACTATCGATATCGATGACACTGTTCCAGTTGTTTCTTCTTGCTCTACTCCAACTGTTAGTTTGAGCAAAGCTCAGGAGTTGTTGGCAAAGGCTAGAGAGGAGACAAAGTTGAAAGACGAGGAATTAAGAGCACAGGGATACTTACGAGACGGAATAGATGAGGATTATAATCAGTTCTTACACGAGTCTCATCATCATGATTTTGTTAATACCACTACAGATACTTCATCTGTCGATGAGACAACTGTATCTTCCGGAAACCCACCAAAGTTGTCAGTAGACACCAACTTGAACAACGGTCACCAAAAGTTCCAGCGAACGCCATCAACACCTCAGATTTCCTCTACATCGGGTCAGAGTGGATTTGCCTCCCCATATTTGCTTGCTTCGGGTTTGTTATCGCCAAAGAGCAATGTGGGATCATCTCCATCTGCAACCCCTCCTTCCGTTCTGCGTTTTGAACAGAGCTATTTCAACGAAAACAACCAACCGGGGACTGCCCTGACTACTGAGACTACGCCCAAGTCAGTGTACAGCAATGGCCGTATAATGGCAGCCCGTAAGAAATCGCAAGCGGAGAAGATGTTGGCTTATACTAGTGATGCCTCAGGTAACCACAGTTTTGTGATCAAGTCCAAAAAGTAAGAGGTAATGTCTCTTAAGAACACTCTTGCATGATTTCATAAGAATAGAGAGCAAAATTGGATTTGATCAATTCGTGGAAAACCGAGGGCGGTTTTAGATTTGCTAACTTTCAATATGCGTATACAATTTGCTGAGGACGCATTGCCTACTTATTTGAGCTCTCCGAAATATAACAACAGTCGAGCCTATTCGCATTCTAATTTCTAGTTATGTATTTTTAGCGAATTTCTAGTGTTTTAATAACCTTTTAATGTACTTTTATAACAACATGAAGATGTAAGATCGGTCTGGAGAAGTCTATAAGTAGTTGTTTGGTCTAACTAATCAAGAAAAAAATTTATTAACTATTGAACATGTTATCCGTTCAGAATAAGGTCAAACAGCTTGAAGTATGCATTTTATGTACATCTTTATCGTCTTAAGCACTACAAAGTTTTCAAGCAAATAAGATTGCAGCTAAGTTTTATTACAGTAGTTCATTGTTTACTTCACCAGCACTGGTAGCTGCAAAATATTTATTAGTACCAATAAGAAAACTATAACTTCGAATGGAGATGTATTTCTACCCCAAATTGTAGTTGTAGTATTCCTACTCCTTCTATTCCTACTCCTACCTTACTACTAATGGTACCTACAGCTAGTACTACTATTACTTCACCTACCTACTATACTACCTTTATTACTAGCGCTCAGTATACACCATCAGTCGTGTCTTTCTGTTCAAAGCTTTTTGTGGTTCTCCATCCTGCACCCGCCATATCAGTGTTTACTTAACTGAAAGATGGAACAGTGGAAACTGCAGAGGAGGAGATAACTACAGCGTAAGTAATAATATCAGGAGGAAGACGGAAGCAAATTAGTTGGAAAAGGTGACCACAGCGTGATATATAGAGATAAGAGGTTGATACTGAAGACTAAACAATAGTCAGTGCTGTAGCTCAAGTTAACTCTGTATCGCTTACTGCATAACATATATACACGAAACACGAATTCACAACCATCTTAATTCATAATATCATCTATCATATCTCCACAAATACGTTATCACTACCCCGATTCTCAAAGTAACACCAGAATGCAACCAGACTTAGACGCTGGATCGCCACCCGATGGCTCATATATTCAACAACATCTCCGGTCGCTTATAATACACTCCCTCGATTCGTTCAACTACGCCAATGCTGAGTTTGCCTGTGAACGTCTTCTCGCAATGGACCCCACTGGTCTCGATTCACAGTATCTCTACAGCTTGACTCTTTTCCGCCAGAACAAGTTTAAATCGTGCTATAGTCGTCTTATAGCGTCATCAGATGCACACGAGCATCTTGGGTGTATGTACATCCTTGGAAAGTGCTGTTTAGCACTACAGAAGTATAAGGAGGGTATCTACCATTTACTTAAGCTAAACTACTTGTACAACGAAGCTGCATTGGATGAGCCTCAAATTGGTAACGAGAATGCACAACCACAGACTAATCCCTTTTACTTTACCACACCTCAACAAAAGCACCAATACGAATTTCGCAGAAGTATTCATCCAGATGCTTCTCTGATTTATCACCTTCTAGGCGATTTGTACCGGGGAATGAGTGACACCAAGAACAGCTCTTTGAACTACGCCCAAGCATTGAAATTTAACCCCTACGATTTTGCAGCCTTCCAAGAACTTTGTAAGCTTGGCGTGAACGTTAGAGTTAAATCGATATTTCGTACCAATCAAACTCTTCAACAGAGCATTGGCACTAGAGGGGTAGGGTATGTGGATGAGGGAAATGTGACCTTTAACGAAATAAATGACATATCCAATCCGTTTGCCAGCTCCAGTAGTAATGCAGGCATTAAAAACAATACCGATACACCACTCATACATCAGGACGACTCCTTCGGCGGTGCCTTGTCAACCCCAAGGCTCAAAGTTCCAGGAATTCCCGACGCACCACTTCGTAAATCCAACATAAACACAAGTCATGGTTCAAGTAGCAGTCATTTTGAGTTTACGAAGCCCAGCTTCCCCTTGGACGCGGGATCTGCAGCTGCCGATAAGAAGCCAAGGAGAGAAAGCACGTATTCTCGAATCACATCAAGATTAATCTCGCAACCCACTGGATCTTCCGCAGGCTCTGGAATCTCTAATGTTACCCAGGGATCTTCAGGTAAAGATACCCCAGTAATGAAAAATGTAGGCGCTAGGCCTGGCGTTAAGAGAAATACATCTAACTCTATTATACCATCAATGAGTGGGTTAGATACCGGTTCTGGAAGTTCTTCCTCTGCCGGTCCGCAGCTGAACAAAACATTATCGATATTAGCCGGAAAAGAAATAGAAAAGGCAGACAGATACTTATTCAGATTGTATGTGATATTCGCAAAGAGTTTTAAAAGTATGAGCAAATATGATTGCTATAAGGCCATACGACTTCTTGAATCCTTACCCGAGAGGGAAAAAGAGACACCTTGGGTCTTAAGCAAATTAGGAAGATTGCACTACGAAATTGTTAACTATAAACAGTCGGAATACTTTTTCATCAAGTTGCGTAAGTTGGATCGTACCAGACTAGAGGATATGGAGTACTTCTCTACTCTTTTATGGCATTTACACCGTAAGGTAGAGTTAACGTATTTGGCCAATGAATTACATGATCTTGATACGGAATCGCCAATAACTTGGTGTACTATTGGTAACTTGTTCTCGTTAACTCGAGAGCCAGATGAAGCAATTAAATGTTTCAATAGAGCCATAAAATTGGATGAAAAGTTTACATACGCTTATACATTAAAGGGTCATGAATACTTCGGTAATGATAATTACGAAATGGCACTTGAGAATTTCCGTATCAGCTTACTCATTGACTCTCGTCATTACAATGCACTTTACGGTATTGGTATGGTGTACATTAACTTGGGAGATTACCAAAAGGCAGACTACCACTTCAGAAAGGCAGTTTCCATCAACCCCATCAACATCATTTTGATCTGCTGTGTGGGAATGGTTCTTGAAAAGTTGAACAAGAAGAACTTGGCTTTGCGCCAGTATGAGCTTGCTAATAAATTGCAGCCAACGAACCCATTGCCTATTTTCAAAAAGGCACAATTACTTTTCTCTATGCAGCAGTATCCGCAGGCATTGAAATACTTTGAGTCACTTAAGGATTTGGCTCCAGATGAAGCATCGGTTCACTTTTTATTGGGACAGCTTTACAACATTCAAAACGATAAGTTCCGAGCCATTAGAGAATTCACCATTGCACTTAACTTAGACCCCAAGGGCACTTACTTGATCCGTGAGGCCATGGAATCGCTCAAGGATAAATAGATGTAACAATACAAGTACATCGTGGGCAACTCACCTGTCAGTCCACCTATTTTATACTTTAATTATGTAGTTTGCAGTCTGTGTAAAGTTCAAGAAACCTAGCTATATGCCTCTTCCTGCTTGACATATTAATATTCGTTTAGAACAATAGAGATTGTCCTGGGACACAAAAATAAAAATACTTACTCCCTGTACATAATTGATCCGCATATACTGCCTTGCATCCATACAATGGGATGGCATTACGACTTATTAGTACAACACCGATTCAACTGATTGATATCTTTTCAAGATTAGAGATAAAGATGATAGAGCCTCTCGGCAGAGTGAGGTTATAGCATATTCCATCTGTCTGCGAAAAAGGAAACAAAATATGAGTTATGAGGCGAGAACCCGGCAGACGCTATTGAGCCGTTGATGTCTCGCTCATGCCGGCGGATTACGACCGATGCATGCACTCTTTGAAGACAACGGACCACAATTGGGAGCATACGAAATTCGAATCCAATACCCCTAATAAAAAGGGGTAAATCTAGAGTAGATTGGGGAAGATATTTTCTAGGAACATGCACTTGGTGTTAAGTTGGATGTGGCATTCTTGAGTTATTACCCATGTTCTTGTAAAATACCGTTCGGGGACGGCAGATAATTGAGTGGACTTTTGGACAAAGTGTGACATCTTACCCAATAGAGCGGTTTCTAATTTAAGTGCAAATCGTGTAGTTAGTATTTTTCATGTAACCTGAGCTAGTTTTTTTGGTTAAAATGTGCTAAGAGTTACTTGGACAGAATGTAAACCTAGATAACACAAACAAAGCCTGTTTAAGGTTATACTACGGCATGTCACATGATGCATAATCATACATTCACAGTAGGCCAAGACGTCGAAAGCCTCTCTCGACTAAGTCCACGTTCTAAGACACCCAATTCGCAGCCAATTTCATCAAGCACAATAGGACCTTCAAACAAAGAAGCCCAAACATGCAGTAGATGCTAGTACAATAAAGGGAGCGGTTTCTAATTTCATGTGGCCCCTCACCTCAAATCAGTGCCATTGGAAGAACCCTCTCACAGATCAAATGTAGGGTTTCGAAATAATCAAACAATATTCTTAACGGTTGTTTGATTTACGACTGGACGTGATCCGTATTCTAAAAGATGGAGTACCAAACACGTTGAAAACACAATAAACGTAATGTGAAGGATCTATGGTAAATTTCACGACACGTCCAAAGAAAAGCGATGATCAAGGTCTAACGAAACGAATACTCGGCTAAGCCAATAGCTTGGACGGAGACGAGATCTTCCTCTTATCGGTGGAGCTATTGTTTGGTCACTTCTGTTCGATCGTTGGGCTCTGTACCTTTTAGTACGAAAGCAAGATTTGACCGTATCTCTTATTTCTGATCGTAACTCTTGTCATAGAAAACTTGGCTTGACCCTGTTGCTAACACCATTGTTGGTTGACCCACAACCTTTGTATATCCTGGAACACAAACATAAACAAAGAAGCCTCGCGTAAACTAGCTATGGCTCCAAAGAATTTGCACTGTAAAACTTTCTGTTGCCCGGTAAAAGTCTAATCATAACTGTGAAGTTTCTGGTGCCTCCACACAGCATCGTCCTATTACCATATACATCCTCTCAGAAATACATCCCATCGCCAAAAGCTGCTCATGCAAAGCCACGGACTCATGTCGTTTCTTGGAAGGCTAATTCACTCGCGGCGCGTATGTCTATCTCGCAATCTATGCATGGCTTCCGTATCTGGAATATTATCACCTCTCTGTATATACTTCTTGCATTTAGTATGCGACTCATGGTTGGTTTCCCCCTCAACACACAAACAGTGTGGAAACGCTCATGGAGTGAAAAAGTGTTGATCTTAAAGGTTTGTGTGGTGAGCGTTCTGGTGCAGTGTTTTTTTGACTGATGTAAAATAATTGCTTCTGCTCTTTCTTGTTTCTATTTGTAGTATTGATACTTTTGAACGTCTTCATTCGTATTCGTTCGTAGCAAGAAATCAGCGGCAGTGCTAAATCGTGCTATCTTGTTAGAGGTATCCACAGGCCACTCGCTGCAGATTCAAATCTCCGTGTTGTTGTTTAATTACATCCAATTATCATCGGGGTTAACATCGCCCACCGTATCACGTACCCTTTAAACTGTGATCCGGACTTCTAGTGCCTCGAACGAGTTTCTTCGTTTGATCCATCCCATCGCTACTACTCCTTGCTCCCTGAGCCTCCGTTGTACTTTCGAGTTCGTTGGTAATCATAGTCCCATCACTTCATTCGCTCAGCATCTTTCAGCATCAATATATTTCAACAAAATTACATACTAGCCAACAGCATTGTATCATTAGCAACTAATTTTAATACCCCATATTCACACGCATTCACAACATAATATACCATGAGATCTCAATTATACACCCTCATAACAGTCCTTTCCGGCTTCTGTTTGGCATTAGATCTTGGTTTCGAGCCAAATTACTATGGAGATAGAGATAGAGTAGAGCTTCTCGTCAACAAGATAGAGTCAGACAAAACTCAATTACCCTACGAATACTACAACCTCCCTTTCGTATGCCCTCCTGGTGATACGGCCAAACCTGTCCATTTGTCCCTTGGAGAAATCCTTAGAGGCGATCGTATATGGCAGAGTAACTACGAGTTGTATTTTGGCGTCGACATGCCTTGTATGAGGCTTTGTGACCTTATAGCGAGAGAGAACAATTTAAAGAGAGCAGATCTGCTCATCAAGAATGGTTATGTTGTTCATTGGTCCTTGGACGGGCTCCCTGGAGCAACCACATTTGTATCTAACAACAATTACAAGTACTATGCAGCTGGGTTTCCACTAGGCTTCGTAAAAGATGATATCTCGTACATCTACAATCATGTTATGATCGTTATACGATACCACACCGAAGGACCAAACAAGCACAGCATTGTGGGCTTTGAAGTGTACCCTAAATCTGTAAGTAACGAACAATGCCCAGGCCTGTCAAAGGACTTCCAGAATTTTGCCATCCCAGTGAAACAAAACTCTGATGGAAAACTTGCTCCACAGAAGATTATTATACCATACACATATTCCGTATATTGGCGTGAGGATAATTCGATTGAATACGATTCACGTTGGGATTTATACTACGAAAATGAGTCCAATGAGTCTAATCATCACATCCACTGGATTTCCTTCGTCAACTCATTAGTATTATTATTCCTTGGATCTTTGATCGTAGCTGTTGTACTCTTGAGACTCTTGAGAAAGGACATCCTGTCTTCCCTGGTTCTTCCAAGCCACGAGGCAGAGAATAGTTGGAAGGGTTTGATTTCAGAAGTTTCTCAAAAACCAAGATTCACTGCTCTTTTGACCACTTTGGTTGCTAGTGGAATACAAACATTAGTTGCCGTAGTTGGTGTGATATTCATCTTTGTTATCAATAGCAAATTCAGTTTCAGCAGGTCTCGCTCTGCTAGCACCTTTTTCAATGCTCATCAGGGTGCTTTCTTCTCGTTCTCCCTTTTCTGCTTCATAGCGTCGGGCTATGTATCCTCGTACATCGGAGTCATCGTACACAAGATCTTCAATAACGACTACCTTAATCAGGAGTATTCAGTAGGGAAGACAGTCAGGTTATCCTTCCTCTTCAGTGGATTCCTTCCCTGCTTGGCATTCGTAGTTATCTTGTTCCTTAACTTCTTCGTTTGGGCAAAGGAGTCATCGACCGCCCTTCCTTTTGGCACAATCGTTGTCATCTTACTACTTTTTTTCATTATCGAATGTCCTTTAGGTTTCGTTGGTGGTTATTATGGAAATCGCAGAAAGTTTGACCGTAAGAGTACGCTATTCAACTCATCTTTGTTGTCCCCAACTAAGGAACTGTTCAATGAATTGGCACCAAGATCTTTAATTGCGAAGAAAGGACCATGGTTACTTAACCCGGTAATCAGTATCATTGTATTTGGACTTATACCCTTCGGAATTGTGTACGTAGAACTCTTGTTCATTTTCAATTCCGTGTGGTTGGAAAAGACTACATTCTACTATATGTATACTTTCCTTCTCCTCACTACTTTGATTCTTATAGTGATTATTGTCGAGTCAACTATAATAGCGGTCTACATTTCCCTTGCGGTATACCATAACTCGCATTGGCAATGGCTCAGTTTTCGAATTGGATCCAGTATTGGTTGGTTCATTTTCAGCTACTCCATCTATTACTTTGTATTCTACTTGAGTGTCCACGACTTTATCAGTGGTTTGCTCTATTTCGGATACATGGCTTTAGCATGTATCTTAATTGGTGTTAGTTGTGGAGCCGTGGGACTCTTGACAGGGTTGGTTTTCATAAATAAGATCTACGGTGCAGTGAAAGTGGATTGAAAGATACCGTTTTGAAAAACTGAAGTGTATTATAGCAGGTGTATCTAGTTTTTATACCCAGTACTATAATTTGTATAATAACATTAATAACAAGGATCGTCGTAAGTAGGTGTAGTTTTGTACGTTGGCATATATTAGCTTTAATATCGACATCAAGGAGAGATAGAAACTTTATTAAGTCGTCCAAGGAATCGGACAACGTCAAGATTAAGGAGAGGCTAACTACATTGAAGTTCTTCAATTACATTTATTTTAGATCGTAATGTATATTTCTGTAGTTCATTTTCTAATTCTACTATCCCAAATATAAATAGCTGCAGTCCTTCTAGTGGACTGGGAATAAATTGAAAGGCAATAGAACATGATAATGGATGCGTGTTCGACACTATGCTGTGACCGCTTAATCCAAGGAAGAAGCACCAGTGATAATATCCACCAATTCGTTGGTGATGACGGCTTGTCTGGTTCTGTTGTACAAGATGGAGTAAGAGTTAATCATATCACCAGCGTTCTTAGAAGCGTTATCCATAGCGTTTCTTCTAGCAGAAATCTCAGAAGCGTAACCCTCAGCTTGGGCAGTCAAGATAGAGTTAGCCAAAGAGAATTCAGCAACAATCTCAGAGGTGTCCTCAGATTCTAATTCGTACTTGCTCAAACCTGGAGCCTTCTCGATAGCATCAGCAGGAACGAGACCGAACTTCGATGGCTCGAAAGAAACACCAGAGACGAACTTGTTGTACAAGACTTCGGTGTTTTCGTATTTGCCCAACTTGTTGATCTCGTCAGTGATGAGGGAAACTTCGTAGAAGTTTGGAGCTTCCTTACCAACACCGTTGAATGCTAACTTGACCTTGTCACCGTGAGTTCTCAACAATTGTTGCTTTACCTTGTCACCAATAGTAACAATGTCAACAGCACCGTTCAACTCCTCACTTCTCTTTCTGGCGGCCTTAGCAACTTGAGAGTGAATGGAACCACACAAACCCTTGTCAGAAGAGACAACGACCAATAAAGTCTTCTCGGCTTCTGGGGTTTCTGGTTCAGCATTGGCGTAGAACTCAGCGTCGGTCTTGTTGAAGACACGAGAAGCAGTCATGGCACGTTGAGCCTTGTTCAAACGAGTGGAGGCAACAATCTTCATGGTGTTGGTAATCTTCTCAATGTTCTTAATGGATTTAAGACGCATCTCAATTTCACGCAAAGTAGCATAGTTTCTAAAATATTGTTAGTATATGCCCAAACTATCAGATCGCCAGCACTATACAAGAATAGTGTCTGGTTTATAATTGAAACAGTAAAAACAGAAGGATAGAGCTCCGAGCGATCTTGTTCTTTTACGTATGGGAGATGTAATGTGATTAGTAGTTGCTGATCTTCGTGATTTCCAATTGTGTTAGGTTCAACTGAGGTTTTAATTAATTGTTTCAGGATATCCCACTTTCTATGCTCCTTGATTTCCACCTCGTCTTCTTCGAAAGCTACAGTCTCCAATCGAATTAACCAGTAGCCGAAAATTCACCAATTCTTAAATATTACTGAAGGGACTATTTCAGGTAACTACAGTTCATGAAGAAGCCTATAAATCTCCTCGGGCTTTTCAATTGGATTCACTCGATCCTTGCTGGCATTTTGGGTATCCAATTGCATGTCAATTTGGATTTTATTCGTTCTCTCATATTACCGTTCGTGGTCGTCGCTTCATTCCTCCGTTTCAATACTCTTCTACGATCTTTCGTCGTATTCTACATACCTAGCACCCTGGGCACGGGCAACCTGAGCTGCACCTAAACGAAACATGTCTGTGGTAAGTAACGTGTAGTATCAGTAGAGAACAATCTGAACAGACTAATCTATATCAACAGTGTTACTTTCATTTACCGCCAACATAATTTTCCCACGATTTTTCACTTTTTGTGTGTCGGTTTTGTGAGAGAAAATGAGCTCGGAATTGGGCGTTGGCGAGTTTTCATTGGTGGATGTGAGGTCACGTGCATTGGTAGACCTTGATGATTATATGGGGGTGGATCGTGTGTTTTGTATTATGACCGGAGTTGAGGTGGTCTAACAAGGGTTAATTGAGTCCTGTGAGTGAAATCTAATAATTCTGCCATGGGCGGTGGTACTTTAAGCTTCATGGTGTTGTTTTTGCTATACCTTTCGTTGATTTGGTACAATTGGTTGAAACTAAGTCACGTGAGTAATACAGTACATACAGTACTCTAACAGGAGAATACATAAGGAGCGATAGTTGGGATTGATAGCACTAGGAAAGGACAATAAATTTGGCAGCTGTTTTAGCAGCTACTCTGTATCGACTGGAAGAAGTTGATTAAAATTTGGTGATAACTAATAATAATTCAATCGATTTGTATACTGAATGAATTATTCAAAAGCTATAGCATTGATTATTTCATCTATTCTCCTCTCCTTCTCCTTCTCTCTCCATTGCAGTGCTCCATCTTTCTCTACAATTTTCTACATTTCTCTTATAAATAATTTCTAATAACATAAATGAAGAATGAATAAATTGAATATGAACTAGAAATACTGCGTGAACGTCTTTTGTATGAATAGTATGCTTGAAGGTAGGTATTCCTTGCTCATAACAATTGACTCTACGGGCAATTGTTCATTGATGAAGAACATGCCTAATAATGCACAGATCTGTAGATATCTTGCTAAGGAAGCTCCCAATGTATGGATTCCATAGGTAATGCTAAATGTAATGGGCCATTTGGTTTATCCACAATATGATCTACAGATGATAAGAACGAATTCTCGATTCTGAATTCGAAAGTTCCACTTTCGGAAGATTACTTGGATGGGTCGTTCTTTTGGTAGCCTAAGTAACCTTCTAACGGGTAAGTCTCAAGCATCTTCATGTACTTCAAGATTAATGGTCTACAGTTCTTTTGGGCATCGTCCCTGTGGTATTGCTTACACTTTCTTAATGCTTCGTGTGTGATTCTTAACGAGTAGGTTCTGATCCATTGTTCTCTCATCATGGAAGTTCTGGCAGCATGGACCTCTGGGAACTTTTCATAGTCGATGTCGTCGAAGGACACCAATTCTGGTCTCTTGTGGTCCTCGTAGTTATCTAAGCCTGACAAAGTTAGTAATTTGTTCGAAAGTTTCCGGAGAATGCAAATTCAACTCCACGTTGATACTAGCATCATCTGATGTATCTGCTGTACATACCCATTGTATTATATGCTGAAGAAAGCTGAGTTCAGTGTCAACTGTATCTATTCCATACACCGTTTATCATGTTTAGTTCATTATAAAAAGAAGAATTTTAACTGGATATTGGTTGTGCGGCGCGCCAAACGTGCCTTTGATCACGTGCTCTGAATTCCAGATTTGTAGCGACCTCTTGGTTACTTGACAGTATTAGAGATAAAAGCATATATGTTTGTGATTATTGAAGTATAAGTTGTTACAAGCTGTCAACCACAGTAAATTGAGTTTGTCAATATATAACCTTAATTACAAAGCGGTAATTCCAGAACCATATGAATGAAGCACATCCTAACCTACTATGGGATGTTAGATTCTGTTATCCTGTTCCTGCATTTACTCCATCACTCAACTGTACTTTGCAGAAGGCTTGATCAGGACGCTGTGTCTATCCTTCCATTCATGGAATAGATGAGTGGATAATTACATTCGTGAATTAATACTGCCGTACAAGCAATGGGCATCCGACCTGACTTGTCAAACCTTACCTTACTCAAGGAGCCTTGAAAGTGTGATTCCTTCGTTATGTGATACTAGCAATACTCCACGGTCCAGTCTTCGCACCCAAATCGGTACCTGTATCACGTGCCTCATACCGAGTTGGCCTCGTCGTCATCAGCCCTTGAAATACTCATATCCTGACGTATTTAGCAGTAACGGAAGACTCGTCCATTAAGTGAAACAACGGGAGCAATCGCGATTCTCAATTGCTCAAAGTCTAGGTGTCATGTCCGAGAAGAAATCTGTAGCACCGGTTGTTGCTCCGAAGAAGGAACTCTTCCGCATTAATGCCAGCTACATAGCTATACTCCACACCATTACTGCCAACTCTGCATTCTTTGCTGCATTGGTCGTGGGTACTTGGTTGCACTACGATAAGATTGTCCAGAATGCCTCCTATGGCTATCCAGATGAGTGGTTTCCCAGTGTTTCGGCAACAATTGGTGATCGTTATCCTGAAAGGTCAATTTTTCAGGTCTTGATCGCGTTGACCTCTGGTCCTAGATTCTTGTTGATCACTTTCAACTTCATTAGACTCTACAAAAAGGGCTCGGTATTACCATACATTGCATTTGTTTCAGGTGTAATCAGAACATTTACATGTAGTGGATGGGTTTATATCACCTCTACCGATGACCATGATTGGCATGACATCTTTATGATCAGCTACATTCTCTTGACCATTCCATGGACAGTTTGCATCACCCTTTTGTCAGACAAGGGATCATTTGAACGTAAAGGACGGTTCTACACATCTACTACATTCTTTTCTACCATAGTTCCATTGATTTATTGGTTTATCCAACACAAGGTCCATGTTGTAGCTGGAGCTTACTCCATCTATGCCTACTTTGAATGGGCTCTTATCATTTTGGATGTCGGATTTGATGCTTGGTCGATCGTGGATTTCAAAAACATTGATATCGCCATTAGTGCCGATGGTATTCACCTTTCTTCGTTACCTTCGAAGCCATTGCAACCAGTTGTAGAAGTTAAGGCTAAGGAAGAAGTGGAGGATTTCACTGACCTTGAATTTTTGTTCAATGTTATTAATTCTTCAATCTTCTGGACTATCATGACATCTTTATTCTTGTGTGTGTGGTACTTTCCATTATGGCACATGGGCATCTCTGGCTACGAAGCTGTAATCTTGACTTTGTTCATTTCGCCGGTTCTTTTGATTGTACCATTCTTCCGTAATTTCATTTCCAATTATCCATTCATCAGCAAGGTCCTTGCTGTTGTTTTTGGTATTGGTGCTTACAAAGTCCCTAACCCGGAGGAAAGACTTTTGACCATAACTGCAGGTACTACTTTTGCGGTTATTTCGTTAGTAGTTGACGTCTGGGCATTATCTGACCAACCAAAGAAATTCAACTCCTACATCATTTCTATTTTGATTGGTTTACTCACCACATCTGTGTTCAAATTCCTGAATTATTCCAACAATCCTATCTGGCCCATTATGAACAAGGAAAATGGTGGTTATAATGAAATTGGTATCTTCCTTGGTTTAGTTGGTGCTTTATTCACCCCAAGCCTTCATTCTGTAACCTCCTCCACTCCAATCGTGAAGAGAACTGGAGGCTCATTCTTCCTTGCTGCTCTTGGCCTTGGCGGATATTTCTTCTCCATTCAATCGTATTTGAGTGATTCTGCTACTTTAGCTTTGTGGACATGGGAAGGATATCCAATTAGAGGACCAACCCCCGTTTCTGGTGCTTTGTTCAATTTGGGAGCTATTATCGTAGGACTTATTGCCGCAATTACACTTCCTCCAAAGTTCTTCAGCAATGCATTTTATAACGCTATTGTTGGTGGTGGAAGTGCATTCGTACTCTATTCATACAGAGGATGGTTGGGTTATGCTGGTGCTACTGGCTATACTTTCTACTTAGTCTCAATTGCTCCCTTGATCTGGCAATCATCTATTGGTTATAATCCAAGTTTGCTTTTCTCGTTTGGTTTATTCATCCACGTTCTTATTTGCCTTTCTAGTGTATGGATTGTCGCATATGCATTTGTTCCTGGCGGACCTTTGTTAAGAGAAAGAACTGATATTGTGTTAACGACTTCCTTGATTCTGATTTTGGCTGGTGTCTGGAACTATAATTTAAGACTCAAGAGTGGTGATACTGCCAAAATAGAGTTCCGCAGCAAAAAGTTATTAAGGCAGGCGCTCCCAATTTTGACAGTTTTGTTAGCACTTTCGGTTTCAATCTTCTTCAAGAGATATCCGACTTCTCCCTTCAAACCAACAAACCCTCAATCTAGATCATTCACTACGGGTATCTGGTGTGTGCACTTTGGTTTGGATAATGATATGTGGTCCAGTGAAACTAGAATGAGAGACTTAATTAAGGATGCAGAAATAGATATTATTGGTCTTCTTGAAAGCGATACCCAAAGACTTATTGGTGGTAATAGAGACTTCACCCAGAAGATTGCCGAAGACTTAGGAATGTACGTTGACTATGGCCCAGGTCCAAACCAACATACCTGGGGAGCAGCTTTATTGTCCAAATTCCCTATTGTGAGCTCATCTCACCATTTGTTACCATCTCCAGTAGGTGAACTTGCTCCAGCAATTCATGCTACCTTGAATATTTATGGGGAATTAGTTGATGTTGTTGTATTCCATTCCGGACAAGAAGAAGACGTCGAGGACCGTAGACTCCAAAGTTTAGGTGTCCAAGAGATAATGGGTAACTCCAGCAGACCTCTCGTTTTATTGAGTTACTTGGTTACGAAACCGTTGGAGGGCAACTACAACACCTATGTCAGTGAAAAATCAAGAATGTACGATATTGACAACACTGATTGGGATAGATGGTGTGAGTATATCTTATTTAGAGAATTGAAGAAGGTTGCTTATGCTAGAATTTCGAGATCAACTATCACAGATACTGAGTTGCAAGTGGCAAAGTTCAAGTTGTTATCTCAAAAGGAAAAGAGAGAGAATGATGAATCATTCTTGTACGGAAACAACTACGTGGACGAACAAGTTATTCCAGAGAATTTGAGAATGCCCCTGTTGTTGAGAGGAGACGGTGTGAGAGGCCACAGATACCATGTTTTTGACGAACCAAGATACTTCGCTCAAGAGAAATGGCAGTTACGTCGTGAAGAGCCTAATGATAACAATGAAAGAGAGCAAAATTAGAAAATCTACATAATACCTTTACTAGATATATAGTGGAAGGCTACTAAAATTTTAATGTACTAACGTAAATTTTAACCCGAAGGGTATGCAACTATGTATTAAGTGATGAATAAATAACCACAATGATGAATATGTAAGTAGGTATGATGTTATAATTAAATATGATATATTATGAGAACTTGGATCATTCGATCGTTAATCATGATAATAACAATCTGGATTCTGCATCCCTTTCGAGTATGTCAGTAGAGGCGCTTCTTCTCAATTCGATGTAGTCTTGTGGGTCCACGACTCCATCTGAACCGTTATTGTGTCTATGAACCTTCTCGTACATCTTTACCTTCTTCCTAATTCTCTTCAATTGCCACTTCACTGGAATGAAAGGTAACACTCCTTCTCTCTCCTCGTACAACTTGAACTCTAACCAGATAATCACCGCTAACCAGTAGGCAATATAGGTTCCGACACTGCCGTATGTCGCAGAGTTGGTCCAACCAAATATGGCATTGAATACCATCCACCAGCCGTCTTTCAAACCGTTACAACAATTAACGTGCCAGACACTCTTAGAGATGTCGTATGATCCAGGACCACTACCAGTTTCACTTGGGTCAAACCCATTGCAGAGTCTAACATATTGCTCAAGTTCTAAGAACCATACACCTCTGCTCATGAGACCAGCGCTGACAATATAGAGAAAACACGTCAGGCAGATTAAAAAGTACTGCAAAGACATCTTGTTGCCTCCCTTATACAAAAGGTATCCAATGAAAGATCCAAAACTAACACCACACAAAATTGAAATCGGTATGGAAGTTGGTGGCAGGGACATACCAATTCCACCTATAAATACTACCGCTTCTAAACCTTCTCTTAGTGTTGTAATAAGGGGTAATATAGCTAAGAAGTACTTCTTGGAAAACAGTTGCTTCTTATGCAACTTCTTTTGCAAAACATTTGAAGTTCCCGTTACCATAGATACATCTTCTTGTGGTTCTGGAGTTGGACTCGATCCATAGGTGTTTGCTTGACTGCTGTCATCTCCTAACTTGGCGATCTCCTCTTCGCCTTGTGCTTCCTCTCCGTGGACATCAGTATTGTAGGCATCTCCCAACTTGACCCACCACTTGACCTTCATCACCTTATTAATTCTGAGCAAACCGATTCCCATGATTGTGATAATCAAACTAGACAAGAGAGAGAAGACCCCCTCCCAGATTCTCTCTGTGTACGACCAATAGTCCTTACCGATGAAGTAGAATGCTGTGATGAAGATCAACCCTATCAAAAGACAGATGAACAAGCCGAGGAGAGCCCCAAACCATACCTGAAAGCGTAATTTGTTCTGAACTTTCTCCAAATGACTATTGCATTCTTGCTGGGTACTTGTGCTTGTTGCTGCATCTGGTTGTGTGTTGTGGTTATGTGATCTTTGGTTGATAAACGAAAGAAGCACAGAAATGATGATAGCGGTTTCTAGCGTTTCTCGTAATATGATGAAGAAGATCTGGATCGAGAAGTAGTCCGCAAACTCTATCATTATGGCAACCAGGACTTATAAAACGTTAATCCGTGAAGTTATCTCGCCTTTTATCCTAGCCAAAGAAAATGCTGTTAAACTATAGTTTTATTATATATCTGTTCTCCACGTCTAACATTTATATCCGGATCTGTGAAAATCTCCATCACTAAGACTCTCGCGAATCGCGAGGTTGCATAAATTTTTGTAGCCAGAGAAATTTAGTGAGAGAAGAAGAAAAGAAAGGCACTGAGAAACGTCTTTAGTGAGCAGCAATATGCAACATCTTGGCACAGTATGTATACTAACTGGCTACTGGTACAGTAGAATACAGTAATTGTTCGAAATACAGGGGTCACGGCTTATACTTTCCTAGATGATCATGTTCATTCTCAGAGGCAAATATTCATTATCAGTCTCGTATAACTAGAATTAATAACCGTTTTCTTCGGTAGACTTCTACTAGTATTATGTGCTCTGCTTGTTGTTCTCAGTGCTCTTACCCTCAGTCCTTTCTTTTCCTGGCTGCTTTCTCTCTCTAAATGGCAGCGAGAGAAAAAAGAAATGGATCTCTACACGGCGGTACAGTTTTAAAGTTTTAAGCTGCCTGCTGCGAGACTACTGCGCGCTCGGGCAACCACACTTTGCAATGAGGAACAACTATAGCGCTCCCCAGACTTTGGGACTTTGTAATCGTTGGTTATTGTAGTGTGGGCTTTTACTTCTGCAACTGGTATTCACGACTACCCTACGGGTTTCTATAATTAAACTGTACATTCTACATAACTAAGAAGAATAGGTGCAATGATCGAAGAGAGAACAACCAGCTCCGTTCTAATTACCTATGCATTCGCTGGTCATGGCATGTAAGGACAATATCTAAGGTGAACAATTAAAATTTAAGGAACAAGGGACCCAGCGGGCTCTATAGATCATTGAGATGGAAGTAGTTGTAATTTTGTAGTAGCAAAGTACTCGTAGCTTGAGATAATAACTGCACTAATGATCTCACTTCCGTAGCAATCTTCTCTCTAAACTGGTGGGAAGTCAACTGTGGCAGTCAAGCAGGTGATAAAAACATCCTTCTTGGTGTAAGCTCTGGCATTGACAATGTACTTTCCTGGAGGAACTTCGTTGGGGATTTCAACCTGCTTGGTGATGGTGAGAGTACCTTTCTTAATAGGACACTCCAAATCTACCTTAGTAATCTCCTCACACAAGTCGAAGGTCTGGTGAATTAACTTGATGAAACCGTATCTGACGTCAACTTCTACGTAAGCGCCCTCCTCGATGTCCTGGCTAATGTAACCAGTGGCGGTAAAGGTCAAGTTCTCACCTCTGATTGGTGGATTAGGGTCAATGACAACTTTCTGCAAGTTCAATATCTGGGGGAGCGATGCATCACATTGGACAATTGGGGAGTCGCCTGGGACTGGCTTTTCGTCGACATCTGGGAATGTCTCGATTGTAATCTCGAGTGGAAGTTGATCGACATTGCCGATTTTGAATGCAGAAAGAGCCTTTTCAAAAGCTGGCTGGACGGCGGGAACAAACGATAAACCGTTCACGGAGAGCGAAGAGGCCAAGGTCAAGACGGCGATGTTTTTTAATGAAACCATTGCGACGGAGATGAAGAACTGGATGAGACAGAAGGAAACGAATAGCTAAACGACCCTACTAGAACTCAGAAGAATACTGATAAAGAAACAACTCAGAAGCAATCGAACTGAACCTCACTTGTTATCAGCCATAAACGATGGATTAGACGCCATAGATAGGGGAGGGGTATGGCGAGCGTGATATGCCCAGTGTACAGGAGCCATACAACATAGTTAATGCGAGTAAATTGTTGGCCGTGAGAGATGGGATATGATGGCGATGTACTTGTAGCATTTCTGCAGGAGGGAATTGTGGTAGCAACAGTAGGGGAGGAGGCTGCTGCAAAATGGATGAAAATCACAAGGTATGTAATATGAGGTGGGAGAGTATGCACGAAAGCTTAAGTTGCGGAACTACCTAGTTAAGAGTCCTTGAAATGGGCTGTATGACTTGTTCGTTTCTGGGTAAATGAGAAGGTGCATGGGTAATCAGAGTAAGCGTGGTATTGGCAACCATATTCTTGTATAAATATAACGTTGTGGGGAAATGGGATGCGGCTGATTGAGGTGAGTTACGTAGTTGAGATAATATTTTGGAATTGATGAATGGATTGAAAGGATGCATAAAAAAAGAAAGCAAGTTAAGCTTTCCGAGGCTCGTAATTAGTGGTATTGTGATGAAAAGCAGTCTCGACAGCATATGAGGGTCAATTTTCATCTCTACCTAATTGATTAAATTAGTAAGAGTAAACTTATGTGGCAATGCTATTCAATGCTTCTTCTCCTTATTGTCGGGAATAGGTGGGTGACGAATGTCAACTGTTTCCTGATGAAAACATTCAGAAAAAGATTAGTAAAATATTTTGTTATAAAAGTCCACATTTATTTCAATCTTTTGAACAATAAAATACAATATTACAAGTTGCAAAAAAAAAAATCAATTTACGTTTATTGAGAGGAAAGCAACAACTTATGATGAATAATTCATTTTTGCCGGGCCATATCCAATGATTCATGAATAGGTGTAATATTCTATAATTTGCAACCAAGCTAATTTGGTGCGAGTATTCAGTTGGTGCGCCACTTGCATTTTAAAGGTACACAATGGGCAGTAACGCTGCTGCTGCTCAATCTGTAGTGATCAACAAACTTCAATTTGTAATCGAATTCGTGTAGATACTACGACAACCATGGCCGATGTTACCTAAGTAATTATCATTAAGATTTTCGTATAGTGATGAAGTTATAATTTCTTTTCTTTTGTGCGAAATTTGCACTCTATAAATACTATTAAATAAGAATAATTATGCTCTACTATTAACCAGCGATAACTAAGTTGGCAGTCATGGTATCAAACCGTTCCCTAACTAACTTCGTCTCGATTTTTAACAACTCATTGTACAATAATTGGCCAGATGGAGACTTCAACATTTCTTCGAGCTTAGCGTCAGATAACTTCCAAACCACAGAATCAGTCACTGTAGTATATGTGATCTCTCTGTAATGACTGGTAGAATAGAGATCTCCAAAGGCAGTCATCGGTAAGATGCTGGAGTGTAACTCGCGTCCCTCGCTCTCAAGCTTGAAAATTGACCTAATAAGTCCAGACTCCACAATGAAGAATGCAGGGCGATCCTTTGTGGTATTATAGAATTCGTAATTTTCTGGAATCTTCTCCTTCACGAAATAAGAAGCAATGGAAGTCCAGAACTCCTCATCTTTATCCGATAAACCTTGGAAGGTGATCATGATTAAGGGCAATGGCTGCTTCTTGAATGTCGAATCCGCAGTAGAGTAGTACTTGTTTTGAGATTTCTGCTCATCATGGACAGTTCTTGCTGCTGCACTATAAACTTGAGCCGTTCTAGGTGTTCCGATATCAAAATTCATGCTCATCAATTGTCTTGTGTTCAAACTTGCACTCTGGGGTGAATTAAGAGACTTCCTTGAAGGGGAAATTCCACTTGCAGGTCCACTTGATGGAACTGAGCGTATATTAGCCCTTTGTTCCTTCGTTTTTTTGACAGTTTTGTAAGTTTTAAGGAAGGAGTTCTCACACCATTCTAATGCGTAGTTCAATGTATTGAATAATTCTATCGGATTTTCTCCGCTGCTATTATCCCACAAACCAGCGTCCCTCAAACCACGGATAATGTCATCATCTTCCTCTACTGAAGAGATGATCAAGTGGGTATTGAAATCATTAGTTAAGTTAAGAACCCTTCTAAAGCCCTCTGCCGCAGAAAAATCAATAGAGCTCACACCTTTCATGTCAATAATTAAGAACTTAATAGGGTTCAACTTAAATTGATCTTGAGCAAACTTTCCTCTAATTGCATTCTCTACTCCACCAATGGAGCCGAAGAACACGGTACCTTGTAATTTGATTACACAGATCTGTTCACCGACATCCTTGAGAAACTCTTGTTGCTTAGGATGTCTTAACACCGTTGATCTAGCCACAGAACCCGAATACACACCTTGAACGACTGGGCTTCTACCTGCTTCAACAACGAAAGACAAGCATGCTAACAAAATACCAACCAAAATACCGAAGACAAAATCAAAGGCACCCATAGTTACCACGATGATAATAATAGTGGTGTATTCAATTTTTCTTAGGCGGCCCCAGGTGTCATATACAGACTCTTTTAATAACTCGTAACCTAACAAGTAGATCAATGCACCCACTACACACACTGGAATGTATCCTATGACCACTGGACCAACCATCATTACACTAGCTGTGGCTACGGCCAATAATACACCAGCCAAACGATCATTTGCACCAGCTCTAATGAAAAGCACGGAATTGGTATACACCAAATAATTTTGGATAGAACCAACTAATCCTGACAAAGCATTAGAATATCCATGTGCAACCAATTCTCTGTCCACGTCAACTTCATCCATACCAACAGTTACAGCTAAGGCTGGAACATTGATTGGCACATGTAATATGCCGAAGAAGGTCAAAGCCAACATCGAAGGAACTTGCTTGACAATGGACCACCAGTCCACCAAGTTGAACTTGTATAACTCATAGAATCCATACCATGGCTCGTTGGCTTCCACAGCTGGGAACACCCAGCCATATTGCCTGGCCTTGTCCAAGTTCCATGATGGCACTATTAACACAAGAACATGGAAAGCAATAAACACAGACATAAAGTACAATGGAACCAAAAGAGAGTCGTGAAATCTATGCTGTAACCCTATAAGGATAATGGCGAGAACCAAAGGCAAAGTCCATTCCGATAAAGTGAGTGGGTTTAAGAAGAGAAACTTGAATGTTTCCCAATTGTATTCCAATCCTCCTTCTAACCTGGATGAAACTTCAACACCTGTAGCAACTAAGAAATAACCCACACCTCCTATACAACCGACAAGGATGTGTCTGGGGAAGAATCCAACTAAAACACCCAATTTGCACTTACCCAAGATATAGAAGACCAAACCAGTAACAACAGAAGAAATTGCATATGTAGTGATTGTGGTAGCTATAATTGCTGCATCAGATTCTCCTGCCATTTCAGAGGCGATGGAAAGAGCCATGGTGTGAAAGAATGGGGTTACTTCGATCATTTCTGAACCTATACCAGCCTTGAAGGCAGATCCACCCAATGAATATACCAATTGTGATACTATACATGACATGTAGAACATGGAGAGACCAGCTGGAGCCAATGAAGCAAAAACAGATTCACTGATAGGGAACATAATTGTTCCGTAGGACAAACCATCCAAGATATTGAGAAGAGTACCCAAAAATACAGCTGGCATGTAATGTAAAGGTTTTAAGAGGTATTGGTGCAATAAACTTGGTTGAGGTTGTTCACTACCAGCTACTGGTACTTCCTTGCCAAAGTTATCTGATGCTGGTATTCTATTTTTGTTGGGTATGAATTCAAGTGAACCAACTTCCAAGTCCAGGGCTTTCAGGGGGTTGCCAGAATGGAAAAGGTCCAGTTCCTCAATGTACAAATTTTTAGGAGATTTGGATACCAAAGGTGTTGTGCTAGTTATGGAGGTCAAATCAGATTGAGGTGTTTCTCTTCCCCTTATTGGCTTGGGACGTGATGAGGAATGCGATGCTCTATAAGAATCTTCCTCAACAACCTCATCTGGCAGCTCTGAGTCTTCGTCATTAAGATCCGTGACACCTATATTGGCTAAGTTAGCCGTCTGCTCGTGAATTTCCACACCCGAATACACTACAGATGAAGGGAAGTTGTTGACACTTGGACGATGGCTCATGCTGATGTAGCTTCTGCCTCCGAAATCAAAGGGATTGGGGCTCCCACCACCTTGTTGAAAGGAACTGAAAGCGTCGGAGATGGAGTACTTTCTTCTAGTGGGCTCGAAGGCTTCAGGAGCAGCATCTATGCTATTATTTAGACTATTTTCACTATTGTGACTATTTTGACTTTGGCCAGGCACATTGTGGAGACCACCGATCGACTCCACAGCTAGAAACTTGCTGTCTTGTGGGTGATGGCTGTAGCTAGACGAGCCATTGTTTTCGTAGGACGACATCCTTACTACAGAACCCTATTCGTCTCGATGCCTAGACGATTCTGGGCTTGGATTATAGGGTGAGAATGGCTAGTGATATTTTATCGATATGGAAATATATGTGCTATAAATATTGAAACTGTGCCAGTGAAAAATTGCAGTACAAAACTCAGGAGACAAAGAGCACAGTAAACGAATGCAAGAAAGCTCAGCTAGAATGGCCAAAAAATAAAATATTATGCTATTGATAGCACTTGTACAGTCCAGAGTTAGAATTGGTAATGGCAGTGATGGAGGAATTACGAGTGGAGTAGCCAGGGACTACGAAGTGGTTTCACGGGTTCCAGGCTACTACGAACCCCACGACAAAACACTACACACCCAAGAGACAAGCAAAGAGACTAACAAGGCGGGCCGGATATCTTTCGGGAAGACCGACTACAAAGGGCTGGAAATACATAGAACATAGGAATTTCTACCCCCACTGCAAAACAAAACATTAGCTGGCACGCTTTTTTGGGGGGCTCATCTGAAGTATTGAGATAGGTGCTGCCAGTAGCATTGGTCGAAATGGGCACTGATAAAGAAAGCGAGCTTCTCGCAGTGGTGCATACGCTACACCAATTAATTGTCGGTAAATGGCAGGTGTGGGCGGGCGGTAAAATTTTCAATGCGGCTCGGATTAATCATGTGCTATTATACATATTCTAGCCAAAACAGGTAGCAGTGATTCAAGCAAGCCGCCTTTACACCAGATCTCTGGACTGAAATGGTGTTGGTTGCTGTCCTGGTCAAGTTTCGGTTTAGGTTGAGAACGAGGCAACCGTACCACAGGTAGTACTAGGAGTGGAGAGGTCATGTCATGTTGTCCCTGGGGAAGAAAAGCATATTTCTTGGACCCCTGGCCTCAGGTTGTGGTTACATTTATTTAACCAGGGCGTGGGGAAAGAGAGTGAAATATGGTACTAAAAGGAGGGTTTATTCGTAATTGTCGCCGTCTCGGTCCTCTTCTTTTAACAGCCACGCCAATGAGCTGAGTAAAATATTCGCAATTGGTGCTAATACTTAACCGGGAAAGTTTATTATGCACAATTTGACTTTGATTTGCGACACTATTGTTGACAATTTGTTCTTGATCCCCGAGGAGTTAAATACCCCACGAGCATGATACTTAGCCCTTGAGTGGTTTTCGAAGAGGTTACAGACATAGAATTGACGCCTAAGGAAAATTTTTCATAAATTTTGCAGTCCACAGAGTGTGGAGTCTGGAACTCGCAAATAATATTGAATCATCCGAGTCATGATTTACCTCTTAGCTAGATGTAGGACACTGTCTGAATTTTCACTAACAAAGGCGTCCATGTACTCTATGAAAAAGTTATCCTACCTAATTAGACAAAGAAGTTTTGCTCTTGAACTCTTGAACTCTTGAACTCTTGAACACTTTGTTTTAACTACCAGTGGAATGGCTCAACGCACACCTCATAGATTGTTAAACTACAAACACCCAAACATAAACCGCCGAAGTTTTCTTAAAATTAGAACACATTTCCAACTGTGGAGAACCCATAAGGTACAAGGTATGCAAATTTTATTCCCAGATACACTCTAGAGTACCGGTATTCAGTGGGCTGCACACCCTAATCTTTATTGGCCAATGCAAGTTCTTTGACGTCAGAGCCGGGTAACCGTGAAAAATTTACTGATCTTACAACGCGCTTAGCTCTGACTCATTGCCGTTTTGGGCCATCACCAATTACCAAAATTTTTTCACTCTCCATCAATTTATAAAACTCTATAGATATTTCAGCCAAAATTTTCAGGCATTCTTTTCATCCTGGTTCTGTTCTGCTGATAGTATTGTCAAATAGTTTGTTTGTACTTTCTCTTGAAATTGCCATCATCAGTCTGCCAATCAGTTGCGAGAAACAATGATCAATTTGAGAACTGTCTTATCTCGCCAGTTAAGACATGGCTACGTAGCCAAGTCAACTGCTGCCACACTTAGCAAAGGCTATCGTGCAAAGAAATTCTCTACTTACAATGCCTTGAGAGCAACCAATGCCGCTCAACAGGTACCTAAATATGAAGGTGCTGAATTATTGAAGTCCTTCACAGACGAGCATGCCCACAAATTGGTCGATGTCTCCAAAGTTTTGGTTATTGGTTCAGGTGGTTTGTCCATTGGTCAAGCTGGTGAATTCGATTACTCAGGTGCTCAAGCTATCAAAGCTTTGAGAGAAGCAAACAAGACTTCCATCTTGATTAACCCTAATATCGCCACTAACCAAACTTCGCATGCTTTGGCTGATGAGATCTACTACTTGCCAGTTACTGCTGAGTACATTACTTATATTATAGAAAGGGAAAGACCCGATGGTATATTGTTAACTTTTGGTGGTCAAACAGGTTTGAACGTCGGAGTGAGGTTGGACAAGATGGGTGTCTTTGAAAGATACGGAGTCAAGGTCTTGGGTACTCCAATCAAGACCTTGGAGACATCCGAGGATCGTGACTTGTTTGCTCAAGCTTTAAAGGAAATTAACATCCCAATTGCTGAGTCCATTGCTGTCGACACCGTCGATGATGCATTGGCTGCTGCCAAGGAGGTTGGTTACCCAATCATTGTTAGATCTGCATACTCTCTTGGTGGTTTAGGTTCTGGTTTTGCTGCTGACGAAGAAGAATTGAGAAACTTGTCTGCTCAGTCTTTGTCTTTGGCTCCACAAATCTTGGTTGAAAAATCATTGAAGGGATGGAAAGAAGTCGAGTACGAAGTTGTTCGTGACCGTGTTGGTAACTGTATAACCGTTTGTAACATGGAGAACTTTGACCCATTGGGTATCCACACTGGTGACTCCATTGTTGTTGCACCATCCCAAACATTGTCTGACGAAGAATACCACATGTTGAGATCTGCTGCTATTAAGATTATTAGACACTTAGGTGTCGTTGGTGAATGTAACGTTCAATATGCTTTACAACCAGATGGATTGGATTACAGAGTCATTGAGGTCAATGCCCGTTTATCTCGTTCTTCTGCTTTAGCTTCCAAGGCTACTGGTTATCCATTGGCTTACACAGCTGCTAAGATTGCCTTGGGCCACACTTTACCTGAATTGCCAAACCCAGTTACCAAGACTACTTCTGCCAACTTCGAGCCTTCTTTGGATTACATGGTTACCAAGATTCCAAGATGGGACTTGGCTAAGTTCCAACATGTCAAGAGAGACATTGGTTCTGCTATGAAATCTGTCGGTGAAGTCATGGCCATTGGTAGAAACTTCGAAGAATCTTTCCAAAAGGCTATCAGACAAATTGACCCATCTTATGTTGGTTTCCAAGGTGACCACTTCGATGACTTGGATTTCGTCTTGGCTAACCCAACTGACAGAAGATGGTTGGCTGTTGGACAAGCTTTGCTCCACGAAAACTACACCGTCGAGAGAGTCCACGAATTAACAAAGATTGACAAATGGTTCTTACACAAATTGATGAACATCGTTAACATGTACCGTGAATTGGAAGCTGCTGGATCTTTATCTAACATTAACAGTGATTTGATGTCTCGTGCTAAGAAGTTAGGTTTCTCTGATAAGCAAATTGGTCTTTGTGTTGGCTCCAAGGAGTTGGAAGTCAGATCAGTCAGAAAAGAATTTGGAATTACTCCATTCGTCAAGAAGATTGATACTTTAGCTGCCGAGTTCCCTGCTAACACTAACTACTTATACACTACCTACAATGCTACTTCTTCTGATTTGGACTTCAACGAAAATGGTACATTAGTCTTAGGTTCTGGTGTCTACCGTATTGGTTCTTCCGTCGAATTCGATTGGTGTGCTGTCTCTACTGTCCGTGCTTTGAGAGAGTCTGGTCACAAAACTATCATGATTAACTACAACCCAGAAACTGTTTCTACCGATTTCGACGAAGTTGACAGATTGTACTTCGAAGAATTGTCGTTAGAGAGAGTCTTAGATATCTATGAGCTCGAGAACTCTGAGGGTGTCGTTGTCAGTGTCGGTGGTCAATTGCCACAGAACATTGCTCTCGACTTGCAAGAGCAAGGCTGCAAAGTCTTAGGTACCAACCCAGAAGATATTGATAAGGCTGAAGATCGTCACAAGTTTTCCCAGATTTTGGACTCCATTGGAGTTGATCAACCTCAATGGAAGGAATTGACCTCTCTCGAAGAAGCTGAAATCTTTGCCAACGAAGTCGGCTACCCTGTTTTAGTTCGTCCATCTTATGTTTTATCTGGTGCTGCTATGTCCGTTATCAACAACCAAGCTGAATTAGCTTCTAAGTTATCTAACGCTGCCAAGGTTTCCCAAGACCACCCAGTCGTCATCTCCAAGTTCATTCAAGGTGCCCAAGAAATTGATATTGATGGTGTTGCTAATGACGGTCAAGTCTTGGTACATGCCGTTTCTGAGCACGTCGAAAATGCTGGTGTTCACTCTGGTGATGCCACTTTAGTGTTGCCACCTCAAGATTTATCTCCAGTTATTTTAAACAGATTGAAGGTCATTGCTGACAAGGTTGCTGAAGCCTGGAAGATCAGTGGACCTTTCAACATGCAAATTATCAAGAACGATCAGAACGGTACTTTAGATGATGCTTCTTGTGAATTGAAGGTTATCGAATGTAATATCAGAGCTTCCAGATCTTTCCCATTCGTCTCCAAGGTCTTGGGTGTTAACTTCATTGATGTTGCTGTCAAGGCTTTGATTAAGGAAAACGTCCCAGCCCCAGTTAATTTGATGGACCAAAAGTATGACAGGGTTGCAACCAAGGTTCCACAATTCTCTTTCACTAGATTGGCAGGTGCCGACCCATTTTTGGGTGTTGAGATGGCTTCCACTGGTGAAGTCGCCTGTTTCGGTAAGGACAAGCTTGAGGCTTACTGGACTTCTATTCAATCAACTATGAACTTCACTGTTCCTCAACCTGGCCAAGGTTGGTTATTTGGTGGTGACTTGAGTAACGATAAGTTAGGAAAAGTTGCTGAAACCGTCTCTGGTTTGGGATACCACTTCTTCACTACCAGTGAAGAGGTTGCTAAGTACTTGAAGAACTTTGTTGAAGAACCTGTAACTGTCATTGAATTCCCAAAGACTGATAAGAGAGCTTTACGTGAAATTTTCCAGAAACACAAGATTGGCGGTGTCTTCAACTTGGCTAGAGCCAGAGCTGAAGACTTGTTAGATGAGGACTACGTTATGAGAAGAAATGCCATTGACTTTGCTATCCCATTGTTTAACGAGCCAAACACTTCTTTGTTGTTTGCTCAATGTTTAAAGGCTAACATCGCTACAAAGCAGCCATTCGACGTTACTCCAGAAAATGTGGTCATTCCAAGCGAAGTTAGAAGATGGAGTGAATTTATTGGTGGTAAGCCAGTCTAAGCAATTCAATTTGTCTCCATTCCTTAAAATAAAAATGTAAAAAGCTGATAATTTTTTTAATATAGTTTTCAAAATACACTAATACACAACGTTATAATAGAGATTTTGTACATTGTAAATAGAGAACTTTTGCCATAACGTTGAAATGGAAAAAGGAGTAATTGCGTAAGGCTCGATCACAGTCCGTCACAGATATGAATAGTGCATTGGCCCTAGTTTTGCTTCTGATAGTTGATTATCTTCTTCTGCAAAAGATGCTGATAGTACATTTTCTGTTTATCGCCTTAGCCGCCTACAATTCCCCTTTTCAGTGGAACAGAATCATGGGGTATATGACCGAAATCTTGGCATAAGGGAAGGTGCATTTTTCAGTTTCAGCGGATCAATTGGATAGTACCTCCCCCCACTCGTTTTCGACGAAATTGATCTTTATGAAGCACTAATCGGGCTTGTTCCGACCCGACGTCCAGCTTTGTAGCGCAACAATAAGAGCATAGGAATGTGTGCGGAATTGTCGACAGAAGTGTAGGAAATTCCGCCCCAAGAATGATTACAATACCTTTCAAGAGATATTTGTAACCCCTTCTAGATAATATTTTGTACAAAAGTCCGTCATTACTCAGTACCGCATACCCCTGACACAGATAACCCATGATAATATATCAAAGGAAGGGACAACGACCGAAAATAATTCCTTATGCTTGCTAGCTATTGGTCTATCTCTAACCGAACTGCCTAATAAGGACGCACCTCCATGCTTGTTCCATGTTGGGAAATATGATGCGACCAAATCTCGATAAGGCCGACCAGACTTTTGCATTTTCTGTTTCAGTTGCCCTATGAAGAAATCAGGGACTAGATGTCGTCCAGTTGGACGTACACTTCAAACCAAGGTTATCTATGTTATACGATCCACGAGCCGGCGCCTGATATAAGACGCATTAAATCTGGCCGTTAATCTCGTTATAGTTTGTAGATAAGATACCGAAGCCCGAAGACCGAAACTACACCAGTGTTATTCAATAGTGGAGGCCAGAATTCATTAGTTATCTCGATTGATAACTGCACTTCTGCAGATAAAAAGTTCAAAATGCATCTTTGAATTAGCCCTACGTCTATAGGGTTATCACTTATCAGTTCGGGCCATTGTTGGCGAACAATGCTCTTGATAACAATCTATAGATTCAGACTTTCTCGTAATGATATATAAGACATCAAATGTTCTCATGAAGCGTCCAAGAGTTTGTACTTGTCACTACTACAATACATAAACTACAGTATACAACATGGGTGCAATTGATATTGAAAAGTCAGCAGCTTCTATGCCTGTTCAATACGAAATGGTTCCCGGAACTATTCACCTTGTGGATATGGTGGGTGATTTGAAAGTGAAGAAAGATAGTGGAAATGTGATCCTTCAACCACAACCAAGTTCAAACATTAATGATCCATTAAGGTGGTCCAAAAGAAAGAAGTATTATCAATTTGGTCTCTTATGGATTTGGTATGTATAATAAAGGAATGTAAAGATAGCCAAAACAATACTAACCCCAATAGGTCATTTCTTCTTGCCGTATCACTTAACTTTTCGGGGCCATTATTTGTTATTTGGTCCGAAGAATTGAATTGTACATTTTTCCAGTTGAATATCCATATGGCACTAGGATTTTTGTTCCTAGGACTTGGATGCCTCTTTTTGCAACCAACTGCACTTAAATTGAGCAGAAGATTTGTATACTTGATGTGTACAATTATCGTCTTGGTCGGAAATATCATTGGATCACAAGCTAAGAGTATTCATTACTTGTACGTCGTCAAAATATTAGTAGGGTTAGCTGCCGCTCCCGTCGATTCTTTGGTTGAAATATCTTCTACAGATGTTTTCTTCTTGCACGAGAGATCAACTGTTTTCAGTTTACTCCTCTTGGCCTTGTACGGAGGAAGCGATTTGGGACCTGTCGCTTGTGGGTATATTGTTGAGTCTTTGAGCTGGAGATGGTGCTTCTATATTCAAATTATTATATTTGCAGTCATGTTCGTCATTCTCTTGTTTTTAATGGAGGATACCACTTTTAGAAGAGAACACAGTGACGTGGAATTAGAAAACGACATTTTGGAGCAGATAAGATCTAGAGAGTCCGTCAAGCATAGTGATACCAGGCCGAATGATAAGAACGATGGTATTATTACCAATTTGGATGAGGTTGCAGACTCATCTAGCGATATTAGTTCTATTGATGAAAGTATCCCAAAGAAAACACTCCTTCAAAGAAGAAAGATCTTAACAACTGATGGTAATGATCCTAGATCCTGGTTTGCCATTTTCTATAGGCCTTTCTTTTTGGTTTCCTTCCCTGCTGTCATTTGGGGTGGTATTATCTACGGTTCACAGATGATGTGGCTCTCTTTCTTAGGTACAACACAAGCCGTAATTTACTCCGGACCTCCTTATCTTTTCTCCCCTCCACTGGTTGGATTAACTAATTTGGGAGCATTCATTGGCAGTTTGATTGGTATGTTCTATGGTGGCCAATTTGTTGATTACCTATCTGTGTATTTGGCAAAGAGAAATAATGGAATATCGGAACCGGAACACCGGTTATGGGCAATGATTGTTCCAACCATATTCAATGCAGCTGGTTTGCTTGCTTATGGTTTGGGTTCTTATGATGGAGCTCACTGGGCAATTTCGGTTGTGCTTGGTCAAGGCTTACTTGGATTTGCCATGAGTGCTGCCGGTGCCATCTGCTTGACCTATGCAGTTGACTCTTACCACAATGTTGCTAGTGAAGCTCTTGTTTTGATGCTCTTTGTAAGAAACATCATCGGTATGGGTTTCACCTTTGCAATTGGCCCCTGGATGGACAGCTGTGGTTTAAAGGTCACAGCGTGGTTATTGTTTATGATATCTATTCTCATCAACGGTAGTTTCCTCTGTATGATTAAGTGGGGTAAAGACTTCAGAAGATGGACCGCCTCGAGATACGACAAATACTCCGATCCTACTTACGGCGAGATTTTCAAGTAGCTCTTTGTTACGTATGTGTTTATTATAGTTTACAACATGTTAATGAGAATTTAATTATATTATATTACTAGTAAATGGAGCTGAAACTATATGTATGTGGATAAAGGTATAAATCACAATAAATCGTCATCATCCTTAAGGACTACGGTATTCTTGATCTTCAACAACAATTGGGTCTTTAACTTGTCGAGCTTGCTAAATTGATCATATTCAAATACCTTGTCAGAGAAACCCTCGATGTCTCCCTCTTCGATAGACTCGATTATGTCTTGAATTAACTTATTCTCTCTAGTTTGTTCCCAAGCTGGGTCCTCAGTCAGGTAGTTCTGGGATCTCTTCTGTGCCTCGATCACATCATCATCACATAATACACATAAAATACTCTTGAAAAAGTAGTCTTTTAAACTCCATCTCGTTAATGCATTACCAATCAGTTGCTTGATCACTGTGTCATATAACTCCAAAGCCTTTCTATAATTTCCGGATAAAGCTGATAAGTCCGCACATTTCACGAAGGACTTATTGGCCAATGCTTCAGCGTGATCTGTTGTGAAGTAGTCACCAGCCTGTTCATAACTATTTATGGCATTCTCGTTGTCACCTACTGACTCATACAATTCTGCCAAGTCAACTGTGAAGTTTGCTGCTCTTCTGAATTGACCGTTCTGGGTCAAGAATATGTGGATCGCTCTTTTCAAAGCTTCAATTGCATCTGTTGGTGAGACTCCCTTAAAACATTTGTAAGCTTCCACCAAATGATTGGCGGCATCGTTGTGGTTACCCAATTTGCCCTGGATATCAGCAGCCTGAAGGAACTGGTTACCAGCCTGGTTGAACTCTTTTTTCAAACGGTACTGATTGGCAGCTTGGATGTACAAGTCGGTGGCTTCTTCCTGTCTCATGGATTGCGACGATCCTGACAAGAACAGGAAGAATCCCAGTTGTGGTTTGGTGAGCTTTTCGGCTTCTGCTATCAAGGAGCGAGGATCAGACATTGTGGGATAGAGTCGGGTATTGCTGCGATTGCAACGAAGTCAATGGAGCGTTTAGTATAACAAAAATCAGATATCACTAGTTTTCTACTAACGATATGATATATGCTTCAACTGTTACGAATAAATGAGTTGCTGAAATACAATCTACAACGAATGCGATAAAGAACACTACTGTACTCTCCAAACGTTTGCTTGTTCTATAATTTAGCGCCGCCGCCCACAGAGTTAATGAGATTAACCTGTGGGTTAATCACGTGGAGTATGAGACTATAAGAGACTAAACAATAGAGAGAGAGAGAGAGAGAGAGAGAGAGAGAGAGAGAGCTACAGACAGTACAGACAGTACAGACTACACTAAGAGAGTAGGCATTTAAAAAAAGAAGTGAGACAGAAGAGACAAATAAGACAGACTAGACACTATAGACAGTACTGAGAAAGAGAGTTCCTGAAGAGTGCGAGAGACGGTAGCGCTACTTTAATACATTGGGGCTTTATTTACAATTTGGAGAATATATAATATACAGTAGTATATTGACATAGAATCACATATATATCTAGTAATACTCCGTACCACTGGTGTTGGCATCACGTAAAGAATAGAGGTACAATGTCTGTAGAAGTGGAGAAAATTAGATACGACCGTCTTAAAGTGGTCTGTCGAAGAGCCTTGGAGCAGCTGATCCGAAAGTCGCTCAACTCCGATCTGATCAAACTGTGCTACCCTTCCATAGCTGCAACGGAAGACGGAGTCAGGTCGCTAGAAACGGCACGCTCCCAAATGACCAAGTTCTGGTTTGATAGCTCGATGAAAGAATTCGAGTTGATCTTTAAGGAAAAGAACGTGGACACGAAATTGAACGAGTTGGACGAAATCATACAAACCGCCCAACGTCGGAAACAAAGTCTCCTGGAGCTTCCAGCACACATCGATAAGTTATCAGCAGACGAACTAATAGAATCAACCCTTCTACAGGGAAGCGACTATTCCTTGGACAGCTTGTCCATGATTTACAATCAGTTGTGCTTGGACAATACAGAAATGTTCGAGGAGTTACAACTGTTGAGTACAGAGAGCGAGCTGTTGAAAACTGACATCAATACACAATTGGCTCTGTTGAAGAAAGAAGTCGAGGTTATTGACAGTAAGTCTATCGATTTCAGTTTAGAGGATTTGATAGTTAAACTCACCGAAAATTCCAGCTGAAAGGGCAAAATACTGTTTGTAATTAGAGTGATACTCCAGTGAAGTATCTTCACAAAGTGGGCACGATAATTGTATCACTACCAATGTATTATAGTAATGTATATCAAATGACTGCAAGTCAAGTCACAATTTAAAAATTCATTCCAAGACTCACATGTAAACTTACACTGTTAACGCTTTAACTCCAATGTATATATTGGTAACTATATGTATATGTATATGTACAAGTTGTGATATGTTCGTATATGTTCCGTATGCAACTACTCGCTTTCGCGCTGAAGAATCTCGTAGTTCTTTCTGGCCAAGTCGTTGTACTCGGACACTCTCTTCTGCAATTCATGGATCTTGTTGACCTTGCCTTGTTGCTTATCGGACAACTTGACCAATTGTTTGTCACCCCAAACTTTGAAGTCTTGGAAATATTGTCTACCCATGTTGAACTCTCTAGTGATTACATCGTCAGTTAATCCCAATTTGGCGATGGTATGATAGTACATCTCTGGTTTATCTTTCTTCAAGTATTTCAAGATTCTTTGTCTATGTTGTACCATTTGACGAACGCGCTCAGTGTTGATGTGGTCTTTAGGGAAGTTCTTGACATGATCCATTCCAAAGTGAATCTTTACGGTTAAAATAGCAGCCTGTACTTCCGGAGATGCAGTGTCACCTTCATGTCTTTGGAAGTCTTCACGGGCTAACTTTATAGCCAAAACCTTCTTGTCTTGTGCATTAGTGTTCTTCATGTTGAGAATAATTTCCAAGGCTCTCTTTTTTCTTTCCTCTGCCAAACGTATGGATTCATTCAACACTTCGGTACCTTTGGTCTTGTCAAAGGCAGCCTTTTCAGCACCATATAAGAGTTTTTCGAACTCGCTTCTCTCGATTCCGTAGGCAAGATGCTTGAATTCGTTGTCGACTTCTTTCTTGATGTGGTTCATAAAGTCGTTGTTGGCGTCTCCCAATACTGGGTCGACTTGGAACTGGACGTTCTTCAACTGGTGTTTTTTGTAGTTGTTGACATCTCTGATGATCTGTTTCTTCAATCTTTTCTCCTTTCTTCTTAAGATCTTGGCCTTAGACTTCGAAGCGTCTTCAGCAATGAACTGCTTGGCGGCAAGCGTAGGGTGAGCTCTCACGGGGGCGGCATTGGGCACAGCGGAGCTTAGCACCCTTCCCGTAGAAAACAATCGCGAAGTGAACCTGGACATCTTTCTTGGTATACTAGAACACTTCCTCCTCAAAACTCTCTATCACCCATTCATTAACTACTCACTTGAACCATAGTGAAAAACTGAAAAAAAATTGTTTGGTGGAGCGTTGGTGAGCACACGACAAAATTAGTGAGGGTAACATCTCTTAAGTATGAGAGAAAGAAATGGCTGCTACTTATTATGTATATAGAGATGAGAGATGGTTGTCAGAGGGAATTAAAAAAATAGGAAGTGTCGTTGGGTAATATGGAAACGATATCAACAGAAAAGAAAATACGATCTTTGTCGAAGAAATGGTTCCCCGTAGTGAAAAAATCGGGTTCCAATTCTTTGATTAAGGAAGTCTACTCGCTAGTATACAATAAGCAGCAGCATACAGACCCCATAATACTAGATGTTCTCCTAGAAACTTTGTACTTCCAGAATATACTCTGGGCAAATTTCGATAGGGATGTGACTTCAACACACATAGAGTCTATTCTTCTACTTGGAATACACGACGCTAACAGAAGTCGGAAAAATAGAAAGAAAGATGTCATAGTAACATCCATCGTAGAAGATGCAAAGTTCGAGGAATTCATTACAAGATTGTTGGAAATGACTCTGAACAGCGGAAGAAATAGCGACTACCGATTGTATTCCCTCATAATAAGGTTCTTCAGTATAATAGTCTCGGAGCATTATCTGGAAGCATCAGGCACGATCGCTTCCTTGTTTGATATATATATTTGGTCTCACAGTAAAAGTTACAACGAAATCTTCAATGGCGACACCGACTTCAAGAACGAATTTGAGCACCGTTTGACTTATGTGAATTCTTTGTCCGATAAAAAGCAACAAGTAGTCTTCGCCTTAAAGGCGAATTGGATATTTAACCTTATTGTAGGTGCATGTCGAGAGATACTAGCCAGTAGCGAAGACATGCTTCCCGCCTATGCATTAGATTACATGATTGAATTGACGAACTTTCTAGCTGTCGTTGTAAGTCATCCACTGACTCTGCCATACTTCAAAAGATTCATAGAGCTTTTGCATTTCGACTCAATTATTGGTGGAACCATTAAGATTAAGAGGCATCTTATGCCCTTACATCCATTACAAGAGAAGTTACTCTACTTCCTTCAAATTTCAAAGCCTGTTGAAGCCACTACTGGCATAGGCAATCTACAGAGCGTAATTTACGCCTCAACTAAGAAGGAACTACCAGTCAATGGCAGTAGGGAAGATATTGAAGAATTCTTATATTCTTGCGATGATTTGACCTCCATAGCTGGCCAAATTAGCCCGAAGTTGTTTGCTGATCATGCCTTCAATCTAATACCATTCGATTTACCTGAAAAGCACATTTTAGTGCAGATCATAAGCTCCCGATTATTCAGCCCCATTTATAATAGAAAGGATAGCATCGCTGACAGAATATTTAATCTTTCCGAGGTAGAATTATTAGACAACTTTAAAGCCACATTTCCAAGAGATATCATCTTATCGTCGAACAGTCCATTCTCGTTCACATTTGCAAATGAATTTATTTCTACTTCAGATTATGAAAATAGGACGATAATTGATCTTCATAGAGATTTGGAATCTTTCTTGAATGAACATTTAACTAGAGTTTTCAGCAGATTGAATATTGATTCCAACTTGAATATCAAGGGAAAGAGTAAATACTTCCACCAAATCGAATCAGTAGAAGTTGTGGACTCACAAATAAGATTAGAAACAAAGAAACCATTATCTGACTCTAGCAGTATCATTCTTTTGATTGAATTGGTGAAACCTAATAAATATTCACAGCATGAAAGAGTTAAGGACTATGGCATTAATTTGATAAGGAGTGCAAAAGTACTCGATGTTAGCACCAGATTACCTGTCGAGCATGCCAAACAAAAGACACACATAATTAGTGTGAATTGTCCAAAGAACATTGAATCGTTTGAAGATCGGATAAAGTATTTCATAACGGTTCCTTCTAGCAATGCGTTATTGGCTTTGTTATCAATTATAGAAGATCCATTGTATTGTGTAAAGTTGCTGAGAAATACACGGGCAGCAAACATCCTGTTGGATGTGTCCAAGCAAGTATCAGAACACTTGCTAACTAGAGAAGATATTAGCGAACGACAAAAGCAATCTACTAAAAAGAGAAAATTTGACACCGACAACCTTAAATTAGAAGGAGTTGTTACGTTTTCTGGTGAGACCTTGAATGACTTCCAACTTCAAGTACTTCTTTCGGCTATTAATTATGATCTTACGGTTGTGGACTATATAAGAGGGCTGGGAATGAAACAACTCATTCCAGTGATCCTTGCAAATTACACTAACGAGAGAACATTGGTGATTGTGCCAACAAAATCTTACTTGGAAACTTTTCCGTCTTCAATCGGAGAGAAGTCGAACACATTATTTGTAAAATATAATTCACAATCAGAGCTTAAAGAATTAGCAGAGTTACTCCGGATCAAAACTAAGAGAATATCTACAATGTTTGACGATATAGAGTTGACAATGGATAATGGATTAGTTCTGTTGAATATATTGAGTTTTCTTGAGGCGAAACTCAGATATCAATGGAAGATATTTTTGGACAGAGCCGTCGAAGAAAATGATAAGAGTTACATCCGGGAAGCATATAGCCTTTTCAATGGGTCTATCCAGGTGGACGAGGGACTTGACGTACGTTTTAAAACTGTGGTACAGCTCTATTGTCAAGCTCTCGAAGACATTTCATTTCTCAAAAGCTTTCAGCAGGTATTGAAACTGTCCAAGAGCGGGGATGAAACCGAACTTTTTCAATACGTGTATAACAATTATAATATTGTGATAACATATGGGGACTATTTGAACATACAGTTTAAGAATAAGGAATACAAACATTTATTTGACAACGTTATCATTATAAACGGGACAAGAGAGTCAATTGTGGTTGTCAAAGACAAAATTCCACAGCTCAAGCGTGTCGTAATTTGTGGAGGAGAATTAGCATTCAATTTAGGGCATTTACATCATTTCACTCCTTCAGTTATATATGACTTCAGAAGTAATTTTGTCAACAAGGACAGCCATCCTACCCTCAAATTGAGAGGCTCAAAGGTTCCCCTAATCAATCCCGGATTCAAGTACAGCCTCCAATACATACAGGTAGGCAATCATATTGAGGAAGCAGAGTATAGTGTATTATTATACCAGTACATGAGATTATTGGGATATCCGAATTCCAAGATCTGCATTTGGGTGTCAACTTTACTTCAAAAACTTTTAGTTGAGGAAATTCTAAGTAAAAGATGCACACTTACTGTGAAAGATTCGAAGTCACCAAAAGATAGTTGGGACGGTGACAACAAATTTCAATTTGGATGGCCACATGTTATATTTAACAGCAGTGGGGAGCATGAATATGACACATGCGATTACGGCATTATTTCCAGTTATAGTGAAGAAATAAGGGCCAAAGTTTCCCACTTGCCGGGCAGGTTTGGAAATTATATTATAGGTAAGGGAACTCACACTAATTTTGCCGTTCCCAAATCGGATAATTTACAAATCGTTGTAGGGGAGAACTACAGTACTACCAACAGAGTCGACGGTGGAGAGTACACTATAGAAGGCAAGGATCATTTCGAACAGTACATATATGAAATGACACAAGTGAGGCTTAAGGTTTCAAAAAAATAGAACAGCAGTTAGATATAATAACTAATAGATAGAATAACTAATAAGAAAAACTGAACCTCAGAGCATAGCATCTTCAAGTTTAACAAATTATATCGTAAAGCAATTAGTTGTTCCACTAGACTCCCTCACACTATTTCTTCAATACCGTCAACATTTTGCAATCGCCTGGTAGCGCAACCTCTATAATCAATGACCACCTGCAGTATCTGCCAAATCTCGGATTCGCTGAAGTCCAATAAAATTTTCAGTTTCGACTGCAACAGATGATGGTTGTAAAAGATGTATTTCTTCGTATAAGTCATCCATATAGGTCTGATAATTCTACAACAATGTATAGAACGGTATTGTCACCAATCACAAGAGCTGCAGTCGCACGCAATGCTCGTAATGTCTCGAACTCGCTCAGAGTCGTTAGACCTGTTGCCATCGTCGCCCCAAGAATGATGAGTGTTCGTTTTGCCTCAACCGAAGCTAAGAACTCGGAAAACCAAGAAACCCCAGCTGAAGAAGCCAAGGAATCCCCAGCCGCCGAGTCTGCTGATTCTGAAGCTCCTCTTTCACCAGAAGCCCAAGAAATTAACGAGTTAAAGGAAAAACTCGATGCTAAGGACAAGGAACTCGCCAACATGAAGAACCACTACGCCAGAGCCATTGCTGACTTCCGTAACTTGCAAGACACCACCAAGAAGGAGATCCAGAAGGCTAAGGACTTTGCTTTGCAAAAATTCGCTAAGGATTTGTTGGAATCATTAGATAACTTCTCTTTGGCCCTCGAATCGGTCAAGGAAGAGACCTTGAAGACCAACGATGATGTCAAGTCCTTGTACGAAGGTGTCAACATGACCAGAAATGTGTTTGAGAAGACCTTGACCAAACATGGCATAGAGAAGATTGACCCTATTGGTCAACCATTTGACCCTAATCAGCACGAAGCTACCTTCCAAATCCCACAACCAGACAAGGAGCCAGGTACCGTTTTCCATGTGCAACAACACGGTTACACCTTAAACTCTAGAGTTTTGAGACCAGCCAAGGTTGGTTTGGTCAAGGGTGATGACAACTAGGTGATTTACGATCCCCTATCCACTGCAAAATAATGCTAATGTTGTAATGAATTTTATTGAACTCGTTTTGACGTTTTCAATATTGCTATATAATTTCGAATCCTTGTATATAAGTCCATACATCGTCATAGACGGGTTTTGTATGTAAATGAGAAAGATAACTGTAGAGTAAGATTAACCGTAAAGTCCAAAGTCACCATTGAGTCTATGTATTATAGGACACATCTAATGAGCTACCATATTGAAAACTGTACCCAAATGGGTATCTAACTAAGGAATGTTAACTATGAGAAAAATTATGAGCACAGAAAAAAAGATCTCTTTAACATTGAGCCTCCATACTAATTATATATATAGCTGTTATAGTACTAAGCACTACACAATAATAATGAGATAACCGATTTACTATAGAATACATTTCATTCAAAACAAACGTATTTCCTTATTTCCCATAACAGAAGTGACATCAGCACACACTTCATCCACCCCTACCCAAACTAACAGGATTCCACCACTACTAATAACCACACATCTATCATCTGATAACTGATGACTCCACCAATTACGGCGTTTCGATCTTTTCACGTGACATGAGTCACCTCGGCTTTCTCAGGAAATCCCGATACCGTCGTTCTCCAAGTTTTTCACTTTGACGTCTGATGGATGAAGATTCGGACAATGGCCTGTGTTCTGAATAAATATATATAGAGATATATCTAGACATTAGTTATTCTGATTCCAGAGGTAGTTTGTTCTTTCCTTCTGAAAAACAGTTTCTTCTTCTTTCAATTCGGTAATACCTAATATTCATCGCACAATGTTATCTGCTAGAACCGCTTTCCGTCGCTTCTCCACATCCGCTAGTGCGTTCAAGAACTTGAAGATCGGTTTGATCCCAGGTGACGGTATTGGACGCGAGGTCATCCCAGCCGGTAGAGCCGTCTTGGAGAACTTGCCAAAGGATCTTGACTTGCAATTCGAGTTCGTCCACTTGGACGCTGGTTTCGAATTGTTCCAAAAGACCGGTACCGCTCTTCCAGACAAGACCGTTGAGGTCTTGCAAAATGAGTGTGATGGTGCTCTTTTCGGTGCTGTTTCGTCTCCAACCACCAAGGTCGAGGGCTACTCGTCCCCAATTGTTGCCTTGAGAAAGAAGATGGGCTTGTATGCCAATGTCCGTCCAGTCAAGTCTGTTGAGGGCATCGGTAGACCAGTTGATATGGTTATTGTTCGTGAGAACACCGAAGATTTGTACATCAAGGAAGAGAGAACCTACAAGAAGGAAGATGGAACCAAGGTCGCTGAAGCCATCAAGAGAATCACAGAGACTGCCACTACAAGAATCGCTAAGATTGCTTACGACATTGCTTTGCAAAGACAAGTGATCAGAGACTCTTCCAGTGCATTGACTTCCTTGCACACCAAGCCATCGGTTACTGTTACCCACAAGTCCAATGTGTTATCTCAATCCGATGGTCTTTTCCGTGAGACCTGTCGTAAGGTCTACGACTCCAATGTTGAGGAGTACGCTGGTATTGACTACAAAGAGCAGATTGTCGACTCTATGGTCTACCGTATGTTCAGAGAGCCAGAAATCTTCGATGTCGTTGTCGCTCCAAACTTGTACGGTGACATTTTAAGTGACGGTGCTGCTGCTCTTGTCGGTTCTTTGGGTGTTGTCCCATCTGCTAACGTTGGTGATAACTTTGCCATTGGTGAGCCATGTCACGGATCCGCTCCAGACATTGAAGGTAAGGGTATTTCCAACCCAATTGCCACTATCAGATCCACCGCTTTGATGTTGGAATTCATGGGATACCCTCAAGCTGCTGCTAAGATCTACGAAGCCGTCGATGCCAACCTTTCTGAAGACAAGATCAAGACTCCAGACTTGGGCGGTAACTCTTCTACCCAAGAAGTTATTGACGATATCATTAGACGCTTCTAATCTGTATATTTCTAAGTAAGTGTTTATGTGTAGCTTATGATAAAATGAAAAAATAAGATCTTTAATAACTTTTGGTACACTAATTGGTGACATTAACATGTTTGGCTAGTAAGGTTTAAAGCGGACATCGCTTTTCTTCTTTTTCTTGTCTTTCTTGTCCTTCTTCTTATCCTTGTCCTTTTTGTCCTTTTTATCTTTCTTCTCCTTCTTTTCCTTCTTTTCTTTCTTTTCCTTCTTTTTCTTCTCTTTCTTCTCCTTCTTACGCTCCAGCTCCAGATCTGAATCTACTTCGATGTCGGAAGCTTCTCCCTCAGTCTTTTCTTCTTTATGGCTAACAGGGGCTGATGGAGTTAAGTCATAAGGTAACTTCCAGAGTCTGATGTGGCCATCCTCACCACAAGTCAAAGCAGTTTGAGTATTTGGAACTACAACTAAATCACGAACAACTTCGTCACCATGAGCATCAGCAAACCACACTGGTCTGTCTAAGTCTATTTTCTCCTTCTCTATATCGAATGGGAAAAGGGCTAACTTACGTTGAGAATTGGCACCCACGCCAACATATCCGCTAGTATTAAGATCAACGACATACTCACAGTCGGGCCAAGATGATCTTACATCTCCCAAGTCGTTAGGTTCTGGTTCAGCTATGACTTCGTAGTTAGTGTCGTTAAGCTCATAGAATGCTAAAGTCTCCATGTGAGTCAAGATAGATATTCTCTTTTCTTGGGTGAAATGGCAAGAATGGACGGAAGCATAGTTTATTACCTGATGTAATGCGTCTTCTTCATCCTGTTCGTTAAGATCATAAATATTGACATAACCGTCTGTCGATCCTGACATTAAGTAATTGCTGATTGTAGGATGGAACTCAATACAAGTGATGTCATCATGGTGAGAGTCTATGAAAGACCTCACAACATCTTGAGGACTTCTTAAGTCCCAAATATGCAATTCGGCGTCTACACCCACCAACTCTGTTCCTCCAGCAAGTAAATTGTGACCATATCCAAGAGATAAGAAATTGGAGCTTTTGGGATTGGTTAGAGAGTGAACAGGCAGTTGTGAATTTGACCGTAAATCCCAAACTTTCACCCCATCGGTAGAGCACGAAGCCAAGGTAAATTCATCAATCTTCTTGATCGAGTTGATACTGGACTCGTGTGCCTTTGGAATGCTAAAAATCGGTGTACTAGAATGATTTCCAAGCAGATATCCATTCAATGAACCATTACTGGCTGAAGCTATGAATGAGTTGCTTGCAGGAAAAAGCTCGAGATTCAATACCCAATTGTCCTTCGTAGTGGACTCCCAGTCAAACACTACCAGCGACCTCATAACTAAATGAAATGTAAATGCCTATGAATTCTATCACTATTATAACTTTCATTTCAACCACTGTCTTAACTACTGGAAAGCTGTGAAAAATTCCGGGGATGAGGTTCCTGTATACGATGAGATGATCTTCTATAAGCTTATAGCAAATAGAACAGTGTATGAGTTAGCTTATTAGGGCTTACGAGGTGTGTGGCACATTCATGAGAGCTAGATCTATTTCTCCGGGATTGAATTAAGTGGTGATATATTGTCGTCTCTTTTTTTACCCTTTCCTTTCTGACTCAGACCGTTATATCTCTATTCTCGTCCCATTGTACAACTCTCACATATATGCAATTAAACTACATAATACCAGTGCTTTTCCTCATACAACTCCGTCCACTTCTCTCAAACGCCCCCTAAATTCACACCTGTATGCATCTACCAACGACTTACACATTATAGAGAAGTCAATATATCAACCTAGCCTCATTTCCACCTCCTGGCCCTAGACTTCCTCTATTCTATTCAATAAACTCACGTGACTGACTCTCTAGTTCATCGCTCTTAAGATCGTTTGTATGCAGTGATGTCATTATCATACCAAAAAAAGATGAGATGAATATAAACAACTTGATATGCAATTTCACCGTGGAGTAATAGTATTTCTTACTAGCAAGTAACCCAGAAAAGCGACCATGAGTAGTATTGTAAGGAAGTCAACTCATTTCGCGCCAAAGATCAAGAAAAAGCCCATCAAAAGGAAGGTGGGCAAGGCGTCTTCTCCCCTTACTCCACCAGCTACACAGGTAGGTAAGGTAGGACCTATAGAGGGCAGTTCAAAGGATGACAATGCTCAGGATGCGTCCCAACTTGATGTGGACTTTCAAACTCCTGCAAGCACCCAGCATCAAGATGGGTCGTCTCAAATACTTTCAAGTAACACGCCAGAAAGCAGTCAGATTTCTAAGATCAAAAACAATAAACTATCACTGGTTCCAGATTCTGATAACAGACCTTCTTTCACATTCACTATTACGGAGAGTCCAAAGAAAGCCGCGCCTCTTAATGGTGCTGAAGAAGAGAATGTTGATCCCAAGGACACTTCGCGTAAGGTGGAGACATCAACTTCTAATGCTGTCGATGATATATCAACAGAACCAATTGATGAATCCGATAAAGACAATAGTGACATCTCAGACGATGAAGTTTTCACATTACCAGTTGAGAGCACCATCAGTAGGCGGCGCTCTTCTGTTGCCCAGAGAAGATTATCTGGTATAACACCTACAACTATAAGGAGTCGATCAGGATCGATTTCGTTCAAGCCACCACTGGTGTCTGAATTAGAATCGCAGAAGGCGCCAGGTAGAATTGGAATTCCTGAGGCCACGGTTCCTGTAAAGAGAAGGAGGTCGCTGGTTCAAAAACCATCTGATAAAAGAATGAGTATACGAGCAAGTATAGCTATTTCTAAATCACAGGCTTTGACTGCCAGAGAACCTTCGCCCGTTCCTGAGGTTGAGACAGAAGTTGAAAAGGAGAAGCTGCAAGAAGAGGAAGATGATGCTTTGAAAGTCAAATCCAGTAATAATGAATTCATCGTTGCCTTGGATCCGCAGACAAATAGGTTGCGTAAGTTCAGATTGAGAGCTCGTGAAGATGGAGCTCCAGATTCGATTGTTAAGAAGATCGAAGAGCCTTCGAGTTCCATTACAATAGAATCTGGCTCAAAAGAGAATAAGGAAGTTGAGATCATACCAGTTGCTCCTAAAACTTTGACCAGTACGATAAGAGACATGAGTCAGTTACCCAAGATGGTGAAAGATGAGGATGTAGATTTGTTTGCCGATGTTGAATTCGACATCTCAAAAATCACAATGGCAGATTTATGTAAACCATCTCTTCCTATTGGTAAAGTGAGTTCCAACTTTGAAAAGGTTAGAGCGGCAGAGGAGTTGATCAAGTCCAGACGTGAGCAGAGACTGCAGGACAGACAAACAGCCAGAGATGAAAAGGTATCCTTGGATGTGGTTGAAGCTAGACGCGAGAAAGAGAACCCACCTGATACAGGCAAGAAGATCCAAAACATACTTGAAGGTGACGATGAACCGGTCTCTAGTTTGGGTTTGCAATTGAATTTGACCTCTGAAGGTGTGATTCAATTGGACACAGATTCCACAGTTGTATCAAGACATTTAAGAACAGATAACTCAGGTATGGTCAGGGAAGAGGACAATCCATTCATGCATCCAATCACTTCATCTACTTATTCCAAAAGAAGACATACAGATCGCTGGACAGCAGACGAGTTGCGCCAGTTCTATCAAGCTTTAAGTACTTTTGGTACTGACTTTTCCTTGATCGCACAATTGTTCCCATATAGAACCAGAAAGCAAATTAAAATGAAGTTCAACTTAGAGGAGAAGAAGTTTCCGGAGATCGTCGAAATGGCACTCCGTAGGAAGTTGCCCGCTGACTTTAACCAGTATTGTGAAGACACTAAGCAGACTATTGAAAGCTTGGAGTACTATAACGAAAAATTGAAACAGGTCAGGGTAGAGCACGAGGACCACATGGCTGTCATTGCCGAAGAGAGAGAAAGAGCATTGAAGGAGGACGCCGAGGCCAGCAGAAGAAGAGAAATCGAGATCAGAACAGGTTCTAAGCCTATGACCAGAGCGGAGAAGCTCAAGGAGTTGAGAAAGAACGAAATGGTTGTCGGTTCGATCGAGGATGTCAAGAGACAGAGACAAGAGAACGAGGTAGTATAACCAATCTGCGAACTTTAAAGACACTACAAAATACGAGTAACGAAAACAACAGAATCATCATAATAATGAAACCCCTTTTCAGCATATAGCCTTTGGTACTTTTGCACCCGTGCAACATATAGATGACATATTTCTTAGATAATACATGCATGTATCATACTATTACCACAATAGACGGAGTAGGAAGTGTTTACTGAAGGAGTTAAAAATCACCACACATCACGTGACAGAAGAGCTTTCAGATCTGGATTATGACTCCTACTGCTTCCATAGTTAACAGGATACAATATAATGGATGGACTTCGGTCTTAAGTCTCTTCTGTTGTGTTCATGTCTTCTGTACTACCTTGTTGAAATATAACTGTAGCTATGATCTATATACGATTTGAGAGCTGTCTTTAATCAAAATAAACCAAAAATATGTCGTCTCCCAAAGACTACGTGCTAGAAATCAGCCCGTCGATAGGCAACAAGCCTGTAGAAACTCTTAATTTATTGAAGTTTACAGTGAAAAATAAGAAAGACGATGTTGTGGCTAGATACCAGGTTCATTTAGTAGTACTATTGACTAGCATACTATTGGGGTATCTCAAAAATCAGATCAAAACTGAAGATATCGTATCATTCAACTATAAAGCTTTAGCACTCCTCAGTACAACCCAGATTAGCATTATATTTGCCTTAACCACAATCTTAGCATTGGTTTCGCTGAAGCAGATTCCAGAAGATACAGTAACAGTGATGAAGGGAATCGGGATTCAGCTTCTGTCCAAAAAAGCATGGAGATTTCAGAATAAAAAGGAGAGCTTCATACCATTGAATAACACCATAGATCTTGTTATCCATGAAGGTTTCCATAACTACGGCCAAGTAATTTTTTACCTTTGCATCCTTACGAGAGCCAATACTTCGGGTAAGAAAAACAATGATAACATAATCAAAGTAGCATTTCCAGAATTCCTCCCAAGGAAGGATATTCTTTTAGACGTGTGGAAAATGAGTAGAGTCTTGCTCTTTGGGGACACTAAGAGGTACTGGAGGCGAGTTCCTGGTCAAGGCTTAAAGCAAGTTCACTAATTGGTATGCTGCTCCTACAGAGGTTGTTATAGCCCACTTTCATCATATAAGGTACTACCTTCTTCACTTTTAATTCCCTTGCATTGAAGACTTCGTATAATATAAGTTAGAGCTTTTACAGTAAGTTCGAACTGCTTCTATAGATGAATATTAACATTTATTATTCTTTAAACCAACCCTAAATTATTGTACATTTAAGCGCAAGCACTTTCTATTAAACCCAAATTTACACGCGCTAGGCGTGATATATGTAGTGTGGATTGGCATTACATTTCACCAAGTTGTCTGAATAAATAGCCGAAATGTTTCTTCTCAGCAACTGAAGCAACACCCAAAGTAGCGGCTGCGTAGGTACAGACTCCCAACAACAATCTGCTGTTTGGTATTGGGAATCTTGGGGCACTCAAACTTCCAGTGGTCATGAAACGGGTAAACAACCTTGTTGAGGAAGCACCGAAGACTGATCTTGAAGCTAAGGAAAGCATTGAATTGAATTGAATTGATATGATATTAAACTGATAGTGATGAGAGAGGACAAATACCCTACCTTTGAAAGATCTACCTGGTGCTGCTTTATATATGAAATCAAAATTTGCAATCAACAGGTGTCCATCGCGAAAACAATTGCGTACTCCCTAGTCTAATGCGGCGTATTTCGGAAGAGTACACCCTAAAGAGGCTTGTCAAAATGAAAATGAAAGGGATCGTTACGATATCAGCGTACTTTACCCAGTAGCTGGCCTGTTAACGTGGTTCCACAGGTTGAGTCATCCGACTTGCAGCGCTATCGAATGAGTCGCACCGGATTTTTGCATCTATTTTTTCTGAGCCATCAGGCGGTGCAAGTGGTGCGACGAAAAATGATCTTACAGGGAAATATGAACTGACACAGTATATAAGACGGTCACCAGATCGTAGAAGTTTTGGTGTTTGCTCGTACCGTTTCCGACGCCAGGGCTTTGTTTCGGCAAAGTACGGAAAATCCTTTGTTCTCTTTGATTTGAATCTGGCTAAGTTTTGAAAGGATTTTTTCCAGTTTTGTCCTATAATTTCTATTATTAGTGCTTGCTACGATGATATATAACTGATGATTTGTGTAATCACGGAATAGAAATGATGAATGCCATCATTGCTATCTCTATATTTTTGTCACATTTACACTTGTTTATCTTGGTATTTTGATTCCCGTGATTCAATACGGCTGAGCCCTCTTGCTGGTATTCCAAACTGTGTTGGAAAATACCCTCTGTGTTGGAAAATACCCTCTGCTCTGGATTTGCTACACCTCATCCATTTTGCACCCTCATCGCTCACAGCAGCCACAAATATCCGTCATATTCACAGTCTCAGTTCCAGCGCTTTCGAGAATGCCACTGCGCACGCACTAGAACCTTCTCCATACCGGAACACCACAGAAGGTACCTTAAGTTCCATGTGCTGGTGCTCAGGCGAATTACGCAGCCTTACATAACCATTTGGGACACACGAAAAACCCCTAGAAACCCACCACGTGAATGTATGTCAAGACCAAACAGCAAGACACCATAAGGTCGCTAGACATTACTTTCGTAGACGGCCAATTCGTCCCCAACCACCCGGCACAGAGCCCCATTGACCTACCGTGGATTTAGCGTTTCGGCATCAGCGTGGGCCCTGTGCTTGTTGCTACTTTGCCTTTGCACCTAGCGCTTATGTGCCCCACTCTTCCTAATTAGGGATGCCGAATAGCAACTGAAATGAGGGTGGTGATAGCAAATAATAATTAGAGAAGCTTTGGGCCTTTCCATCATTCATTTTTCTGTATAAAACCCAGGGACAAATTGTCACCAGGAAATCTTGGATAATTCACTAGTGTTTCTTTACTAGTTGAAGGTTGTAAAGTTCTAACAGACCCAATTTCGCAGCTAAACTAAAATGTCTTCTTCAAAATACCTTCTCGGAGCAGTGGCAATTGCAGGAGGTGCGTACTACTACGACCAGAACGTGCAGCCCATTTTGCCATGGACCCAGAAACAAATCAACGACGGCATCCAAAAGGTCGAACACCAGACCACAGACTTCACCAATAAGTTGACTAAGAAGATCGACGAGGGCAAAAACGAATTGACCAAGAAGTCCCAGGAAATTACTGAGCAGATCAAGGATAGCAACTTATACCTGAACTTGCAATCCCAGGTTGAGGATATCAAGAAAGCAACCCAAAATAATGTTGTTGTAGTCGAAGATCACTCCAACGCTGCTGTCAACGCCGTGCGCGGATACATTGACTTTGTCAACAAGCTTGGAAACTCGGACAAGACCATTATTGACGTTACTTCTGTGGAGAAGGCCCCTGAAGCCAAGAAGGCATGGCTCGATTGGTTCAAGGGTGAGAGCGAAGACTACAAGAAGGATTTGTCAAAAGCCAAGGCCGAAGCAGAAGCTAAAGGCAATGAATGGTTCACCTGGGGTTCAAAGAAGTCCGATGAGTTTGTCAATGAAGCCAACAAGACAATTGACTCGCAAAAGGCAGAATTCAACTCCCAAAAGGCTCAATTCCAGTCCAATTACGAAAGTACCAAGAATGACTTGAATGACAGATACGTACAAGAGAAGAACAGAGCAATCAAATCTTACGAATCTGCCAAGGCTCAATACGACGAAATAGCCGCCACCTTGAAGAACTCCCCTGACCCATTGCAAAACAGAAAGTTGAAGAAAGCCCAAGATGACTTGAGCAGCTCTTTGTCTAACTTAAAGGCATACGGTGATGACCTCTACGCCGAGTACTACTCCAAGATCAAGGATATCCTTTCCAAGTAAAGTAGATGTAAAGGATGAAGTCAGGGTACGTACTGTCGCTTGGATACATTTCTTTTTGACTGTTCTCTTTCTATATCTAACAATTGATATTTGAACTTATTTAGCAATATTGTTGTATTGAGAAAACGATGAATATCGTTTTTGCACCCATGTAGATTTCACTCTTAATTTTGAACAATCGTACACCACCTGCGTTTAAAGTTATCTTACATCATCACATTCAAGTAGCTAAGTGAAGCTACTAGAATACTTCGTATTTGACCGAAATTCATGGGATCCATATATAAGCCATATGCCCCATACTAATGTATTAGTTACTGATAGTTTCACGTGATTTACGAGCCGCACCGATCCAATATCGAATTGCACTATTTTTCAACCATTTTCAATACTAGTTGGTACCATGACGACTTTAACTACTATTACATCGTAAAGATGGTATTCAGGCGATTTCTACATGTTAGAACAGTCCCCAAACTCTACTGTAATAATGTGGACACACTAAAATACTCAGCGGCGTTGCCGACGCACGAATTACTAACGAAGTTGAACTTTGTTAACCACCCAAATTCAGGATTGGTACATTTTTCACCACTAGGTTTAACTATGGTCAATAAGATAAGCGACATCATAAGGCATAGATTGGGTGAAATTGATTTTGAGGAGCTAAGCTTGTCTCTCTTGTCTCATAACTCGCTATGGAGAAAATCTGGAAGGTGGGACCATAGTCTGGAGCTTTTCAAGTTACAAGGTGAAGAATACCTCTTGGCGCCAACAGCAGAGGAAGATATTGCAAGCTACGTTACAAGTAACATCTCAAGTTACAAAAACTTGCCCTTATTATATTATCAGATCAACCCAAAATTTCGTAATGAGAAAAGACCTCGTGGTGGGCTTCTTCGTGGAAAAGCATTCATAATGAAAGATGCCTACTCTTTCGATAGTACCGAGGAAAATGCAATGAAAACATATCACAATGTAGTTGGAGCTTACGTGAATATTTTTGAAGATTTGAGGCTTCCTTATACCAAGGCTGAAGCTGATAGTGGAGATATTGGAGGCTCCTTAAGTCATGAATGGCACTATATACATGAGACTGGAGAAGATACAGTGTATACATGCGACAGCTGTGGAAGCGTCTCCAATGTTGAGAAAACCTTGTCATATCCCGAGTCAACGGATGAAAGTGTACCCGTAGAAGTATCTGTTAGATATTTTACAACTGAAGATAAGTCAACGCTTATTTGTGCTTACTATCCTACAGCAAGGAACCTTGAACCGAAATTTGTTAAAAATGAGGTTCCAGATTTGGATCTCGAAGAAGTAGATCAAGACAAGATCTTGGCAGAATTCTCTAATGAAGACACTTTGATCTCAAAGAAGATAATAAGAATCATGGATTCAAGATTGCATTCAAGAGCCAATTTTCCTGATTTTCCTATCTCATTTATTAACCGTTCATTGATAACAACTTTTACAGACATTCCAATCGTTTCAGCAGTCGAGAATGAAATCTGCGGTAAATGTGAAGATGGCCATTTACATTCACAAAGAGCCATTGAAATTGGACACACTTTCTTCTTAGGAGACAAGTACACCAAGCCACTTGACTGTAGCATTGACTTTCCTGTAAACGACAAGGGTCAAGTTGAAAGAAGAAACTTGATTATGGGATGCTATGGTATTGGAGTAAGCAGAATAATTGCTTCAATTGCAGAAATCAATAAGGACTCGAAGGGTTTGAATTGGCCTCGGAGTATTGCTCCATGGTCTTTAACAGTAGTCGAGGCAAGTAAAGAGTCCAATGAATTCGCTCTGTTCTATAGCCAATTGAATGGAAATGGGATTGACTACAGATTAGATAACCGTTTGAAAGTTGGCCTTGGAAAGAAGATCTACCATTCGGCTCTTGTTGGTATCCCATTAGCTGTTATTTTGGGAAAACAATATCCTATAATTGAAATTGAAGTAAGGGGAAAGAGATATGGCGATAACCTAGCTTGGAAGGAGCTTTATGAATCAAAAGACTTCGAATGGAAGTATGACATTGATGACGAAGGAAACGATATCAAGCATTATGTACACCAGGACGGGTTTGTACGAGTCATCCAGGCATTATTAAAAGACATGTAAATAACTACAATCACTTGTATATAAATTTATATTATATTACACATAACTATTTTTTTCCTTTTTAGATTAAGAGTCTATGAACGAATGGCTCAATGACAAAGACATAAAAGAATGGAAGCAGCTCATGGCTGAGTTAAAACATGCAATCCCTGATTAACAGTTTACAACCATGACATCACCGTTTGTAGTAGCAGTTAGTCGCTATTTGGACTTTTGGCCACCATTGGGTCATGAACTGAACTATTCTACAAGATGATTAGGTGAATTTACCGGTTATCTTGGCGAATACGTGCAAGATGATAACGGAGAAAATGAAACCGACAGCCAAGAACAAAACAACTAATGGGTCAACTCTTAAACCTTGAGCTTCTTCGGTGAACAACTTCATCATTGTGGAAGAAGAACCACCGGCACCGGCAGATCTGGTGGACAAAGGCAAGGCATTGCCAGATTGGGCCTTCTTGTCAGCAGTGGTCTTTCTCTTGACGGCACTTCTTAAACCACCTGGAGCTTGGGCTGATGATGATGACTAGAGACAGTTAGTATTTGCAACATTGCGATCGATTTGGGAGGTTTGTTATTGATGGAGAGTGTTTGTTGTGATTATCTATCATGTCAGGGCTTTCACGGATTGTCTTATTGAAATGGAAATAATTTGAGTCTTGTGATCTTATCATGATTAAGTTATCGTTTGAGGGATGACCGCAATATATTCAAATTCACCCACAAACCTGATTGATGTGATCCACACATTACTGATTGCTATCGTATCAAATGATCTACGGCTTGTAAGCGTCCTTTTCGATTTTTCATCGATAACAGCCATAACGAACGGCGCTTGCTGTTTCGATGGATTCAGATCGGTATATCAACAACCGCTGGAACATCCATTTAACACCCAAGACAGTCTCTCTCCAAAGCACCATTCGTCAACTTCTAACACCCCATTTCAGCCGTTTTTACTGATTTTCGTCCATTGGCTCCTGTTATCGCCGTATTATGACATCTCAATCCACAGCTCATGGGGTACAATCTACCACCACATAGACCCATAACATAGCGACAATCCTCATTCTGATCCCGCTCCCAAGCACTCCCGTGGCACTTCGCTCTCCCCCCACTACCGCGTCTCGCTGCTACATACCATATTCTTCTTCTATTCGATACTACGATAAAGAACCACCATCTACCTATTCGTCACTCTGTTCTCTGCCGCTTTCTTATACACGTATCCTGAAAATTGGACAATGTCACACAAAGTGACCGAAAAAAACCATCCGAAAAAGTGCGAAGGAAAAAAATTCAGTTCACACGGCGGGAGAAATTTACTGAGGGAAAAGAAGTGTAGTGGTACAGTGTTCTAGAGGAGAGGTAGTATTGGAGACAAATCAATCCACATCAAGTGCCAGTTTTATAGTCGAAACGGAACATTGACACGGGGAGAAATACAGCACATCGCCAGTATCCCAATAGCGCCTCCACAGCAAGCTTACAATTTCAGTCCGCAGCGAGTCGTAGAAACAGTGCTAGCTTTTGAGACAGTTTTACCGCCTCCGTTAATTGACTTCATTTGTTGTTTTACAACAACCAAGCGTAGAACACATCTTCCGGCCAAGAATCGTCAAATAGGCCTTTACCAGCGAGTACCTCTCCCTAGAAGTCCGCTGAAAATCCGAGTCTAACCTACTTCGGCTCAACAGGTGTTTTCATTAATCCACCATCATCTGTCTTTGTCATTGACTTAGATCCAATCATATAATTACAACGTCCAGTGTAATTACTATCGGCTAGACTATTCAGTATACGCCTATCAACAAACTTGCATTTCAGTCTCCACCAGTCTGCCCTATATTTCCACAATGGATTTGAGAAACTTGTCCGCCACGCCTAACCAATTAGACTCTGTCATGCAACGCCGTCCGTCGTTCTCTTCCTTGTCCTCCACATCTGGCTACGCTTCTTCGTCTTATGGTGGTGCCCTGGGAAACAACACCAACAACAACTCTACTGCAAACAACGCTGCAGGTTCCGGTAGCGGTGGCAATACCACTCCGCAAATGGCCAACCAAAGATTGTCCACCACCTCGAGGAACAACCTCAACTTGCAAAGCTCGTGGTTAAACCAACAAAGCGGACCTCCGGGAATCCCGTCAGCTAACGTCGGACCATGGGTTGAGCAACAACAGCAGCAGCAACAGTCGACCCTTAGCTCCTTGGATGCTAAGGGTGGGCTTGATTCCTCTTTCCAGAAGGAAAAGTCGGCTTCTTTAGGCCCACAGCAGATTGGCCTGTCTTCCTCGGTGAATAACGATGTTTCAAAAGATGAAACTATCAACAATGATGAGGACTTGCTTGACGATGATGAGCTTATCCCAACCGCCATCGTGATAAAAAACATCCCATTTGCTATCAAAAAGGAGCAATTGCTCGATGTAATGACCAAGCTCAACTTGCCATTACCATATGCATTCAACTACCATTTCGACAACGGTGTTTTCCGTGGTTTGGCGTTTGCCAACTTCACTCTGACCGACGAAACCCTGATGGTTGTTAACCACTTGAACGGCAGAGAAATTGGTGGTCGTAAGTTGCGTGTAGAATATAAGAAAATGCTCCCACTTCAGGAGAGGGAACGCATCGAACGGGAAAAGAGGGAAAAGAGAGGCCAATTAGAGGAACAACACCGTTCTAACTCCAATGCTTCCTTGGCTTCATTGATGTCAGCTGCCTCTACTACTGCGGCAACCAAAAATTTAAGTGTTAACGGAGCTACACCCAGCGGTACTACGGAGAGACTCTTCCTTCAATTACCATTAAATAGCTCTGTCTTACCTACTCCACCAGTCGAGTTGAACTTTAATGAACCGGAGGTGTTAGAGTTATACACCCAATTGATCTTGTACAGAGATGACGTTGGAAAGTCCATTTATGAATTGGCTGTATCTCCTGCAAATTTGAATATTAGTCAGAGAAAGGTTTTATCCATCTTGTGCACATTTTTGAATCTTTTAGAATTATTTGACAACGGCCTTATCGTTGTGAGAAGAAAGCCAGGACACGTAGTGCAATCACTTACCCAAAGTGGTTTAGCACAACAACAGGGCCAACCAGCTCATTCTTCTTCAATGATGAATTTGAATCAACTTGGTCAATTATCTGCTGCTGCTACTCCAACTCATCCAGAATTATTGCGCTCTCACTCACAATCTGCTTTGCCACCTCCAAGATTAAGACAACAAACTTCAACTCCGGTTCAGCAACAGCAGCAACAACAGCAACATTTCCCTCAATACCAGCAACAGGGCCAGGGCCAAGGACATCAAATACCTCAACAACAGCAAGGTCAAGTTCCCCAACAGCAGCAATCGAGACCTTATTCCCAAGGACAACAGTTCAACATTTATCAGCAACCTCAGCAGCAACAGCAGCAATCACAAGCGATCAACAACACAAACCAACAGGTCGTAACCCCCACTATGGTGTCTTCGAGTGCTGCAGCTTTATTAAGGTCTTCAAACAACAGATCTTATGTAGACATTAGGTCTACACCACCATTAGGCGGAAATTACAATCAACAACAACAACAACAACACTCTGGAAATCAACAAAGCTCAGTTACTAATTCACCAACACCCCAACACCACCATAGTCACCACCATTTGAGCCAACACCAGCAGCAACACTTTTTCCAGAACCAACAACTTCCAGGCACCCCTCAACCATCGACACCTCTTACGTCCACCGACATAAACGCAAGATTTCAGCCATTCGGACAGCACACACACTTGTCCGGTAGCATGAGCTCGTTACAACATCAGAATGGTTCTAGTTCTCAGTTAGACGAGTATGCTAACAATGGAACCAATGCTGATCCATTAGCTAACAAATTCAATAACATGAACTTGTCTGGTGGTGGTTATGAATTATCCAACTCTGGAATCTGGGGTCCAAAATAAGAGTAGATGAAGAATGTGGTAGAAAATAGAACTTATGAAGTTGCCATTTACTTTGTACAACTTACGTATTCTTATAACCTTGCTTGCAAGGGTATGAGAACCCATGAATGAAGATTTTACGAGACTTTACGGAATCACTTAGTGAATGACATTGCACTTAATTAGAAAACATATTAGAAAAGACACACTCAAAATGTTTAAGATACATTCAGCACAAAACCACGTCCTTTAAAAGCAAGCAATAGACCCCTCACACTACGTCCTTGTACTTTATACGACGATAATACGTTCATGATCTAATGAATTGATAGAAATGCGAATGAGAAGGTAGTAGTAGTTATCTTCCTATTCCTACGATATTTATGATACTAATAATGAGGCCTGAAAAGCAATCGAGATGACTAGAATTATCCAATATCAGAAAACCCAAAAACAGCTAAGCATCGGCTTAGAACTTTACTCCATAGCGGACTTATCATACACCTCTTTTTATATGCTCGATTTTTTATTTACTTATATGTATGTTTGTCTATTCTAAATCAATCTTGTAGTTATCGTTTAGGTCGCCACAACGAAAGAGAGCACGCCTAGCGATGTCATTTTGGTTGTCCCTGACAACTCCGTAGCAATTACCGCATCTAAGCGTTCTTCAATTGCAAAATGTCGAACTGCGCCTGAGAATACCACCCCCTTAGCACTCAGGGGATCTTTTTTGGTAAGCGAGAGATACCATGACGAACAGAATGAAATAGCCTATTAAATTTAGACCCTCACGTTACTATCCTAGATAGGCACTCTCACCAACCAAAAATTACTGTCTACGGCAAATCTGCTGCCATCGCCATCCATTGCACTATGTCAGTCGCAGCCCAATTTCTTGGGTGAGCCAGCATGCGGGACACACTCACACACACGCTCAGTTTTGCAATCGGTGCCCATTACAACGGCTGGCCAAGGACGTTGAATTTTCCCAGATTTCTTGTGTCTCAGATATCTTATTCCCTGAATTGTCTGCAAACATCCGTCTGCCGCAGTAGTGACTCCACGACCCCCACTGGCAACTGAACTCGTCGTCACTGGTTACCCACGTCTCCACCTTTTGCCCTACCACAGACAGAAGATCAGTGACTGTTTCGAGGTATGTGCACGTGACTCACTCACTTCCACACTGCACACAGCCAGGCGGACCCAGCAGCGAGAAAAAAGAAAGAAAAAACGAAAAGAAACGAAAAGACAACGACCAATCCAACAAGTTCCAGCTTCCATCATCGTTTATCCAAGCAGTATATTCGATAGTCCAGCTTCGAATCGTTGACCACAGACAAGCCGAGGACCCATCCCGATTGTCGCGTACTTTTCTCTCTTTTCTGAGTCGAATCGTGCCCCCATTGCAGAAGCCACACGCCGTATCAGTCCGTAGTTAGAACGTCTGCCCGCCAGCAATCTAACCCAGCAGATACTAACAACAGAAGCATCCATTCAGATCTGCAAAACACGAGGTTGTTTATAACTAGATCGAGATAGTCACTTGTCGGGAAACAACTTGGAATTGAATCATTCAATTACAACATCCATCGACTTTCTACTCCACAGTTCCGACGTTAATTAGTGTTATCCGATAGATTTCGCATCGACCAATTTGGTTTTCGCCTTCAGTATTAAGTTGCCCTGTTTGATAAGCAACCAAATCAATTGCATTTGAAGACATTGCTACTTTGAACTCTGTCTTAATTAACAATCGCCCAGGTGCCCAGATTCCAATAAAACGTATAAACGCGTAGTTTATTACCACCCCACCAGCCGTATACTATATAACTCATCTCATCTACCATGGGTCAAATTCTTTCGCAACCAGTTGTCGAAAAGCACTCCGAACAAGGTAAGGATAAGCACCTTGCCTACGGTATCTCATGCATGCAAGGATGGAGAATTAACATGGAAGATGCGCACGCCACCGTGTTGAGCTTGGCTGCTTTGAAGCCAGAATCCGAGAATGAGGACGCCGAAGACGAAAAATCCGAGAAGATCAAAGAAATCGATGAAGATGACATCAAAGCAGATGATGACGAAGAAAAGGCCACAGAAGATGGCGACTCCGCTGAACACATCGCTTTCTTTGGTGTTTATGATGGCCATGGAGGAGAGAAGGCTGCCATTTTCACCGGTAAGCACTTGCACCATATTGTCAAGTCCACAGAAGCATATGCTAAAGGTGACTACATCAACGCTCTTAAGGAAGGATTTTTAAGCTGTGATCAAGCTATCCTCAAAGACTTCTACATGCGTGACGACGAGAGTGGATGTGCTGCCACTTCTGTGATCATTACCCCCGACAAGATTGTATGTGGTAATGCAGGTGATTCCAGAACTATCATGTCCATTAATGGTTTCGCTAAGGCATTATCTTATGACCACAAGCCTTCGAATGAGGGTGAAAAAGCAAGAATTTGTACTGCCGGTGGATATGTTGACATGGGAAGAGTCAATGGTAACTTGGCCTTATCCAGAGGTATCGGAGATTTCGAGTTCAAGAAGAACATTGACCTTCCTGCCGAAGAACAAATTGTCACCTGTTACCCAGATGTCATACAACATAATATCGATCTTGATCAAGATGAATTCGTTGTCTTGGCTTGTGACGGTATCTGGGATTGTTTAACTTCTCAGAAGTGTGTCGAATGTGTGAGAAGAGGTATATCAGAGAGAAAGTCTTTGACCACGATATGTGAAGAGATCATGGAATTGTGCTGTGCCCCCACCAGTGATGGTTCTGGTATCGGTTGTGATAACATGTCTATTGCTATTGTGGCCTTGTTAGATGTCCGCAAGGCTGAGACTTTAGAACAATGGTACGAAAAGATTATTAAGAGAATAGAAGAGGCTGAAAAGGACGACACTTTTAAGTACGGACGTATTTCCGCCCCTTACAGCGAGATCTACAAACAAATGTATGGTGAGTTCTATGAGATTGGACAACAATCGCAAGGAACCAACTCCAGAAATAACGGATCTGGTTTATCTGGTATTTCTAACGGAGGCTCAATTTTTGGTAGACAAGCATATGACGAGCAAGAAGCTGGTCAACCTGAGGGTCATTTAGAAGACGGAGATCTTGGTAATGGAGCTATTTCTTTGCAAAAGTTGTTAGCCAGCAATGCCATAACAAACGAAAACGGAGTGATATATTTGGATACTTCTTCCGCTCAGTCATTGTTGGCCCACTTCGGCATGTCAGATGAAGGCGCCGAGGAGGACGACGATGAGGATGATGTCCACGACAAGCATATCGAGGAAGAAGTCGACGATGATGATGATGAGACACACGAAGAAGCTTCAGACAGTAAACAATAGGTGTAATGTCGAGTTCGTCATAGATTTTTGTTCTATTTTATTTTACGTTTGTATGTTTCACTGTCTAGTTTGTGGTTGAATGATCAATACAATCTATATCATGAAGATGTCTCGATTTGAAAAAAACCGAGTTCGTGCTAGACAAACTACTATTATTAATGATTCATGGCTAGCGTTTTTTTGTTACATTTTACTGGAGCCGGAGTATTTTCGGTTTCACAACATTACTATTTGTTATATTAAGGTCATTTAATATTTATTCCGAGTATTATATATTATTTGTTGGTATATTAGTCTTAGAGTCGTCCAGCTTTCTTATTCTTCGTTAGGAGCTATAAAATATTCCATAGTCGATGCATTACTCATTATAATTATTATTTTATATTTCTTCATTGTTTAGGGTATAGTTTAATGTAAAGTTTCAGCTAATATTATCAGCGATGTAGTGATTAAACATCAATGAGAGTCATGCAATGTATACCTCTATTGGCTAACAGATGCCGACATTAGTGATTAATGTATTATGAGCCTTTGTTCTAAAAATAGTTTGAATCCGTGGGAAAAAAATACGTCAATGTCCAATATGAATTGAATCAATTCTACCGAATGCTACAGTTTTGTTTTTCGTATTCGTATATTGTAAAAGTTGGGGGTATCATTAAACATGGTCCCCGATGATAACTAGAATTTTAAAATTAGAGCAAACCGGCAATGACCAATGGAACAGCCATGTACCAAACTAAAGAGATGGAAGAGGCGGCACCTTCAAGTGGAGCGACAACTGGAACGGTAGCGTTACCGGCTGGGCCACCAATAGTGGAAGTAATCTCGATGGTGAGAACAGAGGTCTCGTCCTCAGCTGGAACAGCTGGGGCAGCAGAGACAGCTGGGGCAGCAGAGACAGCTGGAGCAGCAGAGACAGCTGGAGCAGCAGAGACAGCTGGAGCAGCAGAGACAGCTGGAGCAGCAGAGACAGCTGGAGCAGCAGAGACAGCTGGAGCAGCAGAGACAGCTGGAGCAGCAGATACTGGACCAGTGGCGATGATGCTGGCGTTGAAACCGGCAGCGGCAGAGGTAGAAACTGGAGCAACAACGACGGTGGAAGTAGTAGCGTATGGAGCAGCCTGGGAGGTGACTGGAGCAGCCTCGGTGGTAGCTGGGGCAGCTTCGGTCTCACCAGACAATGGGCAGTAGGTAGTGTAAGAGGTGGTCAAGTCAGTAACGACAACGTAACCAGTGGTGATAGCAGTAGCGTGACACTTGTTCTCGACACAACTAGTTATAGTGACAACAGTTGTGTGGATGTCAGTGACAGTGACTTCTCCTGCGGCAGTAGAAGCGTTACCGTAGAAAATAGAAGATTCGACAACTGGGGTGGTCTCAGCAGCAGCAGGGGTGGTCTCGGCGGTGGAAGTAACAACAGCAGAGGAAGATGGAGCAGGGCAGACCAATTCGTTCAAGACATCCTTGACTTGAACAACGAAGTTGTCACCAGCAGCATCAACATTAGCCCAAGCAGCAGAGGCATCCCACAAAGAGATACCAGCGAAAGTTGGGTCACACTTGATGGCGTCAAGAACGGACTTGATGGTCTCTGGGTCAACGTAGTTGGCAGCACTTTGAGCAGCTGGCAAACCAACGAACAACTTAAGGTTGGAGTTAGCAGCAGATTGAGCAAAGGTGGACCAGGTGTCGAAGTTGAAGGTACCGTCTAAACCACATGGGTTGTTGTAGAATTGGATGAAAGCGAAATCAAGGTCGGCTTTGGCCAAAAGGTCGTTGACACCGGCATCTGGGAATGGACATTGAGGAGCAGCGGACAAGTAGTATGTCTTAGAGGTGTCCTTGGCGAATAAGGTTCTTAATTCGTTGGCCAATTCGACGTAACCGACGCTGTTTCCGTTTTCAACGTCGAAATCGAAACCATCGACGACAGCGTCGTCAAATGGTCTCTCTGAGTCAGAACCACCACCGAATTTGTTCCACAAGGTAGTAGCAAAAGCAGTGGCATCGGCAGCGCTGGTGAAACCGTAGTTACCGTAAGCTCCACCTAAGGATAACAAGACGGTCTTACCGAGGGATTGACAGGTCTTGATGTCGGCACCAACTGGTGGACAGTGCAATAAACCGTCTTCGAAGGTGGTACCACATGCGTTAGCCAAGTTCAAGTTCAATGGATCTGGGAAGTCGTTCAAGAAGGCGACGTTAACGATGTCGAGGTCGGTTTCCTGACAGTAAGAGGCTAAGGAACCTTGGTTACCGTAACCGTTTTGACCCCAGTACAAGGCAACGTTGTTGGAGGCTGAGAGGTCCAAGGATTGGACACCGCTGACAAGCAAAGCAGCGGCGGAAATGAGTGTCTTAATTGGCAACATTGTATAAACGAGTGACAGTAGTTGGTGGTTAAGGAATGAACGTAGGCTTAAACAAACTAAAACATTACGATTGATTAATTAATAATTGAGGAATACTGGCGCATTTATATCACCTCCTCCAACAAATAGGGCCACCAACGATGTTTACGATTGACGTATAATTTTTTCACTGGTTTGTTTACAGTTTAAAGAATATTGGTAGGGCTCGAGGCTTTTTGCGACACTTGTAGGTGGGGCCTACCAGCAAGAATATGCGTCATAAGAAGCGACAGTGAACTAAAATGTAGTTTGCAAGTTCATAATGGGCTAGACGGTGCATATAATGGGGGAAGAACAGGACTTGCCTGACCAATATTAGTCTTGGCATGCGTGAACAATACCATACAGGTAGTGGCGACGGTATTTAGTGCATCAGTCAGGTTACTATACATATAGTACATAGGAGTCCAAGGTAACATTGCGTGGTTGGACCAATCAACCGTCATTGTCGACGTTGGAAAATTTCGTATAAAATAATTTTCGAGAGAGCTGCAGATTTTGGCGTCGGCTGCGCGCGAAAGTAAACATAGTTGGGACAATATACCGTCCGCTCCGCCGCATTAAGCAATGATTTGCACACGGTGTTTTTCGCGTCTAAATTTTGAAACGCTGGGTGCCAAAGGCGGCAGAGCCAGGGATTATGGAGCCGTAGGGGGATAGGCGCCAGTAGACAAAGACGAAGGAGCGCATTAGCTTCGAGATCAACGTCGACGAACGATGAAGAGTCAGGAGTAAGTCACACGAATAGCGGGTTAAAATTTGCTAAATGGTTTAGTTGATGGATTTTTTTCAATGTAACATGGGACAAGTATGTTTATTGTTCCGATTTCAATCTATAGGTCTTGGTATAGCAAAGCATCAAAAAACATCTTGGGGATAGGTTAGTGCCGTGTTTGTGTTCTAAATCAAAAAGTTTTGTTATGGTTGATGATGATTTGCATCGACTGTCTATGCTCACGCGATCAGAAGGATTTTACACGTACATGCCTTCCCCATTTCATTTGTTGATGGCTGGGAGTTTAAACCTTAATCTTTTTGTCCAATGCTTACACTTTTCTCCAATTGGAACTCTTGGCAGATTTGAAGTTCTAGCTGCCATTCCAAAACCTTCACAAGAGCAACCTACTTACTTTCGTTACAATTGGTGGCTTTTCTGGTCTATTTTTGCTATATCCAATTGTTCGTATGTCTGTGAACACTAAGCCCGGCTTTCTCATCTATCCTCCGATTTGGTTTCTTGCATTTTTTTTTTTCTGCGTGCAGCGCTTGAAGGTGCAGTTTTTTACACGCAAAATGCACATGTTGTCCATTTTTGTTGTCATAAACACGCTGTGATCTGTACCTGGCCGCTTGTGGTTGCGTACTTTGATCTGAAAAGTACTACCTATGTCCCTCTCTGTACACTTTATCCATCTTTCTAGCAAAGCCATATTTTAATAATTTTGTAATAATACTTTAACTCTTATTTGGGATTCCGCTTTCTAGCGTTAGTTAATTGAATTCATTAAACAATCATTTATGTAGGGTGGACCATAAAATACAACCAAAACGATGGCTTAATACTACTCGTATATTCACGCTTTGCTTTTCGCATACAATCAGGGAGTTGTAGTTACTCGACTAACACACTATAAATACTTATACTGCACAATATCTGAGTATATTGTAGTACTTCCTTCCATCTGATAGCTCAGTTTGTTTGGGGTTACACATGAACTTGATGTGACAGTTTACAATCAACCGCCTGCGCTCGAATGTGTAAGAACATATCCAAGACTATAATTACATAGCAATTCCTCGTCAAACTTTCTAATATGCACATGACACCGAATTTTTCATATCTTTCCATTCCCTCTTCATACTCTTAGCTCCTCCCAATCTGCATTTTGAGTCTACTTTGTTCCAAGTGTCTACTTTGTTCCAAGTGTCTACTCTATTTGTTATCCGTCATACAACGATAATTTTCGACAAATGTCACGTGAGTCTCATTAGCCCACAAGCAGTGTGTGGTTGAAAGGTGTGAAGACGATAAACAAGAACTGTAGGCCATAGTACACCGAACAAACATCCAATCTAAGTGGTTCAAATTCGAAAGCTGACTGTAGTGGTACCTCAGACAAGGAGAAGTGCAAAAATAATTGGGTTTTTGCCTTCCTGCCGCCATGAGTCTGCATCTTTTGAACCAATTGAAGATCACCAACAATAAAATATACTCTGATATACCTCCACCAGATCTAGATAAGAGGTCGCACAGAATACGAGAGCACAATGATTACTCACTTAAAAGACTAATACAGCAAACAAGAGCACCGGCAGAGCGTAGTTCTCGTGTACGACATTTGCCAAGAGTGACTATTAACAGGCCCGATGATAACCATTACTTTGTTCGAATCAAATACTCTAAAAGCGGGCAAAACCGCCACCATGGTAAAAAGCCCAGTAGACTCATAGTAACATTGAAAGGACCCAAGCCAGAGGTTGCTAAATCTAAAAACGATATTGATAACAGAGAATTGCCCTACAGAGGAATCTTGGGCTATCCTGACTGTATTATTAATGATACCGATCCGGGGAAGAATGATCGTGTGCTATTTGATAAATTCCTTGAAGAAGGCAATATTCTCCGAAAGCGCAGCTCCGAGGCTCCTGATCAAGAAACCCCAGCTATTAACGATCGTAGCGTGGAGTCTACTCCGACTCCAGTCACCAACCCTAATCTCCTCAAGTCTCAGATCAAGAAAATTGTATTTAGAAATTTCGAAATCGATACATGGTACACAGCTCCATACCCAGAGGAATACTCACAATCTAAAATATTGTATATATGTGAGCATTGCTTGAAGTATATGAATTCCTCCATGTCTTACGAAAGACACCAACTTAAAAACTGCAATTATGCTAATAACCATCCTCCAGGAATTGAAATATATCGTGATATTGGTACCAGAATACTGATTTGGGAAGTCGATGGAAGAAAGAATATAAATTATTGTCAGAACTTGTGCCTACTTGCTAAATTGTTTCTCAATTCCAAGACATTATATTACGATGTTGAACCATTCATCTTTTACGTGTTGACTGAAATAGACGAAGCTAATCCATCCAAGTACCACTTTGTGGGCTATTTCTCGAAAGAAAAACTCAATAGTTCAGATTACAATGTATCATGTATATTGACTCTCCCCATCTATCAGAGAAAGGGTTATGGAAACTTGCTTATTGATTTTAGTTACTTATTAAGCAGAAATGAATTCAAGTACGGAACGCCGGAAAAGCCATTGAGTGACTTAGGCTTATTGAGTTATCGCAACTATTGGAGAGTGACCATCGCATACAGACTTAAAGAGTTATATGAGGAATTTTTTCAAGGTCATACTCCTTCAAAGAGAATAACACTTTCTATTGATATCCTCTGTAAACTTACAGGAATGATAAGCTCAGATGTTATAGTTGGCCTTGAACAATTAGATGCTTTGGTCAAAAATCCCCAAACGAGTTCGTATGCAATTGTTATTGATCTTAACAAGATAGATCGCGAAGTCTTGAAGTGGGAGAAAAAGAATTACACGAAGTTGAACTACTCAAAACTTGTGTGGAAGCCAATGTTATTTGGTCCGTCCGGGGGTATTAATTCAGCACCAGCTTTACCTCCTCCGATTTCAATGAGTCCAAACGGAAAGAATACATCTCAGCAAATTCAACATAACAGCATTTCACTGATCGTTAGTTTTTTGAAAGACGATATTAACAATCCTTACACATTTGAGGAGGAAGCAATAAAGGAAATTGAATTCTATAGAGATAATAGAAGATCTGGTTCGTCCATGACCGATGCTAAAGCTACACCAGTTGAATCTTTACCATCAGAAAGCAGTACTGTCACGCCATTGGTTGACTCCAAGAAGAATCTTGATGAGGATTTGGATGATTACGTTGTCTGCTATCCTGGTAGTCATTACCATCCGAAAAAAAAGGTACCTATCAAACAAGTCGAGTCTATTAAAGAGGATTCGGAGGTTAACCTTGCAACATTGCTGAATGACTATCCAGAGATATTTGAAGACGATGACGTGGACGAAGGAGAAGACAATTCGAGCGACTCAGAAGAATATGTAGAAGTTTCTGACATAGAGGGTCCTATTGATGAAGAGGAAGATGATGACGATAATGAGATTGAAAATCAAGGTTCTCGTCTCCCTGGCAAAGCTATCAGGTCTATTGCTGATAGTGAGTCAAGTGAGGATGATGATGATGAGGAAGAAGAAGAAGGGAACTCCGACGACAATGACACGAGCTCTGATTCTTCTTCGAACGTGAAAAAGTCAAACAATGGAACGAAGGAAACCGTCCCAAATGGGTCCTCCAGACCAAGAGGTACGTTGAAGAGGACAAGACTGGAAAGTGGCAGCCCTTCTCCTGCAGAACCCACAAGACTGACTCGGTCTTTGAGATCAATGACACCAGAACCACAACACCCTGTACCAAGAAGATCGCGTCCACTGAGAGTTAGATTATAGACAAATGTGACTTCTTCAAATTGCGTTGAAACTAATTGTATTATATTATGTATTATATGTATTCTAGTAATGTATTCTAGGGGGCAACGTAGCCTCGTTTAAACTTTAAATAACTTGCAAGAATTTTCAAAAATTAAATCTATGAATTGTTCAATCTCTTTCTCTTCTGTTATTCCGTGAAGAGCACATAATATCTCTGCTACGTATCCTACAAAGACTGGTTCGTTTCTTGACTTCATCAACGGGTAAGCGAATTGACCAATCTCGTAGTTGATCGAATCAAGATCTTTGTGACTCTCCAAAAGAGATTGTACAGTTGCATTATGTTTGTGGAAGTTCTCTTTCTTGATTGTTGGAAAGGGCAAGAAATCATCCAATTTGATCTCTGGTTGTTTCTGTTTTTGTTGCTGCTTCTTTTTCTTTTGTTTAGTGTCCTTTGAGGAGGTAACAGTCGTCTCTGAGTTCAAATCTGAAACAGAGTTAGATTCGGAAGACAATTGGGTTGATGCTGAATGAATTTCTGGATAAAATTTGTTAGGGTAGCTGGAAATATACTTGTAGCTTGCATGACTTTTTCTGATTTCACACCATGGGGCATCTGTCTCTATCATTAACTTTTCCTTAGGTACTAAAGCTGCTACCTTCAAATTTTCCTCTGTCTTCAATGAACAGCCATTTAAGCCGATATAGAATCCTAGATCCAATAATTTTTGTAACTCTTCTTCCGATCCAGTAAACGAATGGACTACGCCATTCCCCTTTTCAATCGATCCATCTTCAATGAAAGGCTTTATGATATCTATGAAGTCATCACACGCGCTTCTCATGTGTAAGAACAAAGGCAATTTGATGTCTTTCAATTGAGCTATCACCTCAAGCTGCTTTCTGAACATAGTGGTCTGTTGGACAACAGAGGAATAATGTAATCTGTCGTAATCCAATCCGATTTCACCAAATGCTCTAATGTAACCTTTTGAATGCCCCTCTTCGACAATACCTTTCAACTTATTCAATTTTTCATCTACGTCATCTCTCAATTCTTCAGTATACTCGCCAGTTTTCACGTCTTTGACGTAGAATTCTTGGGCAACGGTACATGGATGTACCCCAGCAGTGGAGCTGAAATTGTTGGAGTACTCTTCACATAAAGCGAAGTGTTCTTCGCTTTCTTTAATTGAGGAAGCGGTAATTAGCATTCGCAGTACATTGAATAAATGGGCTCTGTCTATGACCTTATCGATATCCGTAGGGTGTTTTGGTGTATTGGACCCGTTATAATAGCCTTGGAACATGGAATCTGAAAAGTTGACTCCAATGTCAAAATATCGAGGTTTCCAAGCAGACGACGTCATTTTGCTCCGAGTCAATGATATAATACTCCACGATCTTCTCTGTACTCTTCCTAGAAGCATAGAAGTATTTTATAGGTACTATCTCATCAACCCTGTTACCACCAGATAATATATCATGTAACACATTAGCTACATGCATTAGACGTCAGCGAGTTCTTTTCTTAGGAGTTTTTGGCAGCGCATTTCGGAGGAGCCAAAAGGGGAAGGAGACGAATAAATGTAGTAGTTAGATAGTTCTTTTGCAGTAAGCGTGAGTAACCTTTAAAGTAATCATTGAGATGTCAGATGATATAGAGCGGTTGCTATCGTCCGAGGAAACGTCGCTCAGCAAGGATAACGAAATCTCGAGGATTTTAGCGTGCTGTGAATGGGACTATTTTGGTGTTCTAGACATAGATCCTAAAGAACATGAGATCGAAAAATTACCAAATGTAGTGAAAAAGGTATACAGACGTAAGACTTTGCTTATTCACCCGGATAAGACTTCTAATACTGATGCTCCGGCCGCATTTGACAGGTTGAAAAAGGCAGAACAAGTGTTGGGTGTGCCTCTTTCATCTGATTCTGACGATACATCTGATAAGGCGCTTGCAGACGACAAGAAGAGGCTCATAGCCATTTACAGAGATTGCCAGAAAGACCCTCGCGCCGACTTGATAGCTGTACGTAAGAATGTAGCCGAGATACTAAATGACGAGATAAAACACGAGAATATTGAAAAACTCTACAAGCAAAGACAAGAAGCCAGTCGGATGGCAGAGATCAAGAGAATGCAAGAGGAGCGAGCAGCGAAGAAGAAGATGGAGAGCAAGTGGGAGGACGAAAGGGACGTCAGAGTTAGCAATTGGCGTGAATATACTAACAAGATTGAGAAGAAGGGAGGTAAGAAGAAAAAGGGGACTGGTAAGAAGAAAGTGCTTGCGTAACTGTAATTGTACTACTATCCTCACCATATAGTAATACTCAGTTCTCATAGTAACAAATATAAAAGAGAGTTGTCCACATACCATTTCTATTTTATTTATTTGAATGAAATTATAGTTTATTATAGATCCAATTTATTCTTGACGATTACAACATTCGACACATCACACATCACACATATCCCCAGGGTATCTATCATCCACACTGACTCACCTCCTTCATCATCACCAGCACCATTACTTAGGTGCAAATTCCTGTAAGCGCATCTCAGAAAAAAGATAGCAAATCAAATTGACTCTTCTTCACTAGAGATTGTGACTATTTGATACACCTAGTCTTTACCTACAAATAGACTAATTGAAAGCAAAATGGCCACTTCGAACTTCACCCAATTGGTCTCAGTGGGCTTGGTGTCGTTTCTCACCGGTTTCTACATCCACCAATTGCTCTTTGCCGAGCTGGCTAAGGATGCCGCTAAGAAGTCAAGAGCTTCTCTACAGCGCGTTAGCTCATCGGGAGAAGTATCTACCGAAGACTCGTTTGACGAGGATGATTCCGAGGACGAGGGCGTTGACATCAACTCGTTGTCCTTGAACGAAATCCCAGGCGAGGTACGGATGACTCTCATTGTTCGCCAGGACTTGAAGATGGGCAAAGGCAAAGCCGCTGCCCAATGTCTGCATGCCACATTGGCTCTCTATAAGAAGATCACCAACCCAGAAAGTGATGCCTACAATCCAGAAATGGTCAACAGGTGGGAGTACGGTAACGGCCAAGCCAAGATCACTTTACAGGTCCCAAATCAAGAGGAAATGGATTCTTTGTTCGTCCATGCCATGTCCTTAGGAGTCAATGCTTACATAGTTCATGACGCTGGAAGGACCCAAATAGCAGCAGGTAGTGCTACAGTGCTTGGATTAGGTCCAGCACCAAAGCTTGTCATTGACGAGATAACCCTGAAATTGAAATTGTACTAATTCCATGTTATTCACAATCTTGAGATAGACAATACCCACTGTCATAGGTTCGTCTGACCCGGGCTCTCTTGTAAATACATAACTAATGCATTCCTACACATCCTATTTAGCTGAGTTATATCTAATCTGTATTAACCAAACCAAGTAATATATAGAGAATTGAAGAAGGAAAGAACCGGTAGATTGTTATAATCTTGTCAATTAATATGTAATGTTCTTTTTACCTCACTCTTTTTCTGATAGATTCGCTCACTGTCAATGGGTTAACAGCTGAACTGGCTCTTCTCTTCCTTTTCTTTCTGGACCCTGTTATAGAGTCATCAACATCCACTAATACATCATCAACATCGTCGTCATCATCATCATTTTCACTCACGTCAATTCCTCCTATAACATCGTCATCGTCATCATAGAAGTCATCCATGACATCTATTCCCAAGGATGACTGCCTTCTCCTGGAGTCCCTGGAATTGGTGGTTCTATGACCGTTTCTCAAGTTCTCGAGGTAATCTATACGTTCCCATATCTCTCCCTCTGTTCTCTGCGGCAATAAGATGGATAACTCGGCAAATGAGAGCTCCTTTCTACGTCTGTTAATTAAAAGCTCGTCCTCTTCCATGGACCAAGGAATCTGCAAGACTGGGGTACTGGATTTGGACAGCTTCAATTTTCTTTTGGTTAGCAACGACTTCTTTTTTGGTTCGTTTTTCTTTTTCTCCATCTTAAGTGGCTCTTCCTCCTTTTTGTCTGCACTGTAGGGTATCACAACTGAACCCGATCTCGAATAATATCCCAGAGAACTACCCACTACACTTCCGTTACGCAAACTGGACACGGTTGTCTGTTGAATTCCTGGGGCTCCACTTATACTAGAATTTCTAGATGGCCCACTTACAGATCCACCAGCACCTCCAAATAGAATGGGTAGATGTGCTAAGGCGCTGTTATTCAGTTGGTGGTGTGGTATGTTCATAGACTTGGATGGTAATGATGAAACTGATGCTCTCATCGACGACACCGAATTTCTATCGTCGCGGGCAATTTGGATGATGGAGTTATTATGTATGGTATGGGCTGTATTAGATGTCAGAGTATTGCTTGTTGCGTTTGTAGAGCTGTTGGAAGTTGAGTTTCTAGGGGTGATGGACGTTGGAGTGTGCGGGTGAGCCTGGTTGTGGGGTAAATTCATAGTTGGGTCAATAGAGATATCAGCGTAATATCCTCCTCCTGTTCCAGGAGCCTGGTTATGACTCTGAGGATCTAAAGAAACCTCTGATTTGGGTGAGTTCTCGTAGGTGGTATGGTTTAAGTGGTTATTGTTCTGCGAATTCAAGCCTGGAGAGTTCACTCCGGGCGTCGACGGATTCGTCTGGGAAGCTATTTGATAGTTAGGAAGGGGACTAGAGATGTTGGAAGGCGTGTTTGACAATGCATTTAAACCAGCTAAAGCATTAGAGATGTTGTTGTCGTAGCCTGTGAACGTCGCATTAGCTATAGGTGAGTAAGCCGGCTGGAATCCAGATGGAGAGCCGTCTGTTTTGATGTCTCCTAACTTCTTAGGCTTCTTTGAGGCTGGAGGAGTGCTCTTGATTTGCGTTCCTAAGGCTGCTGCTGATTTAGGTGGGTTTTTTAAGTTACCTGACTTCAAACGTCTCCATCTGAACTGACAGGCGTTAGGTGTTCTATTGGTGAAGTGACTGGCTATTTCCTTCCAGCCCAACTTCTGCTGGTCCTTGAGATGCATTAATAGTATATCATCCTCTGCATCCCACGAAGTGGGCGTTCTGGAGAAGTTTTTGGCGTTGGCATCACCATCGCCTGCTGCTGACGACAGCGAAGAGTCTAGGAGGCCCGCTTGTGTGGCTTGAGTGGTACTCATGTGAAATGAAGGTGGGACGTCCAATTGGATAGGCAACTTCTACGGACAAAAAAGGCGCTGAGCTCGATGGTGTGTGTCCGGGTGTGGATCCTATGGTTTCCGAATGTCAATTTCCTTGTGTGGTGTTCCAGTTCTACCCACTATGCTAAGCAAATCAAAGCAAGATGATCATCGTTTCTCGACGTCCATTAGTCGATTATTGGTGTAGTCATGTGACATTGGCGCTACCACCATCACTTAACACATCCAGCAGAAACAGGAAATAAAGCCAGGGAAAAAATGTGGGAAGTTGTCGCGGTGGGGTGTGATGTGAATAGAAGTATGGGGTTCAGTTGACAGGTGATATTGGTGCTGATGGGTGTGAAGCAGGTATATACGACAGTTGAGTGTTATGACTGCCAGTTCAAATGGTCGAGAGTACTAGGATGAATAGTTAGAAATATTGGACGATTTTCGGTATTTGCAGTTTCAATTTATTTTCTCCTAGACTGGAACTCCACAAATACAGTATTATATGGTACAATATCTCTTAATATGTCCGATGTTCTAAAAGGCTATCTATTCAGGTCCTTAAATGTGACAGATTATTTCAGCAACGTGAGAATTAGTGTCATAATTGGGCCCTACATTAATGTCTTCTTTGGCATATTTTTACATTCGTAGTGGAAAACTCGTAAATTAGATTTCAATACGGTTCAATAGGGTTCAATAAGGTTCAACTACAACATCATATTCTCTTCGTCTAATCTTCGCAGAAAAGATTCCTGGCTCATTTACCTCCTATTTTATTTCACTTTTTGAGCGGGCATTTGCCAGAGATTTAATAAGCTCCTTCACATATATTAAATTAAATATAAAACCACAATATGACAGCCAGCAACTGCATGAATTTGTACTAAAATGTCCTTCTCTCTAATAATTGCGAGGCTCCATTCATCTGTTAAATAAATATAATAATTCCTACTATGGATTCTGGAACCTCTGTTGAGGTTTACCTTTTTAGCCAAGCTCGATTATGCGTATGCAACAATTCCCAAAAGATTGAATAAAGGATTAAATTCAGGAATAATTCTTTAGGAACTACTTGACATATACATTTGAAGTACACTTATAGTTATTATCATTCCGTCCTCGTGGAGACTTGACTCCTCCATTAAAGGACCTTTCCTTCACAACATGCCATAGTTCATAACTATGTAAGAAAAAGAATTTATTTTCTTGCTGCATAGGTGTTTTAGTTCGTAAAATTCTAATGCTTATCTCCTTTAATCACACGACCTATTAAGGTTTGGTACCATGACTAGTCATAAAGTTAGTGAAGGTGATTCAATCTCGTATTTTCACAAGTTGTAGCGTTAACTCAAAGTATTTCTACAGCTTCGTTGGATTAGAATTTGTCGAGATATAAATTTTTATATATAATTGGCTAATATTGTAAGAAATATAAACAAGAATCATAGTTAGTTTGTAAATTGGAAGTTTATTTGCGTACTGTCCACACATAAATTTGTTGTTTCACTCTAAAATATGTTCTCTCCCCGAAGGTCATACTTAATTGTAATAGTTTAATATCTCTTTAAACATAAGCAAATATTATTAAATTGCTGCCAATTATTTCAAGGACACTATCAGATTATCTAAAACATATTTTCAGGCAAGTCTCACAAACGAATGGAGCAATAGCCATTGACAATGACGCTCACGTAATAGATACGCTCACTTGCGAGTACTTTAAATTTACGGCTACTATAGCAAGTCCAGATGTTTTATCCATTTTGTGTATTACTGCTTCTATCTATTTACGGTGAAGAAATACCCATGAATCGCTGCAGCATGCGTTACAATGGTGTCTCGCTGGCTACTTATTCCGATACACCGACTTTCTCGGCCCAAACAGTCTCGGCCTCAACAATAGTATTGTTATTGGCCTTCATTTTGTTCATAGTCTCAACGTACTCATCGTATTCATCACTGTCGAAAACAATTCCTCCTCCGGCTTGCAAATAAGCAACACCGTCTTTATACACCATGGTTCTCAAGGCAATGCAAGTGTCCATGGTCTTTCCATCGTAACTCCAGTGTCCAACGGCACCAGCGTAAACTCCTCTTTTCTCCTTTTCTAACTCACCAATGAGTTCCATGGCTCTGACCTTAGGAGCGCCACTCACCGTACCAGCTGGGAAGATCGATCTGAAAGCATCAAATCTAGTCTGGTCTTCTCTTAAAGTACCGCTAACTTCAGAAACCAAGTGCATGACATGAGAAAATCCTTCGATGGTCAACAATCTATCAACTGTGTTACTGGTTGGCTGGCAGACTCTATTAATGTCATTACGAGCCAAGTCAACCAACATAATGTGTTCAGCTCTGTCCTTCAAACTTTTTCTTAAGATGTCAGCATTAGCCTCATCCTCCTCGGTAGTCTTTCCTCTTTGTATTGTTCCTGCGATTGGATGTGTAACAACTTTTCCCTTGGAATCTGCTTTAACCAACAATTCAGGAGAAGCACCAATAATCTGGAATTCAATCAAATCGATGTAGAACAAATATGGAGATGGGTTGACTGTTCTTAAATGACGGTATATGTTGAATGGATGCAATGATGTTGGTCTTGCGACTCTTTGCGATGGGACAGCTTGAATGATGTCACCCTTTAATATGTGACCCTTCAAGTTAGAAACATGAGCTTCGTATCCTTCTTGACCAATATTGGAGGTGAAAGTCTGGTTCATTTTAATTGGAGGTTGAATAGGATTTATGTCTTCACTGATTACTTCTCTAGCCAAGATTCTTTCAATATTTTCAATATCTTGTGTTGCCTTATGGAAGTTTCTATGAAGATCTTCGCCTTCTGAGACACTTACATTGTTGATGATTTGGAATCTTTGGTAAACATGGTCAAATGCTACTACCAAATCACATAACATAAGGACAGCTTCTGGCAATTCTAAAACATCCTTTAATGGTCTTTTTGTCTTTGGTTCGAAGTATTTGATACAGTCGTAAGAGATATAACCGGTGGCACCTCCACTGAATTTTGGTAAACCCGGCAATTGAGCTTGCTTGAAGTTGTTTAATTCTTTTTCTAACACTGTGATTGGGTCTACGTTGGTGAAGCCCTCACCAAATTTCGAGGCATCTTCTCCAGTCTTAATTATGCGTTTTGGATTGACACCGATGAATGAGTATCTAGCAACAGTGTCACCGTTGACAGAAGACTCGAAAAGAAACGAAGGAGAACGGTCCTTGACATTGAGTTGGGCCAATTTCAAGTATGCCTGGTGTACTGTCAAGTCATCATTGGCAACATACTTGTAAATTGGGTATAAGTTGGGCTTGTCAGCTAATGATTGATCATTTTCAACGATGGAAGCTAAAGCTTCGAGTGAAGGTTGAATTTGTGACTGAAAAATATATGTTAGTACTGCTTTAAAAATTGTCTAACTTCTCACACCCTCCGCCATTAATCCTATACATACAACCATGATGCTATTCCCCGCGAAATTACCTCTTTATTAGCTACCATCAATATGATAATTAAAGTCTTAAACGTTTGCTTAAATTTGTATGAGTCAATGAAAAAAAATGAAATCTCTGTGTACAGGAATATAGAGGTGTCATTATTTGAGCTGCAAAAAAATGTTCTCAATTAGTTAGCAGAGAAATAGTGAATAGGATGTATCTTGAAGAGTAATAGGTGATATTGATAATAGTTGTCATGTATGCTAATATGTGATATTATTCTATTAAAAATATATACGTGTATGCTGAGTGGTTGTATTGAATATGTACATGAGAAATGGGAAATGTTCCCATTTCAGAGGCATTGAATGCCCTATATTGTGCCTAGAAATCTTCCTCTAGCATCAAGACACAAGTTCCCGCTACTGGGTCAAGATATGCTACCTTGTCACACTTAACGACAGCACCAATAGTAAGAAGCTTCGTCGTCGGGTTCATGATACCCAATTCGATGTCAAGCTCCGTACAGAACGCTTTTGACAAACGACAGTCCGAATTCTCAATGATGCTACCAACGTCCGTAATAATGCATTCATAAGAAGTGCTGGAATCGTCATTTTCATTGTCTAAAAATCCTTCTTCAAGAAGTCTCTGCTCAAGCATCTTCAAAGTCCAAAAAACTTTCTGGCGCGTGCCCAAGTACTTCACTAGACGGCTACCGTTTGTAAGCTTGGTGAGCTGTTCATTGAGGGTATTTGGAGAGAGTGGACCATTTAAGTTATAGCCATACCTTTTAAGATAACTAAACCTCTCAGTGATATTGAATTTGTGGTCACTTGCTAACATGGCCTGATTATTTGTCTCCGATTGTATATGGTTGATGAGCTGTAACTGGTTAATAAGCGCCATGAAATCACCTAGAGCATTGGATATATTGACGTACCCCTTTGCGAGTCCTCTAGGTATATGTCTCAGGTTATCTCCTGAATATATACATATGCCTTCCTTGCTCAAATAGCTCTTTCCTATATAGGAAGCGGGTAACGACACAAATCCATCAGCATCTCTAGATATTAAAGTTTGAAAGTAAGATTCAGCTTTATAATCTGGTAAAAGCTTGTTGTTATGAGACACAAGAACACTATCTTCATCTTGGCTTCCCCCCTTCTCTATTATATCCATTTCGTTTCCTGGAAGAAGCATGTCCTGATATTGTGTTATAATAGGAATCTCCTTTGCATCACAATACGTCGACACCATGTTCGCAGCGAAATTGTCCAATTCGTTTATAAAGAATTTTGACTTCGAAAAGTTTAATTGTTGTTCCTTCGATTCTAGATTAACCTTTGTGATTATCTTTTCATCCTTTGAATCTTTCTTTGTGATGCTTAAAATCTTCAGAAGTGAAGATGCATCATCTGTTTCCTTGGAGAGGGCCGGAGGTAATTGTGAAGCTCCATTTAGATTTCTTATTTTGAAATGGCTCTTCATCACATTAAAAATGAAGTTTATGTTGTGCGAGTCACTGCTATTCAATTTCATCTCATTCAGTACCGGGTTCGTTAGTCTCTTTGCACTACTTCTGAAAAGTCTAAAAGGTGACACTTCTGACTGGCCGTTCAAACAATCCTCTAATTGTGACCATGAAAGGCTCTTTATGGGTATAGACGAAAGTGAGTCAAACGAAACTTTTGCTTTACTTGCCATCTCTGAAAATGGATTGCCCTCGTACGTGTTATAAGTGAATGAAATCGTAAGGCAGGTAGTATCCTCACTGGTTGTCTTTGACTTTGGCTGTGACTTTGTTAGCGCAATATCACCAACCTGCAATACCTCAGGGCTATTGTCTTCCAAATTTTGAGTCTTGAACTTGAACTGTTCTATAAGTTTGTTGCTAAAAAGTCCATTTCTAATGTTATCGATCAGTCCTGGAAGTGACTTCATACATGCCGCGTTGGAAGCTATCGAATTAAAAAGATTGCTGTTTGGGGCAACCTTTGTGACAACATCAGGGATGTGAACATTTATGACGTATTTTCTCGAATTCAACTTTTCAAGTGATATTCCTATGAGTGAGCCGCTTCCGTTGTCTGAATTCGAGATGGGCAATCCGTACACAATTTGATCCTGATAGAAAGTCTGAGACTTCCTTAAATGAGGAAACTTATCCACAAGCTTGGAGCTATGGAAAAAATCTGAGTTCAATATGGGTTCTACTTCATGTGCAGATGATGCTGCCAAAGCAGAAAGCTTGTTCCTTCCCATCAAATTAGCCGAGAGATAGATATCTGATAGTTGATTTTTGGAATTATTATAAATCTTCAACTCTGCTAATGTCTTGTAGATAGTATCAGGCGATGGAACACTGCCATTAAAGAATTTAAACTTGGACAATTCTCTTAAAAGCGATGGATGTGGATAGACTACCACAAATTTTAGCACCTCTATTAAGAATTTAAACGTACTTCCTTCCCATATATTGATATGGTGATTGAGCTCTTCGAAAGATCTACTTTGAGGGGAGGTCTGCTCCCTGTATAATATGTTCAAAAAGTCGTTCATCTTTTCTAGAGTAACTTCATTGTTGCATGAATCACGAAATTTCTCTATTGCATGGCAATTTGCAATTGAATTTACTAGGTATGTTGGAGATGGTACTAATTCATTAGAGTGTGGTCCAAAAACGAGGTTGGACATTCTGTGCAGCGAATATGTAGTTGGAACGATCCATTTAGGTGACCTAACCAAATTTAAATGAATACCCATGAGAAGAAGTGATTGTCTGTAGTACGATTGGTCGACCTTAGCAAGTACTGATTCAGAAAGTTTTAATGACTCGATAACTTCTATCGAGGAAATGCAAGATAAGTTTTGGGGTAAAGAATATTGGGAATGGACAATATCAAATTGAGATGCGATGGAGTTGCTTAACAGGATTGATTGAGAGACAAAGTGGTTCAAAATTTCCACGATGTAATTTCTTGGTTCATAGGACTCATCAAACCTGTTTTCTAGGATGTTTAATGACCTTAGCCAGTTTTCGTTGATAATCTTGTGGACATGAAATGAACATATTTGGGGGGAGACATATGAGAGCTCATTGTTAAAGGATAACACTATCAACTTGTTATAGTTTTCGTTAAATTTTGACTGTGCCTCTCTTAGTACAACCCCAAGGAAGACTTCATCTTTTAGTGGATCTGAGTATTCGACTATGGAGCCAACACATGGCACCATGGACTCATTATTTTTGACTATTTCGCTGAAGTTTGAGTATGGAGGATAGGTGCAATACTGTTCATCGAAGTTGAATGTTGATGCAGCTCTCTTTCTATATATGTCGTAAATGTCTATTATTGGGCTTCGTTTAGTAAGTATTTCCTTCAACTTGATCTGTGCTATTTGGGTGGGGTTATTGGTATTGACATTGTCTATTGTGGCAAGGTTACTCTTGAGAAAGCTTGATTCTGGAATGTTCGCTGTGAATCGGGAGTAGTGAAAGAGGCGGATCTGGGCCGGTCGTATCACCTGTGCTCCTAGCCAACGGTTCCGTATCCTGACCTTCGGCCGTATTCGAAACGAACTCATATTTCTTTACTTATTATCCTTAGACTACTCATAGATGGTGTCGCATGAGTTTAAATGCAAAGCAAAGCAAAAGAATGCAATAGAGACGAATAAACAGTCCAAAGATACCGCTTTTTAAAATTGAAGCTCTTCCAAACAAAGACCACAGTATTCCTATGTGTCGGCTATAATACAAGAAGGTGATATATACAAGTTGTTCCTATTTGATACTATCCTATCTGTGCTCTTCTTAATTTTGCAATGAATAAATTTCAATGTCCGATACTCTCACTGAAAAAATCTGTACATAGTTAAGCGCGACCGAGAGTTAGTTAGTGACAGTCAGATAGTGTGATAGAAGAAGCTAATGAAGAGAGTATTTGTAGTGGTAATGTCAGATTTAAGTCAGGCTATTCAAACCTGAAAGAAGTTGGTATGGGAGGGATTCGTTCGTGAAGAAAATAAAAATTAAATGAAAAAGTGGCCGGAATCGAACTATGATCTATAGTTTCTACTTCTATGTATGTAACTACTCTCTTCATTTAAAGTATAAGATTAACAAGTTCTTATGATACCGATTTACTGATTTGCACTACGATAGATGAAAGATATTTCCCGATTCTTTATGAGCTATATTCTTCTATTTTCAAGTTTCTAACTAGACTCAAATCATACCCATCTCTGTACAATGACTGCATTCTTCAACTTCGACGATTCAACAGTATTTTCCTCCGAATCCTCGATTGGCTTCACGGGGAAAGCATGGCTCAAAGTAAATGGCTTTTGAGAATTGTTATATTCATGGCTTCTGACAAAATCATAGACCGTCTTGATTGAATCTGTTGATCTGAACTTCTTCGACGTACGTTTACCATTGGCAAATCTGATCTGAACTATAGAATCACCTTCTTCTTCCTCTGGTTCTGGCTTAGGTGTAGATTCCTGCTTTAATGGTGATTCAGTGCTTGCTGCAGGTGGTGGGGTGGTAATGACCTCTCCAGGGACAGGGGAACCTAATCTCTGTCCGTGGCCATGGAAACCACCAGCTTTTCTCTTAGGAGGAGTCCAGTCCTCGTCGGTCTTCTTAAAAACTGAAACGTCCACATCTTGTCCGAATTCAACGTCCAACAACGACATTGGTACTCTTCCTCGGTTAAGTTCCTGCAAAATACTCTCGTTGCTCGGATCATCGTATCTGTGTAAGGGACCCTCGCCAACTGTGAAACCCTGTTTCCAAAATGTGATTTCACGGGTGACTTTATTTGGTCTTTGTGGCAAACGACTGCTTGGGTCGACTATTGGCGCTGAAGGAGTTGACCCATCACCTAATTGGAATCCTGTCCCGGTGAATTTAGGAGCTTGGGTCTCTTCCTGTTGAGCAGAAGCACGGTCGTCTGGTTGATCCATTTGATCTCTTGCTCTTTGGAAGATTTGGTCGATGATGGACTGATCATTTTTACCACGTTTATCCTTGTTAGGGTCTTCAACCTGAAGCGCCGACTTTTCTCCTCCGGTGAAAAAGTTGGTATTTGTCTTGTCGTCTTCGGAGTCTTCATCGTCGTTTAAGTCTCGGAATGTTCTGACACCTGGCGAGTTCCTGCTCACTGTTAGTATAATGAACAGAGGAATGATTTCCACTTCAATTGGCGTGGACAATTCTCCTTTTGCGTATTAACTCCATTATACTTACGATTTCTTCTTCTTGGGTCCTTCTACATTGGCACTTGCTCCTGGCTTGTTGTTCGCGTAGTAGTCCTCGATGGCATCGACCAAGTCGTTATTGTTACGGCTCAAGTACTGTTCTGCCAAGTACTCGGACGAATTGGTCACTGAAATGAATTGTTCTATCAATTGGTCTTGGTCCGACATGGTATCTGATACTCTCTATATTTGCCGCTCCTACTGAATATCTCCATGTACTAAAGAACTATCACTAATACCTATTTGAAGGCGAATCAGTTAATTGGGAGTCGAAGGCTCGGAGTGAATTTCCGGCATATGGAGCTCCAGTAACGTTCCCATAGTTAAGCGTAGTGTGTGGGGTCTAGTAGTTAGTGGAGTGGTGTCAGGGGAAAGAGGTGGGTTTTCTGTGAAATTTCGTATTAGTTGTAGTTGTACCAGTGGTTGTACTGATTAGAGGTTTGAAATGCTGTTTTGAGTTGTACGGGTTAGGAAAAGTTTGAATATTTTTGTATTTTTTGTTACTGGTAGGTGGTGTTTGTCAGTAGGGTTCTTCTTCTCGTCTGTTAGTGTGGCACGAAAAGTTGCTGCGAATGCAAAAAATGGGACATTGGAGACATGTAGTGGTGAAAGTTAGAAGGGGATATAGTTAGAGATTTCTTCAATAGATGGGGTACGAATAGATGGTGAGAGGTGATTTTGAGTTTAAAAGGGGAGAAAGGTTGAAGTTGAGTTCTTTTGAAAACTGAAAACAGCAAAGGTATACGTTCATTTATTTAGAGTGGTGGTACAGTTCCTTTATATTTAAATAATGGAAGAATATATATACTTGACAGAAATTCAATTGTGTCAAGGCTAGCACATGATTCGCAAGCAATTGAAGTATGAAAACAATTACCTTCTGTATCATTATCTGCGGCACCAAATCCGATAATAGCTAGTATCACTTAACTGTATTCAGGTATTGTGGTAAGGATATGAACCAAAATGCACCGTTTTCTTTAGCGTCCAATACAAAAGCATCTATCCTTAACCATAACCTGCAAGGTGACAAGCACACATACCCTTCCTACAAGTTATCTACAAAAACGTGTAAAAATAGTATTCATTTTCACTTATATAAGAACCGATGTTGAAATCCCAATAGATAAATTTTAAACCCCTTTCCAAAACCTACTGCAGAACTCAGTCCAACAGTAGACTCCAGAAAAACTCTAAAACAAAAATAATAAAAACATATGAACAATCATGAAGAGGCGTCACAGTGGAAAAAAAATTAGATTAACAATAATAATAAAATTACATTAATGTTGAATAAATGTAATCGTCAAGGATACAGCATCAACAATAGAAGAATTGAATAATGCATCAGGAGGTCCTAGAAGCACGAACTACCCATCTAGTTTTCGTACTTAGCACGGAAGAACTTAGCAGCTTCAACCATGTTAGTCAAGGACTCTCTGACTTCTGGCCAGCCTCTGGTCTTTAAACCACAGTCTGGGTTGACCCAGAAGTTGGCAGCAGGGTAGACCTTCAAGATTTCCTCGATTCTGGTGACAAACTCCTCCTTGGATGGAATTCTTGGGGAGTGGATGTCGAACAAACCTAAACCGATGTGGTTAGGGTAGTCAGAGAACTCTTGGATGTAGTTAGGGTCGTCCTTCTTGGAGAACTCGATGGAAACAACATCGGCATCTAAAGCCTTGATGTGGTTTGGATCCAAGTCAGAGTAACAGAAGTGGGAGTGGATTTGAGTGTCGTTAGCAACACCGGAGGTAGCGACTCTGAAAGATTGGGCAGCCCAGTTCAAGTAGTCAGATCTCTCCTTACCAGCTCTCAATGGCAAACCTTCTCTAATAGCTGGCTCATCGACTTGAATGACGGTGATACCGGCAGCTTCCAAGTCTTGGACTTCGTCTCTTAAAGCTAAACCTAATTGCAAGGCTTGGACCTTACCAGAGACATCATCTCTTGGGAAAGACCATCTCAAACAGGTGATTGGACCGGACAACATACCCTTGACTGGAGCCTTGGTAATAGATTGAGCGTAGACGGATTCCTTAACAGTCATAGCCTTTGGTCTAGAAACGTCACCAACGATAATTGGTGGTCTAACGTATCTGGAACCGTAAGATTGGACCCAACCGTTGGTGGTGAAAGCGAAACCTTCCAATTGTTCACCGAAGTATTGGACCATATCGTTTCTTTCTGGTTCACCGTGGACCAAGACGTCTAATCCGACTTCCTCTTGGAATCTGATGACCATCTCGATTTCCTTGTTGATGAAAGTCTCGTACTCCTCAGCAGTGATAGTACCCTTAGTGAACTTGTTTCTGTTGACTCTGATGTCCTTGGTTTGTGGGAAAGAACCAATGGTGGTGGTTGGGAACAATGGCAAGTTGTACTTGGCCTTTTGGACAGCTAATCTCTCTGGGAAAGGAACCTTTCTGGTGGAGAGAAACTCGTTGATAGTAGCTAATCTCTCTTGGACCTTAGGGTTGGTGGTGATAGAGGACTCAGTTCTGGACTTGATAGAAGCAGCGTTGGCAGCTAAAGCCTCAGACACGTCCTCACCGCTAACGTTCTTAGCAATGGTAACGATTTCACCTAACTTTTGGGTGGCGAAGGAGAACCAGTCCTTGATGACTGGGTCCAACTTGGTCTCGTTCTCCAAGTCAACTGGAGTGTGCAACAAGGAAGAAGAAGTGGCGACAATGACTCTGTCAGCACCGACCTTCTCAACAGCCTTTTGAACGAATTCAGAGGCCTTGGTCAAGTTGGTCTTCCAGATGTTTCTACCGTCAACGATACCGACGGAAAGGGTTTGCTTGTCAGTCAAGATAGCGGAAACCTCGTCGAATTGTTCTGGGACTCTGACAAAGTCAAAGTGGAAACCAGCAACTGGCAACTTGGAAATAGCAGACAAGTTTGGTCTGACATCACCGAAGTAGGTGGTCAAAACCAATTCTGGTAATTCAGCACCGACTAAAGCGTCGTAAGCCTCTTGGAACTTAGCTTGGACAGCTTCTGGCAAGTCCAAGACCAAGATTGGTTCATCGATTTGGACTTGTTCGGCACCAGCCTCCTTCAACTTAGCCAACAATTGCTTGTAGACTGGAAGAACCTTCTCCAACAAGGAGATTGGCTCCAAGTCAAGAGAGTCCTTGTCAGCCTTACCCAAGTAAAGGTAAGAAACTGGACCCAAGATGACTGGTCTGGTGTGGACACCCAAAGCCTTAGCTTCGTTGAACTCGTCAACTGGCTTGATACCGGCGGCGGTGTTCAACTTGAAGTCAGTGGAGTGAGAGAAAGTTGGTCTGACGTAATGGTAGTTAGAGTCGAACCACTTAACCATCTCCAAGGCAGTGACATCGACAGCGGCGGTGGACTCAGTGGCCTTTCTTTGCAAACCTCTACCCATGGCGAACAAGACGTCAATTGGGGCCAAGTCGAACTTGGTGTATCTGTCTGGGATAGCATTGAACAAGAGGGAAAGATCCAAAACTTGATCGTAGTAGGAGAAATCGTTGGATGGAATGATCTCAACACCAGCGTCCTTTTGCAACTTCCAGTTGTGGGCACGTAATTGCTTACCGGTGGCCAACAACTCGTCGACAGTGACCTTACCTTGCCAGTAGGACTCGGTGACCTTCTTCAACTCTCTTTGTCCGCCGATACGGGGGAAACCTAAAATAGATGATTGAACCATTGTGTGTATAAGAGAAACTATGATGGGATAGTATGCTTATGACGAGCAAAAGAAGAAGAGAAACGTTTCTGTTAAACACCCGGCAAATCACTGCTCTTAAATACTGAAAATTTTCAGGATTCAATCGACGAAAACGTTGAGGCCCGCCTGCATACGGGCCAGTTTGCAGTCGGAGTGTCGTATCGCTAGGAGAGGTGTGGGGCGATTGCAGAGGGTGGTAGAGGGAGGGGATTTGGGGGAGACTTCGTGGATAGATGGCCAGAAGTCAATTGGCTCCGATGGGGATGGAATTGGCTGGTTTGGTGGTAGTTTCGAAAGCCCCTTGTGCTGTTGAATGGGTGTTCCCTCTGGGAGACGTGTCTGTTGGGTGGATCCACAACCGATTAGATCGACCTTCTGAATTGAGAGATGTTGCAGCACGCATATGGGTCACGTGCACGAGATTATCACATGCGAAATTGTGAAAGTGCACGTGCCTTCTGCAATGAGAGCTGAACCGGACATGGACGGTGGAGATGGTGCAGGAGCAGAGTGAGTAATTGGGTTTGTGATGGATGGGCTACTACAGTATTGACTCTGGACAAAGTAGTAATGGGTAGTAATAGTAGTGGCCCTGAAGCCAATTCCCGGTGGGTCAAGGCTTCATGCACCTATACCGGATTGGTGCGTAGGGCGTTTGACAGAGGTGTGTTGTTTTGGTATAGATAAACGAAGACAGTGCTCTTAGCGGTGAATGCTAAACGAGGTATGTTGTACTTAGTATTAGTGCTGCATCTGTGACTAATAAAACTAAACCAAAAGAATTTTGCAGTCTTCTCGACCAACAATTTTTCACTCGAACTTTGTGCTGTCTACAATTAATTTGATATTATGTAGCTCGATTAATAGTTCTCTATCTGCATATATATCTACCATAGTGAAATATTCACTACCACGACCATCTTGCAACAAATCCTTGGGGATACTTTCTGTTGACAAGTTTTCTCATCTCGTCGTAAAACAACACCGTAGCACCAAATCCAACGGAAATGAAATAGTACTCAACAGGAACCTGGGCAGTTCCCAATCCCTCCTGGATTCCTGGAATGTAGTTGATGATGAAAGTAATTGCAAGAGCAATTGGCATCACCACAAACAATCTCTTATTTTGCCAAGGGGAATGCTGGAAAACACTTAAATATCTCGTTCTCATCGCCATCAAGTTAAACAACTGCATAATAACCAAGTTCACGAAGTAAATGGAAGAAGACATGTTAATGTAGTTATCGATATTTGGAATATTCTCGTAGCTACCGTAGGACAAGGTAACATCACCAAATTTGATACCTCTTCTAGTAAGGTTCAAGAAAGCCAACAACATAGACGTGAATGTGTAAAATGTACCAACAATGAAGTAAGAGTGCAACAATAATTTGAAATCAACCAATCTCTCCTTGGTGACACTTCTTGGTTTCTTGGTTAACAAGTTTCTCTCATTTGTTTCGTACGCCAATACAATAGCACCAATACAGTCAGTAAGACAACAAATAATAATCATACAGAAAGATGACAACATTTGAGGCATACCGAAAATAACGTTCAATAATACCGGCCAAAGTTCGGAGTAAGTACCAGCTGGCAATAAGTAACCAATCGTCTTCTTAAGATTTTCAAATACCAATCTTCCGTATCTTAAGGCTTCAATAATGGCGAAGAATAAGTGGTCTTCGTCCTCACCATTCATGAGAATTAAATCAGATGCCTCTTTGGCAATGTCTGAAGCGTCAGCAATAGAGATTCCAATATCAGCTTGTTTCAATGAAGGAGCATCATTAATACCATCACCAGTCATTCCAATAATCTGCTTGTATTTCTGGAATTGCTTTATGATCAAGAGCTTTTGTTCTGGTGTAGTTCTAGTGAAAACTAATTCGTTATATTTAATTAAGTTTTCCCATTGAGCTTCATCCATTGTATTCATGTCCGGACCAGTGATGCTAATTGCCTTCTCGAAATATTCATCTTCTTCTGAATAGAATTTAAGATCCTTAAGAGTATCAACCTTTTCAGTAGTGACAATGCCACATTGCTTTGCAATGGATAAACCGGTCAACTCATAATCTCCAGTAATCATAATAATTTTAATACCGGCTTGTCTCAATTTATCGATGACCTGATCAATGTCCTTTCTTGGAGGATCTTCGATTCCAAGCATTCCGATGAAGATCAAATCGTTTTTGAGGCCTTCCTTCAAATCTTTGGTTGCCTGTAAACGATCTCTTAAATCAACGGATTCTTTTGGAATCAACTTTGAAGCAAGTAAAATAACTCTCTTTCCCTTGGAAGACCAGTTTTGTTGAATAGTTTGAATTCTCATTTTGTCCTCATTGGTAATGTTGCAAAAAGTACTGTCATTTTGCAACAAAAATCCGCACTTTTCTAATAAAATATCGGGCGCACCTTTAATCATAAGAAGATATTCATCTTCAATATCAATGCAACTGGCATTTAAACCAATCTCCGACCAAACTTCAGAATCATTTTCAGCAGCGTCGTAAAGACTCATCATGAACTTATCCTTAGAATTGAAAGAAACGTCCAATTTCTTAGCCCAGCCTGCCTTTAATTTTTCCACGGAAGTCACGCTGTTAACATATTGTAAAGAAACCCTATCAGTAGCATTACCTCCCACAGCAACAGAATCTACCAAGGATGATTCATTACACAAACTAGCAATGGTCAATAGATGCTTGTCACTGGAGTTTGTTGAGTCAAGTTCGTCCAAGTCGATTTCGTTTGTGCCCTTACATATGTTGGTAACAATCATTGCGTTCTTAGTTAAGGTACCGGTTTTGTCAAAGCACAACACACTGATAGAACCTAAGGTTTCGACCACGGCCAAAGATTTACATAAAATTTTATTCTTCCTCATTTCGTTGGCAGTAATGATCAAACATGTAGTTAATGCAATTGGCAATCCTTCGGGAATGAAAGCGACAGCCACGGATACAATATCAACAATCAAAGTAGGGACACTGATCCAATCAGGGTAAGACTTACGTAACCAAGCAGCCCAAAGAATAATGACAATAACCGCCAAGATGACAATAATAACTGATGTCAATGCCACAAACCGTAAGATTTCATATTGCAAAGGTGTTAAACCTTGTTTAGGTTGAGAAGTCATTTTCGCAATCGATCCAAAAATTGTTTCATCTCCAACAGATACAACTATACCTTTACCTGAACCATTGACACAAAATGTACCTTGCATAGCAATACAGTTACTCTCAAGATAATTCGACTTTGGAGGTTCTGCTAAGATACTAGCTGGAATTGGTTTCGATTCACCAGTTAAGACAGATCTATCAAAGGCTAACTCGGGTGAACACTCAATAATTCTTATATCTGCTGGAATTTTGGAACCAACAGAAAACTTGACCAAGTCACCTACGGCTATTTCCTTTGAAGCGACACTGACGGCAGCGCCATCTCTAATAACAGTACTCTCAGCTGGGATCATATCATGAATAGAGTCCATAACTCTTGAACTTGAAAAATCCTGGAAAAAGTTGAACATGGCTTGAAGTAGGAAAACAATGATCAAAATCACACCAAGAACCAAATTTGCAACAGCAGGAGGATCACCTAAAGGCTTCCAGCAGATGATGCACAAAATACCACCGGTAAGCAATAATGCACCAAAGCCTCCAAAGAAGTACATGAAAATCTTCTTGAGAAGTCCGCTAGGTGGCTTTGATTGAACATTGGGACCAAAATCTTTGGCATTCTTTTGATATTGGAACCCAGATAATCCAAATTCCAAACTGGTACTGAATTTAGCAGCAATTGTTTCAGCAGTATCAGTGTTGTAGGTGTAACTGGAAAATTTGTTGCTTGTTGATTCCAATCTCACATCGTTGTCTATTTCATTTTCAACCTTGTGAGATACTGTTTTGAAGATAGTAGGTAAAATTACTTCAGGTTTAACTTTCTCGTTAATTGTGAAGATGTTTGATCCATCATCTTTGCTGTGGATAGAGAATCTTCTTCTTCTATCTTTGTTGAATGTAGGGTGAACAGCTTCTGGATCTACATCCTCGAATCTGACATTGTCCTGAGTAGTAAAGGTAGAGATTAACTCGTTTTCGTCCAATTTGGACTTGATAGTTTCAGAATCAGTTGGGTACATTGTTGAGGTTACTATTGCAGGTTTAACTAATTGGATAATAAGAGAGGAAATTGTCCATGGTATTTATATTTCTACAATTTTACGGCCATTCGACACGTTGACTATGGAACCCATACATTTGCTTGTCGACATTAGTATTTAAAACTAGGGAAATGCATCCCCTACCCATTATCAGAAGAGATATTGGGCGCTAACACTTAAATTTCCCTGCAAAACCTTAACCTGGATGCAAAATCCACGACTAAGGATCTGAGGGAATTTTTCTATTCGTGGGTAGCACGAGTGGGTAGCAATACCCCCTCCTCAAGTCGATGTAGAGTTACGAGAAGGGCAGTATTGTCAATCACTATATCTTACAGCTAAATTTTACAATTAGGGCAACTTGACCAATCCCAGTTGCAAACAGGTTTAGTTTATTAGGAACGCAATTCGAAAATCCCTCAGTGACACAAAACCAGTGCACTATTTAGAGTGTAATAATTTCAGAGGAACACGAAACCAGCAAAATTTGTACAAAGCCGGTGGCCCTCAGGGACTTACGATGTCTGAATATACCAGAGCCTTACGAAGATTGTGGATTAAAGTTCAGGCTATGTTTCAGTTTTAGGCTTTTTCCTATTTTCTTTTGCCTATAATTGCAATTAGCTCACCTCTCGCGTCTGTCGACAACACATTTATGCCACAAAAGCCCACACAGCTTCAAGGTCTAGTGAATTCCCGCCCTATTTTCTGATGGTGAATCCACCCTTGTCTCTGTTCATCAGAGCTATGACGTAAATGACGTATTCTCAAATCTTAATTCTTGCTTGACTATTTTTTTATGCCCTTCTGTCCTCCTCATTCCCACCTAACCATAGGGCTGTCACTGTCATTTTTACATATAGTACATTCTAGTATGGGGAATATTAGAGCGCACTCATGACGTTTTTACACCTGCACACGATAACATCCTCATATGAAAATTTTTCTATGGGAAGAGTTCTCAGTTATCTTAGAATGAAAAAGATTAACTACATCAACACTCTTTATAGAACCTGTCATTTCTGTTGTTCTCTTCTCTTCTCCTTCTCTCTTCCTCTCTCCTAAAAGATACCGGAACGGGCCCAATAATCTACTGGATTGATATCTTTTGGCGAGACGAGGAAGCACCTAATCGTAAATTTGTAAGTTCACCTATTCCACAACAATGCAATCATTTCAATCTGACTTTTTAGATCTCGCCTTGGAATCCAAGGCATTGAAGTTCGGAAGCTTCACCTTGAAGTCCGGCCGTCAATCGCCTTACTTCTTCAACTTGGGTTTCTTCAACACCGGTAAGCTCTTATCTACCTTGGCCACTTCTTATGCCCAAGCTATCATCAAGTCGGAATTGAAGTTTGATGTTCTCTTTGGTCCTGCCTACAAGGGTATTCCATTAGCTGCTATTACAGTTGCAAAATTGGCCGAATTGGACCCAGAAAACTACAGTAACGTTGGATACTCCTTCAACAGAAAGGAGAAGAAGGACCACGGTGAAGGTGGCTCCATTGTAGGATGCGCTTTGGAAAACAAGAAGATTTTGATCATTGACGATGTCATGACTGCTGGTACGGCCATTAACGAAGCATTTGAGATTATCAAGGCCGAAAAGGGTGAAGTCGTCGGTTGTATTATCGCTTTGGACAGACAAGAAACCACTGCCAGTTCCGATTTGTCTGCTACCCAGGCTGTTCTTGAAAGATACGGAATTCCAGTCATTTCCATTGTCTCCTTGTCTGACATTGTGAACCACCTCAAGGACAGACTCACAAAGGAAGAGCTTGCCTCCATTGAAGGTTACAGAAAGACTTACGCTCCAAAGAACTTGCAAGGTTAGATCCAATATTCTAAAATGAGAGCTCATAATTAGTTCACCTTTTTCTTCCACCCTCCCGTAATAACAATAAAAGACCAAAAACACAATTCCTTAAGAAACTAGTATATTCTCTGAGTTGTAGCTTCTTTTCGATATACGCCTTAAGTTTTCTACAGTTACTCTACTAATGTTTCTGAAATGCATTATTATCTTTTATTAGTGAATTATGTAAATGAAAGAATGAAAAGTTGCTATCAACCTCTAATTTTCATAACCTTCTTCTTAGGTTGCTTTGGAACGGCTGGTAATGTGGCCTGCGGTTGATCTGGCAATTTGTCGTAAATAGACTTGGTCATAGGATGCTTCAATGTGTAGTTGGAATGGACTGGCACGATCGTATTCATTTTGAAACCCTTCACCTGTGGGATTTCAGCAGGTTCAAATCCTTGTTCGAACTCTGGTGGGAATGCAATTCCACTCTTCTTTCCAATACTGTCCACAGTAGTTGGATGGTCTTCCAAGTATTCACCGATGGCATTAAACAAAGCCCTTTTGTTCAGGAATCTCTTATCGGTTACTTTTCCGCCGTTTACCTGGTCCTTAATCAAAACTCTTACTCTTCCTGGGTTACCATAGTCTTGAGGGTGTGATTTGTCCAACTCCAACAATACAGGTAAGTTAAAGAATCTACAGGCATCAGAGATTGTCTTTGCTAAAGGATTTTCCACGGCCTTTGAGATGCCGACTCTTCTACCCTCCTTGTGGGATCTATTTATGTCGAAGTAGCATGGATATATTATCTGGAACTTCTTGATATGCTCACGTTCTTCTTCGGAGAAGTCGCTTGGGTTTATGATGGCCTTGTGGCTCTGTGGTGGAATTGCGCGGTCCAAGTTGGGCATAGGTATGTTTGGAAACAAAGGCGGTTCCAGATCTTGAGATCTAGTTATGGTTGGCTCTGGTCTCAAAGGAGCTATTGGTGTGTTCAACGATGGATCGAACTCGGCGATGTCCATGTCCATGTTGTCGATGTCATCTTCGACTTCTTCCAAAACAGGCCTTTTCGACATTTCTGCTACTATTTTCAGTGTTGACTGTTGATTCTTGTATCTTTACCAGCAATCATTCATCAACTGAACAACTCCACAACCGACTGTTAAATGGACGTTGGCGAAAAAAATGGATCATTAGTGAAGTCACGCGATGAGGAGCACCTGACAAATATTAGAGTGGAGCATCGCTCTCGCTCATTTTTCTGTCATTTGAGAGATTCGATGCGACAATTTCTCAAGCATTTTTGTTTTTGAAAAGTCTCACTGTGATTGTGTTTTGGGTCTCCATTACTTTTTCATATTTCTTCTTTTCAATGTCACAGTCACTCGATTGATCTCACGTGCGATAGATTACGTCACATGACTATTCCAAATCGAGACTAATTTTTAAGGGCCAGCCCAAGTGAACCTACACCACAGTTTTCATCATTATCAGTTCGTCTTGCCGGAAGTGTATTGTGGGTGTAATTTTTCATACAAGTCCGTTCCAGAATTAGCTGGGATTAATGTGGATTTTCTTGACTCTCGTTTTCACAGTTTCTTATCTTATATAGCTGTCGCAGTCCCCTCTTTTTCAGTAACTATATCATGGACCCGGTCTTTGAGATGGACTTCACCGCTGCTACGCCCCAGGTCCTCAACAAGTGCTTGGATATCTTCCTGACACCGACTCACGAGAAGTACATACACCATAACCAGACGAGCTCGATCAGATCAACGGCAACACGGCCGGACAAGACCTACAGAGGAAACCCAGATATCCAATATTTCCAAAAGATAAAGAGTAAAAACCATTTTAACTATCACCGTACGAAGTTATCTGGTAATAAAAATTCACAAAATATAGACAAAATCCACTCTAGGATGACCGTGTTTGATCCCTACAACGTCGATTTCCTTGTGTCTCGGTTGAAAACCTTTAATGCCATGAATTGGAACGTACCAAGTTTTCGCAATGAGGACCCAGAGAGAACACTAAATGAGTTAAAATGTGCTAGAAACGGATGGAAGTGTGTTTCTTTCTCGCTAAACAATAATACGAAGAACCACTTACTCTGTACCAGTTGTAATCAGCAACTTGTACTAAAATTTAGTAATAGTCTAGGAGGAATTAAAGAGTATTCAGCATACGATCATGAATTTTTGAAAAATGAGAGTCTTGATGATAATATGGATCAGTTGAACCAAGCTTTACACGATAAATATTTAACTCAAATAGAAAGTAGCGGTCATTCGCCTAGTTGTTCTTGGAGGAACTTTGAAACGGCATTACAAGGAGTCTACTATCCTCGCCCGTATTTAAACAAGACAAATGAAATCTTAATCAGAGACTACCTCAAGAACTTGAAAAATCTTATGGACAATTCCATGATACTAAACGAGTATGTCGATAATGTTTCTGAGAATTTCATCAATGGAGTATGTGATGCTGTGGGAGAAGATGGAATCCATCAGGGTGTCTTCAAAGAGTTTGTTTCTGTTTCAAACAATTGGCTCTTGCAGAGATATTTCAAGAACAACAAAGAGAACTTCTCAGTACTCTTGGAATTCACTCCTGCCTGGTACTATAAACTTGCAATGCTTGGTTGGTCACTCAACGTTCAATCATTTTCCAATGATTTGATACTTCTTTTGATTTGTAACAAATGCAACCAAAGGATTTTCCTTAATTCGAATAGTTCCACAAATATTCACAGGGAAGCAGCAGAGCTGGCTCTCAATCTTTCGACATCGAAGATCCTCACTCCTTGTAAATTTCCTGTTTCCTCCACAGAACTGGAAACGACAAATGAATTTGTAAATTCTAGCGGTGACTCTGAATTTGAAAAATTTGATCCATTCAAAGAGCACAAGCCATGGTGCTGTAATGTCAATAAAGTCTGCTCATATGAAACAGTAAAATTGTATGACTATGTGATTGTGATGATAGCTGATTCTTCTCAAAATATTGGTACAAACGGTGAATATGTTAGTGTCGATGAATCAGACATGCTGTTTGATTCTGCTGAAGTTACGAAGTTCAAGAGAAGGAAGAGTTTTGATATTAATGACGGCTTGGAACGCTTGAACAAATTGCGTAAGTTGTATATAATCGACGATGCGATCTAGATTGTAGAATCACAGCATTTCGAAACACTTTATTCAAGGTTAGGGGGTTAAGTAGGATTGTAACATTATGTAAATTATGGGTAAGCTTAATATTAGATTGTGGGTAATATTACCCACAGAATTAATAGTAAAAGAAATTACGATGTCAACCACTATTATGATTTTCACTTCCTCTCCTTCATTCAGGGGATAGTTACACAATAAAATTACCATAGACTAACTTTCCATAGAACTAAAATAACCGATTATTGAATCAATGAACAAAACTATAACTCTTCTAACCTTTGAGCCCTCTTCTTAGGAGGTTCACTGAAGTCAAGAATCTCAATGAATGTTTCACTTTCAACCTCATTCCTCAACCTTTGAACGGCAGCAACACAACGCTTGTAATCAATCCTAACTTGCCATATGGCACCTGTGACATCTGTGAGCAAGTCTCTTGCGTATTTGCCTTTCTTGGCATCCCAAAGCTTGAGTAAAGTCTGGGAACCACTTACTACTCTGAGTCCGTCGTGTTCAAAGCAAGTTATAGCAGTAGAATGACCTTCGAGTTTGCTAAAGCACTTTCCGCTTTTCGGATCCCAGACACGCAATGACGCATCCGCTGCGGCAGAAACTAATAGGCCATCAGTTAAATCAAGTAATCCAACCAAGGACGAGTGTCCTTCGAGTGTATTCAATAGTTTCCCAGTTTCGTAGTTCCATACTTTTATAGTAGAGTCTAAGGATCCAGAAAAACATGTCTTGGTTTTGAAATCGAGTGCTGTCGAGTATACCTTATCCTGGTGATCAGTGAGAATATGCTTACAGTTACCATTATCCATCAAATCCCAAATTCTAACAGTAGAGTCGTAAGATCCGGAAATGATAATGTTTCCGTATGCTGAAACTGAACGAACTGAGTCCGTGTGTCCTGATAGAACAGCTACCAAATATGGATTTTCAATTTCGTTTGAGTCAAATGGTTTTTTCTCTGTATCCAGGTCATCATCACTGGTAGAAGGGAGCTTCCATACATGAATGTTATGATCTCTAGATCCTGTAACAATGAGAGGGAAATGAGGAAAGATAACATCGTGTCCGTTCACATCTTTCCCTATTACTGTCGGGTGCAAAATATCCAAACACCTAATTGTAGAAGTGTGCCCTCTGAATATGTGGGTACACTTACCAGTCTTGATATTCCATACACGCACAGTCCTATCAGTGGCACCAGTTACAAGAGTATTTCCACTATACTTCATAGCCCATACACCACCTTCGTGCCCTTCGAGTTCGCGAAGCAATTTTCCGGTTTGTGTAGAATAAATAAAAACAGTTTTGTCGTCCACAGTAGTGACTATGTTATCATCATCATGCTGCAAACAAGTAACAACCTTGCTCCCATCACCCGTTACTGGCACACTTCTTCTAATGGGTTCATATTTTGGATCCAACCATCTGTTTACTATGATACAGCGCTTTTTGTAGAGTACTTGAGCAACATTGACATCGAAGGTTCCGTCACTCCATTCCTCAAGCAACTTTTCTGGATTTGCTAATTCTTCTTGGATAACCTTATCATCTGTTATTAACTTATCGCGCTTCAAAAGGTTAACCCATATGCTGGTATCGTTGATGATTTTGGCCCAATTCTTACAGACACAAGCCAATGTAAGTAGGGTTTTGTGATCCAAGCATGACAATATTTTGAGTGAAATTTCCAAAGGAAGGTTACTAATCAAGTCACGGCGTAAGTTGTCTTGTATCAATGCTCCAAGAGTGGAAAGAGATGACCGGTTTACTTTTTGCAAGAGCTTGAAAATGAGATGATTCTGGTTTCTTTCGTTGAAGTATCCAGAGAGGTTTACCATCATATCGAGAAGTTCCCCTTGAGTTGTAGGCACGGACATCAACTGGTTCTCTATGGGGTCGAAAGTGGGTAATTTTGCTACCTCTGAGTATGAATCTTGAACGGGTGAAGCGCTGGGGGACGGAAGGGGTAGTTGTTGTGGCTGTTCTTCCTCGAAATCTGAGATAGGGGTATGCGAAGGCGAGTTAATAGCATTTGGTGTTCTTGGTCGCTGGTGGGAGATAGTATTCGCGTTTGTGGAGGAAATAGTAGATGCTGTCATGCTATTATTAAAGTTGACATTGTGCACTGCAACACTATTATGGTTATGGCTATCAGGTGTAAATGGAACAACTACGTTGTTATTACCAGCACCAACAGCGCTCATAATAGGAGTGCTATCTGCAATGACTGTAGATGTAGTCAACCTCCTCTTGGGCGGATGAACAAGACCATTTTCTCTTCCTGACGACACAGTGGGTATCGCAGAACCACCATGTACCGAAACCTGACTGTTAGTGTCAGTATCTGATATGACCATGTCATCTGCCGATTCTGTGCTATCTCTTTCATAAAGTTCTTCGCTCTCAAGTTCACCTCCATTGCGGAACCGCTTTCTACTCTCTCGTGAAGAGTTGGAATCCGTTGATGACTGGAGGGAAAGCTTCTGGTATTGCTTCTGCAACCACACGTCGGCTAGCTTCCCGTTCGAGTTAAATAAGCGGTAATCAAACTTCGCTACAGCGCCGCGAAGCGGGAATAGCGGTGGGAGATTGGTAGTATCTGGGGAGTCGTTGTTAGCGTCGTGGTGAGACATGTCGAGATTAGGTTATGGCAGCGTTGAGTTTGCAACGAATAATCACAGGACTAGGAGCAGGTACCAGGAACACCAGGAAAACAGCGGGAAATGAATAAAATGAGGTAAAACAAGCAAGTGATGTTGGTGCGAGAGATGAACTATGCAATATCTGACACTTTTCTGTATAATCGGAGCACTTTTGGGTGTGATATGACTGTATTGGCAGCAGTAGCTTGGCTCAACACAAACAATCCAGAAAAGGCACTTAGGGATCAGATAAAGCCTACTTGAAACGGGTTTTCCGGTCGGGAAAGGTTGTGGGGTTGATTTTGTGGGAAAATACAATGTTCTGGCTTGCCAGAGGGTGATTTTAGTCCTGCAGAGGTGTGTTTTGCTGGAGATGTAAAGAAGCAGACACCCGTGTGAGTAAACTTTGCATTGGCTGTTTGCAGTGTTGAAGAGAGCCCCTTCCGAATTGGGAGAGAAAAAATGAAGGAGTGCGGTGACAAGTTTGTAGGGAGAGCGGGTGAGATACTGTGAGGTGAGTGATGTGAGAGAGAATAGAGATAGTAGAGGGAAATGGAAATGGAAATGTACAAGGTTTATAGATAGATGGATGGAGATCGGTAGGTATGTGTACATGTTGGTTGATTTTACTGGGTGGGACAATATGAAGTTGTGAGAGATATTATTGCTGAACCGGGTGCTATTGGAGGGGGAGCTTTTATTGAGAGTGAAAATAATGATTCTTCGTAATGGTTGCGAATGCGATACATAGAGAAAAACGAGTATAGAACTAGAGTAGGCTACATTCTAATAATAATGTGGATATGATTTCCTACTTACTATTACTACTTCCAGCAACAAAGACGTGGGGAATAGTCCCCTCTTTGATGCCTCTGTTCTCTCTCATCATCTCTCATCCTCTCACTGTCTTCGTATTCCTGACTCTCGCTATAAAATAACCATTTGGGTGCAAGACCGCTTTAGACTGCTAAAAAAGATGGGCAAAAAATGCAGGAGCTGAATTAGGCAAAATTCCCATGTATCGGTGATGTTACAGAAGATGAAAGTGCTGAAGGAGGAGAAAACGTCTGGAGGTAAGAATCCTGGGGGTTGGCAGGAAAGCTAGCTAGAAGCAGGACTTCGTGACCATGAAAGAATGCCGTTGTGAATCTGGAAACTCAGCCAGACTGCAATGCCCTCTGTACTATACTTGCTAGCTACCAAGTAAACCATTAAAATGTAACGAAGTCAAAAACGTCGTCACAACGTTCACTAGATAGACTACCAATAGACAGTATTGGAAAAATCTCTTCTTTCAAATAACAGATTTGCTTGTCCCAAATTATCTTGCCATCCGGAACTCTGGGGAGCAAGATATCAGCAAATTAACTTGCCAAGGCCATAATCGCAGATATTTTAGATCCCTGTTCCATGTCAATTTTGTGTTCAGGTAGCTCTTTAAACCAGTGCACACAAAATAACGTATTTTAATGTTTCACATTCAAAATCTATATAAATACTATAAACATCCAGTCCCAATATTATATGAGATGTGTTATGAAAGAACTCCATAACAGAGTTTAGCCACACACACATATATACTTACTGCCTGATTAGATACCCCATAACAAGTTGGTATAATCCATTTTCGTAGTCAGATTACGACTGAGGCGGCTGCTTACGGCTGCGAAAAAACCGCGGTACCAAAAATAAACATGTGTGATATATTTGATCTCAGGGACAGGTCTATTGGCATATTTGCAGCCAGAATAAAACCAAGAAGTTATAGAAAAGTTAGGTTCAAAGAGTTTTTCAAATATTTTTGTCTGCGAGATAGAGTCTTTTATCCAAAGTGAAATGAAAGTCTCAATTAAATGATAAAGTATGTCCCTGTTTCATAGAAGAAGTTGACATAGGAACAATAAAACCAATGCGGAAAATTAGTTATTTGAACAAACGAATAAGATCCACTCTGGTTGAATACATCTTACATTACTTCGTATCTTATATATACAAATAGCTGTTTATTACGTTCTCCTCGTCATTCTATACAAACAAGTGTAGCTTCTAAATGTTGTTGATTAAGATACCTGGTTCACCTGGAACAGCAGAGTCCACGATCTTACCGGTAATAGTAACTTCAACAGGCTCGCCGGTGATAACGTTAGTACCAGTCTTAGCTCCGTTGTCGAAAGAGATGATCTCAACGTCCTCCACCTTGATGGAGTAAGTGGCCTTCTTGATGTTGACAATGACAGACTTAAGAACATCAGTCTCAACAAAAGTCAACTTTCTGTTAAAAACAGTTTGTGGATCTTCAACAGTTAATCTCTGCTTCAAGAGAGAAATAAAAGGCATGGCACGCTTCATGTCCTTACCGACCTTCTCTCTGATAAGTTTACTGTCATCCAAGGATTGTTTCTCGAACAATTCTCTGGCAAGCTCAATGTAGTTATCCTGCCACTCTGGGAAAGATTTGGATACAAAAATGGTCAACTTAGCTGGCTTGGTGACGTCAACCTCAGAAGGCTTACCACCCTTGTTCTTCTTCAAGACGTTAGCCTCAGATTCACGAATGGATCTTGCCAAGTCTTTGACATATTGCAAGGCATCAAGGACAGGCTTCGAGATTGGTTTCGAAGCTCTTGGGAACTTAGCATTATGAACAGTGCCCTTGTTTCCCAAGAGTTCAACATAGATGTACTCGGCAAAGTGAGGAGCGATAGGAGCTAACAACAAAGCTTGGGTCTCAATGTACTTGAGGACTAAATCTTTGTGCATACCAATGTTTGTTGAAACGGAGTCTCTGTAGTAGTCTCTGGCAGTTTGGAAATCAAATAAACCAGTCTTCAAAGCGGCCTTGTAATGAGTATTAGAATATTGTTCGTAAGTTTCCTCAATCAAGCTGTTCATTTCATTTTCAAACGCTTGATCGTAAAATGAGTCTGCTGGACCAGTTCTTAATGTGCCTTGGGTTTTTATAATCTCCTCACACCATTCCTTTAAGGTAGTCATACGCAAGATAGCAGCGTTAGCGTTGGATTCATCGAAGTTAGCATCTTCAACGGTGTCACCAGCGTCGGCCAAAGCAATTCTAGAAGCATCGGCTCCGAATTTTTCAACAATTTGTTCTAAGGTCATGAAGTTACCAGTAGACTTAGACATCTTAGCATTGTTCAACATCAAGTGACCGTTGGCTCTAATACCCTTTGGCCACATCTTCTTTGGGAATAAGGCAACATGAGTGTAAATGAAAAAGGTTAAATGGTTAGGAATCAAATCCTTACCTGAAATTCTGACATCAAGAGGGTAGAAGTATTCAAACTCTCTTCTCATTTCCTTCAATTGTTCAATTGGAATGTCAGTCTTGATGTTTTCACGACGACTGAAGATGAAATCAAAAACTTCATCAGTCATCTGTTCTGGCTTGATGTCAAACTTACCAGCTACCTTACCGTAATAATCGGAATGGAGGAAACGATCAATCGTGTAGTAGGCCATGTAAATGGTAGAATCAGATAAGGATTCGATCAAGTACTTCTGGTCCCAAGGCAATCTAGTACCCAAACCGAAGTTTCTAGTGACGGCCCAGTTCTTTAACCAGTCTAAAACGGCTTCGAAACCATGTCTAGTCTCTTTGGCGTAGGTTTGCATGCTTTCTAAGCAGTCCAAAGCTTGGGCCTTCCAAGAGTCTTCACCGTAGTCAATGTACCATTGATCTTCTAAGGATACGATACACTCATCTCCGGATCTAGAAATGACAACGCCTTCTGGCTCGTTGTATACAAAGGCTTCACCGGAAGCAACTAAGTCAGCTCTAACCTTTGGCTTAGCAACTTCAACCTTGTCCCCAGCGTACTTACCAATGGCCATAGTACCGTTGTAGTAACCTTCTTTATATGCGAGCTCCTTAGCTTGAGCTAATTGCACAGAATCCTTTGGAGATTGGATCTTCAATTCATTAACTAAGAACTCAGCACATTTATCACCATACTTCTCAGTCTTAACAATTGGGACAATTTCAGTTTGGACCCACTCCTTTTGAATATTGTAGTACTCTGGTTTGTTGTATAAGTCTCTGGTAGTGACAAAATCGTCTGGGGAGTCAGAAGGTACACAGGTGACGACACCGGTACCCTTGCTAGCTAAGACGGTTTCCATAGGTAAAACACGGAGATCCTTGTTGACTGCTAATGGAGCGTGGATCTTAGAGCCAATCAAAGCACCACCATTGATGATAGCTTCAGCCCTGTAGTATCCTCTCTTTGGAGTTATCTTTTGGTAAGACATGTTCTTGAAAGCTCTCTCGGTAGTGATGTAGAACTCATTGTTACCAGCATCGAATACACCGTAGTCAATCTTTGGAGAAACGAAACAACAAGTTTGACCGTACATGGTCTCTGGTCTTAAGGTGGCAGCTACAAGGTAAACCTTCTTGTTCTGGAAGTCAAAATTGTGTTCAGCAAAGACCTTCTTGGCCTCTTCAGCGAATTCGGTGACTTCGATCTTAATACCAGTGTACTCTTGAGGGTTAACACCTTCTCCAGACTGTCTGTCGTGATCTAAACAAGCTTGACCATCCTTCTCGGAGTAAATAGTGTATCTTTCTCCAAACTTAATTTTACCAACGTCTCTTAATCTGTTGATTTGCCATCTAACAAAGGCATCGTAGTATAAGTTGGCATCGGTGGTGACCATAGAACGTCTCCAGTCGACTCTACCACCAAAGGCAGTGACGTCCTTTTGTACTAAAGATGGGAAGAACTTGATCCAATAGTCAGTGTCAGCAAACTTGGCAACTTCCTCCTTAGAAATACCAAGTTGCAACATGATTTCGAATTGGTACTTTCCTCTTCCTTGCTTGGCTACAGCCTTGGACTTCTTGGCCTTAAACTTGGTGACGTCCTCGCTCTTAACGGCTTCTTTCTTTGGTTCCTCTTCTTCCTCGTCCTCAGCTGGGGCTCCGGAGAAGTCAGCACCGAATTGCTCAATTTCCCTTTTAATCTTGTCTGCAGCAGCCTTGATTGGCATACCAGTACAGTGGAAACCTAATGGGAAAAGAGCTCTCTTACCGTTCATTCTCTCAAAACCGGTAGCAAACTCGACCTTAGACAAGGTGAAGAAGTGACCGGCGTGGAGAACACCGTTCATGTAAGGGTAAGCCATGGTGGCGAAGAACTTTGGGTGCTTCTCTCTCAATTCATCAGCATCGTCAGTAGGATCTTCTTCGAAGGTTGGGGCATCGACCTCAAACAACTTCTCGGCGGCCCAGATTTTCTGGTACTTTTTCTCAATCTCGATTAACGCATCTCTACGTGCGGTATTCTCAAACTTGACTGGAGCACTCATGTTGGAGAATTCGACAAATAGCTATTGATACATCCACCAATTCAATAATATATTGAACAGTCTTTTGACATTTTTCAACCTTTCCAAATTTTTTCGGTCGTCGTGCGCGCACTCAAATTCTTCAATCAGTCATAGTCAAAATAATGGGTGGTGTGGTGATAAGTGAAAAAATTGGGTGCAAAAGATGAGAAGAAAAAAAGTAGGTGAGTCTGTGTATTTCCGTATATATATAGTATGTGTGTATGTATATAGTATGTATATATTTATATATAGTATGTAAGTATATATATGTGAGTGTGTATTCTGTTTCAATTGTGATGGTGATGTTGAAAAGTGGTGTCAGTGGCACTCACGGCAAAGGAAACGAACTACGTATTAGATGCAATACTTGATTGTCTATAAACTCACTATGCTGTCCATATCAGTTGTCTTCAGATCTTCGATCATTATTTTCTCTTTCTTCTCTGCAAGGAGGCAGGAATCATCGCTTTGCTGTTCTGTTTAGGTTTCAGATCTGATCCTACGGAACTCACTATGTGAATAATATCTGCTTTCGACTTCAATTGCACCTCCTTATTGCCTAAAGTTAGCTTCAGCTGTTCCATCAAGGCTTTCCCGGCATCAGAAGGTTTTTCAAACTCAACTAACGCAGCATTGTGTTCGGGGAATGTCTCAACCATGGTTACTGGTCCGATACTATCACCAAAATATGCCTTTATCTGTTCTGTGGTCAACGAATTGTCGACATTGGTTAATCCAATAGTAAGCATGTCATTAAATTTTTGAACTCTCGCTTTGTGGTTAGTATGGCCAGCAGTAACCGCAATTTTTCTGTCTCGAAAAAGACTTCCATCCAACTGTAATGCTTTATGTGCCCCTTCTGAGGTGACGAAATTGACATAAGCTATTCCTGTGTTATTTTGAGTAGGAAAATTTGGAGTGAACTGTGGAATTATCACATTAATAACTTCACCACAGCTGGAGAAGAATCGACGAATTTCATTCCTATCGGCGTCAAAGGGCAAATTCTTGATTCTTACATTTCCTGCCCGTCTTTCTCTGTTGCGAGAGATTCTTTCATCAGTGTTTGAGATAGCCACTTTTATTGTATACTCCTTCCCGGTGAGTTCATCACTTATTATCTTACCGTCATATATAACAATGGCATTTTGTGCTGATTCGGGATTGGAAAACTCCACATAGCAAAACCTCCTTGCGTGATTTGATTTCTGTGACGGAAAACGAATGCTGAGAACAGCCCCAACTTTTAAGAACATCGCCTTGATGGCTTCTTGGCTCATGCTTGGAGGGTAATTATTGACGAATACAATACATTTCACTAATCTTTGGACCTCTATAATCAGTCCATTCAAATTCTTTTTATCCTTTGTGAGTGCTGACAAAACTTCCTGTTCACTTGAAAATTCTACTGTTGCAATAGAATCACTAGCTTCAGTTGAAGTGATTATATCCCTAATCTGTCCACAATGCTTGAAAAATTGTGATAGTTCAGTGTGGTTTGCCTTCCCGATATTTGATACTTTGACACTAAATTCTTCTCTTGATCTAGACGGTTGGACAAGAGGCGAGGTGCTATCATCAAGTTTTCTTTTTTTTGACGGGGTTGCAGTCACATTAGCTTGAGCTGAGGCATTCTCGGTGTTGTCCATGTTGGAAACTTTCTCATCTATCTCTTTTGCTGCTACATCTCTCATGGCCCTGTTGCACTGAAGAACTGCATTTTTGTAATCTGGTGAGGTGCCATATACTTCTTCAAATCGTAACCATTCTTCCATTATTCTTTCGGGCCAGTCCATTGTTCCGGCTTCCGAGAGAGCATTATGAAAATATCCGGAAATCTTCTCTGTCGAATAGTTCCTACTTTTAAAGTAGTTAATGGAGTATAACCAAACATCGCACTGGCTTCCAAAGTAAACCATCAACATTTCCACAAATTCATCTGCTCGAGAAAACTCCTTGAGTTCTACAAGAATAGCGATTGCTAATTTCTCCACGGAATGAAATACGTCATTATTCTCCTCTATGGCGAAAGTAACGTATGCTTCAAGAACTTCTCTTAACGGTTTTGCAGCTGCTCCACTTGATTTGAAGCGGAAATTCAATTCTGCCAATGCGATCTTTTTCCATTCATCATAGTTTTCTTTCAAACTTAGGGCACTCATTCTTTGCACTATGTGAGCAAACATCACCTCACCGTCCTCGTTCTGGGCACAGTTTCTAATATACTCGGCGTAGGTTGTTGGTGAATTAGGGAACTGCCTAATAAATTTTTCAAGAACGTCTGATATCATCGAGTCTACTGTGTCTTCAAAAGATTCATCATTTACTTCTCTTTCCTGAAAACCATAGAGTATATATATGTATGTCATCCAGAATGGGATCCATTCTGGCGATTGCGCCGGAGCACGAGAGAATACCTGGGAGACAGAAGCTAGTCCTTTGACGTCTTTGACATATTTGGCAACGGTATCAAGATACTGCGACCATGCTTTCATTTTATCTGGCTCTGCAACTAATAAGTTTTCGAGCTCTTCGTAGTACCGTTGCATTTTTTTGGATGCAGAGTATATTCCATTAACTTTAGACATAAGCTGCTCATATTCATCATTGCGGTATTTGGACACGAATGCAGACAATTCTGAAAATGACTCGTCTAGTTTTAAGTGTGGAGTACTTATCCTCTTTATTTGAAGGGCATTAATCATCTGTAAGACGCTCTCGCTTGCTGTCTTCTCGTATTCGTCTAGGAGGTATCCTAGAACTACATTCCAAATCAAATGTACATCTGGATAGCTGTAAGATGTGTCCTTCAAAGCACGACTGAAAAATCCAGGCAATTCTTCCACAGGGATAATCTCAGAACCTTCTTTAACCTTTTCAATTGCAAAGGAGAGAACCTTCTCCCAGTGGTGTACCGTAGGGTAGTCTTGGACCATGGAAGTATAGAAGCGAAACATCTCCAAATCTCGTTGAGGTCCCTTAGGTAAATTGTCAATGGTGACTTTCCAGAGAACCACATCATGTTCAGATAGTATAAAATAGCGATGTTTTTCAACAATTGCTTCTATTAAGTCTATTGGAGACTCATCTCTTCCTAAAAGTAAGTCTATCAAAGCATTGTGAAGCTCTTCCTGATATGGACTATCTGCAACTTTCCTCTGCGCCTCCATTACTATTGTATCTTTCTGCTCTAACACATCATTCACGTTCATTCTCTTCAATTACAATCACGACAACTCAAAGAACAAACTTGTTCTTCTTGAACGTTCAAAGAACAGAGAACTATAAAGCTATAATTTAGCACAATGAATTCAATCTCGGATCTCATTACCGGAAATCTCACAACGGTTGGACTTCACTCATCTCCACCATTTACTACCACCGAAACTAAATTTCCGGTCTAAAATCTATCTTACTATCAAATAGTCATGGTAGCGCACTAAGGGCAGAGCTCGCAACCAGATGATTATACAATTTTTTATATTGTGATGCAAAGTATAGTGTAAATTAGTACATAGAATAATACATATAATAACGGTTACTGTGAGGACTTATGAATGCAAGTGTATATTTGAAGTCGTACGGATGGAAGGAGGGAGAGGCGCTCCAGGAGGGTGGCCTTAGAAAGCCCATTTTGGTGAAACACAAGAAAGACACTAAAGGCTTAGGTCACGGCACTAATGATGCTGATATGTGGTGGGAGAAGCTATTTGACGGGCAGTTAAAGAGTATGGAGGTGAGCAGTTCTTCGGCGGGAGTCACTATTCAAAGAAATGAGGCTAAAGTAGTAGATCATATGAGAAAAGAGACTTCGGCTCTTTATAGAATGTTCGTCAAGGGTGTTGGGTTGCAGGGCACAGTAGGTAAAACCAGCCATACAAAAACAACAGACCATATTGATAGAGACGAAGTAGCGAATGCCATAGATAAAGCATTTGGCACTGTTGCAACCAAGGAGAAAGAGAAGAAATCAAAGGAAAAGAAGGAAAAGAGAGTAAAAGATATCAAGGTAGAAAAAGAAAGCTCAAAGTCAAAGAAATCGTCTAAGAAAGAGGCAAAGCTGTCAGATAAAAAAGACAAGAAGGACAAAGACAAAAAGGATAAGAAAGACAAGAAAGATAAAGTGAAAGACTTAAAAGAAGTGAAAAGTACCAAGAAATCTTCATCAAAGACCAAAGACAAGTCTTCTAAGAAGTCTAAAGTGTCTAAGGAAACCGTTTCTACGGATAAAAAATCAAAGAAACGGAAGTCTGACGAAGTCACCGATTCCTCCAAGAAGAGAAAGAGGTCCTAAACTCATATATAGCCCATTATTTGCATACCTTTTGGTCACAACATTGTATACTAGCCCTTCATAGATAATAGATAACAAGCCTGCGCGGTTTTGTGTAACTTATGATTTTTAGTCTCTTTTTATTAAACACGATCACACTATTACAGTAAATATAACTCTTTTATAGCCATTGACACGGTTGTTGTAATATTAATAAGGATAGAATGAGCCCCCTGGGCCTTGTTGCAACCGCCTCTACACGTTCCAGTGTGAGCCGAGTGAAACGGGTGCTTTGGTTCGTGGTGTATGCAACTGCATTCTCGTACTTGTTACGATATACATATGTCTATGGATTAGTATTCTTAGTAGGATGTTTGGTATCCTTTTCAACGGTAGGGTATTGTGTGTTGTTTCTTAAGGTTCGGAGACCCAGCTCTAAGGTTCAAAGAATCAAAAGGTTCAAATTCGTCAATCTGGCTAATTGGAGTGATCTGGTGAATGAGTTCTCTGCCAACCGTCAGAACTTTCGGTTAGATGGTCCAATACTTGAAGAGTCGTTTTTAATTTCAGAAACATTAGAAGAATTCATTGATTTGATAATAAAGGAATTTATAGATGGTTGGTTTCACCATGTTTCGTCCAACGAGCTGTTCCAGGTGAACATAAAACTCGAAATGAAGTCTGTGTTTTCGCTTCTCATACTGAGAGTAAAAGATATTGATTTGGCTAAGTTATTGGTATCCCACATCTTGCCAATACTAAATGACCATTTTGGATGCTACATAAAAGCCGAAGAAGCGATAAGATTGAAAGGAACCGTTCCCAAAAGTGAATCTCCAGAATACCATTTAGCAATCGCTACTCACTTTGATAAAGGTCGAATACATCCGGGGGTTACAGTGTCCAACGTAGAGAATAACGATACAAACGAAAAGAACTACTTGCGATCCAGAATTGGATCGGTTTTGGTCCTTTTGTTATCAGAGCAGGAGCGTTCAAATGAGATTGTTATATCCTTGGTTACAGAGATATTAGCTTGTACCATTCTTACAAGCATTCTTCAAATGCTTGGAGAAGGAGACTTCTATAATCTCTTAATTGTGAAATTGATCGGCGACAATCTTAAGCACAGAGATCAGGTTAAGCGTCTCCGTGAGGCTTTGAAGGAACATACTGAGCAACTCTCGAAGCTTAACGATGATCCTAAATTGTTATCTTCGTACTCAATATCAGAGACTACCACACCCAGTGCATTCGCGAGAATGCTCAAGAGTATTCATGAAATTAATTCATTCGATAAAGTCAACACAGTTCAAACGAGTATCGATGAGCAACTACGCACTGCGGCTGGAGTTCCCACTTTCAATCCAGATGCTCTCAAACGTCTCCAGCTTTTAAAGACGACTCTACAGGAACGAATCACATACCTATCTAACAGAGGCATAGATTCCATATCAAATTTAAGTCTTACTGACGTGCTAAGTAATCCTGGCTCATTCAAAATATTTTCAGAGTTTATGAAGGATGCAAAACGTTCGGAAGTACTCGAGCTATGGAAAGATATAGATTCTTTAAGAGCTCCATTGGAAGACTCAGCCTTAAATGATGATGGAGATGTGGACATGTCCCTATCTTTGGAATTCTCCACCACGGATGACATTCGAAGAATATATGATAAGTTCTTCAAATCTATGGCTACTTATATTGATATTGAGAGCTTGGAGATCGTGAGAGATTTATTAGAAAATAACACGCTGCAAGGAAAATTGCTGAGATACCAAAGAGCAAGAAAGACGATGTTTAAGATCCAGAACTCTCTTTATGAGGAAATGAATTCTCGTGATTTCGTTGACTTTAAGAAATCTGGATTCGTCTTGAAGCTTGTAAATATCAAGAAGTTCAATGTCACAAGTGGAAATGTGAGAGATTCAACTTTAACAGTTGATAGTACAGAGAAAGTAAGCCCAGATGTCATTCAGGCAGTTGAAGATGCTTTTACAAGAATCATGAAAAGTCCTTCAGAATCCAAAACCGAATTCACTCCATTTAATAATCCCAATATATCGTCATCTTCATTGCCAGAGCTTTCCTCCTCGGAAAAACTGGCAGCTGCAAATGAAATTAAGAAAGACTTGTTTGGAGAAACTTCCAGCTTATTTGGTTATGATCCAGCTGATGTAACAAATGGTAGTCAGGGTAATCGGTATTCAAAATTGTTTGATGATTTTAGTGATGAATCAGGAACTGACAGCGATTCGATAATATTTGATCTGGAATCCCAAGCTTCCCCTTCACAAATTTTGGAGGGCGTCGGAGAGAGTGATCCAGAGGTCTTCTTAGCTGCTCCTGGAAATTTAAACCTTGCTGAGGAGATCCCTAAATTATCGGAGGAGATCGAGAAGCTAAATGAGCAAGTAGAAATTTTGGAGCCATTGATCCGAAAAGCTGACTTAACTGATAATGTAACGGAACTAAGAATTCTTACAAAATCTAAGGTGAGTTTGGACCGAGAAATCAACTCTAAAGAGTTACAAAAGCAACAATACATCGTTCAGGAAAACGACAATAGTTTATACGGCAAATCCAGAGTCAGTATTCAGTCTTACATTAGCGGAAATGAAAGTGGCAAAGAGTTCATTTTGTATATCATTGAAGTGCAAAAATTTAGTAGTGATGACCCACTCGCAATTAAAGCCGGTTGGGTTGTAGCTAGAAGATTTAGTCAATTCTTCAAATTGCATGAATACCTAAAATTGCGGTATCCACAAGTCTCGCACATTAAGTTTCCAAAGAGAACTGTACTGGTATTAAAGTTTCAACAACGACAAATAGTCGAACTCAGAAAGATTGCACTAGAAGAGTACTTACAAGAGCTTATTAAAATACCCCAAGTTTGTGGAAACAGGGCCTTCAGGTCATTTTTGTCGTCGGAGAATTTCACTCTTCGGAAGAATCAAGCATTTGAAGATGGTTTGCATATCGCTGGCGATGGCAGTAAATCAAATGTTGAAATGGTAGCAAACAAGTTATATAATGGAATTTCCAGCCGGTTTGTTCCTCAATTCAATGGTATGGTTGACAAACCAACATCTGACAATAATAACAAAGAAATGATGGAAAATATAAAGGATATGCAACAAGAATTAAAACAATTCGATGACTACGGAACAACAAATAGCAGGAATGTTTTCGTAAAACCAATTTGTGACTTGTTGATCACTGTATTTCGTCTTAATAACTCGAAAAGTTGGCTTAGAGGACGTGCACTTGTTGTGATATTGCAACAAATTTTTGGTACTACTATAGAGAAGAAGGCTTATGAACAAGTGGATTTGCAAGTGAAAACAGAGGAAAACATGTTGGATATACTAATCATGTTGAAAAATACAATTTTCCCGAACGGAAAATTCAAGGATTCACCCGTAATCAGAACACTTTACCAAAGGGCAACTACACGGCAAGAAGCCAAAGCGTTGTTGGGAGTTTTCATGAATGAAACATGTTCCCGTATTTTCGGAACTGCAAATACCACCTATGCTTCCACAAAGATATTTTCCATGCTTCAAAACGACTTTTTGAATAAGCATCTCATATTACAGATATTCGACGAATTGCTTGATGAGGTTTTCCCCGAGAAGCCTCTAAAACCTCCTATGGAGTAGAGATATCAGTATGATATATATAGGTGATATTAATTACACTGGGAATACATAATGCATTATAATGTTTATAGTTGAAATTGTAACGAATTCATGTTTTCTTAAAAATGTGAATGGAGGTAGAAATTCAATAAAATATGAATAAGTTGCAAAAATGAAAATTAATTTTTTTTAATCATTTGGCGTATTAATTGAAAAATATGCATACAATTTTCTTAGTATGTGTACGATTTGTTTTAGTATGACAATTGGATAGCCTAAAATTAACAGATAGTTCCTTCGTTTGGCAAAGAAACAGCGTGTGTTCCTTCTACCATGTTCCTGGAATCATAAACGTCATCTTCTTCACTCAAATGCACTTCCAACCGGGCTCAGTCCGCACTCACCGTGTGAAAGCCATCCACTTGTCACAACGACAAATTTACGGCCAGATAAGACCTTGCAGCGGAACAAATGTATTACCGTGATGCCAGAGTCTCTTCCAAAGCCTCTACACACTACCAGGTACCCATTGCTGATTCGGCTCTATTACAGCATATGATCATGCCAAGTGATATCCTCATATAGCCCTTCCCCTATTCAATTTAATTCACCGACTCCGTTCCAAGATAGAAACATCACATGACACCACTCCTGGCCGCCTAAAACCACAATTTTCATCTCAACACCCAGACCTGCCCCTCATACATCACTTTATCTCAACTTCTACCTCGTATTCCATCTTCCATGGCTCCACACGCTCGGTTCCTCGCTACTGCACAGACCTCCCCCTAATCGCCGTCAGAACGTCAGTAATTTGAATCGTGGCAAAGCCCCCATTGTGTTGTCAGGAAATATGCTAACTAGTAGTAATAGGAAATAAGCTCACAGTGAAGATTACACTGTACACTCACTATACACTCACAGTAGGCTCACTCTCATTATACGCTCACTGTAGTCATCTGTCGTTGTGAATTTCCGCCTCAGTCGCTGTGTCTCAGTTACTTACCAATTATTATTCGATTTCATTCTACATCTTCCTCAGATTGGGACATTTTGTAGACGTCTTCTATATAAGATTTGGAGGTTTTGCAATTGGATTTTTCCTGATTCATTGCTTTCTTTATCTGTCTAGTACTGGCATTTGATACGACAGTTTCTGGATTGATCTTTCCACTGATCCACGGATTTCGTCTATACTCTCGTAAGCACCTCATCAGCAAATATGGCCAAAACTCCCCCATCAGTACCCGAGGGCTGGATCGCCAAGTACGACGATAAGTACGACACCTACTTCTACGTCAACTTGAAGACAAAGAAATCTCAATGGGAAGCCCCCGATGGAACCAAGTTCGGATCTTCTCCAAAAGCCGAAGACATCCCTCCACCAGCATACGCTCCAACAAAAAGTCAAGCTCCACCACCACAACAACCACAGCAAAGAGCTTACGGCGGCGGTTACCAGCAACCTCAGCAAGGCTATGGCGGTTACCAACAGGGTCCACCACAAGGTTATGGTGGATACCCACCTCAGGGTTATGGTGGTCCTCAGGGATATGGTGGCTACCCACCACAACCAGGATACGGATATCCTCCACAACAGCAGTTTCAGCAGCAGCAAGCACCACCTAAAAAGCATGGTTTCGGCGGTGGATCCATGGCAATGGGTGTAGGAGGTGGTTTGTTAGGTGGTATGCTTTTGGGTTCGGCTATCAACGGCTTCGAAGATCACGAGAGATACGAACAGCAAGAAGCTTACCAAGATGGTCAACAGAATGGATACCAGGATGGTTACCAAGACGGTCAAAATGACGATTACAACAACAATGATTACGGTGGAGGAGATTACGGTGGATTTGACGGAGGAGACATGGGAGGAGGAGACTTCTAAGAGCAATCATTGAATTGTGTCATAATCCCAGAAACAGATGCTCATAGAGTTCAATAATTCGGAAAACAGACAACATCCTTGTACAATTATGTGTTGCTCTCTTTACATTATCTTTACAGCCACTTATATGTCGTAGAGTAGAATATGTTCTTACAGTATACATTTCATTTGATTTTTAATGTAGAGAGTTGTTTACGGATTTACCTAAAAATAAATATCTACTCTAATACAGTTCGGTATGCAATACAATTCGTAACGAGCCTAATCAATCATAACAATTATCACTAGAAGTACCATTCATCATATTGGTCTATGCTGCCGTAGCTCATTTCACCACATTCGCTTTGTGTAACATAGATATCAAACCGAATTTGGTTCACGTGCCCCTGATCACTCGCAAACTGTTCTCAAATTTTGTCCAACCAAAGCATTGAGAATTGAACTTACAAGAAGAGACCATATTAATGAAGAGAAGAAGTGTTGTGGAAAAGTAGCAAGAAACCAAGATGAGATTCACAAGAGTATTGAGAAGCGCCGAAGAAGTATTGGTGAAGGCCGCTTCTGGTTACCCTACTGGTTTGGCTGGTTTATACCAACACCCTAACCCAAGACCTGCATTGATTGCCCTTTACAACCATACATTGACTGTGTTGGAGAACAAGTTCCCAAAGGAGTCCATCTACAAGCAGTCGGTTGAGGCTTTGACCAGAAACAGATTAAAGATCGTCGAAGAGGAAGAAATCACAGAAAACATAGAAAACAAGATCGGTGGTGGTTTGATTGAAGAGATCGTCATACAGGCACATGAAGAGTTGACCTTGGCCCAAGAACTCGCCGAATTGAAGGTCTGGGAAGAGTTAGAGGAGAAGCCATTGGATGACCAATGGGTTTACTTCGGAAAGAAGGTATAAACGCTTGCATTGTTTCGTTTTAAAAGTCTGTGGGCTGACTGGCAGCAGCAGCTCATATCACCGTACATTATTTATACACTGGTTTGCAAGACTAGCTGTGACACATTAGTTATATGTAACATATAGCGTAGATAGGTTGGTTAACCCCTAATCATCATTCATTCATCTGTATAAGATATTCAAGCGTAGACATTGTACTGTAAAAATGATTATTTTAAGATTTTGAGTCTATTCATTAGGATGCCTTACCAACTAGACTGACATTTCCAAAATATTTATCAAAACTAGTATATCGTAGTTCAATAGAAGACCTCTGCTAAGTATTCATTTGAGGTCGAGCTGCAAAAAATATATCAAAAGATCTGATGTCTCGGTGTATAGATGCTCTTTGAACAGAGAAGATTTGGATGATTGTTAAGGAATAAAACGGAGAATTATCTACAATGTATAATGAAGATTAATTACTGCTGAGCTCATGACCGAGGATCAGGTCATCGACTCCACACACTTAACGATGACTTCTACAGTTTGTTAGTTCCATTTATTTATTGTTTTAGCGACATCGAGTCTAATTAGTTTATAGAGACACACAGTAGAAAAAGAACCAAGTCATAAGACATATAGAAACACGAAATAAACTATAAGGCGATGAAATGATATATACGCCGGCGGATGCAGTGACTATCTAACAACAATTGTTCTTGAATCCGGCCGTAGTACTCTGTGCCACATTGATTCCGTTTGCTTGTGGAGCAGGAACAACATCGTCTACATGCTTATCCTGGATAATACCAGCCAACTCGTAGAAAATGGAGTCGACGTTGATGTTGGTCTTTGCACTGGACTCTAAGAAGGGCACGTTCAATTTAGAAGCCAATTCCTCACCCTGTTCCTTGGAAACCTGTCTGTTGGCTTCGTCGTCACACTTGTTACCAACCAAGAAGATTTGGGCGTCCTCATTGGCATGTTGGGTGACGGTCTGGAACCAGTTTTCAACGTTTTCGAAAGATCTGGAGTCGGTAACGTCATATATCAACACAATACCCATAGCACCTCTGTAGTAGGCGGTGGTGATGGTTCTGAAACGCTCTTGACCGGCAGTATCCCAGACCTGTAACTTGATTTTCTTGCCCTTATTTTCAATGGTTCTGATCTTGAAGTCGATTCCGATGGTTGTGATGAACGAAGCGGTGAACTTGTCCTCGACAAACCGTAACAACAAGTTGGACTTGCCGACACCGGAGTCTCCGACCAAGAGTAATTTCATGATCATATCGTAAGATCTAGATGGCACTGCTCTTCCACTCATGATGACAGTAGCAGTATAGTTATGGGATTGAACGGCGCAATCGGTATAGATAAGGTAGGACTAATTACCTGGGTTCGTGGCGAGTTTGGCAGCTGCTGTTTTGACGGCTGATGGCGGCTCTCGAATATTATTACTATGGACTATTATTGTTATTACTAACAGTTTCAACAATAACAATGGCAATATCTACACTAGCGACGTGGCGGTTTCACGGGAGTGTAAGTGTCTAGGGGATTCACGGAGGATACGAATTCGCTGCTGTTTCTCGTGTGACTTTGATTGCACACTGGTGGGTAACGAACGCTGATACAGAACAGCTAGGTTGTGGTTGTAACCTTACCGTAGTGTAGCTTAGATAGGCCAACCGATCGTTTTAGGAGAAAAACGGGTCGTGTGGCAGCCCGGAAAAAAGTCGTGGAGACAAACAAACAGAACAACAGTGACGTCCTGTCTGGTTTGGGGCAGAGTGAGGGAGGTGTATAGTTAAGATGAGCAAAGAGAGTGAGAGTGAGAGTGAGAGTGTGAGCGAAGAATGAGGATTGAGGATTGAGGAAAGGATGTGAAGGATTTCGCGTAGTTGAGGTGGGTAGGTGCTTTTAGCTGGGGGGAGGTGATAGAGGACTTGTGAGTGTTGGTTGTGGTGGATGTAGTTCGTGTGCAGAGTGAGTGGATTGTGTGGACTGTGTGTTGAGTTATAGTAGAGTTAGAGTTTAGTATGGTGTGGTAGTGTTATCGGTATAAGGTATGTGGACGGTTCGGGTGAAAAATGGACTCTTCTTTCTGCTCGTTACGACTGTATGTTAGAGAGAGAATTGATGGTTAGTAAGGGGCACATTTAATACTGGGAGAACAGTAATCGGTGAGCGGTCACAGCTGGTGGTAGAGGGTGTGTGTAGGGGTGTGAATGTAGAGATGAACCACTGTATTGTATGTTGGTATGCTTGTAGTAGCATAATATCTTGTGGTATGCTGTGTAGAGATGGTTATAGTATGCTAGTACTATGGTTCTGCAGATGGTTATATTCTATTTGAAGTATGGTTGTACTGTATAGTATGTTTAACTGTATGTATATCCTATTGATATGTATATTCTATTGATATGTATGTCCTATGTTTGTATTGTATGCTGTGTATGGCCATCTTATGAATATGAAGGTAGGTATATGCTAATCGCGTCGTATTCTAACAGTGTCACATGTATTTACCTATTATACTCACTTTGTCTGTTGTTACGATGTAAACTGCGTTGATTTTATACTTCTTTGTTGACTGCTCTCCCAATTGCGATTCTTGTCAGAGGCAGAGAAACCAGTTCTTGATACTCTCGTTTGAGCATTGTAAATGAAGCGACATTAATTACGATAACCAAGATATATATCTACTTCTCAAACATCATCACAATCATATTACAATTCTTAATCTCCATCGAAATCATCAATGATAGAAAGGAATATTGCTTTTTTGCAACCGACGCTGCTCATGCAACGCTCTCTTCACCTCTTCTCATAACACCAGGCTACAAAATCTACTCACAACAACACCTAAGCCATCTATGTATTATTTATGTGTATTCATCAGGGCTCTTTAATTACACGCTATATGTCGTCTATATTCCCCAACAACTGCCACTTCGGCTCTCCGTTATCCTCCTTGGTCTACTAACTTTATAAGAAAACCTCGGCGTTGATCTCGACAGATGAGGCAGCATATGGGATCTCGAATGCGCTCATCACCTCTGGGTGCAAAACACCAATGGCTCCAATAACCTGGTCCTTTCCGCCCTCGGTGGCTCTGAAGACGACCTTGGCACCTCTACCTGGGAAGAAAGTTGGGTTCTCCTTGTCCTCTTCTATCCAGTAGCCTCTTCTCTTGTCCTCCTTAGGGTTCTCTAACCATGGAGTTCTGAAGGTTTGCATCATCTTACCCAATAAACCCTGGACGTATTCGAAACCAGAAGTCTTACCAGCGTAGATAGCAGACCAGTTACGTTGATTGAACGCACCTCTCTCCAATTCTGGGTTCTTCAACACAATGTCACCAGCCTCGAAAAGACGAATTGGCAAAGAGTGCTTTCTGTTTTCCTTGATGGTCTTCAAGATACCTGGCAATAAGGTAGTTCTGACGACTTGGTACTCGACAGTCTTAGGGTTCTCTAACTTGACGGCCTTGGTATTGTCGTCAACAGTTCTCAAGAACTTGAAGTTCTCGTCGTGAGAGCAAAGAGTAAGTGGTAACACTTCGGAATATCCGGATTGTGCAGATGCTAATCTGAAGATGTCAGCGATCTTGTTAATTGGCAATGGGGCTGCTACCAAGGAAGCAGATTGTGGCTTGGTCTTCTTTAAGTTGTTGAAACCGTAAGCAACGGCAGCGTCCTCCATGATGTCACATTGGTGCAAAATGTCTGGTCTGGTTATTGGGATCTCAACATCGATCAAGGCTTTGTCGGTGGTAGAAGGTTTAGCGTTTAACGACATCTTCTTCAACAACTTTGAGATTTGCTCAGCATTGTAATCCAAGTCAGTACACGAGTTAATGTATTCGACCTCGGCAGTAGCCTTTCTTGGAGTAACGTTTGGAGTGACTCTGGTCTCGTTGTTATGTTCGGATATCACTTGGACTGGCTCAATCTCGAATGGAGCTTCACAGTAGGCAGAGAACATGGCGACAACTTGGTCGAGCACAATTTCGGTCTTGGTTCTGTCAGTACCGGTTATGTCAATGAAAACATTCTTGGTTTCCAACGTAATCTTGGAGTGATCGGAGTTGATAATTGGTGGTAACGAAGCAACAGTTCTCTTAGAGTCCAACATCACTGGGTATACTGGAGAGTCACTGATGATGTGCAAGAATTTACCGATGTTCTTATCCTTCTCGTAGAATTCAACCAAGTTTGTTCCGACCAATTCCTTTTCCTGGTTCAATGGAACGAATTTAATCTCTTCAGGGCGAAGACCTTCGTAAGTGAAAGGAGGAGTTAAAGTGTCCAAATCATGAGTACCAATGGCTACAAGGGTTCTGTTACGACAGATATTGGAGTGTAATTTGTCCTGCAAGGCAATGAAAGACTCATAACGTCTCTTGTCAAACTTTATGTTTCTTAAAATGGCACCAGCGGCGTATTGACGGACTTGCTGTGTGCTTTCCTTAATGGTCAAGGTGACCTCTGGCTTGGCTGGATTGAGAGTGTAAGTAGGAGCTTCGGATCTGCCCAAGAACTCGTTCAAGGCCTGTGCAATACCCTCGATACACAATAAGTCGTATCTGTTGGCTGGAATCTCGATTTTCAATTGTGGTCTCTCGTCACCTACGCAATCGTTGGTGGTGTCCTCATCCAACTCAAGTCCATACTCGAAGCACAATTCGTCAAACTCCTCGGTGGTGTAGTCTCTACCCAAAAGTGCGTAGAGATCTTGTTTGTCAACTGGAATAGTAGGCATTTTGCAATGGTGTGAATATCTATCGGTGACCTGGTCTACAGTGGTTTCCCAATACTAGTAGTCTGCAATATATCTACAATATCTACTGACTCTTACGATGCGTCATAGTTAACGGTAGTGAAAAAAAATTGATTCTCGACGGTGGTGCGAGAATTACACAGGAGAGGGTGATTAGCGTAAATGTGGGTACGACTATAATATGGGGGGTTATGGGGGTAGACAGTACTAAGAATATTAGTAAGTCACAGTTGATACCAATGTTGTTCATGGATGGTTTCATATGTAAGGGATAATATTCGATGCTGATAATTGTTAATTAACAACATGGTATATGGTAGCAAAGAATTAAAATTTCGTTCATTTTTAAGGAGATATTGAACAGGATCTTCCCAGCCTCAGTTGAGTTACGTTACACTACGTATAGATTCATTTCTAGTGTTTATTTATAATAAATATATTAAGTACCAGAGATATGTCACAGCGCCTGTGTTGAATCATCCTCTCTTCTCTACAAATTCATTCTCTTCCTGTACTTCTTCTTCCTCCTCATTAGTCTTGAGGGCATGCCCATCTCTTGTTTCGACGTCCTGTCGCACCTTTGCCAACGTTTCCTCATCTTTTGCAGCAAGGTTCTCTATATCGTTTACTTCCTCTAGCAATGCTTGTACGTCAAATATGGCACCTTCCTCTGAAACCTGCGAAATATCATGTGTTGTTGAACCAGCAGTTTCATCGTATTCCTCTGTGACTCCTGCAGCATTGGTATTGCTTCTAGATCTGTTTCTCGCTTCCTCGCTGTTACGGTTACTTCCGCCTTCACCCTTGCTATCTGGTCCATAAATATCCCACCAATCTCTTTGCTTTGGCTTGAACCACTTTCTCCAACCAGTTGGTTTCTCTTGAGATTCCATCTCTTTTTTCATCTTGGCTCTAGCTTCGTCAAATTCACTGATAAGCTTTCTAGTACGCTCACCTTGTTCTGGATCTGGTTCTTCAATTTCCGCAAACTCCTCACTTAAAACTTCCCAGCCAATCCTCTTCATGATCTTTGGTATTGCTGTTCTGTACGACATATGTCCTACAACAAGATCGGTACAATCGATGTTTTCGATTCCCTTCACGTTCTCAATGGGTGACAAGCCAGCAACTGTCAGGAGGCCACCACCGGTAGCTCTGAATAAGTAGCCCAAGATCCAGTCCTTCTTCGAATATCCATTAACGAAACGGCCACTGACCACAGATCTTGCCAAAGCCAACTGGTCCAATTTGACAGCAATTGGATTTCCGAGAATGATTACATTTTCAATTAGCCCGAAGCCACCTCTCTTTGCCAATTCGATAAGACACGAATAAATAAGACGAGCTCCCAAGGAAAAGCCCACGAGTGTAATTGGCCTGACACCCAAGTTACCAGAAATTAATGTGTCTGCCAATATCTTTCCTGCTTTCCAAGCTCTGTCCAATGAAACGTTCCAAGGGTTGTCCAAAAGGTAGGACAACTTCGATAATGCCATTGGTAATTGAATGGCTGACATCAACGCAGTCAATACCGTGGCTCCCAATATTTGTTGAATGGAGGTACTGAGGGCTTCAGACGCTAAAATACCTATTGTTTGACCCATAGATTGCAACATTTCTGGCTCCCAAAGCAACGAAAACATATCTCCCATCACTGGGTCAACTGTGGAAAAGGGAAGTCTCACATCATCTAGTTCACCATTCATCCATCCACTGACAGTGACAATCAAGTTAGTACGCTTGTTGTTGTGCAATGGTTTAAGTTCGAATGTGTGAACGTCACCTGTTCTCCTGGCTCCAGCTTTAGATCCCACTTTAGCTCCAACTGCAACACCACTTGTTGTAATAATCACACCACCTCCTACACCAGCCAAGAAACCACTAGTACCGGTGATTCCGACTGTGGTTAAACCTGCTGCTAAACCTGCACCAATGACTGGTGCCAAAAGGCCAGCTGAAAGACCGATAGCAAGAGAACCTCCAAGAGTTGCCAATCCGATGTAAGCCAATCTACGTCTTCTGTTCTTCTTGACATACTTGTCTATGAATGTTCTATCATTGAGCTTTTCGTCATCGTTCTCTATTGTCTTCTCTCCGGCTTCCAATTCCAAGCTGTCGATCAATCTTCTTTCAAATTGAAGAATTTCCAACCCCGAAATATCAAGCACCTTAGCAAAACGCACAAGTAAGGAACGGGACCTACTATCATAGTATCCGTCACCCAATAAAAGAAGAAAGAGATCACACACAATGACCCACCTGAGGTCAAAATCAGCTTCGGATTGTAAGCCAGGTCTAGCTAGTTCTTGGGATGTCTTTCTTGAAGTATCGGACCCTTGCTTGGTATCAGCATTCACATCAATCCCCACATTTTTCAAACTCAAAGCTAAATCAGCAACTTCTAAGCCGTGAACACTCAAGTTCTCTATCATCTGCCTTTCTGCGTCAGAGACTTCCATATGGTCGTACAACTTACCCATTATATACAATGTCCAGTTGGAGAAATGCTTCTGACAACCACTCAACGTTCTTGCTACCTTTCCTGATGTGTTGAATTGAATCATAGCTAATTCTGTAGCCATTTCCACAGTCATCAATTTGGTGATACCGACGTACGCGAATTTCTGGGAGTCAGTGAGCATATTCTTTGTGCTTTGTAAAGTTTCATTTGTATCCATATTCTCGTCTTCGTATTCCAGATCGTTGTCGGAGCCATAATCCAAGTCAGCCTTGTCGTAGTTGGCAATCTGATGGACTTTCGTTTCATCGTTTCTAGTTCGGAACAAGAAATCAGTCTTTTTGTCAAGGGCGCGGTATTTATTGACCTGTTCTTCTGTGTTAATCTTAGTGTAGCCACGAGATCCTGCTCTATTGTCTAAGGCGTCGAATTTCGATGCTGATGCAAACTCTAGTTCTCCCTTTTCGTTGTAGTAGTCAAGATCTGTGATGGTTTTCATTGACTTCCAGTTAGACATACGGGGACTGAAGAAGTCATCATTATCGTCAATTGTATTATTCTTGGTTGTCACTTCGGACGTATTTGCTACATCCGTTATATCCTTATCCGACGAGTCCATGATTTCAGATGTATCTATCTCATCTATGTTGTGGGATCTCGCGGGACTGTCGCTTTCAAATGTCATTATTATGTCAGGCAGTAAATTCGATGTAGTAGCACGCTGAGGCAGCATACGTTGTGGCAGGTCACGTTGTGGCAGGTTACGTTGCAACAGATTACGTTGAAACAGATTTCTTGTAGAATCTATGGATCTTTCTGATACGACGTTAATTTCCTCACTGGTAGAGTTTTGTTTATTCACGTTACTGAGATCGAACTCTACGTAGTTATTCTCCAGCGTTTGTTCTTCATCGGTATCTCCTGCGTCCAACGGCGGCGACTGGAAAGGCATATGATGGGGCAAGCTGGGCAAGGAGCCTACGCCTGTTCTCAGTCCAAATCGAGGACGTTCCGGAATTGAAGACTCACTAACATATGTTGCTTTGTTTAAGTACAAGGAGTCGGATCCGGAGCCATTGGAGGGCGACTTCATTCCGTAGTACGATATCGGTTTTTATTAGTATTTTCTCTGGTATCTCTTGTGAACAGCTGCAATAACACTACTACGGATATGCGCTATAGAAGAAGATGTTCACGGAACTCTACTATAATATCATTCTAGGAGAGATACTAAATATAGTGATTGAGAGGTCACGTGCGCTCATTTGACACATACCCTAAACGGGACATGTATAGTCTGCTATTGTATATAGAGTATACGGTAGGAGAGGTAAAGGGGGACGATTTGGGGGGTTTGGAGAGAGACGATGGTGGAAAAGAAAACAAAGAAGTAAGTTGGAAGTAAATTTTTTTGTTTCAGGAGAGACTTCTGTCAAAACAATGAAATCGTGTGTATGTCTATTGATTTTAGAGGTCATTTGAGTGCTTTATCTGAATTGTATAGTAGCATCAGTCATATTATTTTTCCCAGAGAAATGATGATTTTGCAGTAATTTAGGTGCGTTTGATTATGCCCGCCAGTCAATCCAATAGTTCATTAATAAACCCTGGATTAACGTGACTACATGATCTTCTCGTCTACTACAGTCTAGAGGGATTTTCTACAAAATGAGACGACGCCTCGATGTTCAGATGTCTGCAACATGGTTTTACTCAAATCGTCAACGGCCAGTATGACCTTCGCAGAGTCCAGGAATATGTTGCTACGAACCAAGTGGCCGAGCTGCAATTTGGCCGTACCACTTCCCACAGAATGGAAAGCAACACCGCACCAAATGAGCTCAAGACCGATCCGCTTACTCTACAGTCTGTCGACGGAGCTGCTCCACTTAAAAGCCCGAAGGCACTGCAGAACCGTATGCCCGATACAAAACCACTGCACCCTAGCCCAAAAGACGCCTGCTGCTCAACCTCCGAAGAAGGACCAGTAAACATCCAATGAACGTCATAACAGCTACAGTAGCTGCTAATTGCTTAGCGATTGCATCGCACACATCAAGTGCCACATTAAGATTACTTCTCGAGCGCCGAACTGCTACGGAAAACCACTACAACCGTACAAGAACAACCCGAAGGTTTAGCTCAAGCATTAGCTGAGGGCCCACCGTAACACAGACCGATGTAATTAGTTAAGGAAGAAGAGAAATACATTAAACGAAAATTTTTTAATCGCCTTCTTTATAGTGCTCATACAAATCATGGTAGCGCGAATTTGACAAGTGAAAAATTTAGACATTTCTGGGGGTTACCCGGTCAAGATACCAATTGCAGCTATTATGGTGTATAGGGCTGATGGTATGGAGAAGAGCTTTAAGTGGGTCTTAGCGTTGTTAATTGTATTAGTGTGTTTTGTGAATTGTCTCCGTGGCCTATTTTATCCATTAGTCTATTGAAAATAGTATAATTATTAGAAAATGAGTAGAAGAGCTGAAAGATATGCTGCTAGACATGGCGATGAGGTACAAGATGGGATCGAGGTCGATGAAAACGAATCTTACACTGGAAACAGTGCTTTACTTCCATTTACCACCGATAAAGCATTAGAACCCCCCAAAACTTTGCATCTTTTCAAGAAATGCTTCGAGCATATTCTTGAATCCCCCGACTTACAGGAACAAATCCAGATCGTTAAGGGAGACTTATACAATAGAGACTACATTTCAGCATTCAATTCCGATGATAAACGTTTCGCCTATGCCTCCAGATGGACACCTGCTAGGGCGCTAGCGTATACCTCTTTATTTTCATCACTTCCAGCAATACAGAGACTTATGGAAGATCCCGAGAAGGCTATTAAGGCATTATGCATTGGAGGTGGTGCTTCTTCTGAATTGGTGGCTTTAGCATCTGTTTTCTGTAGATTGAAAGAGTACAACTCGAAATCGAATTCGAGCTTAACTGTTGACATTATAGACATTGCCGACTGGACCAAGGTAGTGGGCGGAATTTCTGAACATATTAAGAGCAATTGGATCTATAACCCAGAGAAATTCATCACAAAGTATATACACGACGATGTCTTGAATGTGAACTCTAATGGAATTGACTATAATTCTTTGGATTTGATCACATTATTGTTTACTACCAATGAGCTTTTCACTGAGAAAAGACAAGAAACCATCAGATTACTTCAAACCTTGAATAAACAGTGCAAGCAGGGGTCTTTATTGTTGATTGCTGAAAGTGCTGGTTCCTACTCAAATATAACAATCGGTACTAAAAAGTTCCCAGTACAATTCCTTATTGACATGATATTGGTTGGTAAGCAGGGCTCAGATGATGGAGATTGGGAAATCTTGGATCAGACAGAGAGCATATGGTACAGAATCAATCCGAAAGAAGTGCATTATCCTATGAAATTGGAGAATATGAGATTCTTCTATAGACTTTATAGAAAGAAGTAGCTTATGATGGTCTAATTAATATCTGTACATTGTATCGTCCTTGTACAGTAACCTAGATATTTAACTTCTTGATTTCATCTTGTAAAGATTGAAGATCTTGGTCCTTAGTTTCCTTGTTGTCTTCGCCTTCGTTATCCTCCTTCATCCCCTTGTCTTCCTTTACTTCCTTGTCATCACTTAATTTAGACTCCTTGTCCTCATCTAATTGTTCCTTGATCTCCTCTGTAATTTCCTCTGCTCTTTCAGCTGCAGTTTCATCGTTCTTAGCAAACTCTTTCTTTGCTTTTTCGACCCATGCATCAAGCTCTTCTTTCCAACCCAATAACTCGCATAATCTTTCTGCTATTGAATCGCAATCAGAAAGAAGCACAATATCAGACTTCCTTTTATCATGCTTGAAGTCACCAACCTTTTCCTTATTCACTAATACACGTAACGTCTTCTTGCCAACTTCGGCAGGTAATGATGCAAAAGGGTACACGGTTAAGGACGTTCCCGCTACGATTGCGATCTCTACTTCATCGGCATCCTCGTCCCAAGTATCGAAGAATCTCGAAGGTAAGCCTTCCCCAAAGAAAACAATATCTGGCTTTACGTAGCCAGAGCACTTCTCACAGGTGGGGATACCGTTGTTCTTCTCTTTATTGAGCATATGCTGCAAAAGAGTTTCAGATGACATCTCTTCAGAGCAATCGATGCAATGGTTCTTTGCAAATGATCCATGTGCTTCTATAATATACTCGTCTCTGACACCGGCCATTCGTTCCAATGTGTCGATGTTCTGGGTGTACACCCTGTGTAACAACTTCTTGTCCTGGAACAACCTGACCAAGTAGTGGAACTTCGTAGGAGCAAACTTTCCTGGTAGTAATTCTTGCGTTAAAGTGTAGAATGCCTTGGGGCTTTCTCTGAAGTAGTCTAAATCAAAGACTGCTTCGGCGTATGGCAAGTCTAACTTGGCCAAATTCGAGTAGAGTCCAGTTTTGGGGCTTCTGAAGTCTGGGATTCCAGCACTAGTAGAGACTCCGGCTCCATTGAAGAAGGTCACCTTCTTCCCCTGTTTAATTGCCTCCACAAGAGGCTGGAGAAGTTTATCGAATTGGCTGGAACTCATTGTTGAACTTCTTTCTGAGCTTGCTCCTCTCAAGTAAAAGAAGTAAGATATAATTTCTCATCACTTGCTTTCCCCAGATCTGATTATTAGACGCTGTAATCTCTTAACTATGGAGGATGTGTGAGTGCACAGAACAGATCTAACGTTCTTACTGTGATAAATGTCATGTGGAATAGTGTCATGTGACTCTAGTCGATAGCAGTGAAAAATGGTCTTCCGACAGTAGTTTTAATGAACGGCAAAAAGAGTCACATTGGTTCTTAGTTAAGTTGAGATAAAGTGTAGCGATAGAAGTGGCAAGATGAAGGTATGTGTAATTGGGTAAAAAATGGGTATTTAGGAGCAAACTCAGAACGAAGTACTAATTATTTGGACTTATAGCAAAGGATCACAGGTCTAGATCTTCAGATCATCACTGCTGAGCTCACTAAGAGCATCAGCAATTACAGATTGCAAAATATCTACAACATAGCAAGTTCGTCTCGTCGTTTCTTGTTCAAGTTTTCCGTTCCGGATTCAAAGAAACTCATGGTTTTGGACTGTGGAAACAGTGTCCATCTCACGGACTTCGACAGACCAACATCCCCAACTCCGTCTAACTTCGTGACAAAGATGCGGAAACATCTCAAAACTAGACGTTTGTCAGGCATTAAACAGATTGGAAACGACAGAGTCCTTGTTCTTGAATTCAGTGATGGAATGTACTACTTGGTATTTGAATTCTTCAGTGCTGGAAATATCTTACTCTTGGACGCAGACAGAAAGATTCTTTCTTTGCAAAGAATGGTTAGTGAAAAAGGGGACAACGACAGATATGCCGTGAATGAGACTTATAAAATGTTTGAAAGATCTTTATTCACAACTGAATTTGAACATACGAAGCGTACTTATACGGCGCCAGAAATTAAAGGTTGGATTCAATCCCACAAAAAGAAGTTAGAGGATAATACTTCTGCAAAGAAGAACAAGGTATACTCAATCCATAAACTTTTGTTTGTCAATGCAAGTCATTTGTCGAGTGACCTTATATTAAGAAACTTGAACGATTTTGGCATTAACACTTCAAGTTCTTGTTTTGATTTTGAAGATGATGAAGATAAGCTCAATTCCGTTGTAAAGGCATTAGAAAAGTCTGAGAATGACTTTCTTACATTGCTCTCAGACAAGGCTGAGCATGACATTTCTGGTTGTATTGTTTCAAAACGAAATGCGCTGTTCAAACCAACAGATGATCCTAATGAGGAAGATTTAGAGTTCGTCTACGATGAATTTCATCCTTTCAAGCCATACAAGAAAAATCCTGAGGACTATAAATTTACAGAAATTGAAGGCTATAATAAAACATTGGATACGTTTTTCTCAGCTCTTGAATCTACAAAGTATGCGTTGAAGATCGAGCAGCAAAAACAAAATGCTTCCAAGAGACTAGAGAACGCCCGTCAGGAAAGAGACAAACAAATCCAATCTTTAGTACAGCAACAGGAAACTAATTCAAAGAAAGGTGATACGATTATTTTCCATGCAGATCTCGTGAACTCTTGTAGAGAAGCTATTCAGAGTCTCCTAGATAAGCAGATGGATTGGACTAATATTGAAACAATCATAAAACACGAACAGTCTAGGGGTAACAAAATAATGTCTACTATTAAGTTGCCTCTTAACTTAAAAGAAAACAAGATAAATTTATTATTGACAGATATGGAACATGTCTCATTTTCCGAAGGCGAAGGCTCAGAATCAGATGCCGATTCTACAGCTCTGGATTCGGATCCAGAATCTGAATCAGACAGCGAATCAGAATTCGAATCAGAGGACAATACGGAGTCCGAAGATGACTCTGGGTCCGATAGTGACTCGGACTTGGAAATGACACGTAAAAAAGCAAAAGGTCCGAAGAAGACGTTGAAGAAATCGAAGCCAGCGGCACCGCCCAAGTTATCCGTCTGGATCGATTTGGCGTTGTCGCCATATGCAAATGCTAGACTCTACTTTGATTCCAAGAAAAGTGCCGAAATTAAGAAAGTGAAGGTAGAAAAGAATACTAGTTTGGCCCTTAAGAATGCAGAAAGGAAAATTGCACAAGACTTGGCCCAGAACTTGAAAAATGAACATGACACCTTACAACAAATCAGACCAAAGTATTGGTTCGAAAAATTTTATTGGTTTGTGTCTAGTGAGGGTTACTTATGCTTATCAGGAAGAGATAATTCACAAATTGATATGATTTATTATAGGCATTTTAATGATAATGACTTCGTTGTATCTTCTGACACTGAAGGATCATTAAAGGTATTTATTAAGAACCCTTTTAAAGGCGAAGGAGTTCCTCCATCTACTTTGTGGCAAGCAGGTATATTTGCAATGTCTGCCTCAAGCGCTTGGAATGGAAAGGTATCTACCTCGGCTTGGTGGTTACACGGATCTGATATTTCGAAGAAGGATTTCGATGGTTCATTGTTATCTCCCGGTGAATTCTTCTTAAAATCCAAGAAGGAATACATGCCTGCAGCGCAAATGGTAATGGGCTTTGGGTTTTATATTTTAGTGGATGAAGACTCAACTTCAAAATATAAAGAAGTGAGAAGTGCTAAAGAGGTGGAGCACGGGTTGAAGATCACCATGGATAATAAGAAAAAAGATTTGGAAGATTTAATACAGCAACTTGAAACAAAAGAGGACGCAGAACCAGTGACTGAAGAGAAGGTAGAAGTGCCAGATGTTGAGACTGAAAAGAACAATGAAGTTCAAAATACTAACGACGATGATCCAAGTGATACTGAGTCGCTTCAATCCTCCCTTGCAACTGTTGATTTAAAGAATTCGAAGAATCCGGTTAAAGTGAGAGGTAAGAAGGCTAAGATGAAGAAAATTGCTGCCAAGTATGCGGACCAGGACGATGAGGAGAGGAGGTTAAGAATGTCTGCCTTAGGAACTTTGCAACAAGTGGATCAAATTCAAAAGCAAAAAGAGGAAGAGAGACAACTTGCAGCTGAAAGGGAAAAATCTAAATACCAAGAATCAGCAGCTGTTCAAAGACGTAAGAAGGAACAGAAGAGAGTACTCCAAAGGTACTTGGAGGATGATAATGAGGATGAGTCAAGCATCTCGAACTATTTGGATATTCTTGACTCCTTGGTTGCAAAGCCTCAGCCTGGTGATGGAATTGTTGCAATTGTTCCAGTCTTTGCACCTTGGTCGTCGTTACAGAAGTTGAAATATAAAGTAAAGATCCAACCCGGAAGTGGCAAAAAGGGCAAGTGCATTAATGACAGTATCAATTATTTCACCAACAGAAAGTCTGACTGTTCCAGTACAGACACGGATTTAGACTGGCCACAAGAACGCGAGCTTATAAAAGTTGCCAAGCCAAACGACCTAGTTGGTGTATTCACAGTCAGCAAGGTCAAGTTAGTCTTACCAGGAGGACAAGATGGAAAGAAGTCTTCTGCCAAAAAAGCCACTCCTAAAAGGGGGAGAAAATAGTGAAAGCATATTTAGCATCAACGATTAAAGTTTTATAGCATTAATAGAAGACGTTTCTTAATATTCAAATTCGGTTATTATCTATATAATATGCCTTTTGTATATCTTCTGGTATACTCAAAGGCGATTATGACGCTTTTCTGTTCTCCTCTTGGGGACGCTAATGATGGAAGAGAGAGAGAGAGAGAGAGAGAGAATTGTTTAGCGACAATATTTCCATGGTAGCGCTCCCATAACTACTCATCACGAGAACTGGATAATTGTTCCATTTTAGAGTATTCACCCTGCTCTCCTCTCTATTCTCTCTATCAAATCTAACTTTCAGTATCTCATTCCGTTCTTCGCGACTGCTGACTACCGTATCTAGAGAAGCACCTACACATTTCGTGGGAAAGTCCAACCAATGATCCTCCCAATTACACCACAGACATCGACTGCAAATAATATACCTTAAGCGTCTCGTCCTACTGCAGGTAATTTGATCCCAATTAAGCCTCCCTTTTGGGACATCTGTTAAGGCTGAATCTGTGTGCATGTACTGAAGACGATATTGGTGAATGGGACAATGGAGAATTGCAATACGATATTGGAGGACTGGACGCGAAATATATTTTCGTGATTGTTCTGATTTTGCATTGAACTGACAGGTGTATAATTGGTACGGTGTATTTGTATCGATTGTTAAGGAGTGGTATTGATAAAAAGTACAATTGAGTGGGAGATAACTGTTTTTGTTGACTATTTGTAGTAGTATGATGAGTATAGAATCAACATTCGCTTAATCACTATCTGCACAAATATCTCCCAAACAATCATCAAGTGCCATGGTTTCCCTCTCCAAGCTTCTCACCTCGGGATTCGTGTTTGCGCCACAAGCTCAATTCAGAGACGTCGCTTCCCCTGAATTGGCTTCAAAGCAACAGTTCAACACGGTGAGGTACATGGCCGCTGCTGGACCTTTCATTCAAGGTTCTGGCTTTGGTATATCCACTGAGACTCCCGACCAATGTACGGTTGATCAAGTCCAGTTGTTCATGAGACACGGAGAGAGATTCCCAGGCTTGGCTGCTGGAAAGGCTCACAAGATGGTGGTGGACAAGCTACAAAGCTACAATGGTACTTTCAAGGGAGAGTTGGCATTCCTCAATGAATACATTTACTACGTTCCAACTGAGGACTTGTATGAGCTAGAGACGACCCCGTTGAATTCGATTGGTCCATATAATGGATATGAGACAGGTGTAAGAGCTGGTGCAGCTTTCAGATCTAAATATAACCATTTGTATGACGATAGTGAAAAGCTTCCTCTTTTCATTGCTGCTTCCAAAAGAGTCTACGACACTGCATTGAACTTCGCTAGCGGTTTCCTAGGAGAGTCTTACTCTGAAGATAAACTCAATAAGGTTGTTGTCAACGAAGATAAGTCCTTTGGTCTTAACTCGTTAGTTCCACGTTGGGGTTGTACAGCTTACAATGGTAGTGCCAACAATGACTATGTAAGCAAATTTCCAACCAGTTATCTTGCCGATATTGTGGACAGATTCACAACATCCAATCCTGGTTTAAACATAACTAATGGCGACGTTTCTCAATTGTTTCAGATTTGTGCCTACGAAACCAACTCCAGAGGTTACTCACCCTTCTGTGATATTTTCACCCAGGATGAGTTCGTCACATACGGATATGCTAACGATTTGGCATTTTACTATTCTTCGGGCCCAGGTGGACACAACAGCGTCACTGCTGGTGCTGTGCAATTGAACGCAACAATAGCATTGTTGAAGGATGACTCTGCTAAGAACAAGATTTGGTTGACCTTCTCTCACGACACGGATATCGAGTTGTTTTCTAGTGCCTTGGGGTTATTTGATACTGTTGAGCCATTGCCAAATGACCAAGTTAGAGTTACAGATTCGTACCACCATGTAGATGTGGTTGCTATGGGTGGCCGTTTTATAACAGAAAAGTTGAACTGTGATAACGAGACTTACGTTAGATTTATTGTTAGTGATGCTGTCATTCCAGTTAAAGGATGTTCTGACGGTCCAGGTTTCTCTTGTAGATTGGATAAATTCGAGGCTTATATCAAGGGGAGAATCGGTGACATCAACATCTCCGAAGATTGTAAGGTACCTGAGGGGGTGCCAAAAAAGTTGACCTTCTATTGGGACTACACCGAAGTCGTTTATAATGCTACGGCAGAGAGGATTACAGCTTAAAATACCTCTTCAATACACATTCTGAGAAGCCATTCGATATGGCCCGCCTTTCTTATACCTTACCACCCCGGCTAGATATACTAGATACCACATTTAATATAGAACATGAAGATGTCTCTAGATTTGGCCCCATATTGTAAGACGCATAAGGCTGCCCATATATCGTAAGGGTCAGGCGGTTTAAGAAGCTCCTTATAGTAGAATAAATAGATCTCGTATTGTTCTGCAAATCACCATGGCTTAGAGCTCACAACCTCGTAATATTTTCCTTTCCTGTGCTGCACTACCTAGGCGATATATTATATCGTACAAGAGCTCACCATTTACGAAGATGCGAGTTGGGTTCCAAACGGCTTTGTCACTTCGTGTTATCTATGTCCCAAATTATATTATTTCTGTCCTTTGAACCCCGCATGCGCTCATTTCCACTACCCCCCATTGCTTAAGTGCTTTCAACGGACGTCATAATTGGGATCTATATCAATGTCTATGAGTGATTCTTCTAGACTGCAGAATGTAAAGCAAGGATTGTATGGTCTTCATAATGTGTGTCATATGGGCTAATGTGCTACTCATATTGGAAATTTCAGCTTGCACTTTTCCCTTGTCGTGTTTTACTGTAAGTGCCCTTTTTTATTTCAATTCATCTGATTTAAAGTTTGTCAAACTTCTTCTGCTATAGTATCCATCAGCAGACTCGATGAAAATATCGTGGTAGTCCGAAAGAAATCCTTAAAATATTTTGAAATTTTCCATGCAAAGGGTTCATTAGTACCCAACTATTGTTCGTTATAAATCACATATAGACCACTCCGGAGGGAAGCTTCCGCCATTAAGTGGAGGACCATGCAATTCAAAAAATATGGACACTTACAGTGTATTTTTTTCAGGGTGTGTCTGGATCATGCAAGCTTGTTTCTCCTCAAAATACAAATTATATCGTGCGTTATGCAATGGAGTATTTACGAAGAATGGTCAGTATAACAACTTAATTTCCCACTAACCTTGGCGTTCTTTCTTATCTTTGTTCTATGAATGCAAGCACTTCAAAGATAATAGACTGGGTGAAATATCCTGGATGCGATGGGCAGTACTGTCACCTAAAGGACTAGCGCAACAGAGAAATATGAATCTTGGCAAAGTCATGTCAAGATACAAAATTATAGTCCATGTTTTTCTTAAAAGTACTTGGCGTTTCATATCTGTTTATTTTTAATGCAGAAATATATTCGAGATTGTGCTTTTCGTATTGTTAGATCTATTCTTGAATATCACTAGATGTGCTAGGCTAAATCTGTATCTTGTGCACCGCAGAGTACATAGTATAAGTATTACAATGTACTCCCCATTAATATTGCGTACATATGAGACTTTTGATTATCCAACAAAGACACCATGAGAGTGCTTCATATTTTGGTACTGGTATCGTCATTTTTAATACTCGTTGGTGCCAGCAATGACATCTCGTTATCAAACTTTCGTTTGCGGGCAGTTGGGGCTAGCATTAGTAATTTGCCGACCGATTTAATATCATTTCAAGGTATTGCTAATAAAAAGAAAAGAGATGAATCAAATCTCAAGAAGAGAATTCCACAGCCAATGGCTCTGCAGCAATTACAAGTCTCAAGTGGATCTAATACATTTAATCTTGATGTAACTAATGGAGTTCTAACATCTGGTGGATTATATATTCAAGCAGACGCAAATTATGGCTTATTCGTAACATTTAGCTCCTCTTCGGGGTTTGGAGTTACATCTACTAGTGAAGGAACCCTCTTGACTTTTGACATTGGCACAGGACCTTTGACGACTTTCTGGGCATGTAGCAATGGTGGCACTTATTATATCTACCTTGATCTGATAAATGGTGGGAATTGTGATAATATTGAATTATTGTTAGTCTTTCAATCTTCTGCTACCACTTCAGACCAACAGTTATCCTCATCTTCAGGAGTAGATTCGTCTTTCATCGTAGATGGTACCGCTGATATAGTTGTGCTGGCAAGCAGTGTTCCATCCGATATATACCTCAGTGATTTTTATTTGGAAGCCATAGGCGACGATGTTGGCAACTTGCCATACACTATGTTGTCTTTTATTGCCCTCAGCAAGAGAGGAAAAGTTCTCGGGTCCAGTATCTCGCCAATATCATTGTTATCCTACCCAAGCCAATTTAGTTTGGATTTGACTAGTGGAATACTTATGAGTAACGGGTACTACATCCAAGCGGATGCTTCAAATGGAGTATATGCCACAGATTCGGAAACTAGCGAAGCGCCACATTTTGGTATTCAATCAATAGCTCGAGGTGATATTTTGACCTATGATAGTGGATCTGGTGCTCAGTCGTCGTTCTGGGCTTGTAGCTATGGAGACTCATTTACCATAGTCCTAAATTCACAAGATGAAGAAACTTGTTATGCCATCCAACTATTATTGCTCTTCCAACTACCTTCTAGTAGCTCAATTGAGCTGACGGCTTCCAAAGATGGTGGCAACTCTTTAATTGTCCCTAGCTCAACACTTTCATTGGGTTCCGATTCATCGAGTTCGCCTCCTACAGATTTTTCTTCATCTGCAAGTAGCGTTCCATCCGACATATATATCTCTGATTTCTATTTGGAAGCTATTGGCCTAGACGTTGACTTATTACCTACAAAACTACCAATGCGTGGTGGATTTCAGATGAAACGGGATAATGAAGTCTTAATCTATTTCCAACAGGGCTACTACAGTTCATGTACTTTAGATTTAACTACTGGTACTCTTTTTATGGATTCCGCTGTTGTCCATACAAGTCAAAACAATGGCTTTTTTGCATCAGACACAGACACTGGAGGTTCCGGATTTGGTGTCCAATCCATTGACGAAGGTAATATATTGACATTCGACAATGGTTCAGGACCTCAATCAACATTTTGGGCTTGTGATAGGAGAGGAACATATTTTCTTCGACTTATTCCGAACGATGACGTTTGTATAAATTTGCAACTATTGTTGGTCTTCCAACTACCTTCTAGCAACTCGATTGAGCTGACGACTTCCAAAGACGGCGTCAGCGTTCCATCCGATATATATCTCTCTGATTTCTATTTGGAAGCTATTGGACCATACGTTGACATTTTACCAACAAAACTACTAACTTCTGAAGGCTTTCAAAAGAAACGGGATACTATATTGCTGATATTTTTTGCACTGGGCTACAGGTCATGTACCTTAGATTTGACTACAGGTACTCTTTTTATGGATTCCGGTATTGTCCATGCAAATCTAGTAAATGGCTTTTTTGCATCAAGCACTCAAGGTTCTGGATTTGGTATCCAATCCATTGACGAAGGTAACATATTAACGTTTGATAATGGTTCAGGACCTCAATCAATATTTTGGGCTTGTGATAATGGAGGGTATTTTTACCTTGGGCTTATTCCGGACGATAAGTTCTTTTGTATAGATTTGCAGCTATTATTGCTTTTCCCTTCTAGCAGCTCGATTGAACTGACGTCGTCTGAAGATTCGATAACATTTTCCTATTCGCACTTGAGCTCATCCCAATCTCAAATGGAAGCTTTACAGTCACTGTATTCAAGCAGTGGTAGTTTTGCATCTTTTACGAAAAGTTGTACCTCCTCTTTAATTTCACTACCCTCGTCAACAGTACCTCCGAAGAATACGTCCTCTTCCATCTCATCATTATCATCTACCGCTTCGGCTTTTGAGACTTCAGTTACCTACGTTTCACCATCTCAGCCTTCTTTCTCTTCGCGGTATTCGTCCGTATTAACATCGACCTATTCCCTTTCATCTTCGTCTTCATTTTCCTCTTTCGACCCCTTCACTTTATCCCCACGCACATCGATTCCGTCTACAACTACAATTTCTGATTCACTAACTTCATTTGATAAGCCAGCATCGAAACCATCCTTCGCGCCACAAGCTTCTGAGTCTTCCGAGACCACGGAAGTGCCCTCATCTTCGCTATTGCCTTCGATGACGTTGCCTATTTCAACTTTCTTCTCCAGCTTGTCTTGGATTGACAATAATAGTAATTCTTACATTCTTTCTCCAGCAACTTACTCGAGAAGTATCTTTTCTGTGGAGTCCGAGACTAGGCATTCTTCTTCTTCCAGTATTTGTCTTGGAACTTGCAGCAGTTGGCCACAGTCTACGGAAGGAAACTCTATTGCTTCATCGAATCCAGTTCAAGTAAGTTTGTTTGGAAGTGTCTCCCTTTCGTCAGGTAAGGAGTCCTTTGCCTCATCAGGGTCTTCGGCTTGGTTGTCAAGTCCAACTTCAACTTCAAATTCAAGTTCAAGTTCAATTTCAGGTTCAACTGCAACATCAACTTCATGTTCAACTCCAACATCAAGTTTAGGTTCAAATTCAACCCAGACTCTAAATTCAGATAGCATCATAAGTTCAAGTTCAAGTACAAGTACAAGTACAAGTACAAGTACAAGCACAAGTTCAAATTCAAGTTCAGGTTCAAATTCAAGTTCAAGTTCAAGTTCAAGTTCAAGTTCAAATTCAAATTCAAGCTCAATTTCCATCCCAAGCCCTAGCCCGACTTTAAGTATAATACCAAGTTCTGGTTCGGCTCTAAATTCAGGTTTGATCCCATTCTCGAATTCGATCCTAAGTATACTTCCCCCTCTAAGTTCATATTCGACTACACTGGTTGAAAGTTCAATTTTATCTCAGTCAAGTTTAGGTTCAACTTCAATATCAATATCAATATCAAGTTCAAAATCAAGTCTACATCAAGAGTCGTCATCTTATTCGGTCATGGCCGTTACAGCTCTCTCTAGTATGCTGATAGAAGATTCTCAGTCTAGATCAGCATCTGTGACAATTTTGTCTGGAATTAATGCTTTCAATTCTTCAGTATCCACCTCAACTGTTGAATCTACCAACATGTCGGCTCCGTACAATCAATCATCGATAATAGTGTCCAGTTCGAGTGAGATGCGTCCATCAATACTGCGAACAGCAGTTACTACCACCTTCAACTTCCAAATTACAGCCGTCGCAAATCCCCCCGTGAGTTTTCATGAATTACTCTCCATGAATGCACAGAATATCACATTGGTTGAAGCTGATGGGCCGTTATTCGAATTGATATTACCAGGTGGATTTTTAAAAATAAATAGCTTGTTTGTTCATGCAGATATGCAGTTCGGTATTTACCTTAGGGACGCTCCATTTGGAGGATGGCTGATTATCAGTGATCCTATTTTGGAGTTGGAAGATGTTGGGCACGATTTTTACGTCTGCCCTGAACAAGAAGTCCCCCTACAATTGGAAGCAGTTGGACCAGATTGTTTTCTAGGCGAGTTGCATATATATGAGATGCAAAGCTCTTCTGCTTCAATTCTAACACAACTGCCATCTATTGAACCCATCCCATCTAACTTTGAAAGAAGTTCTGATGAAGGTATTTCTCCAGAGACCTCTATGCTAGGAAGTATACCAACAAGGAGCAGAACTTCAAATGAAGTGACCACACTTGCGGAATGTCCAACACTATCAGACTGTCTTGTTGGTTCAATAAACTCAACTACAGTAGAACAGACAGTAGCAACAACGTATTGTCCGAAGCCAACAGCTCCAATATCTAATTCCGAAGCACACTTTACCAGCATCTTAACTTCGGTGGAAAGTCGAGCAGTGACAAGTGGAAACAACGCACAATTTTTTGATACGACACTAACTGTCGTCACTACTTATTTTCCTAGTAGGATGTCCACATGGGTTGTAACAGCATATACTTCATATGAGACCATTACCATTAAGCGATGTCCTGGAATAGTAACGAGCTGTCCTATAATAATAGGAGCCACACCTCATATAATCTATTCGCATCATCACTCGGATACTACAGCTCTAGTCGACAACGTTGTCAGTTCAAGAGTTGAAGGGAACACAAAAGCGAATGTTATTCCAGTAGGTACAAAAAATGTTGAAGCTGGCACAGGATTAAAAACTGATATGACTTTGGCAGATTCTGTTAACTCACTTGAACCACCCTTAGGGAGAAATGGCGAAACTCTTCGAACTGAAGTAACTAATGGAGTGCTGACAAGTCAAATTGCAGCTAATATGAATCCAAATGGACGAGTGACGGTCACTGAACAAATAAGCACTAGTCCCCTAACGACAAATGAACCCACAAAACACTATACCGAAGAACCTGTCATACCAGTGATAGCAAAAAATGCAGGTAAACTAATTGGTTTTTCACCAATAATCTTAGGAGTATCTATACTCTTAGTATTGTTTTGACTTCGATTAGTACTGGTTACAGTTTGATAGGTATCATAATTCTTTCAACTTCTTTTGTTCTTCTTCTTTGAGGCAAGTACATACATTCCGCATGTTATCGAAAATGGGTGGAAGGATATTTATGATATGATCATACATGTCGCTTTGCTGAATTGTAATAGTGTGCAAGAATCTTACTGATGCTTACAAGCTCAGAACATGCTCTTCCTTCATGAAGCTATTGATAGAGCACTTTTCAAATTATGGTTATTATTTATCTTTCCGCTATATTCTAAATAATGTAGATTCATCCTCCAAATTATTCATGTTAGAAGAGACCAACTGACAGTAAGTAAGCAATGATTGAATATAAGTACCACAATAGCATAGTATAATCTAAAAACAATTGGTTTAGCGTTAGCGTTTAGTACGACGACTTGACGAAAATCCAAACCGACAATTACAATTCGCATTTGCAACTGGAACCAAACTTCCTATTTCAGAAGTGCCCACGTTTCCGCTGCTAACAGTTGCATATTGCTAACGCATAGTTTGGCTTGCCAAGAAGCGAGATACATGAAGAATGCACACAGCATTATCCGATGCACTTTTGACGACAAACAATCAGGCACAAGGAGTTTCGCTGTTTTATTAGCTATTCCAATTGGCCTCTAGATGGCCCTTCAAAGCAAAAGGTAAATACATTGTCTACCAATTTTAGAAGTGAATTGAGTTTGAGATCGCTTCGTGAAATTGGAAGAAAAGCATATGGAAGTGAGTCGTTTTTGTCTTGGAAGTTTCGAATCACCCGTGTATAAAATGACAGCATTGCCTTCTACATTATGGTTACTCTACAACAATAGCATTATCACTGAAAATAAGTAATAAAACCAGCAGCTCAGCATTCAATAATATCAAAAAATGGTGTATATTTCAAAACTCATCAATAACGGGTTGTTGCTTGCCGGACAATCTGTGTTTCAGGATGTTGCAACTCCTCAACAGGCGTCTATAGAACAGTATAATATTATCCGTTATTTGGGTGGCTCAGCTCCTTATCTTCAAAGCCCAGGAAATGGTATATCCACGGACATCCCTGATCAATGTACTTTGGAGCAGGTACAGTTATTATCCAGACACGGGGAGAGATATCCTACTGTTAACAAAGGTAAAGACTTTGAGAAGGTCTTGGAGAAATTGAATGAACAGAAGAGCACATTCAAGGGCCCTCTTGCATTCTTGAACGACTACAAGTATTTTGTCAGTGATCCTACTCAATACGCTTTAGAAACAACCCCTGAAAACTCAGAAGGAACATACGCTGGTACTACCAACTTATTGAGACATGGCGCTTACTTCAGATCAAGATACAACGACTTGTTTAGCAGTAATGATACATTGCTTGTTTTCACTTCCAATTCCAATAGAGTACACCAATCAGCCGAATCGTTTGCTAGGGGGTTCTTAGGTGACCAATGGGAAGATGATAAAGTGAAGATTAACATTATCGCTGAAGATGCCAACAGTGGCGCCAATTCATTAACACCTGGTGACTCCTGCCACAAATATGACGAGGACGCCAATGAAACATTAGTCAAGACCTTCAATGAGGATTACTTGCAGAACATTTTAGACAGACTTAAGAAAGACAACAAGTATATTGGTATCAAGACTAAACATGTTAAGAATATGTTTGAATATTGTGCCTACGAAATCAATGTTAAAGGCTTTTCTCCATTTTGTGATATTTTCACCATTGAGGACTTCAACTACTATGGCTATGATAATGACTTGGATAAATATTACACTACTGGCCCAGGTAATAACTTAACCGCTACTATTGGTACAGTTATTCTTAATGCCTCTTTGTCTCTCTTGAAAGATGACAGCGCCAGCAACAAGATTTGGTTGTCTTTTACCCATGACACTGACATTGATCATTTCTTGAGCGCCTTAGGAATCTTCACTCCAAAGGAAGATTTGCCTCTTGGTTACATCGACTTCGAGAGGAGTTATATTCATGCATACATTGTTCCACAAGCTGCAAGAATTTACACTGAGAAGTTGAAGTGTGGGGATGATAGTTACATCCGATATGTTATTAATGACTCTGTTAAGCCAATTCCAGAGTGTTCTTCTGGTCCTGGCTTCTCCTGTAAATTTGAAGATTTCGAAACTTACGTAGAGCTGAGGTTGAACGGTCGTGATTTTGCAACACAATGTGGTCTCCCAAGTAATGTTACACAGGAGTTGACCTTTTACTGGGACTATAACACTACCAACTACGACGCTGATCTCAAAATTTGAGATTGACTTCGGTAAAAAATTTGTTTTCACTTTTTCTTATGATAGATATCTAAATAGACAAGTACATTAAATGGCATGTCAATCAATTCGTAGACAATGCATATATCTGCCAATATCTGGGTTTACTATTGTTAATAGTGGTCAGAGTCACGATTTTAGGAATTGCTTTTCACAGAAGGCTTTTGAGGGCAGACTAATACGAATCGTTTATTAGTTTACGATCACCTCGACTGAGTGCCAAGCCTGGGAGCTAAAAATCCAATATATTAATATATTGGCATCGTGGTTTAATAGACCATAAATTGACCCCTATCCAATTTACGACGGTGATCTATATTATTCATTTCCGGTCCATTGCCAATTGCAGCAAAAGAGTGACATTAAGCTGCAACCGTGGCTCAACTTTGTACAGAGCGGAATGCCTACCGAGGAGCGGACTGCTTTCCGTACCTGTTAAAAATGCGAAAGGGGAAATAATAACCTACATCAATAATACTTCATTCTGTACAGATAGCCTACACGTGGGGAAGCAGGCTCAAAGTAGCAACCAGGTTAACCAATTTGGAACAACAATGGAGAGGACCACACGTTCTGATAATGGGGAGAGGTTGGTATTTTGCAGCAAGGTGACTGAAGGTGCGTAATATGCGGTTAATTGGAGCCTTGTTGGTTACTCTTGGTACTCAATTGATTCAATAACGTTGGGGAATGGCACACCTGTCGTCGAATGGGGAACAGTCCGGGAGTTTGCAACCGCCTAAACGTGAATTATTATACTATTCAAAAGTATAAATAGCCAAGACATTCCCATATACCAAGAATCTAGTTTTAGACATTTAGATCTGTCAGAGAACTAAATAGCTAAATTGGGAAATCATGGTCGCTGCTTCTAAGTTACTTAACGGAGGTCTCTTGTTGGTTGGACAACAAGCATTCCAAGACCTTGCCTCTCCACAACAGGCTGCTGTAGAGCAGTACAATGTTGTCAAATTTTTGGGTGGTTCTGCTCCTTACATCCAAAGAAACGGTTTCGGAATTTCTACTGATCTTCCCGATCAATGTACTTACGAGCAGGTTCAGTTGTTCCACAGACATGGTGAACGTTATCCTGCTAAATCTGACGGTGCTAACTTCGAACCAATCTACAAAAAATTCACCAGCTACAATGGTACATTCAAGGGACAATTAGCATTCCTCAACGACTACACTTACTTTGTACCAAACCCAGCTCTTTATGAAAAAGAGACTACCCCACAAAACTCTGAAGGTTTGTACTCGGGTACCACCAATGCCTTAAGAAATGGTGCTCAATTCAGAGCTCAGTACAATTCCTTGTACAATGAGAACTCCACTGAGCCTTTGCCAATTTTCTCTTCTAACTCGGGCAGATGTTACCAAACTTCTAATTTCTTTGCCAGGGGTTTCTTGGGAGACGACTTTGACGAGGGCGAGAATGTAGTTTTCAACATTATCAGCGAAGACGCTTCCTCCGGTGCCAACTCTTTGACTCCAAGAGTTGCTTGTAATGCTTACAACTCCAGTTTGCACAGCAACATCGTCAGCAAGTACAACACATCTTACTTGAATACCATCCAACAAAGATTGGTTAAGCCTAACCCAGGTTTGAATTTGACCAGTACCGACGTCAGTTACTTGTTCTCTTGGTGTGCTTACGAACTTAATGTCAGAGGTGCTTCTCCCTTCTGTGACCTTTTCACTAACGAAGAATTCATTAAAAACTCTTACCACACCGATCTCTCTGATTATTACTCGAATGGTCCAGGTAACAACATGACTGCTGTCGTCGGTTCTACCTTGTTAAACGCTTCTTTGACATTATTGCAGGATGACACTGCTGAAAACAAAATCTGGATTTCCTTCTCTCACGACACTGACTTGGAAATCTTCCATAGTGCTTTAGGAATCTTAGAGCCAACTGAAGACTTGCCAACCGATTACGTCCCATTTCCAAGTCCTTACGTTCACTCTTCTATTGTTCCACAAGGTGCTAGAATTGTCACTGAAAAGTTGAACTGTGGTGGAACTTCTTACGTTAGATACATTATTAACGACTCTGTTGTTCCAATTCCAAAGTGCTCCGACGGTCCAGGATTCTCTTGTGAATTCTCCCAGTACGAGGAGTACATCAGCAACAGAATTGGTAAGTTCAACTATGCTGAGCAATGTGACCTTGATGACAACGTCCCTTCAGATGTTACCTTCTACTGGGATTACGACACCGTCACCTACAACGCCACCCTTGGTGACTTCTAATATTGTTGCAAAATTACCTTTTTCCTTCTCCGTTAAGTTTTATAGTTGATTTCGTTTAAATACCCATTATTATGTGTTCTTAATAAAAAAGTTGTTTCATTTAGATCATAAAATTTTTAATATTTCAAGTCCAGTAGTACATTCAGTATCTAATGAATAAGACTACAATAAGTTTTAAATAATTAAATGTATTATATGACGATCCCGGTATAATAAGTAAAGTAAAAATGGGGTAAATCAGAAGTAGAATTGAAATGTTAGACTTGAGCTCCTGTTTATTTACCAAAAGCAGACTTAATTGAAGTAACGGCTTCTAAGTTGTTGTCGTCGTTAATTCCACCATGGTTAAACACGCTTCTTGGAGTATCACGTTCCAAGGCTTCTCTGATAAGTCTTTCTTCCTCCATTTCCTTGTGCAAGTTTCTGAATTGAATGACGAATAAGACAGCAGCAACAACAGTACCAATGGCGATTCCGGCAAATGGCCAGATCAAGTAAGGGTCGACCAATGCAGGAGTGATAGCTTGTGAGAGGGCAGCAGAGATAGCAGATGTGAACAAGAACAAAGCCATAACAAGACCCTTCATGTGTGGTGGAGAACGAGTGTAGGCTAATTCATAAGCTGTAGTCATAGCAAAACATTCACCTGCAGCAGAAAGAATGTAAACAGAAACATCTTGCCAAGCAGAAATTGGAGAAACGGTGTCACAAGTAGTTGCTTGGTATCCGCAAGCAGAGGTGGTGTAAATCTTGTATTGAATGACTGCACCGGCAACTTGAGAGGCAGCGACCAAGATGAAACCCACGAAGATTCTCCACACTGGAAGGAAGTTAATCTTATACTTTCTTAAAGTTGGGTAAATAATGTAATCAAGAATAGGAATCAAGATAATAATAGTCAAAGGGTTGAAGTTATTGAACAAATCGTTTGGAACACCATTAAGTGACATGGCACCAGCTTGCGAAGTTTCGACGGAACCAATACCACTGTCAGCCAAGTTGAAGACTGGGAAATAAATGAAAATCTTACACGAGTTGACAGTTTGCTTAATATCCAACACCCACTGGTCGTCCCAAGTAATTGGACTTTGCTTCTTCTCGTTGTAATATTGTCTTCCTCTCTCCAACATTCTCGATGGTTTAGCGTATTCCCACAATTCACCCTCTCTGTATCTGCTAATCCAGTTCTTGGAGAAGGTAACTCTTGTAACCCTCCAGGCGTTCTCAAGAACACTACCCTTTGGCTCATCTCTGACTAACTTGTTTTGTAAGAAAATCAAAACAACTGGCAAGAATAAATACATGATAATTGGAACGAAGAAAGCTAACCAGAAACCGACATCTCTCTCACAGTAAGAGGTAGCCAATTGGAAGAAAGCTCCGATGTTAATAGACCAGTAGAAAATCAAAGTCATTCTTTCTAATGTCTTTTGACGATCAACAATCACATGTTCACCAGATGGCAAAACCTTGACGACATCAGTCTTTTCTAAGTATTGGTCCATAAGAAGAGGTAACAAGTTTGGCTTGATGAAACCTGTACCAAAGGAAAGGGTAATAATAGCAATAATGGTAGGAGCCAAAGCAGCTTTACCGTGAGAAAGAACGGAAGGAAGAGCAGCAATAACGAATAAAATGTGTGAAATACCACCGAGAATAACACCAATCCAGATAGCCTTGAATTTTCCGATTTTAGTATCGGCAACGAAACCACCATACAAAGGAACACAGTAAGCAAGGAAAGTAAGCAAAAGACTGAGAGCGTTAGCAGCTTGAAGACCTTGATCTAAAGCACCGGCACTCTCGTTACCAGACTTGCTGGCAGGAGCACCCCAACCGTGTGGAGAGTCCTTTGGCATTGGTCTTTGAATGAAATTAGTCATAATACCAGTGACAGAGTAGTAAGAAGCTCTTTCGGCTAACTCACACAAACAAATTAAGTAAGAAGCATAAGAAGCTCTTCCTAAAATTCTTCTAAGATTGGCAGCTTCAGCATTAGTTGGAACTCTCAAACCCTTTGGGTTGTGCTCGTCAACGAAATGGGTAGAGTAGTTATTTGGGTCATTGTAGTCGTAGTCTTCATCGGAAGACACTTCACGAGAAATGTCATCGACGGCAATGACGTTCTTTTCGTCGAGGTACTGAGTACCTGCTTCTTCTCTCTTTTCAGCCATGCTTCTGTTAGAAATGTTACTGAGGATAACTGAAATTCAATTTAAAAATCGAGGATCTGAGTATCCTTATATATGCCAGGGGAGCTCAAAATCCAACGATAGTCCCAAAGACCAAACCCCCAAAATGATTGGGCTAGTGCAGATGAAGCCGTCCCACTCTGACGATAAAACGTCTCCACCCCCAGCACCTACGGTGGAGATTGCAATTGCCATCTGATAATGCCTGCACACTGGTAAATACTGCAAAATAGATTATGGCACTTTTACCGATAAAGTATTAGCTATTGCGCGATAACACAATTATCATCAGTAGGGAAAAAGAAAATATTTGAAAAAATTTGACGTTAACTATGGTACGGCACCAAAAATATGATTTCAAGTCGCAGTTTTTTGGGGGACTGATAAAATAACCACTGTGTGCGTAGATACAGTGGTGTGTTTTATGATATGACTAGGAAAGTGAATGATGTCACGAGTGTCAGCTGTGCTGAAGTAGCCGTCAACTGACGTTTGCCCAGAATTTTAGCATACGAAGTCTTGGGGTTCTGTCAACTTAGATTTCTTGTCCATGTTAATGACCGCAGTGGATCTGCAAATTCTTGGTAAGGAACCTTTACCCCCTTGACGTATTTTCAGAAGAAGAACGAGGCTCGGTGCAGGAAGAATGTGTTTGCCACAAAGGAAATTCATGTCGTGGGCTTGAATGTCCACCGTATGGATTATCCTATTGAGGCGATACCAAGTGCAGATGGCCCGCGCGGGTGAGCTACCAGAGTTCTGGCCCCGATAACAAAAAAGTCCAATGAGGACTTCTATAATGACGCAACAGTACCGATTGCCCTTTGACAAATGCAAGTAATTCTAGCCAGCAGGTTCCTAAGAAACCCGAAAGCAATTTCAGTTGTGCTGCCTGGGTTTTGCATTTTCGGCGATTTGTGTAGGAAGTCCACAGTGCGGAGGAGCTCGCTGAAAAAAGGAGCGTCAGCATGGCAGCACAATCTGCTTTATCTAACCAAAATGCCGTAGTACGTGAAGGAGGCTACCCTTAGGATGAACAATGCCACTGAGGCAAGCCTGAAGGCTAACAAAGCCTCTCCGCATATGGGTGAATTTACGTTACTACTTGCTACGATTAGGGTTTGGTTTATCAAATAGATAGGTTACATCATTACATTCTTCCCGCCCTAAAATCATAATCTTATCAAAAACGTTCATAAAAAGCAATCACATACATAAAATTCAGATATGTTGCCTCGTCTGCAGCTTACCATCATTGACATGCGATGTGCTATATTAGATTAACGTTCCTTTTTTGCGTTAGGTAGTGGCGTGAAGGTCAATACTGACATCTAAAACCTTCGTACTCAGAAATTTACGACGTTGTAACTGTGGCACTCAAGCGCCGTTTGATCTGAAAAGTGAAAAAACATTTCTTTACAGATATCATAGTAGTGCAGTGCATTTCTTTTTATCGGTTCTTCCTGGCGGAAAAATATGAGATTATTTTCTAGGGATTTATTCTTTTTCCACGGACTTTTTTGAGTCCTTTTCTTGGACTGGCAAAGTGAACGGCATTGTGAGTAAGGACGTCATGTGGTCAGTCTTTGTACACTTTCTTTGAGCTGTGGATTACTCTTTTAAGATTGGATCGTGCACCTTTGGTCTGATATGGAAAGCCTCTGCTGTGCAACGGCCAATGCATGCACCAATGAAAATTTATAGTTTTGAAGAGGATGAACAATCTGAAACTTGGTTTGAAAAGGCATTTCATCTGGGGTATCTTTGTCTTTTTTTTCGCTACGCACAGCTTATGACGTTATAATGACATATTTGGGATCTACAAGGGCGCCAACGTAAGAGCACCACCCACATTAAAATACGACGTTACAATATTTTGTATTTAGGCCTATGTGGTTGGTTATACGCTTTTCTTCATTTACTATAAAACCACTGCAATTTACGTGGTATTGGTCTAAATGGACTAAGGCTTGAAGACAACTCTTCCCTCATACTCTCCATTCTTCAACTTAATTATCCATTCAGGCAAATCCCGCAATGGAGCTTCCCGGACCTTTGGTTTGACCTTTCCTTGACTGGCCAATTCAAAGCTTTCCTTCAAGTCAGTAGCGGTTCCCCAGAAACTTCCTAAAATATTAATTTCCCGGAGAGCTAAGTCCCCTAAATTAAATGATAGCCGGGCAGATCCCAAACCTACTGGGACAATAACTCCCTTCGGCTTCACATACTTCTGACAACTGTCAAAAGTAGCTTGCACTCCGACTAAGTCAATAGCTACATCAAAAGATCCGGGTTCCACGTCTTCCGGAATTTTGGTGTAATAGGCATCTGCACCAACTGACTTTGCGACTTCTAGGGCTTTTTCTTTTTTATCGATGACGGTAACCTTAGCACCAAATGCCTTAGCAATTTGAATTGCATTGACTCCTAAACCACCAGCTCCAAAGAATAGGACATTGGAACTGGGGCGAACTCCAGCTAATTTAAGCGCATGGTATGGCGTTAAAACGGCATCTGTAATTGCTGCTGCATCTGCCAGATCCACGTTATCCGGGATTTTGACCAAGTTACGTGGACGCAGAACTAAAAGATACTGCTGGTATCCACCATCTACTCCTAAACCGAACCACTTTCCCGCTGAGTGAGGGCAATCGTTTTCAAAACCTGTACGACAGGTTGTACAGTCTCCACAGGGGTTAGGGCCGACTGCAGCGACACGATCATTGAGTTCAAACAAAGTGACCTTGGAGCCCTTTTTGACGATTGTACCTGCAATCTCATGGCCCATGACATAGTTGTCACCAACGGCTAAACCATCATAAATGATATGGAGATCCGAATGGCATAATCCGACGGCATCCACTTTCAAGAGAACTTCGTCGTCGCTTGGTTCCGCTACCGGAATGTCTTCTTTGAGGTTCAATCCGTTTGCTAGTGTGTACACGAATCCGTACTGGGTCTTAGGGATTGACATTTTTGCAAATATGTTAATAAGTATTTACTTCTGTATATTACTGGTGGGGGTCAGAACTGGAAAGCCCAATTGCACTAGAATTTACCCCATTTATATAGAACTTAACAAGACTGTCTTCCTATTTGGTACACTATCCCTAATCCTCGGGGCCTAAAAAATATTTGCAATAAGTAGCCTGATTACTATTTGCGCTTTACTTGTACTCCACACTAAGTCCCGTACTCCAGGAACAAGAAAATCCTATTCACATGACGGACCAATGTGCAGCTGTAGACTCTCCCCATAGAGAGTATTCTGGTCATCATATATCTGTTTTGGCTCGTCTCTTCTCTCCCTGGTAAAGTCTCCTGTTTCCTCAGGTTGCATCCCCCGGATTGATGACTGCAGAGAGTGACGAGTGATAGATTATCAAACAAGTGCAGGAAAGAGATCCTCTCGGAGTACAAGGATGCTACAACATACCATACTGCTGGGTGAAAATGTTAATATAAAGCTTACATGATACTAGATAGTAAGGGTGGAAACGAGCATCCCTGCGCCTCTGCATTGGGTAAAGTTGTACGGAATTTTTTGTTGTTTTGATGTGGGGTATAGAGACTTAAACATGAAGTGGTGGTCTTCGGTGAATAGCCGGGTAGTGGGCTGTATCTTTAACTGGTAGCGTGGGGGTTACACCCATGGGTACGTTTTCGGTGAGGAGAAGATGAATAAATAAAGACCTCGAAAGCCGACTAGAAGCCTTAGTCAGACGATAGGGGCGTTCCGTCTTCAAAGTAATCCTACAGTGAATTGAGGAGAATTGTTGTTTATGCTGGAGTTTATGCATATCGTCCCAGAAAGGAGATTGTGGGGTCTCTTCAATTACTTGGAATACATGGAGTGATGAGCACTACGATTATGCATTTCCCTCTTCTATGAGCTTATACCAACTCAATTACATATTAGAAAAGCTTTTAATGCTAACCTCTACAAATTATGATACTAATTCATTATTATACGCCGTCAATATGAAAGCAAAGTTTTAAAAAAAATGTGACAAAATATTTCAAAATCTTATAAATATGTACTGAAACGACCGAATTCTTTCACATTATTCGGAAACCCAACAAATACTCCGAATGCTATTATTGGACTATTGTCATTCTAGAGAGGATACGACATTCCCTTGACCTAGATGTTGTTTTACAACTCCTATTGCACATTCCGGATCCACTTCCACATTGTTGTAGATGCAGTATACCTTTCATAGGAATTGACCATTTAGAGGTGCTGAAAGTCATATGATAGAAACCACCTGACAAAGATCGCCTGCAACCCATCAGCTGATGTCTTTACACCATCGTCTCGTCTCGTATTGCCATCGCATTTCTTAACCAATTATGGCCCTTTAATACCTAAGCGGCGTACCTGCTACCACTGTTGGCGCTAGCGGTCCGCTGCGATGCCGGGGTTTGCGCTAGCCGTTGAGCCATTTGTTGTCCAAAACCCATTTCTACTCCAACAACAACATCAACAAACAAACACATACTAAAACCACACATGCAAACGCTATCCGCCATTATTTACCCATTGGTCAAGCTGTGCAACGTCCTGATCGGACTGCCCAGACCCCATCTTCTCTAGCTATTACTCTATTCAGAGTCCATCTATTTCACCTGCTACCCCAGAAACTTTATTTGGTCCAATTTCGGCCTGTGCGATTTTGCTCGCACTGATCGTCACTAAATCCTCTCACTAAATCCTCAACAACTCCACCCACCATACCGGAAATAGCCCGAGAAATGAATCATCATGTTTCGCAGTTTGAGCCGCACCGCACCAAAATTTTCTCCTCTCGCATAACCAGAGTATTATTAGCATTCAAAATTTTCAACGTATACGTCTTTTCTTCAAGTACAAGTATAGCTCGCTAGCACCGTTTCTCAGGTTGAAATTTCGTTGGTAAACCCAATCTGAAAGTCCACGCTAGAATCCGTGTTTCTCTCTTCCTGTTCGCCGTAAAAACTCCAAAAAAAACACTGTACCAGCTATGGAATCTCTTACCAGAGCCTCTATGGCCGTTTGTCCTTTCGTCAAGGCTTCTTCCACCCAAAGTTTGCGTCAAATTAGCAGAACTTCAGGTGCTTTGGCAAACCAGGCCCGCCAATGTCCCTTCATGAGCGGTGCCTTGAAGGCCCAGGAGAGAACCTACTCTTCCGCCTCTCGTCCAGCCAGAGCCACTGCCTCTACCACTACCCCACCATCCACCGCTTCAACTCCTTATTCTTTCAAGGGCGAGAACCTTGCTAGCAGCAAGGTCGATCTCTCTTCCAACGAGTCGTCTTTTGACTACAATGGTTATTTGAACAACGATCTCAACAAAAAGAGAGAAGACAAGTCTTACCGTTTCTTCAACAACATCAACCGTTTGGCCAAGGAGTTTCCTGAAGCCCATCGTAGTGCTGAAGAAGACAAGGTCACTGTTTGGTGTTCTAACGATTACCTCGGAATGGGTAAAAATGAAGCAACTTTGACTGAAATGAAGCGTGTCTTGGAGAAGTACGGTTCTGGTGCTGGTGGTACTAGAAACATTGCAGGCCATAACCGTCATTCCATCAAATTGGAATCTGAGCTTGCGGCGTTGCACAAACACGAAGCTGCTTTAGTGTTCTCATCTTGTTTTGTTGCCAATGATGCCGTGTTGTCACTTTTTGGCCAAAAAATTAAGGATTTAGTCATCTTCTCCGACGTTTTGAACCATGCTTCCATGATTCAAGGTATTAGGAACTCCAGAGCTAGAAAGGAGATTTTCAAGCATAATAATTTGGCTGATTTAGAAGCCAAGTTGGCTAAGTACCCTAAGTCCACCCCTAAGTTGATCGCTTTCGAGTCCGTCTACTCTATGTGTGGATCCATTGCTCCAATTGAGGCCATCTGTGACTTGGCCGAAAAGTACGGTGCCTTGACCTTCTTGGATGAAGTTCATGCCGTTGGCATGTATGGACCACATGGTGCTGGTGTTGCTGAGCATTTGGAATTCGATGCCCACTTAAAGGCTGGTATTGAACAACCAAACTTCCAGACCATCATGAATAGAGTTGACATGGTCACTGGTACTTTAGGTAAAGCATTTGGTACTGTGGGTGGTTATGTAACCGGTAAGGCTAACATGATCGACTGGTTCAGATCTTACGCGCCAGGTTTCATCTTCACTACTTCGTTGCCTCCTGCCATCATGGCAGGTTCCAGTGCTGCAGTTAGATACCAGAGAGCTACTTTGCAAGACCGTGTTGCACAACATAAGAACACTCTTGCTGTCAAGACTAGCTTACTTGATTTGGGACTTCCTGTTATGCCTAATCCATCTCACATCGTCCCAGTTTTGGTTGGTAATGCTGCTGATGCAAAGAAGGCTTCTGACTTGTTATTAGAGAAGCATAAAATCTACGTCCAGGCCATCAATTTCCCAACTGTGCCAATTGGTGAGGAGAGATTGAGAATTACTCCTACTCCAGGTCACGGTCCTGAGATTTCCAGAAAATTGGTTGAAGCTGTCGATTCAGTATTCGAAGAATTGAACTTGAACAGAGTCAAGGACTGGAAGAGACAAGGTGGTTTGTGTGGCGTTGGTGACAACACTGTTGAAAAGGTTGAGCACATTTGGACTGCAGAGCAATTGTCCTTGACGGATGCGGACTTGAACCCTAACGTTAAGAACCCAGAAATCTCCCCAATCGGAGTTTCCTCTGGTGTTGCCTACTGAAGCATTGGAACTTGTTTCGAGGTCCATGTTTTGAGAGGTTTGATTTTTTAATGCCAGAAGCGGTATCTTTTTTTAGATCCGATCCGAATGTGACGTCCTACTGCGAAACAAACGCCACTGGGAGTTCTCTTTATGTTGCCTGGAGCTCTATTTCAGTTTTATATTGATAGCCTTAACTATGACGATCTATTCTTACTTTTATCCACTGTAGTAATGTAGAGAGCTCTCTCTATCCTCAATTTTCACATTTCCAAGTAAAAATCTACAACTGCCCCACCATGGGAGCTAACTCATCTTCATTAAGAATACCTCTGCAAAAAATCCTAATGATCCACCACTACTTCTCTCATTATTCTTCGTTACAAGCCCTTTACTGGCTGCGAATTTTGACAGCGCTCCCAATTGTATTTTGCGAGCGTGTAGTTACACAAAATCTAGCGGCTACAAAAACAAAAACGTAAACAATTCAGTTCTTCACTAATTTAATTGTATGGTTGATTGAGTATAGAATAGTGGTATTTGTAGTTATAGAGATAGCCATAGTCATCTTCATTGTTACAGTCACGCCATAGTGAACACCGTAAAATTAGTTGTATTCACTCGCAACGAAAAAGAATATAATGGCTCTAGATAGAAGTCAACTCATAAAGGTCTATAGTAACAGACTAGTTAAATCATTGGTTCCAGCAGAGTTCGGCGAGGAGTTCATACAAAGCGTTACCAGCGATCTTCTACATTCAATCGCTACGAATAGAAACAGTGGAAATAGCTTTTCTGCTTCACAGAATGACATCCACCAAATCACTGATCGCTATAAGACGCTCTTCTTGAGTCACGGAGCAAAATCACAATGGGTGACATTCCAGCGCATAATAGAAGCATTGGGCAAGTTGAAGTCCGTAGACCAAATCAGCAATTATTTGCTATTCTTGGATGTTTTACAGAATGGTGATAGGTTTCAGCCTCAATCTACCTTTGTAAGTGAACGGTTTAATGCCCCAATCGCCCCATCACCGAGAAGAGTCGTATCACAGTTCAGTAACAAGTCATATACCAGCAATTCTGGCCAAATCCAACAACTGCAGAGTTTTGACCATCTCCAGTCTTCACCATACAAAGACAGTCCTAGTGGACGTAACTGGACTAACGATGTCCCCTTGTCTCAATTAATAGAACCATACTACGAAACATTATCAGAGGAGTCAATCTTACCATATTTATCGTATACATTACTCGGACTAGACTCAAAGCTATTGTCTTTTCAAACGAATAAAGAAATAGAGATCCCAAGGGCTGTAAATAATAGCTACACTGGCTTATTGTTCAGTATACTAGAATGTGCATTACTATACAAGAACCTAACTATATCGGTTGAATCAAAAATGGGTAAATTAAATTCTCCCATCAAAACAGCATATTTGAGAGTACTCGAACATTATTTAAACTTATATGTGAAAGACATTAATCTGATTTTCAGCGTCCAGCCATCTTCATTAATAGGAGTTTACAATTCCATCTTTGGGTGGATACCGAGACTTCGGTTGTTCTATTCACTAGTGCTAGAATTAGACAATTTAAATGGATTCGATTTTTTGTCTAAAGTATACGGAATAACGAAATTCGGTGACTTAAAAATAAGGGAATTGAGTGAAGCGATTTTTTTCGATATATCAAAGCCATATTACGAGATATTAGAGAACTGGATAATAAGTGGAGAACTCATTGACAATAGTAATGAATTTTTCATCAAATTCGATTTAGCTAAGAACGATTTTAACGACATCATTAACTTCTTGCCGTCAAGAGTGCCGCCATTTATAAGTAAGCAACTGAGTCAGAAAATCTTTCAAATTGGAAAATCTCTTATTTTCTTATCGAAGTATTGCAAGGAACTCAAATGGATTAATAGCTACACACGCAAGTACTCCAAAGAGATTTTTGAAAATAACCATGGTCTACAATCAATGTCAATTAATGAGATCATTGAGGTAGTGAATGCTCAGTATGATGAAATAATGAACTACATTACTGTAATCTTACAAGGACCTAAAAACGAACTATACACTCACTTGGTTAATTTCAAGAAAGTTTACTTCACTGACAATAACGATTTCATAGATACTATAATATTGAAGGGTGTTGGTGTTTTTGATGAGTCGTCGACCAACATTTCATCCACCTACCTATCACAAGTTATGAGTGAATCTATAAACTGCTCCTCAATGCAGCATTTCAAGAACAACAATAGATTGGATGCAAGAGTTTTGAACCCTCTGCATGGAAATATAGGATGGGAAGTCTTTACAGTGGAGTACAGAATAGATGATCTCCCTATCAATTACTTACTTGAGCCTCATATGATTCAATACTTGAAGATGTTCAACTTTCTATGGAGAATAAAACATCTACAATATCTCTTAAATGAAAATTTTGTTGGTGCCAGCAATTTGCGCAAGAGTGAATTGAGAAATATTCAGCAGAAGTATCGCAAGATACATAATTCCTGGAATCGACTGAATAGAAGAGAAAGAAAGATAGTATGGGTGACTAAAGCATTCAATACAACAAACTTAATTCGTAGCCATTTACTGAAATTTTTGAATTCGCTTGTTAGCTTTATTTCATACGATGTAATAGAAGATAGCTTTCAAAAATGTGTCAACAAGAAGTTATTCAAATCAAGTATCCCTGGAGAACAAGATGATGAAAATAGTCTGTTGAGTTTGTTGAACAGTTTAAACCCATCCTTCATCAAATCATTCACGAGAGAAATCAATAAAACTAATCAAGTGGAACACAACATGAATCAATTGACCATTGACGAGTTGATCAGAGTGCATGAGACATACTTGAAGAAGATAATAGACTTCAAGCTTCTCAATGAGCAAAGTATAGGAAAAACCACTCAATCGAGCTATATTGCCCAAATATACCAGATCTTGCAAACAATATTCAAGTTCATCTCCAGTTCCCAAGAATTTCACAATTTGATTGTCAACTACGTGTTGATACTTAATTTAGAAGAGAACGAGGAGGGATTGGAAGAGAACACGATATCACAAATAGATAACGACCTAGAGGATATAGAGCGCACATTACTGGCCGTTATCGATAGGATCTACAAGCAGATATACTTAGGAGAATTCAAAATGCAGGTGCAAGACTTTGTTCAAGACCTCAGAACCGATTTCGAGTTAAGAGAATTAAGCAAACTCTTCTGAAACTATGGTATTTGTCAGATGTCAGCTAAACTCCAGGTCACAATCAAAATAATATAATTGGTTTAGCAAGTAAATACGTAAATGAACAGTAAAAAATAATGAAGTCCGAAATTAGAGCATAATCAAGAAAAGTATAATTGAGGCGAGTGGGCCCGGCGGGTCAGGCTTGTACCTTGAACCAATGCCATGTAAAAGATGTAGTTTGAGTGATCTATATTATGCTGGAACACGTCAAATACAGGTGCGTTGCAACCCCGAGAAGCAGAATAACCGTTGGACAGATTCCAACCGTTTCACTTTGCACCACACTGACATATACAAAGTAAAAAGTGCTTCCCGGTGGTTTTTAAATCCTCGGTAATAGATGCGCATCCGGCGGTGCAACGCAGTAAAAAAAATCATCTGCCCCACAAAAGTTTCATTGGGACGATAACCTTAACAGTGAGAAAAAAATATGCTCGGTATGAACAGATCTGATCTAATGAAAAACGACACACACCACAGACACATGACTATAGCCATATGAAACTAGGCAGTGCCATTGGCTAGCAAAAATGGTAAAAGCATCCTAACTCTGGGGCTGAAAAGTCATGCTAGATTCGGAGCTTCGTACCATCTTTCTCGTCGTAAATGTGGTACAATTCTATTATTATCTTCTCTCTCCTAACATTGTCTCATTCTGTCTTGTCTCGTCACTACACATTTTTTCCTGATATTTCCTCGGACTTTCTGATGGTTCCTGTTGCAGTCGCGGTGTGCGCACGACTGTTGGTCGGTCCATTTCTTTTTTCGGTAGCCAATCTTACCACTATAAGAATAATTGCATTCCCCCAGATTGCTAAGTCGGTGGAATTGGAAATTTCCCCAGTGAGCTTCAGATTCGTTGGTCCCTTCCTTATTATTTATTAGACAATTCCACAACTCAACAATACAATGGCGGAAGAAGTTGACAGCTTGTTAGTCGACAACGTGAAGTCGTTTGCTTCCGGTGGTTTCGGTGGTATTTGGTAAGTACCGAGCGAGAAAAGAGACTGTGAAATTTCCAGATGTTAAGGGCCTCTAAAGCCTGAGAGTGTCTGTTTCACAGAATTTTGGATGAAAAATGTCAAATAAGTAGTGAAAAATCGATTACTAACGCTTCTAGTGCCGTCTTGACTGGTCACCCATTCGATTTGGTAAAGGTCCGTTTGCAGACTGGTATGTACCAATCGGCAGTGCAATGTGTAAAGCAAACTGTTGTTAAGGATGGTTTGTTTGGTCTCTACAGAGGTGTATTGCCACCACTTTTGGGTGTCACTCCTATGTTCGCCGTCTCTTTCTGGGGTTACGACGTCGGTAAGAAGATTGTCGGCTCTTACACTGGAAAGACCAGTGATCAATTCACCATTGCCAACATCTCCACCGCTGGTTTCATTTCTGCCGTTCCAACCACTCTTGTTGCTGCTCCATTCGAGAGAATTAAGGTCATGATGCAAATCCAAGAAGGTACCAAGAGTACTTCTATGGGTTCTGTCGTCAAGGAAATGTACAGAACCGGTGGTATCAGATCGATCTTCAAGGGATCTGCTGCTACCTTGGCCAGAGATGGTCCAGGTTCTGCTTTGTACTTTGCTACCTACGAATACTTGAAAGAGAGATTGTCCACTCCTGGTGAGAGCATGTCTTTAATCGCCATTTCCACAGCTGGTGGTTTCGCTGGTGTTTCCATGTGGTTGGGTGTTTTCCCAATCGACACCATCAAGTCCACCCAGCAATCGTCCAATGTCAGTGTCTCTATTCTCCAAACCACAAAGAATATCTACGCCAAGGGAGGTGTTAAGGCCTTCTTCCCAGGTGTGGGCCCTGCTTTGGCCAGATCTTTCCCAGCCAACGCTGCTACTTTCGTCGGTGTTGAATTAGCCAGAGATTTCCTTGACAAGCTTGTCTAGAGCTTTACTTGAGGTACACAATTAGTACGCCGGTGCCCAAATACTTGGGCCCTAGTCTTTATTCCAGGTTGATTTTGTTTTCAATTCCTCAGTGAGTTTCGCAGCCATTGGATGCCACCGAATGCTCAGAAGCTAATAACTATTCCAGATAGTGGTGTTCTGCGATCTCATTTCATATATATATTGTTTATTACATAGTGTTATTCTCGCAAATAAAAGTTCTGAAGAGTAGGTCATTCAACTTCTGTTGTAGGATACATTAGGTTCTGGTATTAAAGTCTCAATTAATTGCATACTAATAGATTTTTGCCTCACTTAGACAGTCTAATAAAGGACTAATAATATGCTCATTGATCCATGAATATCCCACCAATTAACCCCCTTTCCAACAATTTCTTTCATTTTTCGTCATACCGACTTGTAACATTATCTATATATAAACTACCAAAAACACAATCGAAACATCCAAAATACCAAGAAATCTCAATATTGTATATCCTACAACTAAGCCTGCCCCATACATTATCACTCAGCCAAGCTCCTAACAAATACTCTTTTTTTCTCCCATACAAACTCGCTCACTCTAAAAGTTTGCAGCATTCACAGCGTATAATCCAGGTCGTGCGCGTGTTCCAATTTCTGAACAACCTCAATTAATTGAATCCTTGAACAATAACGATAAGCGGCTATATATGAGTTGTCTCTCCGTCGAACATCACATCGTCACATACATCCACACGCATAAGTACCACGATGCCTTTGTCCGAAGAACAAGTAAGTAGCGCTGGGCCTTTTTTGGGAGCAATTGATGGCGAATTCATCGATATCCGTCAAGGATGAGTGAGCATCTACTAACCATGTTGTCTAGGTGAAATCCGAGCTCTCCAAGATGCAAGCCTTCATCGAGAAGGAAGCCAAGGAGAAGGCTAAGGAAATCAGATTGAAGGCTGACGAAGAGTACGAAATCGAGAAGGCATCAATTGTCAGATCGGAAACTGCCGCCATTGACTCTACCTACGAGCAGAAGTTGAAGAAGGCTTCTTTGGCTCAGCAGATTACCAAGTCTACCATCGCCAACAAGACGAGATTGAGAATCTTGGCTACCAAAGAGGAGGTGTTAAACGAGATTTTTGATGAGGCCCAAAAGGAATTGAAGAAAATCACCGCTTCCAAGAACGATTACAAGCCGGTATTGGTTGGTTTGATTGAAGAGGGTGTATTGGCATTGTTGGAAGAAAAGGTGACCATCAGAGTCAGAGAAGCCGATGTCGAGTTGGCAAAGGAGGCCTCTAAAGAAGCTGCCAAGAACTTCGAAGACAAGGCCAAGTTCGCTGTTGAAATCGCTATCGATGAGACCAACTTTTTGAGTAAGGACATTGCCGGTGGTGTCGTTGCTGTCAACGGTACTGGAAAGATTGAGGTCAACAATACCTTAGAAGAGAGATTAAAGATCTTGTCGCAAGAAGGTTTGCCAGCCATCAGATTGGAGTTGTTCGGTCCATCTCCAACCAGAAAGTTCTTTGATTAGTTCTTCTGCTTGTAGTGTATTCCGTGGAGGATGACCGTGCCCGATAAGAGCGTCCAGTCTACCTAGTAATGTGAAAATTATGGCCGGTCCTTATTCATCGATTTGCATTGAATCCCCGTTCATGAAAAGTCTCAAGATTCATTCACCATAGCTTCTAGTCTATTAGAAGTACCAGCGAATGTGACAGACATTCCGCTCAAGATACATTTTTTTATTTACTTCGTCGGTGACTTTCTTATCCATACGTTTATAAAGTACTCGTTTATTTCATAATTTATTATTTGTTACTTCTAAAAGATGTAGTTGGCTGTGGAGTGGGGAAGACGAGAGTGGTTCACTATGGAATTGGTTCGGGAGTCGACAATCCTACTTTTGAATTTCAAGTGCTATGGACCAAATTTCACCCGAATATTCTCTTCCACTGCAGCATTCTAATTGACAGGGAAAACCCTCCTTTTATCTATTTCTAGCTAAACTACTTATATAGAAGTGACTTTTGCATACTTTTAGCACTCTTCCAAGTGAATTAGAAGATTAGCCAACTTTCACTTCCACCTATTTCCACCTATTTTCTAGAAAAAACACTAAAACTTCTCAGAAACGCCCTAATATCCACTAACCCGCGATCACCTCCATAATAACCATACTTCCCCTATCATTTCCACCATAACTACCATCACATCCACTCCACTATACTCTACTACAACACCAAATTTCACAGCTGCCTCATTCGCAGCAATGGAAAAAAAAAAGATTATGAAGAGCGCTTAGCGAATTTTTGTGATTAATTCAACGGTTTGGAACAGTTGCTGAGAAGAAGCGGAGTCGGTAGAAGTAGTACATAGTAAGGAGTATATTCTGTTTTGAGTTGCTGAATACAGAAAGAAGGGCCGTAAAACTGGTTTGGCTTGCTTAAACCCTAGAAATTGCATTTTCCCATAGTTTTAGATCTGTGTTCTTTGTTATTTGCTTGTCTTAGTTATAGCCATCGAGAAGCTCTGATGCTTGCTACAGTATAATTGATGGAAGCACATACCAACACCAGCATTTAGATATGATACCCAGAATAGCATACAGAAGCTCGGGACGCTCTCTACAGCATGCCTTGCGAAGTCGGGAGTTTTCAGTGTCCCGTTTGCTCAATAGAGCGCCAAGCAATGGCCTCACGTCTTTGCCTTCATCATCTGCATTTATACCTACAACCATGTCTAGAGCGATAGGATCGCAACAACGACGGAAATCTACCGACTACAGGAACAAAGAAGCATGGCAGCATATAAGGGAACTGATCCCAAGTGAAATGTCCGAGGACACTCTAGTCGAAACTGATGAAGTCCTAGAGCATGATATGGAATCGATCTACAACCGATTGAAGCCTATTACCCCGAATGATCTCCATATATCTTGCACAATTTTTGATAAGGGAGGAAATATTACAGCTGTATCGCAGAAATACCCCAGAATGACCTTTCTTAAGGATAATAACCTTTTTCCTCGAGACTTGAGGAAGATCGATACATCATCAATTGATGTCGCCCCTTCCATTATGATTAGAACTAATACCATTTTGGTCAATCTTTTGCATATTAAGGCAATCGTCAAGAAGGATATGGTCATGGTTTTCGATACGTCAACTCCATCCATTGCTACACGCCTTGGGTTGTTTATGTATGACCTTGAGATGAAGCTTAAGTTACCCTCCGGTGGAGTCTGCTACGAATTCAGAGCCCTAGAATGCATATTGATCAGTATCATGAGTTACCTAGAAGCCGAAGTAAAAACCCATATATCGAGTTGTGGCTTGATTTTGTCAGAATTAGAGGACCATGTCGATAGAGGCAAGCTACAGGAGTTGTTAATAAAGCTGAAGAAATTGTCCAGTTTCTACCGGAAGGCTGTCTTAATCAGAGATGTCCTAGATGAATTATTGGATAATGACGAGGATTTGGCAGGTATGTACTTGACCGATGTGAAGAAATTTGATCCTAAAGTTGAGGACTATGAAGACTTAGAAATGATATTGGAATCTTATTACAAACAATGTGACGAATTTGTTCAACAGGCAGGTTCATTACTAAATGACATCAGGGCGACAGAGGATATCGTAAATATCATCTTGGATGCTAATAGAAATTCCTTGATGTTGTTTGAGCTTAAAGTTACAATTTACACCTTGGGGTTCACTGTAGCCACTTTGGTTCCAGCATTTTACGGTATGAATCTCAAAAATTATATAGAAGAGTCATATTATGGTTTTGGTGCTGTCATAGTCATGTCTATTCTTCAGGGCCTACTCATTACTTTCTTCAATTTCAGAAAATTGCACAACGTACAACATTTGACAATGATGGGAACTGGAGCAAAGAAAGCGGCCAAATTCACTAGCAAATTCCACCACAGCTCAAGTCCTGTAGGTACATTGAACAAGGATAAGTGGTATTATAGACTCTTTTATGGAACTAGACACACCAGGTACCTTCACCCGACAAGCAAGGAGAAGGACGTCATTTGGAGGATGATCAATGACGATAAGCCATTGAAATAGACAACATAACGACTTGTACATACGGCATCAAATATTATATATACAAGAATTTAGATTATAGGATTACACGATTATCATTAAGTTAAAACTTTTTCACAATTTTATCTAATATATTATACAGAGTTCTCCAAGGAAGATCACCAATTGGGAATTCCATGAATTTGAGGGGATATAATCCTCTATGCTAAAAATACTGAAAGTATCAAATTTAATCAGAATCATCTTCTTCATCGGAATCGGACTTGTTGACTACTGCATTGTCCTCATCTTCGTTGTCACTCTCTTTTATGTAACCTGGCAAAGCATCTTCATCTTTAGGTTCTGCAATTTCTACTACCGGTATCTCGTCCTCATCGAACTTCTTATGTTTGCTGTTCTTACCACTGACAGAAGACACAGACGAGAGACGTTCTCTAAAGATTGGCTGAGCATCTCTTTCAGCACCTGGCTTGATTAAAGTACCTTCAACAGAAACAACCTTACCGGAAGTATAGATAGTCTTGATAGTGAATCTTAATTTACCTTCGATCTTACTTTCGTTTTCGTCAACCCAGTAACCGAAAGACTTGAATTTGGTATCTGAATCAGCGTCCGCTTCGGCAATCTCGTCTTCTTGGTTAGGAATGAATTGCCAGTCGTTTGGAATGTTGTATTTCTTAATAGATGCATTGAAAGTGTCGTGAATCAACAAACCCAAATGGGATGCTGTTTGCATGTAGATATTTCCTTCCAATACGTCACCAACTTGAGGTCTCCATACTAAGAAGTCTACAGTAATCCAGAAGAATGTAAATGGAGTGGAGCCTTCGATTTTGGCGATGGTTATAATGTTACCTTCGGAGTCGGTGCTTATGTTGTCATCCGAGAGCTGAATATTTGAGTAGGACAATACAACACCACGAGCCTTTGGGAGGTAGGACATGATCAAAGGATCCAAGTGCTGTGCTTTGATACCGTTAATTGGATTTTGAAGATGAGCTGGGGCTAACGAAACATATAAGGAAGTAGAAAACTTCTGGAAACACTCTGAAATACCTTCTTCATTGGTAGGGTTTGAACTCTTGTGTACCGTTGGCTTTATCCTCTTAGCTAAGGCATCTGAGGCCCCATTTTGGGATCTTTTTTTTGTTTCTACGGACATGATGGTGAAGATGACCGTTGATAAGCGCTGAGATGCAAATGAAAATGTACAGAAGAAAACTAGTTTTTAGGGTGAAACCTTCGATTTTTTTAACAAATACCGAAGATATCACTCACTATAAATAATATTAAGTTCTTCAAACTACGAACAACACCAACGACTTCTAATTGAACTAGTCTTACTGACTTATACCAGTTCTTCCAGATCGCTCAAAACGTAATTTTTCAAGATGACTTCAAAAAAATTTTGAGAGGTGTGCCTGCATCGTGACCATCATTATTGGATGCAAAATACTATTAGTAGTACTAATAGTGTGGGACGGGATATGATATGGATAGTTGTAGTACAAGTGGAATAGAGTGAAACGGTATATGTAATGATAAATGGTGTAGTATTGTATAATGTTTATATACTTCTTCTTTTTGACGATGTTGGAGTGGTGTGGATATGAATAATGATTTAAATGGCAAATAATATATGGGGATCAAATACTGCAATGTAGCAAATACTGTTGTACAAATAACGAATAATGGAGCATTGGTTGCAGCGTTAAATGAATATTCCAAGTTATAAAATCACGTATTAATTGAATAGAGAACTGAAAATGGCGGCTCTATGAGTCCCATGAACTAATTAGGGGACTATATGCTGTCCAATGGAGTCAAATGGAAGCATCGGCCTAGCCGCAAAAAGTCGGAAGTTTGGATGTATATGTAAATATAGAATATATGTATGTATTTGTAGGCATGCTTCAGTCCCTATCGATTCAGTCAACTGCCACATCTGTTCGTTGTTAGCTATGAACTGCTCAGTGAGTACATACAGCATTAGCGTCCAATGTAGGATCGTCAGAAAATAGCCAGGTCATCGTCGGCATTCTGATGATGTAATTGGTACTTGAAGGACAAACTCTCTTCTTTCTTCAACAACTGATCCTTCTTCTTGAATGCGGTAGGTTTGCTATTTCCCACGCGAATGGGGCTCTTAAACACAGCGAAGTTACGTAATATTGTGTGTGAATACTTTGTAGGTGCATCCTCTGCTTCAGAATACTCCGGTACACCAGTGAACCTCACTCTCTTACCACTACCACTGGATGAATCTGTTGAATAAGAGGAAGATGTTTCAATGGACTGAGGATCTATTTGCTTCGTGACACTATTCTGCTGAGTATTTCTTCTGGTCACCATATCTCTAGTTCTTCTGGGTTTGGACACTGGGCCAATTGGTCCACTAGATGAGCCGATTTCTTGTGGTGGTGAGGGTTCGTTCGCTTGTAGAGGAGGAGGATCTATATATTTTCTGATCAGAACACTAGATGGAGCATTAGGGTCAAAAGTCACTGGCGTAAGTATTTCCTTTTCTTGCGTCATTAAAGTCCCCGATTTTGCAGCCTGTCGCAAGTGCTGTTGCAAGCGCTGATTTGCACTGAGCTTTGTCGGAGCAGGAGTAGGCAGAGGGGATCCTGTCCCGTCTTCCTCTTCTTTCACTGCCAATAACAGTTTCTGTAACTTATTTCCATTCGGCACAGGAGAAGAATTCTTACCATTCGCCGAGTTAACTGGTGGTTTTCTGTTGATGGATCCAGTAGGTGATCTTAACGAAGCTGTTGGGCTTGAAGAAGGTGCACTAAGATTATGATTTCTGGTGAGAGCTGCGGCAGCGCCTGAAGTTGCAATGGCTTCATTTAGACTAGGAGTCCCTCTAACTGGCTGAGAATTTGCCCTACGACGTGTCTGAGCACCCGCAGCAGCAACAGCAGGATTCAGGCTATTGCCATTATTATTGTTGGCTGAAATATTGCCCTCTATGTTCGACATCGAGCCATTTGAGTTCAAGAAGAGCATTGAATTTGGCCTCAGACGAAGAGGGGACGCTTTACCGTTTGCTGGTGCTGCATTGGGTATTATGAGCACTGAGTTTCTATTTGGTGAATTGAGGGAGTTCTTTCTCATCAATGGTTTATTGGTAAGTGAACCGTTGCTGCTCAAACTATTTATGGAAGATGAACGAGACCCTCTAGTTGTTGGCTTAGGAGCATCTAAGTCCAATTTCTTCAAACCTTGCTCTAATGACTTCACTCCATTCGTGCCTGATACACTAGGAAATGCCTCAAGTTCGGAATTATTGCTTTCCTTAGACGATGAAGACGCTGAAATTTGCTTCGAATTCAATGTGATCACTGGAGGAACTCTCACCTCGTGGAAACTCTGATAGATATCGAAGAGATTCTTCTTTGGCAACTGATAGATTTTTCTAAAGCGCAATTCGGTTGTTATCCACTCCTGACTAAATATTTCGAACTTCTCGGTTGACTGTTCGAGCATCACATGTCCTTGGTTTGCAAAGTTGACCAAGTCATTTATGTTTTTTGGGTTAATTTCAAATCGAGAATCCTGGCGTACAAGTCGGGTTAAGTTAGCAATCAATGTTCCATTCTTTTTCATGGTGTTGAAAGTCTCATCGACGTTGGCTAAAAGAGTGTTCTTGAAATAATTTCCATTCTTGGCCTGGAATAAGAACTTAGAATCCGTCAAATGGGAATAGTTGGAAAGAAATATCTTTCGTCCGAAACGACGGAACACTGTGTACACGTCGTTAAGTCTTAGTGTAAGTAGGAAGATCTGGTGCAATGCATATGTATCGAAGGTCTTGTTTGAACCACGTTTCAATGTCTTGTGTGTCAAAATGATTGGCTTCAATCGGTTCAAAATGGCATCTATCTGTTTGTTGATTAGGAAAACCATCTTGATGTCAATATCTATTAAAGTTGCCTCCACGAAATTTTCGTTCTCTAAAAGATTCTGATCCTTAGGAAGACTGAATGTGAGACCATTGAGAGTTAAGTCTATGTCTGTGTCTGTGTGAAAAATATCTTTCTCAACGATACTCTTTAAATCATCGTAATATTTTGTAAGATCTGCTTTGACTATTTTCAGCTGTTCCAATTTCGCCTGAGCTAATCTCTTTTGGTATCCTTGAAGGCATGTCACGGCAAGTGATTCTAATGCTTTTAAGCACTTAAGGGCTGTGGCTACCTTTGGAAGATCTGTAAGAATTCCCACCGATGAGTCTGGATTATCGTAAGGAATGTGTGTCGTGATGGTAGATATATTAATGGGAGTTGGCTTAAACAACTTGTAGTTTGAAAGTAAGTCTAGTTTGGGGTTGAATGCGTTCTCACTAATAGCGAAGACAGTACCAGAAAGAAGCACTATGTAGTGCAAAAGTGGAAGAGAAGAGAAGGTCAATTTTCTCTCCGGACTAGTTTCTTTTGTAGTAATGCTTTCTGTATCTGCTGATTCCGCAGTGGTGGCTGTAGAAGTGCCTGTAGCCAGAGTTCCGTTGGTAGTACTGTTTTCATTACACTCTACTGAAATTCGTTTGATACTTTTGATGAAAAATTCCAATTTCGATATGGCGTACTGGTACTGAAGGATCTTACAGTCCAAGGACGTTATATCAGTGGGAACATAGCTTGCGGGTGGTTTTGGTTCAGTTCCGTTCGAAGAAGACGTGGTTGGAGGAATGTTCGACTCGTTACTAGGAGACGGGGCTGGAGAAGGACCCAACAGCGCCAGCAGTTTGGGATTGGTGGTGGGTACTGCTACTGCCATTATTGACGATTATGTAGTAATGATAGCAGGGCTTGTTCGGAACTTCTGGGTAATGGTGGCGGTGAATACGGCAATTGTTTGAATTTGCTGTGGTGAGAATGGAGATGATGCCTAGTAGAAGCAGTGACTACTGGTGATAAAAGGTTATATCAGATAAACAAAGCTGTCGGTGAGTTTGAGATGTTGTTGTTAGCTTTGTATGATAAAGACGAAATAGATGAGACGCCGAGTAGTCCTGATGGGTGCTATAGCATAAGATGACTATTGAATGGTCATTGTTGTATGGTCATAAAAACTTAGGTGCTTGCTACGATTTCCCCAAAAGACGTCCGCCGGAGCAATTGCGAGCTCACGGGGAATTTCTGGCGGGACGAGAGAAATTAGCGAGGGAAAGATGAGAGATTAGTGAGAGACGTGTGCGAGTGGTGTGAGAGATGGAAGCAGTGGGAGTAGTGGCACGAGCAGGGTGCGATTACGAGAGATTACGAGAAAGCTACATATAGAGTGCGGGCACAGTGTCTATAATAGAAGATAGTCATTTTCTAGGATGCGCAGTATTGAGTGTGATCTTTGTGCTATCGTTGTTGATGGTGTTCCTGAAGGCATAATGTGCTATAGTGCATTATATGACATGATGTCATATGGTAGTTACAATCACCAGATAAAACTCCGTTCGACGTGCTACGATGCGCATTGGAATTGTTATCTTGGTGGGGAAACAGTGCGAGAACAGGGTATTTTCTGACGCTTATGTTCCGTTTGTTCTGTGGAGTCTTCGCCGTAGGGTTTCTGTGGCCCTCGCGGTGAAACATTAATCCAGATACGGCTATAATGCAAAATGGAAAAGCACCAACGCGGTCACATGATATTAAAGAGCCAGGCGGGATCATGGTGGAACAGTGCATGGTATGAACTCTCGTTAGGGAGAGAACGGGATTAGTGCTTACTGCTCCGCCTCAAAGGCAACAAATCGTAGTTAGCTCCAGAAAGACGTGTCAGTGTATGAGTGACGACGGATAGGCATTACCGATTGGGGAGTGGAGCATATGATAATGGAACAGAGAAAACCGAAGGGGAGCCGTGACGTCAATGCAGCGAACTGAAATGAGACAATTAGAGGTTGTGTGAGGGTGTGGGTGTGAGTGCTTACCGAGAGCTTACTGTTGTTTTAGAGCTAACTTAGCGACAGCTTAGTCAGATGTCGTAAATATTTAGTGTGCGAGCTTGTACTTTTCTGTCTATCAAGTGCGCCTGTTGCTTCTGTCTAAGAAGAGACCATACATGGAGTGAAAACGATCAATGGGCGCTACTCTTTGACCTAGTTATTACTGTTTTGCATGAAAAATGTGAAGTTTTAACAGTCTCTAAGGAGTTATAATAACCTAATGACTATTAGTATTAGTAGATTCTATTTCAATTCACATTGAACAGTTTCTCCAGCTACTAGAATCTTCGCCACTACTACTAACATAGTAAACTCTGCGACGTTTTCCATTATGCGACATCGATTGTTCATCTGCGACTTTTCAATGTTCAAAAGATCCAATGTATACTTAGCTATAGTACTATTGGTAGCAACTGTGCAACTTCTAAATATATCGTACAATTGAGGTTAAACATGGCTAGTTCTTCTTCAGCATTGTTCTATGTAATTGGGCTTTTGCTCTTGATACATTCGGGATACTCGTCGTTTGAGTTCCACAAGTTATCCATAGTCTCCCATTACCATGGCAGTTTGCCTATAGATATCGTATTGGAAGCAGTAGTAGGAATTGTCATCATAGTCATTGGCGCTATAATATCGATTTCCAATACACCTGTGTTATCATTGAAGGGCGAGAAAATCAACAGAAAGAGCAAGTACTTGAAGTTCATCGAGATGAAAGACGCTGTGACTGTTGTAGAGAGCATTGGCTTGAGTGATTACGAGGAATTCAACTCAAGAGTCGGATTCATTAACATTATTAACAAGAGAAAGGAGTACTCCGAATGGCTTGGTCAGAGTAGTTAGATAGATATGATATATCTGAAAATGATGACTTACGGTTGCGGTATAAAAGTCCAATGCATATTTTACTATAATATTTAAATAATGTTTATATTGTAGATGTAGAAGAAGATTATTTCTTATATGCGATATAACCAAGAAAAAGGCATCTTACCTCCTACGAATATAGCGTTCTGAATGATTTATTTGACATACGAGTCTTTGGAAATCAACTCATTAATGAATATGGTAGCCTCGATCTACTAGTTGGTACAAGCAAACAGACCACACATTCTACACACATATCCATTGCATATTTATATTAAAAATCTAACACATTAACACATCTATTGTCAAACCCATGAATTTGTGCACTATGAAATTGACATTGTATAAATTTGTAACAATTCTTTTAGTTTGGAATAGGTATTTTAACCAACAATCTACTGTTCTATTAGTGTGACCGCTTATTCGGTCTTTTTCTGAGCCTTCTCGGCATTGATCTTCATCTTGGATTCTCTGCTCTTGTGTGCCTTTGGGCCTGCCTCGGTCTCCAAAACAAAGTCCCACCATCTGAAAGAGGAAGCGTAACTTCCAATGAAGTAGTGGTGGTGCTCATCGTGATGGTCAGCACCAGCCCAGAATGGAAGGAAGTGGTGTAATGACCATGGGAATTCGTATCCAGAGTGGGCATCCACGGCTTGGAACAATCTCAAGATAATCCAGAGACAAATAGTGAAAAGATGCAAGTTTCCGGTGACAAGACACCAGACAATTGGGATACCAACGGTACCAAAACCCAACAACATGACTTCAACAGGATGAGCATATTCAGCAGCCAAACCGAATGGAGCGGCGTATCTGTGGTGTTGTTTGTGGATGTATTTGTAGAAGACACCGTAGTGTAAACCTCTGTGGAACCAGTAGTGCCAAGCGTCCTCAAGGACAAAGAAAACGGTCAACTGGATGAAAACATCGAGAACAGAAGGAAATGGGACTTGGAACTTGATACCAATATATTGGCATAATGGATGGAAGAACCAGATAGGGAAAGCTTCGACGAGGAAATGCGATGTCAAGACTGACTTAAGACACTCCCATTGCTCCTTATTAGATGGAAGCTTTGTTTCTTGGATTCTGTACTTGTCGAAGTATGGGATTCTCTCGATGATAAACCAAGGCAAACATCTTCCGAAATAGAAGAGTTCGTGGACCGAGAAGAACAACAATCCGGTAGCAAACAAATCATTACCCATGTAGTAATAGTAAGCACCCCAAAGCTTCTCGAACACGTTCAATCCCTGAACTTGCTGGAAATTGTTGAAAGCATCGGGGAACGTGGTTACGTTCTGAAAGCCCGTGTAGTCGTGATACACGCTGGACATTATGAGATTTTTAGGTGGTTTGAATAAATATATACACGAGATGTGATTTGGCAACACTAACTGAGCTATTGACAATTACAAAATAATACGTCAAACTGCAACCTGTCAAACTATGCAAAGAATCTCCAGAATAATACTGTTATCGTACGTTAATCAGTGCTGGAAACGTAATTAGAGTACAGTTGAACACACGTCTGGCGAGAAATATGGGTTGATTCTGTTCTTCAACGATGAGTTAACCGTCAACTGGGAATCGGTTGATTTTTATCACCGCTCTAGTCGTATTTGGCGTGTACGAAGACACGCACTAAAAATTTTCGTAGCGGGCACTGAGAGGCGGTAAACGACGGGAACGAGAGCTAGACAATTTGTGTAATGTTGTGCAGCAGCGAGTATTTCTTTTCGTCGTACAGAGTACAGAGAGTACAGAGTACAGAGAGTACAGAGTACAGAGAGTACAGTGCGGACAGTGGGACAGTGGGACTGTGCAAGATGCGAAGCTCATCGTATAGAGACGAGACTTAAGGTGCGAATGAGAGTAGTGAAGGGAGAAGTGGAGTGGGAAAGCGTGCAGGTTATGGTATACATAGAAGATACATAGAGTATGGATATGGAAATAGGTTATCGTTTAGCTGATTACATGCTTGCTGTGCAGGGATGGAAAAGAGTAGATGCTTATCGGCTATAAATCTGGTTTCACGCCCTGTTCTTTTAAGCTTTTTTGTCGGCTGCGGATAGCGTTGTCTAAAAGTTATGTCATAAATAAAAAGCCGACAAGGAGTGGGAAATGGAGAATGGAAAATGGAAAATGAAATAAGGGGTCACTTTGGTGAAAAGGTGGACAGGGGGGATTAAGCTTATAAAAACTTACAAGGATGAAGTCTAAATATACACTATAGATATGTTATGTATCTGTTTTTGGACTAACGTGATGCAGGGGTTTCCATTGAAATGTTATGTGTGCTTTATGTAGATTGTATTTTTAATGTCTTCATTAACTTGACTTTTTTGGTTGTATAACTATTGCTTACTTGTAATTGTATAGTAAATGTTCTTGTATTATTATTAATTATTAAGTACGGAATGAATCTCTAATTCCGTTTTTTATAAACCTAAGATTCCTTCTAATAATCCCAAATGCTGAAAGAAACCGTGTCTTCTAAAGACCCATAACCTGGAGTATTACCTCCCCCCAAAAAAAAATCTATAAGTATATGTTTGGTAAGACATTCCAATATCCTGACTCGTTGATCCAAGCGTCCGAGCCAAATGCCTTAAATAAAGCGAGAGAAAATTAAGAGATGAAATCTGTGTGTGTGGCCTTCAAACACCAGAGAGTATCACGATGCGGCAAAACCAGTACCTCACCATAAGCGCACAAGACGGGAACATCATAGCTTCAATTAATGGATCCCGATGAAAGACTTCCGCAGCAAGCAGTGTGAATAACATCCACGCGCCATTGCGATGCTTTTCGAATTAAATATTATTAAATTTTATATACAACAAGAGATATAACTAATTAAGGAAACTACCAAGAAGATGGACCGAAAGCCTCACCCTCTGGAAGAACGACTCTGATAGCGGTACCCTGAGTGTCCATGGTAGTGTTGATAACATTGTTACCCCACCAGTTTGGTGCAGCAGCGTTAGTTAAGTACAAAGTCAAGAAAATGATCAAAGAAGACCAAGCTAAACCGATATCCAAACCAGCGGATAAAGAGTAGTTGTACTTAGACCACCAGTGGAACCACTTTCTCTTAACGAACCATCCGAAAAATAAACCAACGGTACAGTAAGAGGTATAGTTGTAAGCAGTTGCTGGTGGAATGTAACCAGTACCAGAGAAGAAGACTGGCCAGTTCAAGTGTCTGATAATACTGTTTGGCCATTTCTTCAAAATCAACCAGTTAATGACAGGTAAGACGGCACCAATAATGAAGAAGAACAATAATCCGTAGTAAACTTGACCTGCTGAGAATTGACGTTGTGGTCCAATGACACCCCAAATGATACTGGCGTTGAAGAAAACTCTACCATTTGGACAAGTGTAATGGTTCTTTTGGTCAGCAGCACATAAGTTCTCAATAGAGCCGTAAGACCATCTCAACACGGCAATCTGAACTAAGGAACCCCAAATTGTGGCAGCAAATTGAGAAGCAAAAACGACACGAGGACTGATCTTCATGTAGTGACCTAATTTCATGTCCTGAGCGAAGGTAATAGCTTGGTTATTAGTGATGTAACCGAATGTCTTGAAGAACATCATAGCCAATGGCTTACCTGGAAGCATGTAACCAATAATGAATTCGGTCACAACGTTCAAACCAACCGCAATGTTAGTACGAGCGTAGATGATACCAACTGGAAGCAAGAAGAAAATGGCAATTAAGAGTGCAACCACTAAAGCCCAGATAGGTAACTCGGTGTTCCACACTCTGACAGTAACGATAGATAATGCAAAGAAAACCAAGAACACAATAAAATACCACCAGTCTGGAGCTTCGTTGTATCTCTTCATTAATCTTTGGTGAACATCTGGCTTCTCCTTCAACTTAAGTTGTTCAATGATCTCTCTTCCATGGAATAAAGCAGTGTGAACAACAGTGGCAGTGATAGAAGCGAACGACAAACCATACGAAATTGCAAAAGTAGTTGACAAGAAGAGAGGAGAGTAGGCCTCGTATGCTTTCTTGTTGAAAGTTAACGTTACCGGGTCAATAATCTTGGAGACGTTGTAAGTTTGAGCAAATCTATCGTAAGAGCCAGAAGATGAAATTGGCAAGTATTGAGAATACCAAGTATTGGAGTAGTGAATACCTGGTACAACAATCCAGAAAATGACCACCATCGAGAGTAAAATAGTGACAATGGCACTTGCAGGTGGAATCAAAGGAGAACCGAAGTAACCAGCAATTTGGTTCCAATCCAATGCAATATTATTTGGGAACATACCTAAACCAGTCGAGGCACCAAAAATTTGGTTAATGATAACGTTGTTTGGTCTGATCCATGTAATCCACGAAAAGTAAGACAAAGCTTGGAAAATCCAACCCGGGAACCAATAGTATACAAAGGATCCAAGGAAGACAAATCCGAAGAACGCGAGACGACTGATCTTCCAACCGTTAGCAGCGTGGTTCTCGTTGATGTGCATGTTAGTCAAGAAAGTGGCAGTAACCAAGTTTGATGGCCAAATAGCACTTGATGGGTACACAAGGACTCTTCTGGCAATACCACCCAAGGCGAAACCAATACATTGTGTACTCCAAATAGCAACTAAATCAAAACCCCAACCAAAATCAGAAAAGTAGTATCTGTTTTGGGCTAACAAAATGTCTGTAGCATAAGCGGCACCACCACCGAAGGAAACATTAGCCATAATGGTAATAATAGTGTGCTCCTTGATGTTGAATGGACCAGGGTTAAGTTCAGCACCAAAAATCTTCCAGTTAGGAATCCAGTCAGCCCAGAACAAACCAATTGGCCAAGCCAAGATAGAAGTAACGAAGGTAGAAATAAGAACGGAAGGAGCGTGCAAACTGAACAACAAGTTCATGGCACAACCAATAGTACACATAATCATTCCAATAACCCATGCTCTGATAGTATTTTGAGGCATGTTGAAGTCATCGGTACTTGGGACAGCAGCTCTGACTTCAGGGTAAGGAGAATCATCTTCGACAGTCACAGTTGCATACTCGTCGGCGAGAATTTCTTGGACAAGGTTAGATGAAACAGGGTCAAATTCCTGAGACTTAGAAGCAACGAGCTCCAAGTCGATCTTCTCGTGTCCATTTTCATAGTCGATTTGCTTCTTCTCATCGGAGAAGTCATCAATCTCATTGACCTCCGTTGGAGCCTTTGGCTTCAACGCAGATCTAAGTTTATCCATTTCTTTTCTACTCTTTTGACAGTGCTATTCTCGCTTGGCGCAGTACAAGAAAAATGGAAAGAACACTGCTTGAGATATAATATGTCTACCAAGAAAAAAAAGAGAGGATTAAAACTCAATAAGAACAGAGGGATCTTGTCTATTTATAAGATAAGGATAAAGTTCTGGGCATACTGAAATCTCCACTCCGCACGGAACCAAATTCTCGTATGGACCGTACTGCGTAATCTTTATTGTGATATAGCCGTAAAGCGCGATGGCGAACGATATGAGAAATTGGTCTATATTAGCAACTCAAATTTCATCCGCATATTATTAGAAGAAGCGCTATCAATGCAGCAGGAAAAAAATAAAAGTTTAAAAAATAATAAGAAATCACCGGTCACCCCCGGAAGTTTCTTATCGAAAAGGCGAAATTGTATTGCCAGGGTTTAGAGCAAGCAGAACATTAGCTACACCCAAGCAATCTATCAACTTGACGGCACTAAGATTGAAACGGTTGGACTGAAAGTGCAACGGCGATATTGCATCTCGTCCCCCAAAATCTGCAGCCACACTATTATTGGAAACTGAGCATTTTGACGACAGAAAAAGTGTCAGAAATACGGTCCCTGAGAGCTAGACAAATACCGGTCAATACTGAGTCAAGGTTTGTACAGAACTTTCTCCTTTGGAAAGCTCTTTTTACCAGAAAAAATGTATTATTCATGTCTAACTAGCTATAAGTAACATCAGCGGCTAAACATATGGGGCATTCGGCACTTAAGAACCACTGTTCCTAGTTGGTTAGATCTGGCCAATCTTCTTTTACCGTCATGGTGAGATTTCCAAGACTTTATGTTAATTTCCGAGGGTTTTGCTATTTCCGGGGGTGCTGATTCACTTATGAACGTACGGCACCATATGAAAGGCATGTCCAGCTGTGGGGATTTCAGTTGATCGTGCCACCTGCCACATAGGATACAAGGTCTTAGGCGATTTTCTAATCTATCTTACACCCGGCTTCCTTCCAGTTGAGTGGACCTGAGCAGTTTAGCCGCTCCATTAGGTGTGCAAACATTGACTGCAGAATCGAAGCTAAACTTACATGGTCCCTGTCAGTCCAAAATGGCTCGGTTTGGGGTTGTCTTGAGGGGGGTAAGGACACAGCTGGTATGCTCCATTTTAGGGTGATTGCATTGTCAAGATCTACCGCTACTCTTTTACGTGAATACTTGCTTCACGACAAGAGCGGCAGAAGTTGGATTGCATTAAAAACATCATTAAGCTTTTATTACATATTGTTTTACTCATTGCAGCTTGGCAATCTTAGAAAGGGGTCTTGTGTTGTCACCAGGTATGACTCTACAACTGTGACATGTTCAAGGCTTCCTCAGATCGAATTTGTTTGTTCTTTTGTGGAACCTCCATCCTTTTTTCAATCAGTATTATCTCTACTGATTATATTTAATGGTTCACCTTTTGCAACTTCCGACCTCCGTCGCAGTTCCATCCACTTGTACGGCTCCCTTTCGATTACCTATTTAGTAAAATATGTCAAACAAATGAGGTCCTGTGTGGAACTCTATAAGCGAATGGAAAAAAAAGAAAGGTAAATATTATCTCTTCGGCTCTTCTAATCGGCCAAATAGCACTCGATAAGGTGAAGTCACGTACTAAGGTGAAAGTGCTTTGGCAGCCTCTGATGTTTCTTGCTAACATTGTTCTATTATCTTTACCGAATGTACGAGTGGGTCTGAAAAGGTTCTCTGCAATAATATCTCTACAATAATATCCGTTCAACAAGTAAGGCGGTTTTTCCTTTGCATGATACCATCAGTGAATCCTATCTACCAAGTCGATGGCAAAAAACTATCTACAAGGTGGAGTTGAGCGGGGCTCGGTATCCTAGACGATATACTCCATTTGGCGGAAGTTCCCGCTCGGGGAGAAAAGGTGCAGGTAGCGAGGAGATTATGGGTTTGTTCCTTAAACAAGTTGCCGTCCCTCTTGTAATATTTGTGCCCAGAAGGCCTGTAGAATACGAGTCAGAAAATACGAAACTCATAATGATTCACCCACTTGTCCGATATGCGTCGCCGTGGTGCCTTTCACTTATTACTCCTTATTTCTTGGTATTGGGGAAGGCATTATTTTTCGTATTGTATGACTAAATTTGACGTGCATGTCCGTTAAGGAATGCGCGGACCGGTTGTCGCAAAACATCATTTGGTAGCACCCTGTGACGTTGTATGTGTATTTGTATTTGTATTATTTACTCATATATGGCATTCTACGGTACCACAAGTTCAGTCATCAAAGCCTCCCCAATCATCGTCATTGTTGCCGTCAATCTCGGACTCTGGTTCATTTGCATCTACGACTATATCTCCATTTCCATTGTTATCTACGTCATGCAACAGATCCTTTGTTTCGAGTGGTATCTTATCTCTTACGGATATATTTTCTTTGACGCTGTTAGTTTCTCTTTTCGTACGCTTTCCCCCCTCCTTGTTCTCCGTAGTATCTTTATTCTTAACAAAGCAGGCTGCGAAAAAGCCGATGCCTCCGTCTTCCTTTGGAACTGCTCTCACACAGCCTCCAGCAAGGCCCTCACAGATAGATTCATCGCCATTAGCTAAAGCTGTAAACTCTTCCTTCCATCCTCGTCTGGGCCAGCTGGGGATGACATTTTCTCTATTCTCCAATCTCCATCCTCTGCCCTTTATCTCTGGGTCCGTTAAAAGATCTACAACAACTCTTTCATTTTCGTGAGGATGAATAGAACAAGTGGAATAGACGACCTTCCTTGCAGCAGGGAACAATAACGCATGTTTGACAATCTTGAATTGAAAACCAGCCAATTTATTCAATCTTTCAGTATCTATTTCCTGTTCGCCTTCTTCTTCATGTTGTGAGTCCTCTAGAGCTCTACCAAAAATACCTGATCCACTACACGAAGGATCTACAACAAATCCTGTCACGTTTGGAAAGTCTGAATGCTTGGTGCTGGTAAAATCAGCATGAGTAGTTTGAATAAGATTTTGTTTAGCTTTACCCGTTGCTTTCTCGCACATAGTACGTAAAATCTTTACTCTCTTTGAGTCTCTCTCAAAAGCATATACTACAGCGTCGGGACTATCTGACAAAAATGAAGCAGAATGTGTCGTTTTGTTTCCAGGAGCAGCACAGGCATCGATCACCTCTGTATGAATATCGTTAGGGTCCTGGTTAAGTATGTACCCGGGGAAGCAAGATGCTCGATCTTGAATAATAACCTCACCTTTTAAATAAGCCGGAGTTGATGTCAACTTTTCCCTTGGATGAATACCATATAAATGCGGTATGTAATCATCGTGATATATGAATCCCGTTTCTCTTATTTCACCTATTGAGTTAACTGGTTGCAACTTTTGGAAGAACTCGTTCTTTTCAAAAAAGGTTTCTGGTTTAGCTTTAATAGTATTGATACGGAACCATCTGATAGGGGTCTCGTCCTCATCTACATCTTTTGTTGGTAACTCACTGGCTGCTTTGACCCTGTACTTCAACTTCAATTTGGTAAATTCGGCCTGTAATCTAGTCTTGTGTTGCAAGAAGGCATCTTTAATAGGATGCTTTCCCAGCTGAATTCTACCTTTTGGTGAGAAAATCAAATCGTGAACTAATAAAAGTAACAATTCATCGCTTATCTTCAATTTCTTGGTTTGCAAGGTTTGTTTTATCTTCGACTTTCGTATTATCACTTGGATATATTCCTTATACTTCAAAGTAGAATATACCAATGCGAAAATGTGCTTAGGCGAGTTGGTCAACTTCCCATCATTGAAAATTCGCGATTGAAGACTACCAGCTCGCTCGCTCGGCTTGAGGAACTTCTCAGCTTCAAAGTACAACTTCATGCTGTTTGAGCTTATGGGTAATAGTGCCTTTCATTAACATCATCACAGCATCTTCTGCTGCTTTGAAGAAAGCAGATCTTCGCAGCATAAATTCGATGGGGTTACCCGGATGTAATAGGTGATGGATTTTGCATCCTTTCTTTATGGTGTTGTACTATATGGTTATGTAGATACACTTGCAGGGCTGCCTTGATATCCCTGATATAACTTATGGATCTGTGCTGCCAGCAGTTGTGTAGGAATAAAAAAATTCATTACAGTCGTTACTGGTTCATTATATACATGTAAGTGCCTCTATAAAAATCACTGGATAAGCTTGTTCTTGATATCTAATTTCAAGATTTCGGCAGGATCTTGGTCAGGCTCAACCCATTCGAAGTTCTCTCCATGTGTAAGCCAGAATTCTAAAAAGATAAGCTCCTCTGGAAGATCGTTCAATAGCATCTTGCGCTTTGATAACTCCTGCTTAAAGTACTGTTGTAACTCTATTATCTCACTATCCTCTTCAAACGTAGTTGTATGGCCCAAAGCACCTACGCTTGCAAGCTCGACATTGTCATTTGGTAGCTCAATCACATATTCATTGTGATCAAAAGAGTTTAAGAATGCTGCTTTACGCACTTTGCTGTGATGGTAATTACGGATATTCACTTCGTTGTGTTCTTCGAAATGAGTAACGATGCTATTCATGGCGAAGAACTCATCATCATGGATGTACTTATAGAAAGACGACACATATGGTCTCCAACTTAATCTCCCTAAATGTTCAGGTGTTCTCAATCTGAACATTCCGTAAAATACCGATCCTATTGTAATCATATTCACCGAAAGCCATACCACTAGAGGTATCATAGGCAAACATGAGTACTCGATTGCAGTTGTTGCTCCCAAACACAGTGTTAACCCGAGAAGCGACTTTATTATCTTTTCCTTCTTATAATCGATATATGATACTGAATTGAATGTTAAATCTATCAACTTGAATCCATTATAGTAATCTTTCTTGTCTAATAACAACCGTAAGACTGAGAATATTACTGAAGTATCGGGTCTTGACTTCAGCACTCTTTTGGAGAAGTTTGCCACAGATATGTCAAAGATTCTCCTTGTATCATTGGGAAGTGGCGTTGTGGTTAGGTAAGTTTTAATCACTTCAGAGCTGGGCAAGGAACTAGAAGCATTTTCTTGGAAAACAAAGGCATAGAGTCTTTTCTCCAACGTCGTATTATTCGGGCTTAACTTCAAATGGAGGAAATTGTCGGTATACTGAGATTTATATTGATATCTATGTGAAGCATTCGACTCTGCGTTCAGTTGTTGTAGAGCTCTATTTGCTTTAATACAATCAATTAGTGTTGCTTCAGATGCATGAGGATTCTGTGTTATATACTTCGGAGCTGCCTTCAATCTTCGTTCGTAAGTTTCGTAATTCAATGGTGGATGCGAGAAATATGAACTGGTACCGGTGGAATAGAACCGCCTTATAGAAATATGACATCGTCGTATTTTGAAGCTCTTCATTTGGTCTTATTGATAGGTTATATTTAAAGTTAGCGCGATATGTAAGATTACTCAAAGTAGTGAATTATGGATTTATCATTCTGCATTATTTTAAGTATCCAAGATGACGACGACGAAAGTATTGATAATTGCAACTGAATGAACAATTTTATGAAGAGTAATCAGGTTACAGTGTGATAGAGAATTAACATTACTGTGAATTGATATTTGGATATGTGATCACGTGATTTTATATCTAGCCGAATGTATTATATATATGGATATAGCTAAAGGTAAGCTAGAAGTCACAACGATGGGAAACCGTAAGTCTTAAATTGGAATTTTGAAGAAGAGTTTGAATTAATCTTACATTAAGTACCAGATATGTATTAATAATTGGTCCTAATAATGAGTTTCTGTAAGTATACCGTTTTCATATATGTAACGTTATGTAAGTGGGCCCGTTAGGCCAAAAATAGTAATTATAATTGGGAAAGAAACTCTTTGCCTTGTTTTGCACAGTAAAATTAGAAACTTTGTCATCACACATGCTTCTCAGGTTCCTCTAGTAATTATAAATTATAATCAGGAGACTTCAAACGAAATTATAACTTATCTGAAAGAAGAAGTATTGGAAATCTCACCATTTTTATAATTTATTGGCATTAATTAACAAAAGTTCAAGTAAAAAGCAAAACCCAACCTGACAAAAACAAACAATTCCCCCTCGACTAATAAGTTCAACATAACATACCTCTGTATTTAACATACCTATACCATGAAATTCCTGCTCCAACCACTACCAGCCTTCACATCTACCCATAAGCTGCAAATAACGGGTCTCTAATCTTGTCCCCATCGCACGACCCTGCTACCCCATTGACATCCTTGCCGCAAATAGTTCCAATTAGCTTTCCCGATTTGGAATATTTCAAAACAACGATTTACTTAATTGAATCTTCCTTATTAGGCTTCTGTTCATAAAGAGACAACAGCCACCTTAAATTCCTAGTGAAGACCTCAGAAATACCTGAAGATCACCTCTAGTACGGAGCAAGAATCTTATCTGGTTTTTTTTTGATTTGAGAACGGATTTGTACAAGACAATAGACAACTCTTCTTTATTGATAGTACTTATTCATTCATAGTTGTACTGGAAGAAACGACTACCACCGATTGAACTATAAAGCGGGAGGAATTATGACTGGAAACTCAGCCAAATTAAAGCAGGGCGACTTGGATGATGACCTCACATCCGAGTTCTCTTACGCCAATTCCGAGAACTTCAACTTGCCTGGACGCCAGTCAAGTCATCCTTTGTCTCGTGAAACGGAACAAGACGCCATCAGCGAAGTAGACGAGACTACTACCGAAGATGCTTCCAAAAGTATACCATCTTCTCCTGAAGATTTAGTAGCACCAAAGCTTGCCCCTATTGTGTCAAAAGTAACGACCGGAGATAGCAGCTCTCCATCACTCTTTGGTGCTGTCACAAATAGACTCTCAGGTATCTTCGGCAATAGTGAAGAACATGACCAGTTGCTGGAGATGAACACACCAACGCTGTTCGACCTAAAAGAATTTCATGCCCCAAAGGGCAGAGAGTCATACATGTCCCATGTATCGCAATACTCTGGAAAAGTGGATAGAGTGGAAGACTTGGGTGAACAAGCTGTCTCTGTAAAGCTCGTCAGACATGACAGTACAAAGAAAGAAGATAAAAGCAAGTTGGTATACATTCCACTGACAACAACTACCCCTAAAGCCTCAAATAATGCGTCCACTCTGTCTATTAATAGTGGGAGCTCATCTATAAAGTTGGGAAAACTCCCAACTGTAAAAAAGGCCATTTCAGCAGAAGATGATCTGAAGTTACTGCCAGACGTTTCATACAACACTAATATAGAAGGCTCCGTTCCCGCAAGATCTCCCAGAAGACCCAAATCTGACCTATTGTCTTCCATTCAGACAAAAGAGTTAGAAGAAGAAATAGAAAACTACCATGCAAGCAAACGCAATTCGAATAGAAACTCCACACAATTGAGTGATGATCTTGACCAGTTAATGAAAAATGCTAGCTCACTTAAATCAGGAGAGTCAGACATCGAACTCATAGATAGGGGTGTCCCTGCACTTGAAGCTAACGAAGGTGAAAGAACTATCAGTAGTTCTCAACATATAGGCGATGGGAGTCTACCAAAAGAAGGAAACCTGAAAGACATCGACCAACTTTCCCCAGCTACCGCCATCATAACACAATCTCATGATAACGGTGATGCACTGGAACTCCAGTCAATCATAAGTAACAATAGTGAGAGTGTTGATCACAACGCCTCGCATGAACAAGGCTATCCCAACGACAGTGGAGATCATAGGGCCGACGATAGCATTTTACCCAAGCAAAGACATAAGAGTCCTACATCAAATCTACCACCACGGCCATCTCTTGATAATGTATTAAGAGCAAGAGAAGTATCGGCAAATATACAAAGAAACCAAGCCATCGACGATTCTGATATCACGGAGGCCACTAATGAAAGGCAAATAGGCATCTCAACACCAGAAAACGAATTAGACATCACAGGAAATCCAATAGTGACCCCAAGATTCCCTGCTCCTAAAGATGACGAGTACTTTGACATTGGAGAACCTGTTTTGGTGCACAAACCTTCAAGAGCGAAATCTGTCAAAGATGCAACCAGGCGCCTGAGTCAAAGGAAATCGAGAAGCGGAAAGACCAAGAAAGCGAAGAGTAAATCTTCAGGAAGTTCTGATTTGAAACCATTCAGCTACAACACATTAATCAATTTGTTGGAAAGTATGAATGGAACAGTAATTGGAGAAGAGTTCAGTCAATTAAACTTGCCAGCCAAAGAAAAACAGTTAATTGAAAAGATAATAGACTCTCTCTCGAGATTGACACTGGACATGGTCATTGATAAGAGTAGGTACGACGTGGGAATCCAACGCTTGGAAAAAGCACTTAGAGTCTTGGAAGGATTTATGTGATATTTTTAGCTCTATATATATGTACTGAGCAGTGTGAATGTGTAGTGTATTTTAATGTTAGGAACAGCATGAAACTGGTTTATCCAAAGCTACATTTTCTCATATTAACCGTGAATTGATACAGATATAATAATACAAACTAAAGGCGTTGTTGTCTAATTGGTAATTGTCTCGGACTGTAAGAACTTCACAAAACATTTGGACGTACGTACCATTAGCTCTCCGATGTCGCTCGAGTTGACCAAGAAGTCATAATTCAACTTGATCAAAAGAGTGGAGTGGAAATCGTTGTTTGAAGAGTTATTAGAAGCTGGTGTATGTACTTGAGACTCATTTTGAGTCTGGCGCTGGTGTTCTAAGTCATATTCGTTGATCGACTTGAAGATCAACTCAAATAGCTTCTTGTACTTCAAGTTTTTATTCGTGAAGTTGTCTTTCAACGAAATCTTCACCAAGTTCTTGCTGATGCGATCAAATTTATTTCTTTTGAATGTTAAGTTGACCACAATCTTATCCTTGAAGATCTTTTTAGATGAGTTGGCAGTTTGGTAGTTGATATGGTACACGTACTGTATCAAATTCAAGGTGGTGAATTTGATGTCAAAATTTAATTGTGACATACCATTAGGCAATCTTAAGATGTTTTCTGGCAATTTAAGGACTGCCTGAATTGCCTGAACAGAGTTTAAAATCGGGTTGATTTCCTTCAAATACTTGATAATACCAACAATGGAAGTCTTTCTATTCTCTCCATCGTAGGGTCTTTCAACTTCCGCTGCCAAGTAGTCGTCAGAGTAGTAGTTACTCAAATACTTGTTCAAGTAGTTCAAAATTAATTTGACTTCAGGATGGCCCTTATCTTTCAATTCATCCTCAGCCACTAATTGAATAGAATCAGTGGCTTTTTCGGGAAGCTTGATTATCAAATTATCCAAGTTTTTATCAATCTTGATAATAATATCATTAACGGAGTTGTTGATAATCTCGATGTTGTTCTTGTTCAATTGATCCAAGATCTTGATGAGTTTGTTTAATTTGTTCAAGTTGTTAAAGATCTTGTCCAATAACTTGTTTCCAGCGCCGTTAGCATCTGTACTTGCCACTTCAATGTCGCCATTGTTGTTGATTCTACTAGACAAGTTGATCAAGTCATCAATTTCAAAGAAGTTCTTCACCTCATCAATGCGCAAATTCAATTGAAGAAAGTTCTCAGGAGAATTGCGGATAGAAAGATTACGCAATTTACCAAAAAGTTTTAACTTCATTTGCGTAACATTGTTTAAGTTGATGAGTTTGATCTTGAGGAAAAGTGACGTCGAAGAGTTGTAGATCGGTAACAAGTTGTTGTCGTTATAGATCATAATGATGGACTCGTATATAAGAGGCTTTTCCTTTCTCTCGTTAGATGGTTGCTCAGTATCATCCTCTAAGTTTAAGCCTAATTCTATGTCCTCCTTAGTATCGTTTTCTTTCTTTACTGTGTCCTCCTCGTCGTCAGGTACGCTGTTGATGTTGAATTTTTCAAGGATATTCTCACTGTTTTCAACTTGCAAGAATTTAATGTTTCTATTGACTAATTCCTCGAGAATCATGTGGTCAATGATCATATTCGAACATACTGTAGATAAACTGCTGAAGAACTGGAAATTCAAGTTCGTAGGTTCGACACCTTCATAAGCAGACACTCCTTCTTCTGTATCTATAGATGGATGAGTTGCATTAGTAAGGTGTAACTTTTGGATCCATTGGATTTTCCATTCTCCACTTGTGGACTTTATGCGAGCTACCCACCAGTAAGTAACAGACGTGATTCCACTTACAAGATTGATGAGGAACCAGCTCAGTGGCCAGTTTTTTCTCCTGTAAAATTGAAGCTTATTAATGCTGGGACTGTAGGTGAAAGTTCCATCAAAGAAATTTGATAAGCGGTTGATTTCGTAGTCACTTAAGTTAATAATGTCATTATTTATCCATTCTGTAGTCAAGAGACGGTTATGGATCTCTTTATTCGAAATCTCAAGTCTTAACTGCGTCAAAGAGTCCACTATGTTATGAACCATATCACTCTCGGCAATGAAGTTTTTGTTCTTTACTACAGCCGGTGGTGAATTGATTTTCTTGGCTATAAGGTTTTGAACTGGACATGGGTCAATGAAATAGAAGTGGCCCGTGAGTGGGTTGATACAAAAGATGGCCGACTTTGTAGGTGAAGATTTAATCAAGAGTTGATGAGGAGTGATATAAGACACCTGGTCGGGATTCTCAGCAGTGTTCAACTTGTCGTCCAAGGAGATAAAAACCTTATTCATTAAGAGCTCGGAATGCTTGTTGACTATAATGTTCAAGATCAAATCAACATTTAAATCCTCCGGCTCTTCAGCGTCTTCGCTAGACTCGTTCAAACCTTTGCTTTCATCGTATTCCGCCTCATTTGAGTTTTTGAGATGCTTGTTGAAAACTTCTGAAAGCTCGTCATTGGTATTATACTTGCCATTCTTGAACCACCTGAAGTTCAAATTGTAATTGCGGTCAATCCCAAGTTCTATGAATGACTTCCAGTTTCTAGAAAGGTATTGTCCAGACCAGTAGTTTAGGATTATAAGAGATCGTCCGTTTTGGTAGTTAACTTGGAGATTATTTCTCCAACGGGTGTTGATCTGAAGCTCCTTTAACTGCTTTGCAATTAAATAGAGTTTGAACAGGATCGAGTATTTATGAAGAAGGTTGTACAAGCCATGTAATCCTTGGTTGAGAAGAACATTATTCACAGTCTTTTCAAGATTTTCATGTGATGATTTAGGAAGTTTGGTGACGATTTTGTTGTCTCTGTGGGTGATTAGAGAAGTCTCAGGATTGATACCGAATAGAAACTTGAAGTCTATGAAATAAAATGGCGATTTTGCGTACTCCTCTTCGCTTTCTATGATAAAGTCGTTTGCGACCGTGATCAGCACCTGAAATTCATTCGGCACCACAAAGTAAATACGTCCATCCTTGATCGTATAGTTATTTACAAAACGCTTCGGTATGTCTGTGAGAGCCATTCTAGTCATTAGAATCAAGTTCAAATCTTGCATGACTTCCAATGTCTTCTCTGCTGAAATTTGTGGGATCTTTATGTAGTTGTAAGAAGGAAGTCTCGGTCTTCCCTTGAAAAGAACTTCCAAACTGGTAATGAGATCGGAATTTGGCAATTTTGCTCCACTATAGCCATTCAATGCATTAAGTTGGAATGTCAACTGTTCAAAGTAGAATTCTTGCATTCTGAACCAGTTCAATAAGTCAATGAACTTTGAGACATCCTTGGAATTCGATGCCCATTTTACAAGCGTATATATCTTAATGAAATCTTGCCTAAGGGATATTATAAGCTCCAAAAATTTCTTCTTCAGTACGGAATCATCCGCAGTATCTTTAGTGGAAGAAAGATTCTCGATAATTGTGGTTATTTGCTTGAATGCCTCTTGAGTGTAGAATTTTAACACGTTAGAAAGCGGAATGATATTGTTGGTGATGTGAGGAAGCTCCGGTGGAGCATTTGTCGACTTTTTGGAGGTTATGCTGCCATTTTCGGCCACGGTTCCGTTAATGCCTTTTAGATGCGTGCCATTGGAGCCATTCAAAGTTTCAGAGGACTCCATCGTCATGGGAATGTGTGTGTTGGGAATTTTGAAGAAAGAGTAGAGGTGCCAATGACCTGTGCAAAATATTATCAAGAAAGGAGCGATGGAATGAGTTGGATTTAGTTGGGATCTGGATCCAGGAAGTTTAGAAGTATCTGAAGTACTGGATGAGTGATTCGGGGTTGATTTCCCTGCTTTTGTCTATAAAGTATTTCAATTCTAAGAATTGAAGATTAACCGCTGTGGAGGATACCAGCCAGCTATAGCCAGTGAACAATCGATATCTGGAGCTTGAGATCACGCTAAAAAACGCCTGTAACACCTAAGCTCTTGGAGAGTACGATAGACCTGCTTCCGGACAATAGACTCGAGAGAATAACGCCGTTTGGTGTATGGTTCTACTGGTACAATTGACCCGTACTGGAGCACGATTTTGTATTTTGTCTTTTGGAGGTTTGGCGACTTTTGGTTCGGATGTCGTGCTGGTGGTGAGGGAATGTCGCGGACACACTACCAGGCGAGACATTCTACGACAGTGAGGTGGGGCGGTGAGAAGATAGGCTACAGCACGGAAGAAGACAAGAGAGAACAAGGGAGAGACTAGTTTGGCAGGGGGAGATGAGAATTGAAGTATTTGGTGAAATTTTCACTTGTATTTACTCTTTCAGAATTTATATCGGAAGACCAATATTTGTATATAGGTATATTATTATTGTGGATAGATGTCTATACGGTGAAAATCCAGTAGACTACTACGCTTTATGTAAGCCGGTTTGGTGAGAGTGTGTAGTGTCGCATACAATTTAGAACAAGCTGCAAAAGGCGACATTCCAGAATAGGAAGGAGACCGTTAAGCCTAGTGGCTGATGGAGGCATTTGGCTACGGGATGTTGGCACGGGATGATTTGGGTCGTATATGATGGAGTAGGGGCTAGAACGAAGCGTGCGCTGTCTTTGACGAGTTATTCAATTTGCATTGTCCGTTTTAGCTGGATTAAGGAGCAGTGCTTTACGATGGAGCCCAAAAGAGAGAAAGTTCCAGATTGTAGATGTACAGAATGTAGACGTAGTCTCGGTTCAAGAAGATACTTTCTCATAACTCCCTTGATTTTCAAGTAGATCAAAGTAGTCACACAGAAAATAATTCTATCACTACCAAATACTGTCGCATGTTATATATTATATGGGACATATTTGTACAAAGATAGGCGTATATAGTAGGCTGTATCATTTCATGGTTATTTCATTAATGAATATATTACAGTTGAACGAATGCAAATGGTTATCTAAAACAAATGGAAGCGAATGGAAATTTGTGGACATCTTGCAGTGCAAGTTGAGTGAAGTGAATGATGGTCATGTGCTCTATAATACTGTGAATGTAAACGATTGAAGGACCTCTGAGCTGATATAAATTCAGTAAAAGAAACAAGCAATTAAATGGTGTTTAGGTTTGTTGGTGAGCGATGGGAGAGAAAGGAAACGTAAGTAAGGTAAAAGACGGAATACATTACTTCGTGTTGAATCACAGCTTCTCTTTAATGTGTTGTAAGAAGTCGACGGGAACAAAGTCTCTAATCCATTGATACTCTTCCATTTGTAAGATCTGTGAAATAGTTATACGCTTGTCTTTCCTCACTAAAAGTACCTTGACAATACTTTGCAATTCCTTGAATACTGTTTTAATCTCTTCAGGAATGTTTTCATCTACCAAGTATTGATTGAGCTTGAACCACTCCCAGTCAATCATGGCAATACGATGAGCAGAACTATTTCTGGATCTCTTTCTACGGAGAACGGATGGTGAAACTCCATTCAGATTTGCGGCATCAACTGGAATCAAGTCAAATGGCAATCTGTTCTCAACGATGGAGTAAAGAAGGACTCCGACAGACCATGAATCTGTCAAGAATCCATTGTACTTTAAGCCCATCAAAATCTCTGGTGAAATGTAATCTTGTGAGCCACAACGTGTTGACAAGAGCTCATCAGGAGAGCGTAATTTCTTGGAGAGTCCAAAGTCTGTCAAATTGGTAAAAGCTGGAAGCACTTGTGGAGAGTCAACCGTAATAAGCTCGAGCAAATCATCGTAAGTATAATTCAATAGAATATTCTCAAGTTTGATGTCTCTGTGAATGATGTTAATGGAGTGAAGATATCCAACAGTTACGATAAGTTCACACACAACTCTTTTGAGAGCTAACCAGTATCTGATATCGTGGAGATGATAATGCTGTTTATTCGTAGTCAAATACTGCAAAAGATTGCCTCCAGGGCAATACTGAAGGAAGATGAGTTGGTCATTTTCTTGCTGAAGATGACTGAAGTCTTCATCAGTAACAGGATCACTGTCTTCACTTTCATATGGGTCCAAAGAAGCCATTCTAAGTGAAAGAGAGTAGTCAAGAAGTGTTGTAACACATGGATGACCACGAATTTCGTTTAGAATACTTAATTCACGTCTGATAAATGATTTGAAATTCTGTACCAGAGCTCTGGACTCCAAAGGAACAGAGATGACCTTAATAGCTACAAATTGATCGCTAGCTCCTGCCAAAAGGACCGTTGAAAAGTTACCAGAACCTATTTCTCGTACGAATTTGAACATCTTATGAGCTCTAGCAGAGTAGAACGACTTCTCGTAGTATTTAGACTTGTGTTCGCCTCCTGCTTCTTCGGATTCTTCTGGAGAGGTTGCTGGAATAGATTTAAGATAGCGTGGAGGCGTCAGCGGAGGTGGCGTGGGTGTTCCATATCGTGGTGAAGTTGTGTTTTGAATAAGTATTGGATTAGAGACAAATCTCTTGGAAGCTGACGATGTCGAGTTATCTAATAACGAGTTCTTACGACCCAATGCTGGAATGGGCTTGTAATCCGATATGACTCTTGGGGAAGCCATACCTCCGCTTGAAGGGTCCTTCGAATCGTAATTATCTACATTACGATGCTTTGGACTTCTGGTTTTCTGAATATCCAACTTACCTTCTGTTGGCGAGAGGTTCAAAGACGAATTGTCAGCCGAAAGGGTCGAATAATTTATGAAAGAACCGTTATTGAGCACAGGTGTTGGTAATTGAGCAATACGGTCGAATGTCGCCCTAGAGGGTGACTGCTGGGCAATATTGAAGTTGACTGGTTCTCCTAGTGTAGAGTTGATTGTGGTGTAGACAAGCTCTTGTCTTCTAGACGAGATAGTAGATGAAGAAGAGATGGTACCTGCCAGCTGTGTGAGTATATCATCGTTATCGGTGCCGCTATTGTTTCGAGGAGTTGTGTTAGGATCGTTATGATTGCCGGCTTCGTCTAGAGTGCCAATGATGATATTGTCGTGACCATCTTCGTCCAAATGAGTCAGAAGTCTTAGGTTAGACGAAAACTTGTGGGATGAAGGGATTGGAGAGTGGTAGATGTTTCTCGCCACGTTGGAAGCAGCGAAGTCGTTAAGCCCGTTGATATTGAGGGTTGAGCTCGAGTTACTCTGGTCCTTATCCATGACTTCATCATCCATGTGGAGAGGAGGCGACAAGGGCGTTGTACGAGACGCCGACATGTGTTTAGACGTCATGATTGGTGGTAATGACCGAGTTGAATGCCGATGTGGGCCAGAAGTCAAGGGTACGATTGAGGGATTAGACTATGGGCGGCTGAATATAGGGGTGTTGCTTTCTTGTTCTGGTTGGTTTTTGCAAAGGTTTCGCCGCACGTGTGGAGGATAGTAAGGTGAAATGGATGTGATTAGATTGTGGGGGAAAGGAGAGTGATAGGGGGTCAGATGAAGTTAAAGGATAAGTAACAATCAAATGAAAGGAAAGTAGCAGCCAGAAAGAAACAAGTAAAGAAAAGAAAGCAAGTGCAAGTGCAAGAAAAGAGTGAGAGAAAGAAAAAGACAGAAGGAAAGAAACAGACTAAGAAATGGAAAAGAGACAAGAAACAAACGACAGAAACACAACCCAGAAACGATGGACTATCCGAAAATCCTACACTACAGAAACTACACACTCTGTGTGACACACTGTGAAGCACAGATATACGGATATGGCCAGAGTTGCAGAGTTACAGATACAGATACAGTCACAGACGGAGAGAGTACAGACGGAGAGGAATACGAGCACACGCAACATGACTAAACAGATCGGAGCCAGAACTGCCAGTGACGAAAACGGCAATAGAGTCAGGACCAGAACTGACGATTAAGCATACACAAGATACACAAGATGACAAAGCATATGGGAATCATAGACATTAGGCAGTATAGTTGAAGAAAACAGCAGCATAACGAATAAATAATCAGTCACGAGGGTTCGTAAATAAGTGCGGGCAGAGGTGTTACGAGAGATGAGAGATTCTCGATGTCATTGAGAATTGGATGAGAATGAAGAAGGTGCATCTTTCGGGTTCGTTGTTGCCACGGGAATGAATCTTGTAATGCTATATTCGAGGTTGTAATGACGTTGATTGTTGATGTCGTATTATTCGACCCTGGTTGGAGCTCACTCTGTTGCTTGTACTCCCACCATCAAAGGGCTGGCAGCTCTCTCCAAACAACGGTTTGCTGGTGGTGGCAGCACGCAGACCACACAAAACCCCAGAAACTACGACCACAAAACCCAAATTGACAGAAAGATATGACTGGCACATTGTGGTTAATGTCAAGAAAGGCTCGGGCTCGTAACGCCTGCAGCAGTAATTGGTATATTTTGTTATTTCCATTTTGTATTTTATATGTTGTGCGTCATGTACTACAGGATTGGGTAGGTAATGATAAGATGATTATATGAAGGATGCTGACGAGCGCCAACAATAGACGAGGGAAGTGGAGCATTATCATTGGGTACTTGGTGCCGAGTGTTGGTGGTATATTGTTGTTATGTTGATATATCGCAGTTTGTTTGTTTATGTTTGAAGAAATCCAACTTTCTCCCGGGAGCACAAGTGGCTACTGTCGCTTGGCCCGTCTTTATTTTGGGTGTAGACGTTGGCCGCAGGAAAAGTTTAATTTCGTCGCCCAGTGAAAAACGCTGGAACAAAAATAAGCCAGCATTGAAGCATTATCTGTTAGAGCCGCACGGTTGAGGGAACGTTGAGGTATTACTAGAGCATCAACGATGCGAAACGAGGACCAGTTCTCCGTTGACACGACTCCAGCACTATCTAGCCTCAATTATGAACTTTGGAATTTCAGCACAAAAAAGCAGCTTAGCTTTGATCTCCCTTTCAGGCACTCGTCACACACTCTCTCATAATCGGTGATGGCCATTGAATAGGAGATTCCAGCCCACTGGTAATGCAATGCAATCGAGGATACATGACGCCGACCTGCACAAACCAGACTGTGAAGAGTTTATGGAAATCACAAAATCCCCCAAATTGAGACTTGATGCGCGGCACTAACGATTCCAAAAAAGTTAAATGGTCATATTGCCAGACTAGGAAAGAAATAACCACCACGCGTCATGTAGAAGTAGTGTACAATGAGAAGTGTTTGGGAATTGCAACCGTGTGTGCTTCTACTGGCATAAGAACAATAACGCGTTTACAAAACAACACACAACTTCGTGTAGATTTGTTTTTTTTAATTTCATTAGTAGATTACAATCAACAAGTATAGTTGAGGCAGTTGTACTTAACCGACCGTGGTTGTATGGACGACTGAGTATTATTGAGGACCGATGATTGTTGCTTGCTGGAAAATAGTTCAGTTCGTTTGTTAGATTAGTGACAACTACTTTAACGCAGTTATTTAGTTGTACATCGCAGAATTAGCCTTCGTTTCTTCCAGTGAATCCTTAGTTTTATCGAGGTACTCTTTTTTTGGTTCTCAAGGAACCGTACAGCTCGCGTGTGAGGTTTAACTTCATGTAAATGGGAAGTCATCCAGGGGAAAAGGCAACGAAGGGGTCGCAAATTAAGCTATAAGCTATGGGGCTCCCAAGCACTTTCTACAGCACAATGGCTAATAAGTTCCACGAAATGACGCAATAGCAGATTATTAGCTGTTACAGTAAATATCATAAGCATCGGGATAATCACAGTTATAGAGGACGTAAGGATGTTTCAATAACTTACGCACGTATCTAGCGAATCATTGCTACGAGCTATAATTCGATTTCAATTTGCACGAGCATGGGTAATAGGAATAACTGTCTAGGTATTACCCCTATCAAGTGTATCTAGTTTAGAAGCGTACTCAAAAGATTTGCATCTCAAGGCGGACTGAATCGACCTCAGTGATTGAGAACGCGTCGCAGCTCTATTTTGGTAATGTTACATTAAAACCTTAATTAAGCGGGGCTGAAGAAGACGTGTACGGGTTTGCTTTGTAGTGAAGTGTGAGGAATAGGGCCTCAGAGACAGCGTGGACCCTGGAATAGTTAACCGAAAGTTGTTCATCTATGAACCCGATGAAGCATATGATTGATTTGGAACGTAAATTTGTTGCAATACGACGACACGCTAAAAAATGTCTGGAGATTTAACGGGAGTTCTCCACACAATATTAAAGAGTGCACTTCGTATAGTAGTAGTCACTTCTGAACTCGTCGTATTATGCGAAATTAGCTAATTCATCTCAACTTTAGTAGAAACCTCCCTTACGATTGAAACCCCAATTTGCTGCAAATCTCCTCTTCGACACGCAAAAGATTTAAAGCAACGACCTAGGTATTTGGGTACGGTCCCATACTCTATTAAATATCAATTACATAATCAAGTTACAACTTCTCCACTAAACGATCTATGTAAGGCACCAGGACAGTTGTAAATCTAGCTTCTCTTAAATAAAATAACATTTTCTACCTCGTTTCTAGTACGATTGTATCTCATCGAATAACTCGACTCCATTTCTCTTCATCCAAATCCTAGTACCATCCCCTACCATTATACAATTTAACCTCTCCTCACTTCACCACCACCACCACCACCCACTAACACCACCACCAACACTATGACTGTGCGAAATACCCAATTAATTTCCATCACGTGCCCAGATCGAAACAAAACCCCCACCGCAATACACACTCGTATCCGCACACCCTTTTTTTCATTCGTGTCCAAACTGTTAAAGATCGATCGCTACGGGTAGTTCTTGTTAGATAGTTCTCCAAGAAAGGCGTTGTAATCTGTGCAAAAAAGAGACAATTACACGCTGAAAGGGAGCTTGCATGATGTCAGAAGCAGATCCTTTAAACAGTTTGCACGAAAACAGTAATTCCGCTGAAAGTCATCCAGTAAGCGACGTTGCCGCTGTGGAGACCGCTACGAATCAGAATGCTTCAGAGAGCAGCGCGTTAACAGCGTCTTTATTAACCGAAGAGGGCCAGAATGACGAGGAATCGGCTGTGACAGGTAACAAAGGCACTGATGTTGTCTCTGAGATATTAGAGGAGCCAAAAAACGTTCATAACAGTAAAGCTTTTGCCGATCTGTTGGCCAATTCCTCAGAGTCTGTGGCGACCCTCGATGAACCAGTTGCAGCAATAGGTATGCTGTCTAGTCCTGGTATTTCTTCACCAAAGAAGAAGAATAAGAAAAAGAAGAAGGGTAAGAGGGCGATTGCCACCTATGAACCACCAAGTCCAGCCGTAGATGAAGTTGAACAAGAACCTATTGTACCGGAGAGTAATGTCATACAACAACAAGAAGAAGATAAAGACGAAGAATTGGTGCCATCTGCTGAAATTGGAAGTAAGATAACTCAATTTGAGAGTAATACAAAAGAGGAGGATATAGAGGAAACAATTGAATCTCAGAATGCTGAGGAAGAACCTCAGAACACTCAAGAGCTTCCACTGTCTACTCATTCTCAAACTGAGGAGAAGGTTGAAAGTGAAGAATCAAAGTTGCCATGGATAGATGACTTCAAGGATGAGTCTTTGCCTGTCGAGAATTTTGGAATCTCAGAAGAGAAAGCTGAAAACCAATCGACAAATGCTCCTTTTCAAGAACCTTCAACCCATAGTACTACTGCTGAAAAAGGAGTCATACACAATAACGTACCTGCTCCTTTGGCAGAGACTTTAGAAGACCTAGAACAACCTCATCTTCCGTGGGCTAGCACAATAGAAAATAACCCTGAAGAGATTCTTCCTTGGGACGACAACAATGCGAATCATCTGCAACATGACATGACTCCTTTACCATGGGAAGAAGGGCACGTTCATGAAGAGTCTCATTTGCATGAAGACATTACGAAAATTGTAGAAAAAGGTACTGGTGAGGAAGACGATGAAAATTTCCCAGCTCCTGCTTCAGAGTCTGCTCATGGAGTTTCAAATGAAGTTACTGTTTTGGTAAGTGCGGCTACTTCTGATGTTCTTCAACAGGATGCAACAGATTCCGTATATACAAGCGAAGAAGTGCATCTAGAGACAATAGATAAGTCAAACAATCAAAGTGAGACATTGGAAGAAGACGGTCTTTTCGAAGGAGATGGTGACAGTTTCTTTGATCAGAAATTACATGAAAAAGAAAATACATCGGAAGAGCAGAACACTACGAAGACTCAACAAGACCAGCAAGTGGAAACCACTGCAGTGGCACAATCATCACTAGATGAACTTTTTAACGATGATGATGACTTCCTTAGCGACCTTAAGCAACAAGTAGCCTCAGAACAAGAAGGTGGTGCTGCAGTGGTCCCAACGAAAGAAATAGTTCTTCCTTCCCTTGACTTAGACGATGATTTACTTCTTGACGATGATTTATTAATTGATGAGCCAACACTGCAACCAGTCGAAGTGCAGACTATAAACTCTCAAACTGGAAGGCCTGTTTCCTCACAATCTTCTTATGTTCCATCTCAGACACAACGTCATCATAATGTCTACGCGTCTCAAACACAGCGTACTGATCCTAACGCTTATATCCAACAACTTGAACAGAATAAGAAAAAGAATGATGCTTATGATTTCCCTGGATTGATAATGCCGCAAAAAATCAGACCAGCTCCTAGACACCATAATACTACTAGCAGTTCCAAATACTCTGCGTCATCTTCTACTTCTGTTTCAAGTGCACCACCTCGGCCTTCAACGCATGGTCAACACGGATCTTCTTCCGGCTCGGTAGACCTTCAACACAACAGAGACTTAAGTGGACTGCTTCCACCTCCACCTGTTCCAGAGAAGCCAAAGTCGTTCTTCGAGGAGTTACCTGTATCTATGCCAAAAGCAGTACATAGAGCTGCTCCAGTAAAGGCTGCCGGTCAACTTCCAAAGCTGCCAGCACATATTAATGCTGTTGCAGGCCCGCCAGCAAATAACAGGCCTGTTTCACTCCCTGTCAACCCTTATAAGCCCACAGCACAGCAACAACAGATGTCGACTTCACCCCACATTGGCAGTCCAAACGCAGCATATAGCTTCCCAAGAGCAGGTGGCGGTTCAATACTAACACCGCCAGCACAACACCAGAACGTGTATGCTCCTCCTGCTCAACAAACTCAACAGGTGAAACCAAGTCCTTATGCCCCTACAAACCAATTTGCCCCTAATGTTCCACACAATCAATACGCTCCACAGCAACAGGTTGCTCCTCCAGTAGGATCAGTGTTTCCACATTCTCCCATGAATAGTAACTCTCAGCCTTTCCCAACAGTTCCGAATCAATCTATGAACTCACCCTTTGGTGGTCAGACAACTCAACTCAACACCAATGTACCAAGAGTTCAGAGCTCAAATTCGGCCTCTTCTCAGTATGTCCCCAATGCAGGCCCCTATGGTCCAAGTAATCACCACAACAGGACACATTCCAGAGCTAGTTCTCTAGTTGGGGGTGGAAAGGGCAAAGAAGTTAACCCTTACGCTCCTGCTCTTAGTACAGTTCCATCGGCTGCTACTCCACAGGGAGCATCTCCATCAACTCTGCACCCAGCAATGGCCAGAGCTAGAGGAACATCAAATCCTCGGGGTAACATCTATACAAAAGCACAAGTAACTCCAAAAGTAGCCAACCCTAACTCTTATCAGAGACAGTTCCCGATTTTTGCTTGGGGTCATTCTCAGAATGTGGTAACTCTTATCCCAAATATGAGCCACCAGTTATACGAATCTCATGGAGAGACCATTATTATCAGATCTGCCTTAGATTTGCTCAAAGATAAGGAAATGTATTCCACTTTCCCTGGCCCCTTGATCAAGGGGAAAACCAAAAAGAAAGACGTTGAGAAATGGTTGGAGACTAATATAGACTCTTTCTCAAGAGCTGCAAATCCCACTGCTGGTGTTCATGTGGGCAGAGCACAGGACGAATTGGTTCTCAACCAAATTCTTCTTTGTGCTTTGCGTGCAGATGGTAACTTCAAGTCACTGGAATTTGTTAAATCGGCCTGTTCGGTATTGAATCCAACAGTCGACTATAATTCCCCTGGCGAAATTTCGGGAGCTTTAAGTGTGAGTTCTAACGCGTATAGATTGGATAATGCAGGAATAGGTATTGTCTTTGGGTTGATCCAAGCCGGGAACATAGACAGGGCGCTTGAATTCACGATTTCAAAAGGCGATTGGGCTTTAGCACTCGTGGTTTCCAACTTTGCTGGTCATGAGCGATTCCTGAAGATTGCATCTGACTATGCTCGTAGCTGTTTCCCATTCCAGAAGCTGAACAATAAGATTCACCACCTTATGCCCTTTTTACTTAAGGTGGCAGTCGGCAATGTCAAGAGCATAATCGATGATTTATCGGCCGTGGCAACTGAACGCGAGTATGCTAATCTCCATTGGCGAGAGATTGTAGCTTCTGTAATTATAAGTGGAGCAACCAAGAGTCAAGAGTTTCTAATGGAATTCGGAAAGTTTTTGGCTTCTAATAACAAGAACGTTCCAGCTTCTGAAGTTTGTTATATCGTTGCGGGTTTACCCCTCTCGAATATTCCACTACAACCTAGTGGCGTATTGGTTTCAGTAATAGGTTCTGAGACAGGAACTTCTATGTATACCGAGGTATACGAGTACATTTTATCAATTTCAGCTTTATCTACGGTTCCTCCTATGGGTATCCCACATTTACTTACATTGAAGCTCAAGCACGCAACCGTCTTGGCAGACTATGGCCTTTTCAACGAGTCGCAGAAGTATATTGACGTCATCAATAACATGATGAAAGCTCTAGGAAACAGGTCTCCGTTCATTACTCCTAATGTTATTCATGAATTCCAAAACTTAATTGTGAGACTCACGGAATTAGGTTCATCTGAACTGAGCTGGTTCAGCGGGAAGATAAGTAAAGTTAACCTTGACAAAATCTGGGGTCAAATCGATAAATTTATTGGAGGAGACGAGCCCAAGACCAAGGTTGGGGAGAAGGGTGTTTTCAGTAAATTCAGTCCTTCTGTATCTCGTACAGGCTCAACTTTGGACTTTTCAGTTATGAGCCATAACGGTACGAACCATAACTCTATGAGCACAACCAATGGAAAATATGGACCTCATTCACTGCCTCAGACTGTTCAAGGTCTCAGGGACATTTACCCTTCACCAGCATCTGCCCCAGCTATTTCGAATGCATTTGATAGTATGAACCTGTCAATGGGCCAATCGTCTTTAAACAGCAGACTCCATCAAGAATCTAGAAGTGCAGTTCCGCCTCCGTTACAATCATTCAACTCTACTGCTTCGGTAAATAAGTATTCTCCAGTACATTTACAGCAACAGCATCAACAACAGCAGCAGCAGCAGCAGCATCAATCAAAGGCTTCTGCGATTTCTCAACAAGTGCCACCACCAAACCCTCAATCGTCGCCTTTGCAGCAGCCTCCAGTTACTCATCAGTCGTATTCCGAGTCACGATATGCTCCTCTGAATGCCTCATCGCTGAACTTGCATTTGAATCTTGACAACAATGATAACAGTGGCACCCAACATAAGATATCAGGTATAGTTCATGGTAGAGTTCCAGCAGCTTCAAGGACCCCAACGGCATCCCATATCACGCCTTTGGCAGCCACAGGAAATGCTTATCCCTACTCGAATCCTTCGGCGCATATTTCGACGTCATCTTTAAGCTCTCAGAAATTGCACCATCCTCAGATCTTTCAAGGTTTATCTCCATCAACAGGTGGAGGCCAGACTTCTACCAACTATGCGAAGAGAGCGTCTGTAGCTTCTGTTCTTTCAAATGAGAGCTTTGGTAATCATGAGGCCATTAGGGCATCCCATAATCACTCTCCTTCATTACAAAGTGATATCAGTATGGATTACCCACAGGAGTTCAAGCAGGAATTCAAATCTACGCCGAAGCATACTCATGTAGAGGTGCAACAGCGTTTAACTCCACCTGAGCAGCGTAAGAGAGAGACCGCCAATGATTTGGAGTTGCCGGAAACGATAAAGGAATCGCCTGAGTTGCAAGGGGTAGCTGCAGATTCTGTTGAACTGAGGCCTCTTGTGTCTGAGGAGCACGAAGATGTGGTTCTTCCTCCTCCTGCTGCATCCGATTTGCCTTCTCAATCTTTGAGTCTGTCGTCGAAACCAGAGAGTTCGGATTCGGCCACCAAGGCACCTGGCCCGCCACCTAAAGCTACCAGCAGCCCTGCAAAGAAGGCAAGGGTCAACCCATATGCCCCAGGAGCGACCAAGTCTAGTGCGGCCAGAAAAAGTAGATATGGACCCGTTTCTGGTACCTCGACAAGTAAATATGCTGTTCCAGCATCAATTGCTCAGCAGATACACACGGATGATAATAGCAGCGTCACAAGCGACATGTTCAGTTATGGTGGTTACAACGTTCCTGAAGCAAAAGCTGAAGTCCTTCCAGAGGTTCCCGAAAATGTTGACGCCGATGCTACAGTTAGGATACCACTTGGTAAGGATGAGAAGGCTCCAGAATTGCCCGAGCCAGCATTGGAGACTCTGCCAGGAGAAATTCCAGGAACTCACCCAAGCGTGGATGAATTACCTGGTTTGTCTCCAGTTTCGATACAGGTAAAAGAGACAAATTTCTTACCTTACGGAACAAATCAGTCACCAGCCAAGGCGAAAAGAGTGCCCAACATCGACGAGAGTTTTGATGCCTCCGAAGCCGATAGTGAGATACATACACCACGTAACAAGAAGCCTTTAATGCTTAATTTCAAGCCACCTTCGATGACTGGCAGAGAGTCAATGTTCAACCCATACCAGGGAGATAATCAAGACAATAAATTTGGCCTTGATTTCCCAATTCCTGGGTCACCAGACTACACGACTAGAGCCAATAGCGTTGTTGGTCAGCCGGGCTTCTTCTCCTCGCGGTTATCACAATCACAGCAGTCCGCATTGTACCAGCAATATGAAGTTCAGGATGATACAGTGGGAGATTATGTTCCTCTAGTAGAAGAAGATGAAGAAGAAGATGAGGACGATTCCGGAAAGAAAAAGAAGCAGCTAATGAAAGAACAAAAAGAAGCAGAAGCGAAAAAGGCTAAAGAGGAAGAGGAGCGGAAAGCTAAGGCTGCGTCCGAGGAAGCTAGCAAAAAGGCAGAAGAAGCTGCAGCCAAGAGGGAGCCAAATAAAACTGAAGCTAAAGGTGGATGGTTCAATTGGTTAGGGAAGGATGATGGTAAACCAAAACCGATCAAGGCAAAACTTGGTAATGCCAATACTTTCTACTACGACGAGAAGCATAAAAGATGGTTGGATAAGAGTAGACCAATTGAAGAACAATTACAAGCTGCAGCCCCACCTCCACCTCCATCTATGAAAAAGAAAACTATTACACCAAGCAACGCTCCGGAGCAGGATGGGTCAGCTGGTCCACCTTCTGGCCCAACACCACCGGGACCACCAGGGCCTTCGAATCTTTCTGGACCTCCAATTGTTGCTGAGCATTCATCTCCTATTTCAGGCCCTGGCTCACCTCCAGCAGGATTCACCCCAACACCCCCACTGAGACCAACTACATCTAGAACACCTAGTCTTGCCAATGCAGGCTTGGATGACTTGCTTTCGTTAGGAGGTAGCTCTGTGGGTGGTGCACGTAAGGGAAAGAGACCAACACGTAGAGGCCATATCAACGTCTTTGAAAAGAAGTGATCAATACTGTTAGATCTTCAACTTTAATTGCATTTAGAAAAAGTACGTATTTATATTCTTTTTTATTGTAGCAATGCTACTGTAGTCTACTTGTCAGAATTCGTGAAAGGGTAATTTGTTACATCTTTCAAGTGTGAGAATGAACGTATCTATTGAAAGCATTTGAAAGACTTGGTGAATCAAACTAAGCAGGCACGAAAGAAGGAATAAACATCGGCATGTAATTGGATGCAACGAGCGCTTTCGGCGGTGATATCACAACGACATTTCTCTTGAACTATTCCTTAGAAGGGATTACTTAACTTTTTCTCGTACCCCTAATACTCGAATAAGACACTAGTTAGCTGAGTATTGAATATATTGCAATAGAAAGTATTCATGATTTTGCACCTAGATGCGAACTCTAACTAATAAACTCCATTACTGTGTTGCCCGCCCCAAATGCAGCTACACATTCCTTTTTCCATTGACAGTTTCTATGACTTTGAGTCACCAAACAATAGAGCAATCCAAAAATAACTTACGATTTCCTTCCTCTCTAACCTTATCCCATGGTCCAACACTTCCAAACCCACTCACATGCTCGGACCAACTAACAGAGAAACCCTTCTAAACAGCGTTCTCCGACCTTTTAACACAGCTTGCTGTTCCTGCAGCAGCAATCTGACCACTTCTCCAAAGACCCATAGCCAAGTCTCACTTAAACCCAGAACACAAGTCCCAACCCCGAGTTCCATCCACTCCGAACCACCACTCATTCATCCATACCCCAAACTATCCTCTTATCCCCCAGGAGTTAACATCAACCACGGCTCGTGATAAGATAACGAAGATGCCACGCACAGGCGCATGAGATTTACGTCCGGAACTCAACTCCGAAAAACGCAGCCGCGGCTGTCGCAGGAATGTTGTGTTATTTTTTTGCTCTTTGGTTGTTCGTTTTTCACAGCTATTTAGCCCCTCTTCGGATACCCGAGAACAGTATGGTAATGGCGGTGGTATTGGTAGTATTATCCGTTGGGGGCATTTATGGGATGCATGGAGGGAAGGAAGAAGACTGTGGGAAATTGTAGGCAATACTAGAGTGTTTTCTTTATTGTTTTGTTGTGTATTAGAGTGTAGTATGTAGCTTAGGTACGAAGTGCGTAATACGGTAAATGGATTTGGTCTGCTTCGCTATCCATTTAGTTGGGCCTTTCAGTAATTTGAGAAAGAATTAGAACTTTGGTGAAGATAAGGGGGATGAAGTTGAATGTTTACATACAGCTTCGGCATCGGCCGATTAAAGTAACTGGAGGAAGTTTTTGGGGAAAGAAGTCCTAATCTTTAGAAGCAACCATTTGTGTCTAAGAGAAATATTTATGATCTAGCTTACTTTCTACTTCGAGAAATATGTTGTATATGCTTACAAAAATCATGAGGAATAGCAATTAAGTAGTATTATTATCTATCATATATTAGTGTATACTTTTGTACCAAGAGTGTGCCAAAGATGCCCGAGAATTAAATTGAAGGCAGAAACCCAGATGTAAACAGAATTGAATAAATATCGTAGAAGCGTAGAAGCGTAGAACCAATCAGGAGGAGAAATTAGTCATGGTCTTAGGAGTGGTTGGCTCACCAGAAACCTTAGTGTTGCTATCAAAGACACACTCGTGGTTCTTCTTGTTGCAGCCTTCACACTTGTTGAGGAACTCGTTGAACACGCACTTAACCTTTCTCTTTCTGCAGCTGTTACAGGATGACTTTCTAGTGTTATTGTTGTTATTGTTGACACTAGAAGTTGTGTAAGATGCAGATACTAATGTTGGAGAAGTTATGATGGAAGTGCTCTTGATCAAGAGAGGCTTAACAGACATTTGTTGAGTCTCCAAGGTCTTGGATAAAGCCGAAGTCAAAGAAGCGATGCTCTTCACTTGAGTCTTCTTCTTGGCAATCTTTGCTGGCTTTTCCTTTTCCTTTCTCACAGGAGAAGTGGTAGAAGCAGAAGAATCAGATGATGGGCCTGAAACACTCTTCTTCTTGTTGTTAGACATAATGTCCTCTTTGGTGAACCCTTTAGTGAAACAACAAGTTAAACCCTTCAAGTTACAGCTGTTACATGATCTGAAGCGGATCAACTTATCGTTTGAGACAATCAAGTTGATTTCCTCAGCGACTTTGACTAACTCACCTTGTATCAACACCTTTTCTATTTCTTCGTTCGTCATGTTGTAGCCCGATAAGTATCTCTGTGCATCAGCGTCCTTAGAAACAGCCTTGCAAATGATGGCAATTTCGGCATTACACTTAACCTTTCTCAGTCTGCAAGCATCACATGAAGGACCAAGTCTTTGTCTTCTTTTGTTAGTCTGGTTGTCATCCTTAGCATTCGAGACATGATGATCGGAGTCAGAGTCGATTCCTGGAGAAATATGAGCAGTAGACATGTGTGGTGAAGACATTGGAGACATAGAGGACACCGAGCTTGCTGATGTCAATGATGGAGTAGAAATAGATGAGATTTGGGTGGTTAACTGTGGGTGGAAGTGATTGTGAGGCACTTGGTTTTGTTGCTGCTGTTGTAAGTGCTTTTCCTGGTTGCTAATGTTAGCTATGGCACTGGTCAATAAACCGAGGCCATTGTGGGCTACCTTCTGGAATGAATCGCCAAGATGCTGGAGGTTGTGTTCAGTTAAACTGGTGGTATTCTGATGTGAATAGTTGTTATTGCTCGTGGAGTTTGGGGTATTGGAGCCGGTACTGGAATTAGAATGGAAGTAGCTGGTAGTGTAGTTGCTTGTGTAGTTGTTGGTGTTTGCGATTGTACCAGTAGAAGGTAATCTCGTCAATGGTGGCAAAAGAACTGGTTGTGGGAGGTTTTGTTGGTGTTCGGTGGTGTTAGATGGGGGAGCCAACTGTCTTATTATAGGCAGTAATGGTGGTAAGGACACTGGAGAACGAGTTCTGGAGTATTGAGAAGGCTTGTAGTAGTCAGTCTTGCTACCATGGTTCATGATAGAATATGATAAGAGATCGTGGGACGACATTTTGTCTGTTATATATATGTATTGGTATAATTTTGAATAGTGAATACAAACGGATAATCGTTGTAATTATCAGTTTCTGTCTATGCTTGGAATAATGGTAGCGCTCCGTTTTGCAATCGTTGATATTACAGGTTTTAAAGCTAGTCTAGGAGCCAACAGACTTTGACAGTTAGTTCTAATTTTTGGTTGAAGTACAAGTTAACCCAGTAGAGCAGAATAGACCAAACCGACGACAGTTATCGGGTTTTCAAGAAATCCCACGGTATATATATTATCTGCATTTAGTCACAAACGACACTTTACCGATTATTGCAAATTTGGGGTTTCGGTAGTGCACAACTTTTCACAGCTAAAAATGTTTTTTATTCCTGGGGAAGCAAAAAAAAAATGCGAGTCGAACATCGGTCCTGATAGCACAGGTGGTTGGTATACTGGCTTGCGGAAAAAAATAGTGAGCAATAGACCACAGTCAGCAGTCGCAAACTCCGGTATGAACCAGAATCTGAAGTTTGGGACAGTACGGTTATTTTGGGGTTTTATGATATTTTATCCTCGGGAGGGGAGTGAGATATGAAGGTGATAGTAGTTTTGGGAGGTGTTATTGATGGTGAGTCAAAAAAAGATTAGAAGGAAACATGGAATTATGGAACGACGGCTATCAAACGGAGCATATCCATTCATATCCATTCATCACCTTCCATCTTCATCAACTCCTGCTGCTGTATATTATACTCCGGACTTCGGTGGTGTGCTGCTAGAAGGCTACACCGCATGGTCCCAGAGTCGCATACGATCAGGAAAACCTCGGGTCCGGTCTTGCGAAGTGAGTCTTCCTGGTTAGACAGATTGTTGTAGGGCTGTCGAGTCCTCTCAACAAAGGTTCACATTTCTCCGACGGATGATGTCGGGTGGAAAAAATGGAATGCCATCTCCACACGAGACTCTTGGGTTATGTAATCGTAAAAGCTGTGCAACCACAGCGGAACAGGTCCGTGCACGTGACCTGATGGTTCCGAAGAATAGGTGTATCCCCAAGGCTTTCTGTGGTATTGTTGGCCGACCTAGAACCAGTGGAAGTTCCTTGCATTATGAGAAAGTAGCATGATTCGGAAGCTCACAAACGACTCCGACCGTGGACAATAACCCAATTCTCCAAACGGAGCTGGCAGTGAGCTGATTCTCAGTCTCATTGGTTTGATATACGACCCTTAACTACAGCATGAAGAGATCTTTGTTTTGGCGCATGGCCACCGAATTCCAGAGTTTCGCCACGGTCTAGTTTACTAGTGCACCCAAAGAGGAGTTCCCATTTGCTGCCACTGCTCCAGTTGTTAGCAGACATTCCTCTGGCCTGTGATTAGACTCCCGCGTAACTGGTTCGGAATTCGGAGACTCAGCTGGTGCCTGTATGTATTCATCCCCTCTTCTCCTGAAAACGACACCGAAAAACTTGCTGGAGTAGAGAAACGACAGGTCTGTGCTATCGGGATTTGCATCTAACTGATAAAAATTTGGGAAGAGGCTCCCCTCCTTTGCCGCCTTTATCCAAGGATGATGACTAGAAGCGGTTAAGTTCTAGAGGAGGTGGGCCTGGAGTCACGTATAGAGTTTGATTGTCCATCTAGAGCTAGAAAAGTTTAAGAGTAAGTATTGACTTGGCCTACGTATACGAGAGAATCAATATGGGGAATTCGATGGGGTCCCATTTGTTTCTTTATTTGACTCTAGGTTCTACGAATTTAGTTCTCCTCTCTTGGAGTTAAAGATCCATTACTCCTCTTAAAAAGAAATGCCCGGTAAAACCACTCCATAGTCCTAAAATCGAACTATTTCTTGAAAGGTAAATTTCAGGTGAGTGGTGGAAATGCCTAGCGAGATAAAATCCCATTCTGAACTTCCGTGGTATCTTCAGGTTTTGAGTCCTCACCACCACCATATTCGGTGTACTAACCATTACCCCAAATCTCCAATATACGCATATAGTTCCGTAGTCCGAGAAGGAATTCACTATATTTTTTCATAGTAACATTATTATGTAATTAATTCTCGGAGTCTCGAACAACTCCGCGGTCAAGTCCAACCCATATCTAGCAGTAACAGTCAAACGAGATGTAACCCACTACCGCTAGCGGATACCCCTCTTCCGGCCCTCTATGGATGTGGCCAAGGATTGGATGGCTTAATGACTGAACTAGAGATAGAGTATCGCTATTCCTGGCTTCGTCGTCTCATCGTAAAGGTTCAGCAATCAGGCATCTCCCACACCCGGCTTTTTGCTTGAGACCACACGGCGTACATACTACTCGCAACTGACCTCACAACTCCCGTCTTTTATTTGGGCTTGGCCTCGGTGCTCTGAAATAGCTACATACTTCCTCACTTACTCCACTAAACAACATCCCATCGCATTTTCGGCTTTTCCTCCCGACGACACTCAACGCCATGTGAGAACCGCCCTAAAAAAAACCGTTACATACTAAAATTCTTCCACAGCAAACGATTTCGATTTTTTCGGAGTAACTGAAAAGAGGAGTGCGCTGAATACAGGACATGTCTGTGCTCCTGTCTCATTTCGAGTCCTTCTGCCCGGGTGAGGAGAATTGCGGCACTGCGAGCTCGGGAATTTCTTTTTTCTTGTTTGGACGGGGAAAACAAAATGGAGTTAGAAGATGAATCAAATGACTCAAGAAAAAATGTCGGATTCAACAGAGTCGAAAAGTCCGAAATTAAGGGCACGTGATGGTTCAGGTGGCTGTGGTAGAAGTTGAATATTAAGTTGGGTAATTTTGTAATTATGGTGTAGGATTAGGTGATGATGTAGATAATAGTGTAATCAGCTATGGGAGAAGATCCAAACTCAACCGGTTAGATTTGACTCTTCAACCTTACCTTATTCTTTGAGACCACTGGAAGACCCGGAGCACGGAACAGATATGAGATTACCTTTGTGTCAGCGAGAGTCCCCGCGAAGAATAGAAGTGAATGCTTCAGATACCTTTCTCGCCTTAGCCTCCTTCTCTCAATGCATCAATAAATATGGAAATATGCACCGTACCGCGGGTGAATATATATTCCGATACTCTATTCAACATTCTATAACCATTGGATAGAAAGACCTCTGCTATTGGCATTTCTTGGTATCTAACTTATGACCATCGCTACCAATACAATGTGTTCCCACTTTCCTCATAATCTAGAGCTTTGTTTACTGCGGCACGGATGTCTACTCACGTCGCGATGTTCCCCTGAAAATTTTGCAGTCAAAATTTGTATATATGACCTGCAGATTGATGCTATTACCTATCTCTGTGCCGGAGTATCCTACCTTCGCTTGAAATACATTACTAGGGATCCACTGGACTATCTGCTATATTAACAACTCAAGAAGTATTCAAAATTCTATATAACTAGAGCTTTTAGTATGTCTTGTATTGATTTCTTGTCTGTGCCATTTTTTCTTTTTCAGACCATTCCCCTTTTCCTCTTCCACTCTCTGCCTCTCTCCTCTCTTCTTCATACGAACACCAAATTCTATCCTGTATCTTATTCTGTGCTGCATTTTACACGTGATCAAATACCACCTGACCAAACTCGATATGTTTACCTTTGTCCCTGTTTTGGAACTCAATGCTGTGGGTGTTTACCTCAAACAACGATATGACACTAAAATTCAATGTTAGGATAGACATTTCTCTAGTGGTACGAGATGAAATAGCATCTACAGAGTGTATCCGGTAGTAAAACACGTCCTAGCGGCATTTAACATAGAACAACACCTTTAATCATTGACATTTCACGGCGCCAGGCTTCAATTACCCCCTAACAATCACCAAAACTCCCAAAGATGGACTTACCAGGAGGCTTTATGGAGTATCCTAAGACGGAGCCTTCTCTAAACACACCAATCAAAAGGATCCAAAACTTGACCCTCAACTCACCTACATCGCCCTTATATCCATGTCTAGACGATATCATCATAACCTCTCCTCCACAGACGGTAGTGACGTCGATGTTGGAGAGAGGCTACTCTCAAAAGATCACCAACAACGTCCTCCAAGAACTCAACTCAAGGGCTAATGAAATATCGAATTTGATAACGTCTCCGCCTTCACTAAACAGCAGGTCTTCCAGAAGTGCTACCTCGAGACGCCTGAAGCGCTTCAGCGGCATCCACAACCATAAGTTCCAACAAATGGACTCCATTTCACATCATTACTCGGTTCACGAGATGTCGGCAGACAAATCGCCCGTAAGGACCATCTTGAATAGTAATTTCAATAGTCATAGTGCTACTATGGATCCAGGGAGCAAAAGAAGTTCTCCCACGGTTTCTCAATCTAGTACAAAGCGTAGAAGAACACTCAATGGACCAGAAGAAGTGTTGAACCAGCAAGCACTGCTTCAAATGTCATCTTCACCAGATAAGACTCTTAGCAGTCCAATCAGAAAGATTTCGCCTTCAAAGAAGTCCATGAATTTGCATTCAATATTGACTGGGAATGAAGACTCGGTAAATAACTCAGCATGCTCTTCTCCAACCAGAGATAAGGAATTCGCCAAACCGTATCCTCCAAGTAGTAAATTCAGAGTTTCATCATTACAAATGGCAGGAGTCCCTACACCTCAATTGCAGAAGAAATCATCTATACCACAATTGCAGAAAAAGACGTCGATTCCTAATTTGCAAAAGAAACCATCTATACCCAACTTGCAGAAGAAACTGTCTATCTCAAACTTACAGAAGAAGCCATCCATACCTAATTTACAATCTAGGCCATCTATACCCAATCTTCAACAGAAGTCATCTATATCCAACTTACAATTACATAACCTGTTCCAACAACACACATCTTATACACCATCATATGCCCAACCGACATTGAGCAAGAAGTCATCTATCCCACAGTTACAGAAGAAACTGTCTATACCTAACCTTTCATACTCAAAAATACCAGTTAATTCTACATCAATGTCGAAGCTCCCTACTTCTGCGTCATCCAGATCAATTTCTCCGTCATCGTCGACTCGTTCATTGAACTCTCGCATACTCGGTTCATCTAGTAAGATTAATACCGACCCATCTGCATCGCACAAGTTGACCGTTTCTAGCTCTGCTAGATCATTAAGTCATAGTAGTAATCATGGTCTTAGCAGCAATGCTAAGGTAACGGTTCCACACCCTTTCAGTCTCTACGACAAGCCTACTATATCGTCTTCACAGAAATCTTTGAACAAATTCCAAAGGTTTAGAGAGAAATTCAATTAGTTCTCACTGGAATTAGTAGAAGTCAATGTCAACCGATAGTTGTAATGCTCTATCAAACGTTGCTGTTATTTGGATTAAACGAAAAAGAGACGACGTGAAGTCTTCGTTAAGGTTGGAACCAATACTACACGGAAAATGACTGCTAAGTTTCAGCATGATGCATGTCCTATTGGTATAGGAAGTAATTAGATTAAATTAACGTATTAGTCATCTATTATCATAGTATCGTAATGCTGTAATTTACCATGTCGAATATGCCACTATAATGATTCTACCGACCAAATAGAGATTATAGAAGAGGATCACAACTCATAATCTAAATAATTACACAGATATCAGATGACTGTGAACATACGATATCGTACAATATATGGTTTCATATTATCAAGACCAGACTACTGGAAAGCTTTATTATTTGAATGTAGAGTTCTTAGTATATACTCTCATTGTGACTACATATGATTAGTAAATGTTGCTTTGAACCTTGATCTCTCCGCCCACAGTCAATACTTGAGATCCAGACCATTTCTCTCCCTTCTTCAATGTTACAAAGTCAGAAACGTGGCCAGGTTCGACACAAACCATGTTCAAGTATCCAGTCTTTGGCAAGAAGTCGGCCATTCCGTCGGACTTCTTGATCCAAGGGTTCCAAACGACAGCATCCGGCAAATTCACTCTCTCAACGTTAACCAACACCTTTCCAAATTCAATGATCTGGAAGGTTTTAGAAGTGTCTACCTTTTTGTAAATACGGTCGAATTCTTCGTGGAACGACACAACTGGAGATTTCTCAACATACTCTTCGGCCAACAATTGGTCGAAGCACTTCTGGTCAATCAAGTTGTTAACCAAGGTGTCAGTGATGTCTGGAACACGGAAATAGGTGTGGAACAACCAGTTGAACTCAAACTCTTCAGCTCCAGGGTTTTCCACTTCGATGGTAGTAGTTAACTTCTCTTCTTCCAAAGCAATGGTGAGAATAAGGGTGAAGTCGTACTTACCCTTGCCCCATAACTGCAAAGACTCGGAACTGACTTGTTCTGGGCTCAAGGCGAATTGAACAGTTGGAGGGTTTGCTGTGGTTTGGCCCAAGAACTCCCAAGTAGAGTTTCTAGCGAAACCATGCTGAGGCAAGGGGAAAGTAGGGTGACTTTCGTTCTTCTGCTTGCCGAAAACTGGGAAAACCAAAGGAATTCCTCCTCTGACGGGCTTGGACCCGTCCAATTTGGCTCCTTCACTCAACCAGAGCAATTCCGTGCCCTTGTTCTTCCACGAGATGACATTAGCACCGTATTTGAGAATAGTCACCGAGGTTTCTGGGTTGGATGGGTGCGTGAGCACCACTTGCGAGTCGTTATCTTCTACAGCCATGATTTGTGAGCTTTCTGAGTACTTTCTTGCAAATACTACAAACAATTGCCTATTCAATGTCTTGTCAAACACTGCCATTCTTTCATTATGCCTTCGGAACATTAGCAATCGGCGTAGCACACACGGGGACCTGTACATAGAGGCCAAGAGCATGGGGAGCGTGGAGGAGACAAGTCCTTGGGAAGAGGTTCGGGGGAGGTATTTGGGGTGGATGTGGATGGGTAAGATGTAGAGTGAGGGTGATGGTGATGTTGGGGATCGAGGTGTTGCTTAGGAAGAAATTCAATAGAAATTGGTTTGACTATCAGTGGGACTACTGGGTGGAAATTGGATAACGGCTACCCCGATACGGATTGAATATTGTCACGTGATTTTGAGATGTTCATTTTTAACTTATGTAATCAAAAAAAGTGAATAGTGGTGTAGATTCGAGTAGTATGGAAGAAGCCAAAGAGTTAAATATTTGGCCTACAATTTGACGAAGACTATCCCCATGAAAGTTTATAAATGTAGTCAATAATATCAATAATATCAATAATAATAATAATAATAATAATAAATAAGAAGTATGTATAAGTGTCAGGCTTGTAGCTCTCTTAGAAACTATCAAAATGCAGGCTTTTTTGATCCGACGCCAGATGAATTTTGAGTTGGTGGGGTACTGCACAATTCGTTCCAAAGAGGAAACGAGATCCGTGCCGCAGCGAATATGCAAAATGGTTATTGTCCTTTTGATCTGGCAATCACTTAGTGAAGGTCCTTCCTTCCTGGAAATTCGATCGGTATGCCACATCAAGGCGGTCCTAGATGTCTGGTTCCTCTATTACCAAACCACTCTGAAGAGGTGGGCCTCCAGTTCCTCCTCGTTGAGATGACACAGCGGCCTGCTTTTCTAGTGGTGACAATCTGTCAATGGGTATGATCGAGACCCCGTACTGCAAAAATGAACAATCTCGGGGTCCGAAACCGATTATCCAACTGGGAGCGAGTTGGCGTAGAAGAGAATCTCCATTGAACCTATTCATCACGGCTTCAGCGTCTTTTCTGGAGTATAGCTTTACAATGGCATGTCTTCTTTCTCGATTAATGTCGACTGATTGAATAGTGCCATACCGGCCAAGGGCCGTCACCAATGTACTCTCATCTACTGTAGGAAGAATATCGCCTATGCATAGCGTCCTGGAGTATACTTTGATTGAATCCTGAGGTAAGCTATTATCGAATTCGACGTTTCTCGGATTGGCATTATCGATGGAAGCGGTCAGTGACTGAGTGGTGGGTTGATTGTTCACTGGGGTCCGAGGGTCCATTTTCCACCACCGTGTGAACAAACATATATGAAATTATTGTAATTCGTAGCTTGTAGATCTAAGCTCTCATCCCAAGACCACTGCTGTACAATCCCAAATTATAATATATTGCTCCACCATCTCGACCGCTCTAAGCCGCAAACAGCTGCCCACTGATTTCCTCAATATTATATGCTTGCGAAAACGATGCTCAGGTCGAAGCGCTCGTTTTGCAGCTATTTTTTTGTCGGTAAGCGAATGAATAATTGGCAGGAGACGTCTGTGGAAAGAAATGCTCTCAAGAGAATCTTTGAATTACGATGTATATAAACATAATAGTTATAACTCAGATCAACAGTTTTTACATTATTAATGTATTGGGGTATCGGATGAATACTTTGAATGTCAAATTAAATTTATTGAATATTGAAACATTTTGCACCAATTTGTATTAATTCAAGAAATGTGAGATTGTCATCCGCCCCAACCAGTCTACTTTCCAAACTTCCTTCTAAACCGTTTAAGTAGCAGATAAAACTAGATGAAAATGAATAGACTACAGTTAATTCGTATTCATCAATCACCTATACACCCACCACACACCCTCATTTACATTTTCTCACCTCAATTACTGCCCCTTAATACCTTACATCATATCACCTATTGCGATTCACCACCTCTGCAACTCCCACAATTGCTACTCTGCTACAATCTCTACATTGACATCTTAATTGCAGGTCGAAACCCACACATGACTCCCACCGAACACTAGACAAGCATCTTCAGCCCCGTTGTAATGCTGGTGCTGGTATGCTACTGCCGTGTGGACCGTTTACTGTACCCTCCCTTATGAGGTCACGTGCCTCCTTACCCCTATTCTTTCTCCCTTCGGTCTAGGAATAGCCGGAATGCCGGTCACCCAAACTGAAAAACTGCCAGGCCGAGAATTTCTTTTGTCGAGTTTCATCCTTGCCGCAATATCATTGATTACGTAATCTTTGACATAAGCACACTCAACAATGGCCCCCAGAGGGTTTTGAGTCGTATTTGGTGTCACAAAAGAAACGAGTTCCGTAGTGGGAAAGGTATTGTTTTATTTACGCAGCAAAACATAATTACCGATGGGGACGCACATTAGACACATGAGAGAAGCATGAGCATTATGAATGATTAGGGGCAGCTGAGGTGAGAACTATTGTGAGCCGGCGGTGAGCTCATCGACCGGAGCGATGGATTTCTGGGTCACTAGGATTTCCATTTGGAATGGGAGTTCTAATTTATTCGGGGTTGTGTGATAGACGGGAATAAGAGGTTCTCTTAATGTAGTAATTGTTGTTATAATTGTCATAATTGTACTGCCAGCACTGGCCCACTAAGACACTGAATACTAAACTCAATACTCTCATTACTTGCACTGCACTCACCACCACTACCCACCAGCTCTTTGTCTCATCCACGCTTTTCTCTCCCTCTCCCCTTCATTCTACACCGATCTCGCGCATCTCTCGGTACGGATGTCTCGCATTTTACGGTTTTTCTCTCCCTAATCTCACCAATTCCCCTACTTTCTCCATCACAATCCCTCGCAGCTCCTTCGTTTTTCTCGCTGGAGAACAAAAAGAAAACAAAAGCCCGCACTGAGAAAAAAAATAGGAGCAAGTGATCTGGTTCATTTTTCCTTTCTTATATCATTCATCTTTAGCAGAACATACCAACCAACCAACGACCCAGCAGCTCCATCATCCTAAGCACTCGCAGAAAGTGTCCATAGCATCGACATCCATCCCAATCTCCCTTTAGAGCGTTGAACGACGCCAAAAAACCCCGTTTTTACCTACCCAAAACGCCCCCCTTCTGTTACCACTAGCTTTGTTATCACGATGCTGTCTTCTCTTCTAAGATCCAGAATAGTCCAGAAACCTTACCAGCTTTTCCACTACTACTTTCTTCTGGAAAAGACCCCCAACTCCACATTGGCTGACCTCTCGTTCGAAACAGACATCTCCATATCCATCAGAAAGTTCAAAACACACAACTGGACCATCCATGAGATACTCCATTACTCATTCCTCCTGTCCATCATCTTCTTTGTGTTCATAATATTCCCAGCATCTTTCCTCGTGAAAATCCCCATTCTTGCTGCCTTCACATTATGCTTCCTCTTACCGCTTACATCGCAGTTCTTTGTCCATGCATTGCCAATTTTCACTTGGTTGGCCCTCTTTTTTAGTGCTTCTAAGATCCCAACCAGCTGGAAACCAGCTATTTCGGTCAAGGTTCTTCCTGCAATGGAGACCATTCTCTACGGAGATAACTTGTCCAACGTTCTTGCAACAATAAACACGTCGTTTTTGGACATTTTGGCTTGGCTTCCTTACGGAATTATCCACTTCAGTTCTCCATTTGTCGTGGCACTCTTTATCTTCTTTTACGGCCCTCCAACAGGACTTAGATCTTTCGGCTTCGCCTTCGGATACATGAACTTACTCGGTGTTCTTACCCAAATCCTTTTCCCAGCTGCTGCTCCATGGTACAAGAATTTGTATGGTTTAGAGCCTGCCAATTATTCCATGCAAGGTTCCCCAGGTGGCTTAGCACGTATTGATACTTTGCTTGGATTTGACATGTATACCACTACTTTTTCGAACTCTCCGTTGATTTTTGGAGCTTTCCCATCATTGCACTCGGGCTGTGCTACTATGGATGTCTTATTCCTTTGTTGGTTGTTTCCTAAATTCCGTGTACTCTGGTGGGGCTACGCCACTTTGCTTTGGTGGAGTACCATGTATTTGACTCACCATTACTTCATTGACTTGATTGGTGGAGCAGTTTTGTCATTTGCAGTTTTCCAGTACACCAGATACAACCACTTACCTATCGTTGATCACAAGTGTTTCTGTCGTTGGTCTTACAATGAGGTCGAGAAAGTAAATATTGCTTCGGTTGACCCATTGTCGTCTCATTTTGTCAGTATTAGTGACATTGAGTCTGCAGTTCCTTCTTCGTCTAGATTCGCCAACTACCCATACTTCCTTGCCCAGAACAACGGCACGGTAGTAGAAGATTTCGAAATGTCCACCATCTCCAGATCAAGACAGGCCTCCAGGACTTTCCTTACTTCATTCAGCAACGCAGAGCAGGCTGGCGAGTCGGCACCAAGTTCCAACTCTATCAACCATTTTGTGGAGGAAGAAGAAGACATTTCTTCCTTGGAAAACAGCGCTACACCTTCTGTCTTTGAAGATGAGCATCATCAAATCAGCACTACAGCCTCTCAGACATCCCTCGAGGACTTGGAATCTACAGTACCATCAACCTTCGATGCCACAAAGCCTAAGGGCTACAAGAGTAGGTGAAAATGGTTGCTACACAGAAAAATGCCAAATTCTGGCACACCTTTTGCAACCATTGTACATATTACTAGAAAATTAGAGATGGGTCAGTCGCTAATCTAATAACCACTTCATTGTGCACCTAATTCTCCTAATAATAATATTAACGACTCCGAAACATCCCTTCATAATGATTGCTTTTGTCTTTCGATCCTTATACATTTCCCAATTCATCCATAATTCCCATTTGACACACAACTTTGACAATGAGTACTCTGAGACTCTACAAGGCATGAGTCAATCCCTAATAATTATTTATTTCTTTCCGATGAATTGCGTTGGCAAATGTAATACTTTAATATATAATTAATGATACGCTAATCAATGTAGATATTATCAAACACTTGACAAGAGAGATTGAAACAGTTTCATTATACTTACGAAGATCAAAATAAGAACTTGTCGTATTCGGCCCGATCCAATTAAAAAATAAAGAGCCCATGTATTTCTCCCTATTCCATCTCCACAATTAGTGAAAGTTCGTCTTCTAATTAGATAGAATTTGCAAGTGTGCTCGTAGTCCTATTCAGGAAATATAATATCTATTCCTATTATTAGACACCATGTGGATCTGATTTTACAAGATACAATGTGTCAGTGTCTCATCATTTCGAACAGCTTGGCAGAATAATGGGACGATGACTGTACAAAATAAGTTCTCTAAATAAAATACTGATCAAGTTTCTACGAACTCCTGTCAATGGCCAACCTGATAATGTCTAAAAATTTAGCACCTAGTTTGCATAGTTTGCATGAGTGGTATGAGTGACCGCCGTATTGTTTCTACAGAATGCAGAGTTACGACTTCTATATAATTTTTCAAGGGGAATATGAAATACTCAATGCTTATTTCCGTATTGAGTCTACGTCAGGAGATGCGGTTTCAACTTGAGCAGTTTATCACTTCTGCAACCTCCCTCCAGTGGTAGAGATACTATACGTGAGATTAATTTCTCTTGAATAGCAACCTCAATGGTCATATGTTCCAGTCACTCGAACTCGCACCTTAATTTTCCATGGTATACGAATTTTGGACCTCCATAACCACTATTTCCACACCTGCAACAAGTAGCACCAACCACGGGCCTAGCTCATCATCTCTTGCCTCATTCTCTCTTCACACTTCACCCCAAGCATTTACAAAATACAAAGGTTCCAATTGTGTCCTAAAACAGAATGTCCCAAGCAATGTCCCAAAAGAAATTGACAAAGGTTATTTTTTTGTTTGCGTCTCACTAAAAATAGACGTCCGCTAAATAATATGGGTGACACATGGTTCCACATTGGTGCGTTAAGCGGACAGTTTGGGAGCAGCAGAGAGATGAGACAGTAGTGGGGCTAAGCTGCTTCTGTCCTAAAAGCTCGGAGAACGTCTCAATTACCCGTCGATGCCAACCAACATATGGTCGGTGTGTGACTAGTGTGCCCTAGCAACTCAATTCGTCCAATAGTAGCGTGACCTCATGAGGTTGCATCCATACGACATCTCGCTACATGCACTAAGCCACAGATTGAAGTTCAATGGTGAGCCACTCAGGGTAATGCCCCTGTTCCATTTTCAACAAAATCTATATGGGGATGTTCTTTTGTGCCACTGAGGGCACGTTTTAGTGACCAATTGGTATGGGCTGCTGCGTAAAATTTCTTGGAAATATGTAACATCCAGAACCATTTATCCTTTGTCCATACACGGCAATTAGTATTGGATTTTCATCCAGTCGTCTGCATACTTCGAGAATGGCCAAGCTTTCTGGGGTGGAAATCTTCAGTTCCATCACTTGCCATACTTCTATTTAAAGAATGATGACGACATTAAACATAAGGTGGTTGGTATTTAACTTCCCCATATCCCACTTATTTTATGTTTTTCCAACTATTATCCAGCTAATAAAAATCTAATCATCTCTCGCTTAGAATTTATACCATGTTGTTCGCTTCGTCCGCCTTTCTCGCTTTACTTTCTGCTGTCTTAGCTGACCAGACTTTTACCTTGACTGCCAGTGGTGGTGTCGAAGGACCAGTTACCTTTGCTAACAATGTTTTGACAATTGGAAACGGAGACGCTACAGTCTTTGTCTTAGAGGAACCTACTGGATTTGTGAACATCCAAGGCACATCGAACTATTTGCAACTTAGTCCAGGCGGTATCGGTGTATCTTCCCAGAGTGATGCTTCCAGAAGTTTCCAAATTCTTAACGGTGTTACCTTTGCTGCAGGTCCAGCTTCTGACAATGCTCAGTGGTTTGCTTGTTCAGCTGACGTAGGATACATCATCAAGACATTCCAAGATACTGGATGTCAACCAGTCACATTAAATGTCGTGGGTGCTCAAGAGCAGCCTGCCGATGCTGAACCAGAAACCACTGAACCAGCTGCTGAAGAACCAGAGGCCACCGAACCAGCTGCCGAGGAGCCAGAAACCACTGAACCAGCTGCTGAAGAACCAGAGACGACTGAACCAGCTGCCGAGGAGCCAGAAACCACTGAACCAGCTGCCGAAGAACCAGAAACCACTGAACCAGCTGCCGAAGAACCAGAGACCACTGAGGCTGCCGCGGAGGAGCCAACAGAGTCTCCAGAGCCAAGCGTTACTCCTCTCGAGGGTGCTGGTGTCAAACTTTCCACCGGTGCTGGTGCCGTTGTTGCTGCCGTCCTTGCATTATTCATGTAATCCATAGGGTTATGTTTATGTTTGCCTCCCATCTTATGCTCGACTCGAGGGTATTCGATTGGTGGGAGGTTTATGAAGTTTAGCTTAATTAAATATTATGACTAGTTTGTTTAATAGTGCAAAAAAAGTATTCGCCATTGCCATAACTTGACTACATTAGTCGAAGACTCTTTCAATAGCATCATCTAGAAGCCGTATTACACTACATACTACGGATTATCTATTTGTCAAAGATGTTGAAACTCTTATTCTCTACTTTAAATCGTGTAGTCACTCGCTAAAATAAGGTATGGATGCGAAAGCATGCGAAAAGCACGAGTAAAGCATGATGCTAATTGATATATTTTTTCTTGTCCTTTACTGCAAAAAAAACTGGGCCGACATAGGGGAGCAAATACAGGATTGTTGACAAGAACTACAAGAGAAATCTTACGTTTTTTGTGTATTTGAATGTATCTATTTTTAGTTGTGGCGAATGAATATCTATGTTGGTGGCACTCCAACAGGGGCTCCCTGCGACAGTAATCCAGGAACGAGATCATTTTAGGGCCATTCCTTATATATGCAATTGCAATTGTGTTGAGGAAAGCGAAAGCATACGACTTCAAAACGAAGTGTACGCTCTGTACTACCAACTTGTGATTCTTCTTGTAAAATGATCTTTTCACTAACAGCCACGCAAGTTTCACAATGTCAAAAAGAGTCTTTTGCTCATAATAAATATTCGTCGTAGAGAGAAACTTCAGTCCAAAGAGGCTATTAAGTAAATAGTAGTAAATTTCTAATTTTTATCCTTTAGCCACACATTCTCATTACAAGACGTATAGGAACGTATTTACTATTCCCATGAGACGAATGTAAATTTGGTACGAAAGAAATTTATAGTTTTTTACTTATTCGTGGCAGCCTGGAGTACAGCGATTTATGTTCCATACGCACCACATAATATTCATATCTTCCTCAGAATAGCCAAATCCAGTTACAAATTTCTCAGTCCAGATCTCTAGCATTCGAGAGCTCCCCCATAGCTATTTTCCTGTAGCAACTAGATGGGATACATCAGCTGCGACCTGTTCACTCTTGAAGAAGCAGTGCGTGTATTTCCTAGCTGACATCCACCGGTCCTGGCCCCAGATCGGCTTCCCTCTTTCTACACTACGTAGATCGTTGGGGGCAACTACTCTTTCTGTAGCGGGAATTTCAAAGCCGAATATAGAATAGAATGACATCGTTCAACTTACGCCGACGATGATTTCTGTTCTATATCATCTATCTCCGACGAGTGAGTTACTACAGTATCTGCAACACAGTCATTGCAAATACACATATCCGGTCTGCGACTGCAAATTTTGTCGTATTCATGGCTTAACAAAAGGTAGTGACGAGGTCAGGCATGGTGCCCCATAACCCGAAATTCATACACTGTTGGTGATTCTACACAGTACATCTCGTTTCGTAATAACTTGTTGATGGAATTTGTAGATGAGCATCATGAGTGGGAATCAGTAGTATTTCGCCAGTGGCAAAGTCATGTATTTTTCAGAGCCAGAGCAGCCGACCATGCTCACCGTCGAGCTGTTCGAAGCACTAATGACGCTTCCAAACGGCTTAACTCATCGGTGCTCATATGCCGTTATTAAACCCCCAGCACTCAAATCGCTCATTTAACTGCCGCCCTTATATGCACAACAGTATCTATAGGGTTCTATGACAGCTCCGTAAAGAGATCAACTTACGAACCTTTACCTCTTCCCTGCAGAGATCCCACATCTTATAAGGAGATAGTCGTACATCGATCTCAACGTTAACTCCTTAACTCCTTAATAGTTCAATAGGACATAAAGTGTGAAGCAATTGCTTGATGAAGTAGAACTTCCTTGAAGGTAAAATATTCAGAGATATTTAACTACTGATAATTCGGGTGTGCTTTACCCCAATTGTCATCAGTTTTCACTCCACCGATGTTCTCTCATAACTATTATGTACAGCCTCATTGCTTACTGACTAATTATGAAGTCGTCTGCGTTTCCAGAACAAATTAGTAAGATCATTTTTTCTACACACTTCTCCAGCATAATCGTCATATAATATAATAATGAACGTCAAAAAGATTTTTGAAATCGGCAGCAAATCGCTGCCCGGAATTTATGTGGTCCGATATCTTTACCTGATCTATTCTTTATAATATATCGATAAGTTCTGGTTGCAAGTCCAATTCGTTCAAAATCGTCCCATTCAAGCTTTTCCTGACCAGATATTACCAAAGAATTTGTCCAAGCCATGACTGAGCTTCTAATACGGCCAAAACCGTAACCAACTCCTGGTGTCCACCACACATAGCAAAGGCACACACACCAGACCCAATAGTAAAATTTTCTAACCACATCGGTATTAACTCCAGAATTCATTCCGAATTCGCTCCCATTTGCTAATTACCAAGACTAAAACCCTATAAAATATGTAAATCTTTAGCCATTTTTTATCTTGCCCTTTCCGGCATCCAGCTACTGTCAGCAAAACCATGGATACCATTGAGCCAGTAACGTCCACGAGAACCGTGCTTATGCGGGTTCAACATTTTAGCTTCGGAAGCTCTTATTGCATAAAAAGAACTCAACGTTGGCCAGATCATCCCTGGCCATTACAAAGCCCTCTACTCCAAATTTGCTCCCCACTATATTAATCAGCCCCCATCTCCTGTCATCGCTCTCGCTCTCACATCCATCTCTTCCCTCTCTTTTCCTTGCATATTTCCCAGCCTTGTCACGTTTGGTGATTGTGGTTACCTACAGGAATCTAAAACGGAGACTTTGTCAACCTTAAGAATCCAGAACAACCAGGCTCAGGTGAAGGGTCGATAGTTATTTATATATTAGCACCAGTATCTCGGCGGCAAACCAGAGGATTTGCGTATTGGTTACAGCATCTGCGGTGGAAACAAATTACCAGTTTATCAGTACCTGTAGAAAGACAGCGCAGTGACTGCTACAACGAGCTCTTCTTTTTGTGTGAACAAGGAGTGTTGAATACACCAGTAGAAAACAGCAAAAAGTGGATGAAAACCACGTAAATTGGTGTAAAAAAGAGCAGCAAGTACGAAGAACCAGTCAGACTGAATTCTGAATCGCTATCTATTGAATATCCAGTGATATTCGTGTTACCGTTGCTTGGGTCAAACAGCCACTCAGTCAGTGGCATTTGCTAAATTAAGAACTGGCTTTCATCATCAGTTCACCCGTAGTATCTGCTTCATATTGTCACACATTTACGTCAAATAGCAGAAGAAAACATCATACGAGATCGGAATACTTCACTCCCGATATACTACCCATCACTACTGCTATCTAATAGACCATTGCAGTCAAGGAAATACACTTTTCCGTATAGTACAACCATATTCATCATATTTTATAAATTCATCATACACAACATATACATTCACATACATTAGCAATGCTGTCACTACCTCACACAACGATACTATCAACAGCTACATCAGCACTAACAACACCACTCACATCAACAGTCCTCACCCCAATAGCGACGGCTATAGCGACGTCAACGAATATCAATAATGCATTCATCCAACACTCCGCTACAACACCGGTATCCCCGACAAATTCATCTTCACTATTTTCTTCTATTTGTGAAATGCTATTTGCAACATCAGCATATCTTATCAAACGAATGACGAAGCCCCACAATCAGATTGACGAGTTTACTGACAGGCAGGCCATGATCCAGCGTATTCTCGCCACGTCGTCTTCTTGTGGCTCTATTACGTTGTGTTTAGCAGCGTTCTATGCGTTTCTCGCCATCGACCCTAGACGGTTGATTTTCCGTCATCAACTCATCTTCTTCCTCTTGTTTTTCGACATGTTGAAGGCAGTCATCCTACTCTTGTACCCAACGAGAGTCCTCACTCATAGTTCATCTTACTACAACGACAAGTTCTGCCAAGTAGTGGGCTTTTTTACGGCAACAGCAATAGAAGGTGCCGATATCGCAATTCTAGCCTTTGCAGTACACACTTATTTACTCATCTTCAAACCATCTCTTACTACTAAGGTGAAGAACTCCACCAGAACTGAAGGAGGTCTTTACAAGTACCGTCTTTGGGTCTATGCTGCATCATTCCTTATTCCAATAGTACTTGCTAGTTTGGCCTTCGTTAATGGAACAGGCTATATATCATTAGTCTGTTGGTGCTACTTACCGCAAAGACCACTTTGGTATAGATTTGTTCTTTCGTGGGTGCCACGTTATTGCATCGTTATTATCATCTTTGTTTTCTATGCGTTCATATATTACCATGTTATCAAAGAGTTCAAAACGCTCGGTGGAGTTTTCACGACAATGCATAAGTCTCATGGCAGTGTTCATCCCAAGCTTGGTGATGACGAAAAGCCTGGCTTATACTCGTCCCTCAAATATTTCGTCAGCTTGATCGCTGATACGGCAATGCCTAAGTTTGTATTCCCAACAGAGGATGACTCAAGCGTTCAGAATACCCATCAGTCTCTCAGCAGGCAGCCGAGTGCAAATAGGCAACCGAAAGATGAAAATGATGACGATGATGACGATGAAGATGTTTCAGATTTATCTACTACACCAGTGCATGTAGATACTGAAAATATCATCTATGATCCAGAACTTCATGCAGCCAACTTGGAGAATTTCAGAAAGAGACAGAAAACTATTCAAAAGCAAATGAAGTCCATCTTTGTGTACCCGTTCGCATACTGTTTCCTCTGGTTGTTTCCTTTCATACTTCATGTAACACAAGTAAACTATGAAGAGCGCCATGGTCCAATTTTCTGGATTAACTGCATGGGAGCATTTTTCCAACCCTTGAATGGGTTTGTTGATGCACTTGTTTTCTTTTATCGTGAACAGCCATGGAAATATACCATAATGAAGAACTTCGAGAAAGAACACATGACCAGAGTCGACAACATGTTGGTGCATCATGGTCACCATCATAGTTACCACCCTACCTCAACAGGTAGTGGAGGACCTGACGGAACGAGTGATTCGATTGCGACGAGTGCAAGATGGACTAAGAACTCCCTTAGTACTACAGCGGGATTAGTTGATATTCATCAGTATTCCAAATGGAGGCAATGGGCTAACTCCCTCAAACTTCCTCTCTTCACACTTCCAACCGAAGAGAATATTTCTAAATTCCAAACCAAGTATATCAATGGAAAAATCCATAAATACAAGAGCATGCATGCTCTAGAAGGTGAGGATTCTCAAGAAAAGATTGGTGCAGGCATCAATCATATCAGTGCCAAACATGACTTTTCCAACGTGCTCAATGGTGACCTTAATGAAGGAGATTTCCGCAAGAACCTCCATAGCTTCACTCTAAATTTTAATGGAGACAAATCATTAGGTTCTTCGAACAAAAAACGTGGTTCTGTGGGCGGGACATCGTCATCCCATTCAAACAGAAAAGGCAGTATTATTTCTTCAAATAAGTCCATGCGTACTCGTTTACCGCTGGAACTGACAGACCCTATAGCACTTCATAGCAATGACGAACCCAGAAGAATGAGCTTAAGTACTAACATGATGATGAGTAGCATCAACAACAATTTGGAGTTGAGACCATTGCAAAAAAGAAGTGGTACAACTGGATTACCAATAGGTAATAATCCAAAGAAGTCACATACTTCGTCTATTGGTCTTAATGGTAGCAATTCCCGAAACTCAACCACAACCACTTCGAGCGCGGGAGGAGCAGAGGAAGACGATGAGATTGACTTCATGGAATTCTTGAAGAAAGGACCACCCCACCATTGACTGTAATATTACAATTGAACACAACTACATTCAGATTACGTTACTCAGAGTGACTGAGACCACTGTAAACATATTTATTTATTACCGTTATTTAATAACATCTAATATACTAATAGAACTATAGAACTGTAGTGTTATATCTATTACTAAATTGTTTAATAATCTATTTTAACAAGGGCTAGGGAAATCATGAAAACCCTAAACCAATATTATCCACCCTATAGCCTCTTCAGTATGGTCCGAGACCCCGAATATAACCGACACTTGACTTTTCACATTCATATACGTATCAACATGTTAACAAGTTATGCTCCTAGTAACCTTCGGTGATTGCGAAATTTGGAAGATGCAAAAAAAATATATCGATCGGATAGATCCTGGCCAATTCCGATACGGACACGGGCCGGCACGCGGAAGCAGTAGCGGATGGATATTTGACAGAAACACTTGCAGAATACGGCGTACCGGAGGGATTGCACCACTTAATTCCTTTCATTTTTGCCTTCCTGTTCGTATTCAAGCATAATTAATGCTCTGCATGAATGTAGACTATCGTGTTGCTGCGATACAGTGATTAAAACAGACAGACTCGGATATTACCCGTGATAACATCACATCACCGCTAAAAACCTTACTGAATATTTTTCCGTCAACTACGAAAATACTTCTCACACACCTAATTCCTTAACTCTCGACCCGAGTCTGTTCGGTGACACTATTCTCTTCTAGCTCATTTTACACCCTCTCGAGACGACTCTAACACAACCTAAACGACCGACTAGGAAGCTACCCCTAGCTTTTTTCCCCAATTTACTGTGGTATATTCCCGTTTTAGCGCTATCTCCGTCCCATTCTCCAAAAATTTAACTTTTCGCAGTCTGCTAGCATGCGGCATTACTCAGCTTTCCCAAACCTCTTGATTTAGGCAGGTAGCTACGATGGAATTTTGAGGTTTCGTATATAGATAGTACACTTTCCTTCTTTGTAGGCCATCTCAAGAGTCTCTGTGGTAAGTCTGTACGTTCTACCATTTTTGTTCACGTTAGTGGTCCTTCATAGCAAAGTTACACATTTTCTTAACTGCTGTGAAGAATTTTTCAAAATAGGCAATTCCTCCTAGACCCTAGAATGAGTAAAGAACAAGCAGAGCTTAACGACGCTTCGCTGGGTACTCCTGACAGCGAGTTGATCCCCTCGGTCAATGTCGTAGACGGAACCGGCTCCAACGTTGACAAGCCAGAAATAGTGGAAACAGAGAAGTACTACGAGAGTAACGCAGGTGATGGTACTAAAGCCACTGATCAATATCTTACAGGTCTCCCATTAGCTATCACCCTTATAAGTTGTGTGTCATGTTTATTTCTTGCAGCTTTGGATCAAACCATCGTCTCTACTATTTTAACACAAGTCGGTGACAAATTTCAAGAGTTCGAGAAAATTGGATGGTTAACGTCTGGTTATTTGTTACCAATGGCCACTTTGGCTCCATCATACGGAAAAATCTCCATTGCTTTTGGTAGAAAGTACACTTTACTTGTAGGTGTTATCGTGTTCGAAATTGGATCTTTGATCTCGGGTTTGTCCAATTCCATGAGTATGCTTATTGGTGGAAGAGTCATCCAGGGTATCGGAGGTGGTGCAATCCAAGCCATGGTTGTTGTCATTTTAACTGAGTCTGTTCCTATCTCAAAAAGATCACTTTCTTATATGCTTTTGGGAGTTACCTTCTCTGTTTCAAGTGTTTTGGGGCCATTCATAGGTGGTGCATTTGCTACTCATGTGTCGTGGCGTTGGTGTTTTTACATCAATATTCCTATTGGTGCGTTAGCTTTCGTTTTGTTGGTCTTTGGATTCCATCCACCAAGACCTCAAGGAAACATGAGACAAAAATTAGCCAAAATTGACTACATTGGAACCTTCTTCTTGACAACTTCCCTTGTGTTGATTCTCTTGGGTTTGACTTTTGGTGGTATTGATTTCCCATGGAAATCCGCTGCTGTCATTTGTTGTTTCGTTTTGGGTGGTTTGTTATTAGGTGTATTTGGAGTGTGGAACTTCAAGTTCTCGAGGACCCCAATTATCTTGAAGGAAATTGTAGTTGTTCCTCAAATCATTGCTGCTTGTGCCAGTGGTGCGTTCAACTTCGCCTTCTTCTTGTCCAACTTCACTTACCTTGCCGTGTACTTCCAAGTTATCTTCAATGCAACTGCATGGAAGTCTGGTGTGGACTTGCTTCCTATGATCATTACAGTCACTTGTAGCTCCATGCTTAATGGTGCTTTTATTAGAAAGACAAGACATGTCAAGATTACTATGCTTATTTCTGGTATTTTAGGACCTATCGGTACAGGTATGCTTTTGCTTCTTAAGAAAGACTCTCCTGTAAAGGACAGGATTGGATTATTGATTTTGGGTGGTGTTTCTATTGGTTTGCAATTCCAAAGTTCCATGTTGGCAGCACAGTTGGTTGCGCCACCAGATGTCACAGGTTCTTTGATTTTGGCAACCATCTTTTTGAACTTCCTTAAGTCTGGATTGGCAGCAATTTCTGTCACCTTAGCCCAACTCATTTTCCAGACTAGTGGTCAAAGATATATTAACACCATGTTGAAGGGATTATCCACAGACTCTGAGGAGTTTAAATTGCTCCTGGTAATCCCCGCCAAACAATTGATTTCCACTCCTAAAATCATCCAGAACTTACCAGATACTGCTAAGCAATTGGTCTTGGATCAATTCATGCATGCTTTACATAATGTGTTTTACCTCGGTCTTGCCTTTTCATTTGTGGCATTAATTGGTTCAATTTTCACCACGAATAAGAGAATCCCTAAAGACACTGACATCAAGGGTAAAGACGAGGATAAGGCTAAAGATGAGGAAAAGGGAGAATTAGACACTGAAGACAACGCCGATGAAAAGGCAACTGAAGATAAATCCGACGTTCATAGCCACACTGATTCGTCGTTGACGAAGAGTAAATAGACTTACAAGCTGTATAAAGACATCATATAAAAGTATACAATTAATATCGAATAAACAATAACATAAGGAACATCATTGCCATTTTGGACTAGATTTCTGAGACCTGAACACCACCGCAAGCAATTAATTTTAGGGAAAAGCGCACGTTGATAAATCATCGATTTCCATTACCAGCCCCTTCCATTGACCTAGATCGCCCTCTTCTCCTTCTGATTCTATCTAGAAGTATCTCAAGATCCAAACTTGCACCCCCTGATCTTATCTTCAGCCTCATTTCGCAGCCAGCCGCGCGCACCAAAAGACGTCACCCAATTTCGCAGTAAACGATTAACCCACTCTAACCACAACATATACTCTCAACATGAATGGTATCAGTTTCTGTGTTCTTCTCTCCATCTTAGCCAACCCACAAGCTCACACTACCTGATCTCATGCCAAGCCTTCTCTCCAATTACTGCAATAATTTTTCTGTCTTCGGTAATACCGCCTTATCTCCATGTGTCGCAAATATCCAAATGTGGGGCAACTGACCTTTGCGAAAAATCTGGAGCATCATCACTCGTTTTCATTGAATCCTTGACCCAACCATTAGTAATGCCTGGATGTGCTAGAGCAGGGTATTTTTCGTATATATATAATAGATTTGCCGTGGTGTCATCTGCAATCCATAGTTTTTCTTTATTCTACAATTTTTACTGTGTCCGGTTGATATTGGTGTTGTCTCTTCTATAGTCTCGAACACTTGCCTCTATGAATGGACCGAGCTCGCATTTGCTAGACTATACGATCTACGTAAATCCTGAAATTTAACACATTTTCACCTTAAAGGAGGAAATCAAGCAGAGAATCTGTATTCTTAATTAATCTTCATTGAGTTCAAGATTTTCATTCAGCAGCCGTACTTTCACCGTATTCAAATCCGTATATATCTCATCCTCTTGTCTGGAGCATCACACGATAGCAAGGCAGTCAGCAATTCACATTCAAGCACATGATATTCAAAAAACCAACTAACATACAGACTGCATCGCAAAGCAGTCAGTCCAAGGAGGAAATTGACATCAGCATTTTGCCTTCTTCTGAATCCAATATCAATAATGAGGGTCTGTCACCAGTACCTCCAATAGGCCCCAAGGCATCTGCAACAACTCAAGAAAAGATTGCAAAATTTTATGAAAGCAACGCTGGAGATGGAACCAAAGCAACAGAACAATATCTCACAGGTGTAAGCTTGGCTTTAACGCTTGTAAGCTGTGTAGTATGCTTATTTCTTGTGGCATTGGACCAAACTATTGTTTCCACAATCTTAACACAAGTGGGAGACAAGTTCAAAGAATTTGAAAAGATTGGATGGTTGACATCAGGATTCTTGTTACCTATGGCGACATTGGCACCTTCCTATGGTAAAGTGTCCATAGCTTTTGGAAGAAAGTATACACTAGTCGTCGGCATTGTCGTTTTTGAAATCGGATCATTGATTTCAGCGTTATCAAACTCTATGAGTATGCTTATTGGGGGAAGAACCATTCAAGGTATTGGGGGAGGTGCCGTTCAGGCTATGGTAGCTGTTATACTTACTGAATCAGTACCAATTTCAATAAGACCTCTCTCGTACACCTTAATTGGAGTTACTTTTTCTGTGGCCAGTGTATTGGGACCATTCATAGGAGGAGCATTTGCAACTCATGTGTCATGGCGTTGGTGCTTCTACATTAACATTCCAATAGGAGGTTTAGCATTAGTGGTATTATTCTTTGGATTCCATCCACCAAAGCCGCATGGTAATATGAAACAGAAGTTAGCAAGAATTGACTATTTAGGTACCTTCTTGATGTCATCGGGTTTGGTTTTAGTCTTATTGGGCTTGACTTTCGGGGGAATTGACTTCCCATGGAAGTCTGCTGCTGTTATCTGCTGCTTTGTCCTAGGAGGAATACTATTAATTATATTTGGAGTCTGGAACTTCAAATACTCAGAACATCCTATCATCATCAAAGAGGTGATAACCATTCCTCAAGTAGCTGCTGCATGTATCTGCTCTGGGTTCAACTTTGCATTCTTCCTTTCAAATTTGACCTATTTAGCAGTATACTTCCAAGTCATTTTCAATGCTACAGCTTGGAAGTCTGGAGTTGATATGTTACCATTAATTATTGCCGTAACGTTGTCTTCAATATCAAATGGTATGTTTATCAGATTCACTCGGCACGTTAAGATTACCATGATTGTTTCTGGTGTCTTAGGTCCTATTGGAACGGGCTTGCTTTTGCTATTGACAAAACACTCCTCGGTAAATCACAGAATCGGTCTATTGATATTAGGGGGTGTTTCAATTGGTTTGAATTTCCAAAGTTCAATGTTAGCGGCCCAATTAAGAGCACCTCCAGATATTGAAGGTTCCTTGATTGCGGTCACCATTTTCCTTAACTTCGTCAAATCTTCTGGAGCGGCCATATCGGTTACTTTGGCCCAATTGATCTTCCAGACAAGTGGAACAAGATACATTCAAAATGTGTTGAAGAGCTTGCCTCCAGATTCGGAGGAATTCAAAGTCTTGCTGGCGATACCCCCTAAGCAGCTTATTTCTACACCCAGGATTATCAATCTGTTACCTGATTCAGCTAGGGAATTAGTTCTTGACCAATTCATGCGTTCCTTGCATAACGTATTTTATCTTGGGCTCTCTTTGGCATGTGTAGCATGTATTGCATCATTTTTCACGACCAACAAACGTATTCCAAAGCATTCAGATATCAAAAATAAGGACGACGAAGAAGAGGAGGGTTCAGCTACTTCTAAGATTGAGAACGAGACCGCCGATGTCCCTCTTGAGAGTACCATGCCTTCTAAGGAGTCTACGGTTCAAAACTAATCACCTCAAAGGGTATTCTATTATTTGGTATGATACACATAATGTTATACACTAATATACATATTAACTGAAATCGCTCAGTTGAGAATCTTCTTCCCGACTTGATCTAGGTACAACCGAATCTGCGAGTTGAGACGAGCAGCTTTAACCTCTAAATTCCGGATTTCCATTTGGTGCTCCAACAATTTCTGATCAATTCTACCCTCAACCTCACTGATTATCTTTCTTCTTTCGCTGTCTCGTTTCTCTTTCTTTTTCCTTTCCTCTACCAACTTCTTGTAACTCTCTTCAATGGTATATAGCTCATTCTGTTGGCTTTTAGCTTTATCGTCTGCTTGTATTCTCACCTTTTCATGCTTATCTAGCATAGTGGCTAATTGTTTTTCTACTTGCTCTGTATCTCTCTCTTTCTCCCTTATTTCTGCTTGCGAGTTTTCTAGTATTTCCTCCATGCTTGCCAACTTTGACAATTCCTCCCTTTCCTTTGCCACTTCGTTCCTGAGTTCCTCTAAGATTCTGAAAAGGTTCTTCAATTCGTTTTCCACTGTCTGAATAGATTCTATTGTTGTAGCCATATTTTTATCTCTTTGGTTCAAGTCGTCGTACAAATTCTGATGTTCTGTCAATTGAGCTTTTAAGTCGGCTACAATTTTGTTTAGAACAGATAAATCGGTTTCCGAATAGCTCTTTAAAAGATCAACTTCTACAGCGGCATTGTGTGCAAGGTAATGGAAGTCTTCCAATACATGTGATAATCGTTCTTTTTCTTCCTTGTAGCTCTTACGTTCTAACGACAACACTTCGTCCGCTTTCTTTAATTTCTTCAACTCGGACTCTATTCTGGAATTATAAGCGTTGATGTTTTTTAGAGTGGCTTTCTTCTGGCTGCCGTTTTGGTCATCATCCTCAATTCTACGTTTTATTCCTTGAATCTGCCCAATCACTTTGTCATTATCCAGCTGGACCTGCCTTATTTTCTCCAAACTAGCTTCGCTCTCTATTACTAGCTGTTCACATTCTGCAGAGTGCTCCTCTCTGAAACGAGCAAAGTTCACCACAGCACTCAATATTCTCTTGGTCTTCAGTGGCTCGGGTCTTATTATGTCCATTATAGTTAAATCGTATACACCACAGCTCTGGAAGAACTTATAAGCTGCTCGGTGAAGTCCTATGATATTAAGAGCTTGTGTTGTGTCATCCTCCTCCTCATCGTCGATGCCATTGAGTTGGGCATGCCCATTGCCGGTAGCGTTTCTGTTACTCTGGATATGGTTATTATTATCATTTTCATGATTGACATCATTCCCGTTGCTTTCACGACTTACAACTGGTCTATTGAGTGACCGCACTTTCTTCTGCAACGTCTCCGTCGATAGCCCCATGAAGGTGTCTAGAAACTGCTCAAACAACGACCTGATAAACTGACTCGTTGGTTTCGTTACCAACTCTTCAGTCGCTAGAAAGTCACAACTCTGCAAGCAGATGGTGATCTCTTTGGTGTCTAGTAAAGGAAAAGCATCTTGTTGCGATAACTGATGAGTCCGGCGGATGTTTTGCGTTCCGCCTCGATACATGGTACTAAGACGGGACGTCATGGTCTCCCGCAAACGTACTACTACAATAACTCTACTTCACCTTTCTAATGGTTAGTGTTACAGCTATCCATAAGAGTGTTGTTAACAGAGAGTTGATAAACTGCATTCGCAGAATCAAAATGTAAACAAAAGTGTATGTTAGATTTTAGTCATGTGATGTTGTCTCATGTGACAATGTTACAATAGACTTACGAGTATTTCGAGTATTACGAGTATGCGACTTTTAGCTTGTAGAACAAGTGAATGAAGCAATGGGTTAATATGATGGGAAGGTTGTATTGTATGTTTAATGGTTTAAGGTTTTAATGGAGTTTTCTATTTGATATTAAACTCATATATTCATTTTACTATTTACAAGAGAATAAAATTCGCCAGTTTATTCTTTTTTTCATATGAACGAAGCAATTGCGCCTTTTGCATTTGGCCTTACATTCTCTTAACGTAGTAGTCCTCATCTATTCATAATTCTTATACCCTCTCGGCTCCCCAGATGGCACCTCTGCAAATAAGCTTGATTCCCTCAGTCAATAAGATATAAGGAACAGCCTTTTCAGCATCATGCTCTAAAGCTGTGTGCAAGTGCTCCAATTCCTCATCTCTGAAAGTGCTTATGAGATCCTTCATTTCCGCCAATTCGGGTGATGCCTCGATTTCACTAGTGATCTGCTCGTTGCTCAATTTCTCTCCAGTGGTCTTATCATAGATAGGGACATTGTACTGGTTCATCAAGACTCTTAATTGTTGGTTGTAGTGGCCCCCAATGACTGTTTCTACGGCTACTGTGCATGCCATTGCAGCTTCCTTACTGATTAACGCAGTACCGGCTCCCATGGCTACAGCTCCCACTTTCCACAATGGAGTTAACAAGGAAGGCCTAACTCGTCTTCTTGTTTGCAAGTTGTTAAAGGTGTTATGATGGTGAATCTCCTGTTCCCACATATGCTTTAATACCGGTCTTAAGTGAGGATATTTACTGGCTAACACAGCGTACTGTCCCATGTAAATGTAGTTTGCTCCCAATTCACCGGCTTGGTCTACTCTAATGACTCTATCGAGGAAAGCTTTTTGGGCTTTAGATAAAGCACCATATTCGACATCTTCTCCATAATATTTTTTTGCTGAGCTATCTCTGGCTTGGTCTTCTTCGGTCTTCTTACTCTCATGTAATGAACGTTTAGATTGAATAGAAAGTCCAGGTTGAGTACGAGCAACGCAAGATGAGACCACACGGCCATACACCGAAGGTTGCCTTATCCAAATTTGCCTCGAAATCATATCAATTGGCAATGGTACACGAGTGTTAGACTGAAAGCAATACCGAATTGCAACTTATTAGTATGTATTTAATACCATTAGATGGTTCGATTTCTGTCGTAAACCTCGGAACCCGATTTTTTTCACCGTCGCATTTTGCACAGAACCCGATATCGTGGTTACAATTTAGCAACCAATTCGATCATTGGATTCGCAGCAATCGACTTTCATTAGGAGGGATTTAGAAGAGAAAATATTGATCCCCTTGATTTGGATTATTTCAAGAGCCACTGCAATACATTATAGCTAATAACATATATTATGTCTTTTTTATTTTTATTTTTTTGAAAATTTGACCTATTTTGTGATAATAATAGAAAAATGAAACTAGTAACATTAGTAGACTCTAGTCATTTGTTTTAAAAAAGCTAATAATTTTCAACATTGAAATTCCAATATCAAAGGGGATCTCTTGAGTATCTCTTGAATTAGTAACGGGTTTGAATTCGTTTGTTGGAACTTTCAAATGCTGGAAATAACGATTTGGCACATCCTTAATAAGTAACCATTCCACTGGGAACTCGCCTTTCCAGCGGGTTTGTTCTACCCAAATGTCACTAGTCTTGGTGAAGTCAATGCAATCCTTCATTTCTGATACCCCACAAAATTTGCCTGAGGCGTTGACCAGAAAGAACAAGAAAATCTTTCCGTCAACTTCGGCGTCTCCAGTGACCAGCAATTCTTTATATGCTTTGTTCAATCTCTTGTTACCAAGATCAGTAGAGGTCCAAATGTTGTGGGTGAGAGATGAAGTGACATCAAGCACGTTGTATGACTTGATCACAAAGAACTTTGACTTGGGAGGAATGGTGAAAATGGTTCCCTTGTAGGATCTGAATGTTAACGAAGAAGGTATCTCTCTATTGATCCTAATTACTGGTTGTTTAAGTGAAGCGAAGTAAGTTTGCTTCATTGGAGACACAGGAGTAATAGGAGCCGAGTGACTATTAGAGCGTTCATAGTAATTATTGTAAACGTCTGTATTGCTACTATAGTTGTAAGTAGCTATAACATTACTGTTATAAGTTTGAGTATTGGCACAGGCGACAGAACTGTTACTCCTCTCGTTGCTGAAGCCGAGAGGTTTGAAATCCGTAGGAGTCACTGGTTTGCTCTCTGGAATACTCAAGGATTCAGCCTGGCTACCCCTGTAAGAAGTAGACCAAATGCTAGTTTTTGGAATCACAGGAATTGAATTGAGGACATCACTTGCCTCCAAAGATTCCACTGCGGAGAATGTTCGTGGGGTGAAATACCTCGATTCTATACTAGAGCCCAGAGAAAATGCTCTCACCATAGAGAGGTCAGACACCCTGTCTTGCAGCGTAGTAATGGTGTGGTTGAAGTTATCACCTTCATTCGGAGAGAACGAATCGGAATTGTAGTAGTTGAGCATTGAAGTATGGCAGGATATAGATATAAAATAGACAAACGACTGAAAAACTTTATAATTATAGAAAGAAGTACTAGACTATAGAATGAACTACTCTATTCAACATACACATAATACTCACAAGATTATAGAACAATCAGGAATTTAGTCTCCTTATATATTTACAGCCAACTTTTTGCAGCACACTAAACTGCAAACAACCCGTATTTTTGATAAAGTCCAACTGCTTCAAACTGTAAAAATACTCTGTCTCAGTAGCGTTTAGCATTCACAGAAGAGGTAAGAGATGGGGACTAGATGTAATGGAGAGTAACAATATATATATTCAGGATTGAGAGTTGTTACAATGGCGTATCGAGTTAGTGAGGTGGATTCAGAGTATCTTGACAAGAAAATTAAAAAGGACAAGTCGTCGACAAAGTTCCCCAAATGCTTTAAGGTGAAGGTGAATATTGAGAAGGTCAACTTTCCAATAGTAAAGGATTGGATCTACAAGAAGATCAATGATCAGTTGCCTGACGATGAAATAGTTATAGATTACATATACGAGTTGTTACAGGAAAATGAGGGATATCCCGATATAAAAGCCATTCAGCTACAACTTCTGGACTTCTTGGGCCAGGCTGAATCACTTGACTTTTGTGAAAAGTTATGGAAATTGTTGATAAGTGCACAGGAAGACGACGATGGAATACCGAAGGAAATCATAGAACAGAGGAAGCGGGACCTCGAAGAGTTGGAGCAAAAGAAGAAAGAGAATAAGGATGAAAAGGTGTACAGTAGAGAGGACAATAGAGAAAGCAATAGTAATGCAAGGCGAGAGGATACAAATGGTAGAAAGACCAATTACAATAGAAGTCAGTATAACGCCAGTAAGAGGGAAGTGATAAATCAAGACAAGCATAAAACCAACATCGAGGGTCCCAAGGGAAATGAATATAGCTTCCGGAGCAGATCTGGATATTCCAGAGAAAACAGGCATGAAGATTCACATAATGGAGCTAGAGGAGGTCGGGGTAGAAGAGATGAGATAGGGTCACAACGAGCCCCATACCGAGATAGAGAAGACAAGCCTAGAGATCGATCTCGTAGTAGAAGTAGAGAGAGACAGAACAGGAAATAGGGACCTTACCAAATCCAGACTTTTTCTAAGATGCTTTTCTCCACATTTGCATTTACAGTATTAAAAAACTAAAGATTATACATAACACTGACATATAGTATCACCAAAATAGAGAGAATAGTGCGATTTACATAGAAACAGCACAGATTAAATAATAGCACTTTCTTTTTCTGTCAATATACTCATTAATTAGCATACAACCACCCTAGCAACGGCAAACTAATACTTACAATATACAATATACATCAGTATACAGAAATGTATAATATATGGAACACACATAAAACACAATATACATGACATGATAAGGTATTTACAGGCTTGAGATGTGATACGAATCCACACATGAAAGAGCAAAGAGCAACTACGACTCTGTACCATACTTCTCACTATACGACACACGAGACAACAACAGTGTCATTTCTCACCACAGAAAGACAAAAAATACGCCATTCACCCAAACAAACAGACAAAGATACAAAAGACGAGTTACAGATTAGAAAGACCAACATACAAATATAGAAAAGATAATTCACATACGACAAGATAAAAGAATACATAACCTACCCAATTTACAAAAAATACAAATCTTTAAATGCCATAAACAAAACACAACATAAACCCTAATTACATTGACACCACTACACACCATCATTCTCTCTCACTACCTCCTACATCACCCCAAATTAATTATGTCTCCATCACTAACCGCATCTCTCCCCCCATAATTTACTCACTCACTCACCACCAGTCACCCACCAAATTTCGCCCTTGACAATCTGTGACTAACCCCGGTCGTGCCCCCACCGTCCTTCTCTCATACCTTTTTTATCTCTCCCCAATTTAAGGACAACAGTGTCGTCCGTTTTTGCTGGGTAGAAGCTTCAACATCACAGCAAACAACGCCCAATTTCAGCCCATCGAATCAAAATACAGCATCATCTCATCAATCAGCATCGCTTCATATCTTTTTGTCAGTATTCTGTAGATTTTCACCCCGTTTAACACGACTTGTATCGTCATATTTGCGCTGAAGTTCACCCACTATATTCACAATGGCTGAAACTGATCAACATCACCATCACCACCACCACGAGCAGAATGCAACCAACCAACAACCAGCCATTCCAATTGACCCATCCGCAAATCCGGCCAATAGAATCGGTAAATACCAGATTCTTAAAACCCTAGGAGAAGGTTCCTTCGGTAAGGTCAAGTTGGCCCAGCACTTGGTCACTGGACAGAAAGTGGCTCTCAAGATCATCAATAGAAAGACATTAGCCAAGAGTGACATGCAGGGAAGAGTTGAAAGAGAGATTTCTTACTTACGTTTGCTCAGACATCCACATATCATTAAATTATACGACGTCATCAAGTCCAAGGACGAAATTATCATGGTTATTGAATACGCCGGAAAAGAGCTCTTTGACTACATTGTTCAAAGAGGAAAAATGCCAGAAGATGAAGCTAGACGTTTCTTCCAACAAATCATAGGTGCCGTAGAGTACTGTCACAGACACAAGATTGTTCACAGAGATTTGAAACCAGAGAACTTATTGTTGGACGATCAATTAAATGTGAAGATTGCTGATTTCGGTCTTTCGAACATCATGACAGATGGTAACTTCTTGAAGACATCATGTGGTTCCCCTAACTATGCTGCTCCTGAAGTTATCTCTGGTAAATTATACGCTGGCCCAGAAGTCGATGTTTGGTCGTCGGGTGTCATTTTATACGTCATGCTTTGTGGAAGACTTCCATTTGATGATGAATTCATCCCTGCATTATTCAAGAAGATTAGTAACGGTGTCTATACTCTTCCTAATTATCTTAGTCCAGGCGCCAAGCACTTGCTCACCAGAATGCTTGTTGTTAACCCATTGAACCGTATCACTATACACGAAATTATGGAAGACGAATGGTTCAAGCAAGAAATTGCTGACTACTTACTTCCTCCAGACTTGTGTAAGACTAAGCACAAAAAAATCGACGTCGATGAAGATGTCATCTCTGCGTTAACCGTCACTATGGGTTACGACAGAGATGAGATCATAAATACCATAGAAAATTGCAATAAATCATCAACTCCACAACAGCAGTCTAATGAAATTCTCGATGCATACTTATTGATGAAGGAGAATCACTCGCTTGTCAAGGACTTGAAGAAGTCTAAGGCTGACAAAATTGAATCATTCTTATCCCAATCACCTCCTCCTTCATTTGTAGCAAGTTCTACTAGTGCTGCACCAGGTGTTCAGCAATCCCTCACTTACCAGACACTTGCCACAGTTCCAGATTTATCCACTTTACCTAATTCTACTATTGCAATCTTACCTTCTTCATTGCCTTCCATTCACAGAGCATATATGATGGAAACTAACAGCCAGTCTGCTATTAACCCAGTGTCAACCAGAAAGCTGAAGACAAGATGGCATTTCGGTATCAGATCTAGATCATACCCATTAGATGTTATGGGAGAAATTTACAGAGCATTAAAGAACTTGGGTGCCGAATGGGCCAAGCCGACGGAAGAGGAGTTATGGACCATTAGAGTTAGATGGAAGTATGACAGTTGTGAAGTAGAGGATGCTCCTAACTTAATGAAGATGCAAATCCAACTTTTCCAATTGGAACCAAATAACTATTTAGTTGACTTCAAGTTTGACGGTTGGGAGACAACAGGTGCTGACGAAAAACATAATCTTAAACAGGATGCTGACGAGGTGAGTTCATTCTCAGCATATCCATTCTTGCATTTGGCTACAAGATTGATCATGGAATTGGCCGTGAATAGTCAAAGCGGTTAAATGAGCACATGGTCTTTGAGAAGTATTGGTAGTGTCAATTTAGAGTTGTTTATTGTAGAGTAGTTCATATTGGTAGAGTTTTCGGGTAGATCCACTAGTAATGTATTAGAAACGTAAGGCAGTGTAGAGTGGTGTTCTCTGCAAAATAATGAGAACGTGCAAAGAAGATGTGTACCAGTGGGTCTAACACAACGCGAGGGCCATACTTAACAAAAGGAGCGGATATATAGCTGCAAAATAAGGGAAGTAGTACTTTACATGGTACATGGTAGGTCAGGGCAATGTCACAAACCACTTCGCGGCCAACTCACAAAGACCGTGAACAGGGATAACACGTAAAAATTCGAGCCCTTCGCACACCGATACCACTTCACTCCTTCTTGTCCCAAAATTCGCCGACTCCAATTTCCAACGGTATCGTCTGTAGGTACTGGGCAATTTCAGGTTTTCGCATTTTCGCATTCGTTCACATTGGACGATTTTTCTGTACTCCTTTATAATTGAGTGAGGCCAACGTCTGGGAGACGAAGCTACGGCAACGAGCAGTAACCTATGTAACTCACGTCAACACACTGCATGCAATAAGACAGTAATTGCGATTGTGTGGGAACTTTTTCTGCGGGCCAAATTATGTACTGCCAGCTTTAACTCACTGCAAGCCCAGTAAGGCCCCCCTTCCTTCTTATTCCTCTGGATTCGCACTCCTCCAATGGTTGCTAGCGCCTCTAATTCCATCTCCAATTCCACCTCTTAACATCTAACATCTCAAACTACGAAACCACATTCCCATCCACGAACTCGCATCTTCGACAACGTCGCTCCCAAACACCACAAAGATCTTGGCCTGCTTCCTGTTTACCTTTTCTCGACCCTCTCCTTCCTTCTGCAAATTCGTGTTTTCATAAACCCTCTGCATCCTTCCCGATTAGGCAAAATTAATCCTTGCCTCAAAAACATAAACAGATGCCCGGATTCCAAATCCGGTCATTGACTTAAATTAAATGCAGTAGTGAATTAAGGAGAAGCATTAGAAAAAAAGTTACAGCCATTTCATTAGCAACAGTTGTCTAGTTCTCTTTATCCAAAGAACAAGTGGAAAGTGTGCTTAGAACCACAGCGTCAGCTAGAAAATCGGTATAAGTTGAAGGCAGAGGCACAAGCGAAACTGGGGATTTTTTGAGATCAAAAACAGCCATTTTTCGTCAAATCCACTCCACCTGATTCTTTATCTATCACTATAGAAGGAATACCAAAAAACTCAGTCAATGATTTCAATTGACTTGCTACAACACCAGCCGTCGGCGGAGTTGACGGCAGAGTCATCCATTCGCTTGAATGAAGTGATCAAGTGCATTTTCAAGTCTAAGAGAGCCACGGTATTGACCGGAGCGGGTATCTCGTGTAACGCCGGCATTCCTGATTTCAGATCGTCAGACGGTCTCTACAACTTGGTCAAGGCAAAGTTCCCGAAAACAGTCGTGAAGGGACAAGACTTGTTTGATATCTCGTTGTTCCGAAATGAGATCTCTTTGGCCATATTTTGTACATTCATGGAGTCTCTTTACAAGTCTAGTTTAAACGCTAAAGCCACAGAGACTCACAAATTCATCAAGATATTGAAGGATAAGAACAAGCTTTTACGTTGTTACACACAGAACATTGACTCATTAGAGGGCTCAATCAACCTCAACTTGGGTATAAACCTCAATGAATTTGACGGATGCAAGAACTTCACCCAAAACTGGAAAAGCTTGGATGTCGTACAATTACATGGCAATTTGCATAAGCTTTCATGTACTAACTGCTTCACGAACTTTGACTGGAATGAGAGCTATCAAAGCCAGTTGGCCAACGGATTGAATCCTCAATGTTCCAAATGCTACGAAAAGTATGAAGAAAGATTGTACTCTGGTAAGAGACTCACAGGAAATATTGGTCTTCTTAGACCAGACATTGTTTTATATGGAGAACATCACCCACAATCTGAAATACTTGCTCAAGGCCTTAACGTAGACTTGAGAGCCAGACCAGACCTCTTAATAGTCATGGGAACTTCGTTGAAAGTTGATGGTGTCAAGAAGTTGGTAAAATCGCTTAGTGCATCTATTCATGACAAGGGAGGAAAGGTCATATTCATAAACAAGACACCATTGTCTAAGCAATGGGAAAACTATTTCGATTACGAAATTTTGAGCGACTGTGATTCGTTCGTAAGAATCTTGAAGAAAGAGATTCCAGACTTATTCTTGACTCAAGAACAATTAGACTCTAAAAAGTTGAAGAACAACAATACTAATGTAGACATCAAAAAGGAAAAGACAAAAGCAACAAAGAAGAGAACTGTGAAGGTTAAGACCGAAGTTAAGACGGAGGTAAAAACTGAAGTTAAAATCGAGGAAGATGAACTGATCGTTTTGACACCACCAACAACTCCTACGAAGAAGAAAAGACCAGCATTGAAGAGAAAGCCAGTAAATCAACAGAAGAAGGGACCAGTGAAGTGTGAATTACCTTCTCCTTTGCCTAGCTTTAATGACGACATAGAACTGATTAAAAGTGAGAGCGAAGAGAGTGAGGATAGTGATCGTAGCATAATAATGATCAAACTGGAATCCGAAGAGGCAGAGGAAGCCATGGAAGTGATGCCATTGCGAGCATACCCAAGTTCCCGATTGAACCAGCCTTGCAAAAAGAGGAGAATAGTTAAAGAAAGCAAGGAACAAATTCTTCACAAGAGAGTGAAGGCTTGAGTCCCGGTTGACTTTATCTAGCTCCACTCGTCAATGCATTTATGATAACACATTTAATTCCTTTAGAGTTCGCTCTGCATCGCATATCTAGTCAGTACTAGTATTTAGCATAGATTGATTTTTGCACTGTTATATTGTATATTAGCGTAACAATACATACCAACCATATAAACATATGATAATAATGCAGAGTGGGGCCAACGACAACGACGAGGTATTGTCCATGTTGTTCCTCTCTCTCAAGGGTGATGGCCATACCCCGGACCGGGTAAGCTGTGATTACTGATAGGTTCTTCATGAACCCAACCGATGTCTCTCAACAACTGAAGATGGCACAAAGTGTAGCAGGACCCAGAAACTGCTGTTGGCACTCAACAAGGATGGGCAGAGTCATTCGCATTAGGAACCGGCATTTGATCATGAGTAGAGGTCTCGTTCGTATGTATCATATTCCTTTTTCTTTCGTAAATTAAAGAACATCTTTGTACCAACTTCGTACGTTTACTGGAAGTACAGAATACAGACTACAGACTACAGTCATGCCGATATTCCTTTCGCCCTATATGTGCTTTGTCTTATTTATGGGCTAGTTTTACAGAATAAGCTTTATACAACATAAAATGGTTGCGAAATACGACAGAATAATATTTAGTAGAATACTTCCAATACAGTAATTCTTCGGTATAGGGTATTACAAATGCAAGAATCGTTCCATACGCTTTGCTTTTTGAATCTTGATGCTTCATTCTGGCGTCATTCATTGAGACTTCACTCATTCATTTATTCTTAACTTTGTACCTCTCTCTAATGCAGTGGTTATAACACTCCCCCGTTGAGTCAACCGAACTACTTCTGCTTCCTTTTAAACCGAGTTTCGTATAATTGTTACACCGATTAGGATACTCTATCCGTCACTAATTTACTCATTAGCTCAATGTACTCATTAACTCATTGTACTCATTAGCTCAGTATGTCCCTCAATACGTCACCCACTTACTCTCTATGTCACTCTCAACACACCCACATCACTCTCGCTTGGTTACTGCACATCGGCTATTTTCTTTGGGCTTTGGGTTCTGGAACCGTTGGACTCTGGAACCTTTGCGGCTTTCGTTGCGTTAGTGATGTTGGTGCTCTGCTCGCTTCTCATTAATCCGTACTTCCCCATCGTTTGTAGTGGTCTCTATTCTCCATTCTCCATTCTCCATTCTCATGATACTGTATACTCTGACTATTTACTATTCTGTATATACCTCTTGGTAGGTATTGTAGTCGCAATTAATTTTAGTACTTTGCTGTTACATCTGGTCACTCTTCGGGACTATTGGATCTGGCACTTGTGGCACTATTTTCATCAATTGGCTTCCCGTTAAAGTCAGAACTCTGGTCTGTCTCCCCTCGGTATACAGGGATTAGCCGCCAACCATGGATCTGGTGTCTAGTTTTTTCGAAAACATCTTGGTCGTGGAACCAAGCGAAGGCGGCAAACATAAACAGACCCTGAAGACCATCAAGCGCCTTTCCACAAGCAGCACCGTTAGCACCGATAGCATATCGTCTACTGCATCTACATCTCAATCCAAGCAAGAGTTCTCTTCTCCCTCCAGCTCCAATGGCGCCAATCCAGCCCCTATCTCCAGACCGTCTCTAAGTAATATGGACTTCTCGTCTTTCTGGAATTACGGAAAGACAGATGAGAAAGACCCATCCAAAAGATCAACCTCTTCGGGGACTTCGATACTATCGTCAGGCAATTCGTTCATGACCGATAAGTTGGTGGAAAAGATCATTTCAATGATCATACCAATGGATGTCACCGATGAGCGGAGTAACCGTGTCATTCAGGATCGAATTGAGATCCAGAAGCTGAGACCTTCATTATCTATGAACATAATGTCCACCAATCTGAGACAATTGAACCAGCGATTAACAAGCACTTTTATCAATATCGATAATATCATACGATTGTTCAATTGGACTCATCCCTTCTACACTGTCGGAGTATTACTCATTATAACGCACTTAATCATCAACCCCTACTTGTTGAGTGTTTTGCCATTTGTTTTATTAATCGGAAATGTATTGGTCCCACATTATCTCCTAATTTATCCTCCTGACACGTCGTCCTTGTCGCCATATTTGGAATCCAATCCAATCCCATCTAATAGAGCTTTACATGATTATAAGATCCCCAAGCCGATCCCAGAGTTCTCAAGAGAATTTCTCTTGAACCTTACAGATATGCAAAATCACATGGTTATCTATATTGTTTCCTATGACTTTATATTGTGGTTGACGAATGATTATTTATACTTCAAGGACGAGAGTATCACATCAGTAGTGTTTTTGGGAGTGCTTCTGCTTATAATTTCCAACTTGTACTTTGCACCTATCTTGATCAGTTTCTTTGTTAACCACTTCTACATTCTCCAGACGCTCTTAGTGGCAGCAGTCTGGTCTTGTGCAATTCTTTTGCATCCATATTGTAGGGGAAGGATCTTGGAATGGATGTACAATGAGGAGACGAGACTCAATATTTTAAATATATCTAACAAAGTAGAAGAAAGACTTCTCAATTTATTAGAACCTCCATGCCATGACATGGACGATGTGATAGAAAGCGGCGATATCACTGAAGAGCAGATCAATGAAGTGGATATTAAAGAGGTCGAAATCTTCGAATTGCAGAAACTAAACAACCAGACGAAGATCTGGAGCTTGGTAGGGTTCACAAGCAATATCTACACAGTTAATACTGCAACTAGAAAGTATAATTGTAATTTACGCAACATGGTTTCAGAACACAACCGTGAAAACAATGACGATTCGGCTACAGCAAATTCGGAAAAGCCGAAGGGATATTTAAATATCAACAAAAAGTCGTCCATCAGTGACATAATGCCGCCGAAGAACTGGAAGTTTTTGGGTCCGAGATGGGAACTAGACCTCGAAGTGAATGAATGGGCGAAAGACAACTACATCGAGGACTTGGTATTGATTGATGACAACGAGAAATGGGTATATGACTACCAGGAGTCTTTCCATGAAGACGAAGCTCCCGGAAAAGGTAACAAGGAGGATGATACAAAAAAGGAACTCTTTCCACAAATAATTTATAGACGTAGACGTTGGATTCGTAACTGTGTCCGTGAGAGTTACAAAGGGTCTCTAGAACCATGACTCAAAAGTTCAGGTTAAGTATATAGTAATGTATGACCATCATGAAATAAGTCACGATTACTGTAGAGTAAATAGTGAAGACGCTCGTTGATCTTCAATTAATTAAGTTATCAAACTCTGTACCGATGTATATTATAGTTATGTCATCTATATTTACCCTTTCATAAACTCCATCAAGTTCAATGAATTACCCTTAGCCTCGTCCAATTTCTGTTGTTTCTTCTGTTGAAGCAAATTAGTTAAGCTATTCTGTTTACGTTTTTTTGATCTTTCTTTTGATTTGACATTCAGATTGATCTTATTATTACCATTTGTATTATTGTTCCTGTTGTTGCTTCCTGTCTTGATATCTTTTGATACCTCATTCGAGTTAGTGAGGGGCGACCACTCAGCTTTAAAGGGTTCGGGTGTTCCATTCCTACTAACACTATTGGACCTCGAACCTTGCAACAGAGTTCCTGATGGTATCGGACTCATATCTTTCTTCTTATCATTGCGCTGAATCAAGCTATCTTCGTACTCTTTGTAATTGCAACGAAGGCACATATACTGCAATTTTCTGCCGTTATTTGTTTGGGTATCTTTTTCGATATCATTGCTTAAGTTCAACAAGAATCCAGCTCTCTGTTTTCCTATATCTCTCACCGCTTCATTCTTATCTTTCTTCGATCTCTTCTTCTTACGATATACTATCCTTATACTGAGCGTAAGACCCGCTATCAAGACTGTTCCACAATTGGCACAGAAGTTATGACTGATATTAGCGTTGCCGGTTGGCAAATTTATGGATTTCTCCGCTATGAAATCATGAAATAGAAGGGAATATTGTTTGTTAAGCGGGTTCAAAGGAACGGAATGAGCTAGATCATATAGATGCAAAGCAGTGGTTTGATTCGGGTTCAACTGAGGTTTCTTTGTATTCGACATTTTGTATTATTATATCATGGGATTTGCTCTTTCTAATACATGAATACAATTACAAATATCTTCGGTAACATAAAAGGGTATATTATAACTCAAACACCAAAGAAGTTGCAATCACTAAAGTCAAAAGTTTAAGACACTTCAATAAAGATGCTACCATATGAGATGATGCTTCCACATGAGAGTTATCACGTGACAGATCACGAGAAAAGTAATCTTGTAATCAAGCCCTGGTTGGATATACTAGCCTAGAGCATAGAAGTAACTGAAAAGAAGAAGAAGAAGGAGGAGGTTGTGACTGGACCGAGTAAACAATATGACGTGAAGAATTTCTACTTTCAATAGTTGTCACGATAAAAGCTTCCTGTCTTGGCCTATTAGTCTTAATTATTCGATAGTTGCGCCACGGTAGCTGCTAGGCGCCTCTGTAATCATCAATATTGGTTCCTTTAGGTCACCTATTTGCCCCTCCGAGCACAAGATAAGGGTACTGCCTCAAAGAAAAAGCTTAGCATTCTCGTATCTCTTGTCAATGAATGTTGACAGTCCGCTACACAACTTAGAGAAAGATAATTGGTGGAGTTTTCGGTAGGTACAATTACATTACCGAACTAGTCGTTCACGTCATATGATGCAGGCAATTATTTTGGCAATGAGTTCCTGCTGTATTGCTTCACGTCAGACATACATCTAGTGGTGGCTTATTCTCTACCAATCGTTTAGAGCCTAGGCTATAGCCGAGCACGAATCTCTCTAAAGGAAAATAGTATGAAGCAATCCTATTCTACATTACCCATATTCACCACATGGAAGAAACTTCAATTCAGATCTGTACTCAATGCAATGATCAAAATGTAGCCAATGCAAATGTCATAGCCGTATTTCGTACCGTTCATCGTCGTAGTCCTCCGATTCTCGAAATCAGTAATTCTCAGACCCTATTAACAGCCTACCAAATGTCCTCTATCAGGCCACTCAACCACGGCCAAATCCACCATTTCCACCCGCGGCCAGTGCCAATTTACGTACCTACTCCCACAATGGGATTTTCACCTTCTTAACGAATGACAACCCCTGGATTACGCCTTCCCCACGACTGTCTACCACCAGACTGGAAAAAGAGGAGTAGCCGTCTACGAATTTTGCATCCTTCCGCAGCCACGCGACTTTGCACCGAAAATCGGTTTACCTGCAAACAGCCAATCACCGCGGGAAAAATCCCAATTACTAAGATTTTGCGACTACCGATAAGCGGAACAGTTTTCACAACCATATTTGCATCCTAGACCAATCGTTTGACTCCCAGTTAAGCTTACTGTAGCTATCGGAGGGCTGATTGTAACTACTGCAGCTCGTTTGATAGATCGAGGTGGTGGGTTCAGGAGTATAATTGTAGACAGATTGTCGATTTTGAGGTTTCAACACATATATAGACGTAGACCTCTACACCGTTGTGCATTACCATAATAATTAGTACTAGTTAATACCCACACCATACTATAGACATATTTGCCCCATAGTTAACTATACACCATAGCATCATAGACTCCCCACAGTATAGACAACCATCTAACTGTACCACCACCAAGACGTCCAATATTTAGTACAAAACTTCCACACGTCAACCGTACCTTCATCACCCATCACCACGACTCTTTCTACACCAACAACTTTTTTCCCTCCTCATCACATCACACATCACAACTCACACATCACTTCTTCCTTCTTCCTACACCCTACACCCTCCTCACTCACATTCTCTTTGCTATCACCAGATTTTGAGAGCCTGGTATATTTTTTTCCGAGCCTGGTAAATATAACATTATACTCCACATCACCAATGATCATGCCCATGCAAACACAACTGAAAAACAGGCTAAGGTTGATAATACCGGCCAGCCGAGATGGCGCCAAGGTCCTCAAGTCTTGTGTCAGATGCAGACAACGCAAGACTAAGTGTGACGCTGCCGACACCAACCCTTTGCCATGTACTCACTGTGCTAAGAAGAGCGTCAACTGCACCCTCGAAGTCATCACGGCCCAAGCCAACAGATCTACGATAGATATCGTGGAGAAGTTGGCAGGGGAGGTAGAGGACTTGAAAGTAGTCCTCGACAAGATGCTCAGCCGTAAAAACGAAATGATCAACTTGTTGATAGAAAGAGGCAACCAAATGAGAGCCATAGCAGAGAATCAGCTTCGTGAGAAGCAGCAAAAGGAACAAGTGGCGCCTCCACCATACAGAAAATCCCGTTCAGTGACTCCTCCAGTCTCTGACATCCAATCTTGCATTAACTCTCCAGAAGAGTACAGAGTTCCAGCCACCGCCCCAGTGGATCACGAAATAGCCTTCAGTGACAGAGACAGCAGCGAATGTTTCACCATAGCTTCAAATAAGAGGATTGATCCTTTAACCATCTCGCTCCTGACAGCCAGGTTGTTGTTCTCCAACTACGAAAGAAATTTTAACCAATTCTTGTCTATTTTTCCAGACAACTTCTTCCATGACATTGACTTGATGAATTTCCAAGCAGAAAACGACTTGTTATTCTGGTGTATCATCAACGTTTCATACTTGAACAACCCTGTAGAGCAATCTGCCCTGAGCTATAGAGTAGTGACCGAACATATCAAGTCCTTGGTGGTCGAGAAATGTTGGTTTCAAACTCCTCGTTCAGTGTACGTAATTTCGTCATTGTTGATCTTGACTACCTGGCCTTTGCCAAACAATACCTCAAGAATCACTGATAACTTGTGTGTCAAGTTCATTTCCACAATGAAGTCTTTGTCTTTACAATTTGGCTTGCATAAGTTGGAGTTTATCGATGAATTCAGCCATAAAACTAAGATCAATATTTCACAAGAAGTTAATCTTGACAACATGATCAGAGAAAGAATTTACAAGTTCATCAACATTAATTCAAATTACTGGCTTATCAACTTAGGATTGTCCAATAACAATTACAATGGATTTACTCAGGATTACATCATTAACAAGGCTACAAACATAGACATATTAAACAAGACCAATGAGGGTGATCAGTATATCAACTCATTATTAAAAATATCGATGATACAATCGAAGTTGAATGAGAATATGAATGATCTCGTTGGTAGCACGAGCGACTCGAGTTTGCTATTGCCCAATCAATTGAATATTTCCAAATTGATCAACTTCAATATGTTCGAGATAATTATCGATGACTTGAACAAGATCTTGGTAAGAGAGGACAACTCTGTTGTTTTAAATAACTTGATCAAAATTTCAATTGAATTCACAAAATTGCAGTTGTTTGTGTATTCATTATCCAAGTCAGATATCACTGTCGATGAATACAAACACTACATCAACAAAATTTTAACAAGTTGTCTTATAATATTTTCCTCTCAATTTGAGGACAACTCGTTGAACTTCAACCAATTACCAATTCATTACAAATTTCCAATAAAGTTGGCTCTTTTCTTCATGATTAGAGTATTCAAGTCACCAATTTTAAGTTCTCTTGGGGATTATAAACTTGTGAAGGAAAAATTCAATCAAATGTACAACAACATCTTAATGGGAGGCAAAAACCATAGCGAGTGGTCATTCTTGAACGCGAGACTTATCAAGGTAATTCAAAAATTTAATGAAGTAGATAATTGTTATATCATACTGAAGATGCAAAGACGCAATTCAAAGAACGAAATCGTTCCTTCTTTCTTCCTCATTAATCAAATGAAAAGCTACTTAATTTTAAGTTTGAACTATGAATTGATTTGGCTTGTTTACGAGAACGAAAACTCTAAAAGTAATAGAACTATAACGGACATAAACTGGGATAATTTTGGGATTAAGGGCAACAAAAAGGAATTTGTTGACTATATAAGCAGTAACGAATCTATCTTCTATTGAGACTTTATACGTATATACAAGGCGCAATAGATATCTAGCATTTATTTTTCTCGTATATTATTTTGATCTATGATTAATCTTTTTATGGACTGTCAATCCATTGAGCATTCAACTTTTTGTTGAACACAAATGGCTTAGAGACGAGATAACCAGCTAACAATATAACAATTGTTAATAAAAGCTTTATTCTGTCGAAATTCTTGCTTAATAAGTCGAATGACGAAGATGGCTGCACGGTAGTACAGAACTGGTTATACTCATTGAAGTAACAGACAACTGAAGTAGATTCAAAGTGAGTTGGTCTCGTTAATAGCTTACCTTGTCTGGTAACCTTCAATTTGTGCTTGTGGTTGACGATCTGGAAGGTGTTTCTCTGAATTACTGGCTCGTAAGGAACCATTCTGAAGTCGCTCTGGAAATCATCTTGAGTCAATTCCCTATCGTCAATTCTTCTACTATTGAGCAAGAACTTTGGAATTTCGATGATGGCACCTGTTTCAGTTGCTGCGACAATAGATTTTAATGTAATACCGTACTGGGATTGAGTAGATGCTAACGATATTATTCTCTCCGGAAACAAGAAAGACTTTACAGTGAACGAGTCAACAGTAGAGTTATGTTGAAATGATGAAATAGAGTCTGCATCCTTCTTGATTGCCTTATCGCTATCAAATAAATCAATAACATTGATTCTTTGCTCCAACTTTGGCTCCGTAAGGAAATAAGAATAAATCACCCAGTTATCATCCATGATTATATTTATTGAAGCAAAATCGATCACTGTATTCACGTCATGCTCAAAAGTAGATAACAAGGTTCCGGTGACACCATCAAGCAAGTAGAATTTTAATTGGCCACTGGTAGAATCTTTAGTCAAAACAGACACCACATTTGGATTCAAATACTTGTACAAGACGTCTTTATTGGCCAAAGAAATTCCAAGAGAAGAAGTTCTGGTGTCAAACGGCTTGGAAGCAACTTCAAGAACCTCTTCGTTAACCTCTGCAAACTTCCAAGTTTTAAAAGAGCTAGTTTGTCCAGCAGCAATCTTGTGTCCAAACACGGCCGCAGTATCGTGATCAACTAAATACAAATCATTGGCAATGTCCTTTGGACCTTCAACTAATTCAAATTGTCCTGTTCCTTTTAGGATCAAAGCATTCACCTCATCGTCCCCAAGAATAGCTTGAACAATACCTGAATATTCACCGGAAAGAGTCTTCACATCAATGATTGCACCATCTCTCGAGTTGACAAAATATAAGTGTTGAGTGAAAAGTGCAACAATATCATCACCTAGTTTGGTGAGCTTTACAGGACTACCACTAAAAGCTGCCGTACTCTTCCAAACCAAGTTACCATCAATGGAGTTAATAGCTATCAAGGATTGTTGTATTTCATCGTAGAGAACGATGAGCTTACCAAAACCGAATTCGTCTCCTTCTGAAGCGAATAATGTCTTATCCTCTTTCTCTTGTGAGGTAAAAGAGACAACATATCTTCCCAACTCACTCAAATGTCTCTTAACTCTACGTAACCAACGGAACAACACCAATCCCGAGTCAGCATCTTCTAAAAGATGGTGGAATTCATTAAGAGTTTGTTCAGATTCGGGTTTGTCGATAATCAAGTAGTCACCATTTGAGGCAGAATATTGATTAGTTGATGTAATGATTTGGTTCAAAGTCCCGTCTTGAACATTGTAAATTCTTCCATTAACATTAGGATCTACAGTAACCAATACAAGACTACCATCAAGAGATGTGATAAAGTCATCTGAAAATAATTGGTCTTGTTTGGTCTTTGCAAGTTTCAATGATTCCAAGTCTTCAAGAATCAATAAATCTGTCAAATCATAAATGAGTTTGCGGCCTGTCTTCTCAGTAACTATCCAGAAATCACCAAGCGCAAATTGGTGATATTCAATGTTTAAAATGCCAGCATCATCTTTGAAGTCTGCGACAATCAGAATTGTGTTTTCATTTGTAATACTATTCAAGTAGTAGTTATCTCCATCTCTCGAATATAAGTACTTTGAATTTATAACATTGAGGTTTTTGGAATTGTTATTTTCAACTTGAATTGCATTAGAACCGTCAAATTTGTAGACTTTATCATCAATTGTAACAACCAATCCGTCCCTGAAATTCTTTATTTGATTGAATGGAACTTGTTCAGTAGAAACCACTTCAGCTTTCGAATTGATGGTGACAATTGTACTTCCAACAATAGCATAAGAGAAACCATCTCTTTGGTCAACGAAGAACGTGTCAATATGTGGAAGTTCGGTCTTTACAACCTTCACAGAACCGGTGCTCTGATCAACATACAGAATAGTCCCAGTTTCGTCAAGAACAAGGATTCCCTTGTTGAAAAAATTTTCAATATGGACAGGAGCGGCCTTCAACTCCACACTTCTTACAAATACCCCACTCTTGGTGTCAAATAAGTACAATTCATTCGCATTGGTGGAATAGAGATAAACCAATTGGTTATTCTTGGCCAATTGGTACTTATCCACAGCGATTGGTAATTGCTTCAAATCAATGGTCCAGTCAAGATAACTTGGATCATTCAATTTTACGCCAATGAATTGGTCAAAAGCCGTGTAACCAACAATACTGTTGCCATTTACGACGTCGTACAGCGTGAATTGATGGTAAATGTGATTAACCATTTCCTTGGAAAATGCATCTTCAAGCAGAACAGCTGAAGTAAGGCCGACAAAAAGAGCGATAAAAGCCCAATTGAAACCAATTCGCATCTTGGGCTGTTACTATGGTCAATACTTTATTTCAGATTCACTTTGAATATAGCCAATTCACTGTTTCTTGTTCACTACTTGTACGAATCTATAGCTTACCGTGCCGTTAACTTTAGCCACCAGATCTGAGGTGGAAAACTATGTCGCGGTTGTCGTGATTGTAATGTCGCAATTGCCTACAATACATCCAACTAGAAAGATGTCGCATTGTTCCATCTATAGCCCTGATAACGTGATCTGCCTAATCTGGAAGATTGCTAAAGGGGCACTCTTGGATGATCAATTTATATTTAAACGGCCAAGGACCAGGGCCTTTTTTACTTGGTTAAAGTAATTGTTATTATAATTCATATAATTTCGAGAGTTACTACTTACTTCGAATTTAGGCAATTTTTACACTTCTACAAATGCATTCTCGTGACTGGTTTCTTGTGTTCATCGGGTTTTTCCGTACGTATATGCTTAATTGCTGTGAAAATATGAGGGTGGCTTCAGGAGGCCCTAGTTTCCCGAAACAATGCCGAAATTCGCCTTCATTAACGGTTCAGTGATAAAATTACATTGGTAGCATAGAATTGAAGTTTACTAACGTCTAGTCCCCCCAATCCCTGTCCTCATCAAAAGAGGTATTGCTTCAGCTGATTTCTGGATCAATATCTTATTATTCCTCTTGGGTTATTTCCCCGGCTTAATCCACTCTTACTGGATTATCCTGCAATACCCATACAGAGAAACTTATGCCACTCTCGGTGGAGACGGCCACGACAACAGAACTAACGACTACGGCTCGACTGTAGGCTGAACACTCGACAATGCAATGAAGTAATCTAGTAGGTTGCCATAGTGTGCTTATAGTACTAGGGCATACTAACGGGTTACCCGGACTTTGAAATATCTATGATGAAAAAATTCACAGCTTTGAAGGTTTGTAATTTTCATGTTTAGTGTTTCATTTAATGTGTTCTTAATAATGTTCTATTAATGTACTCGTGGTGGAGAGTCTTGATATTCTATAATAGTAATAAACGATTGAATTCCTAAGTAGTTATTGTCGAAGGTGTAAGCACCGCATAAACTTAAGTTGTCCGATATGGTTTCGTAAATGGAACCCATCTATTTGATCCATCGGTACAATGTGTCAATATGCGAAGAATAAAGAAGAGAATTTCCTATTAGCCATTCACTATAATCGGGCTGAATGTAATTATTGTCAAACCGGCGAAGGAAAGATCGTTTTGATCTGGATTTCATGGTTGTTATACGGCAATTCCCTTTCTGCGCGAAGATAACTGGAATTATATGATTTCTCGGGCTTTTCTGTTCTCGTTTTGAGTTCAGTTCCGTTGGGTTGTGGATTCTTGGTATTGTGGATAGGTCCTTCGTTGCCAGATTGAATCGCTATCTACTAGATCTAGTGAACTTTGTAATGAAGAATTTCTCATTTACTATATCATCTATGGATATTCACAATTTTATCTATCTCTATCCCAAAAATGCATCTCTACTGTTGTACAGCTTTAGTTATGATATCTTCTTCGGTCTGGTCTTCCACCTCTGGTCTTCCACCGCCCTTCTTCCATAACCATAATGCCTCAATAGCATAGTTTCTTACCGATAAGTTTTTAGTCTTCGATTCGTCGGAGGCTTCTGTTATCGATTCTATAATTCTGAGTTCGTCTATTAAATCCCACATCATCTTCTCAAAATTGTTCACTAATTCCCTGAGATTTTCGTTGAAATACTCGTCCTCCGGTTTGTTTTCGTCAATTGGTAAAATACTGTACTTGTGCAATCCTAACTTATGAAGTATCCTACCAAGTGTCTGAATACTGACACATCTTTGACCAGGTACCACAGATCTACACAAATGAGCAAGTTCCGTTAAAGTGTAGCCTGCCAAGTGAGCATTATCTGAATGATGATGTAAACCCATGCATGTTGGGATTTCCTTGTTGCTGTCTGCTTGTGGATCGTTCTCATTCTGCAATTCTATCAAGTCCCCCTTGAAATCAAATCTCATATCTGCAATGGATTCATATGTAGTTGAAACCTGTTTGGGAAGCGGCTTGGTCATCCAGGACAACTTCTCTGTCTCTTTTGGTAAGTCAGGGTAATACTTTTCATGTAATTTATCATAGAAATCGGGATCATTTATATCTAAATCATCGGAGTTGGACTTAGGTTTAACAAAATGAACATCTAATTTGTTTTCATCTTCTTCATCCTTCACAAGTTGGTAATCTTCTGGTGCTATTTCGTCATTTGGATTCTGGGGTAAATTAGGAATCAAATCATTAATATCATCCACGTCCTCCCATCCATCGGGATCTAACTTTATTGTTTCATCCAAGTCCTCGTAGTTGACTGTAGCTACTTCATTATTGAAAGTCACCGACTTCTTTGGTTTTGATTCATCTCTTTGTTTTCTTTGTGACTCTTGTATATCATCCACTAGACTGAGGCCGTTTATACCCAATGCTTTATTTACATCTTCCTCGTCTAGTTGAGACAAATCACTTAATCCGTCCTTGGTTCTGATCCCTCCAATCCAACCGTTGTACCCTTCTGCGTGCTCATGGTGATCGTGATCATGATCATCGTGGGAATGGTCATGGTTATGCTCTGTTGCACTACTAGAGCCGGTATTCTTTTCTCCCGTATTTGACCTTTTCTCGGTCCTTTTGAGTAGACTCTGAATTAACTTCGGGTCCAAACCTTGTAAGAGTTCTTCTCTTTCATGACTGATTTCCTCCTCAGTCATTTGCGAGATCTTGTCCATGTTCTCCTTGTGGATTTTCTCTGCTTCTGACAATTCCTTTTTGACTGGCTCTGGCTGCTCCCTGAGTGGTTTACTGGCCGTATCTTTGCCTTCTTTCTGTATTCTTTGTTTCCATCTAGACGTTTTCTTCTGTCTCAACTTCTGGACATCAGGAAATCCTCCAGTAGTCATTGGTGTAGGCGCTACCGGCACCTGGGTGTCGTGTTCTACAATTTCTCCGATAAAGTCCATTCTGCCTAGTCTATGTACACGGTTACCTGTTCTAACTCCTACAACAAAGTATATATATCTTCTAAATAATAGAAAGATCAAGACGGCAAAAACATCTTCTAATATTTTACAGCATTTGACAGAGAATATCGCATCTGTTGGTAGTGGTGCATATAATAACGGCTGCTAAAAAGTGTTAAGTATGGGTGGTGGTAATGGTAGAGATAGAAGACATGGAGAGGTAGTAGATGTAGATATATGATTGACGGATCTGAGAGAGAGAAGTTGCTTTGAAATGGTATTGTATTATTTTATCAAAAAGTGGAAATTAATTTTGTATGTTTGGTGTTCCTATATGATGTTGTTGGTTGATGTTGCTGCATTACCGCATTAGTACTAAAGGTGAGTTTTCCAATGAAATCTACAGTACGGTGAAGTATGGTGAATCTTAATTAGTGTAGACTTCTAAACTCATAACCTCAGGAATGGTATAAATATCTTAATTTTTTTGGCTTGCCAATATTAATTTCTACTTTTCTATATACTTATAGTAAAGTCTCCAGCGATCTTTCTATTGAATAAAACAAAATCTACTCATTTTGGTATTACATTGAAATATTCTATTAATTTCATGTATTATCGTTTAATGTACAAATTATCATTATTCGTATCTTCTGAATATGTCAGAAGCCTGTGCTGTAGGAGGTATATCTGTTATGTTTATCCAAACATGCAATCGTTTAGGCTATAGCATGGGCCTTAAGTCTTGAAGAGATGAAAAAGTCTTATGATCATAATAATCAGACCCAGCATCTTTGCTATTTCTTTCTACAATATTCATGAATCAGGTTGCGTCAACTCCGTCGGGTTCTTCTCACCAGTAGACTCAGACTCTTTGGATGTAGACGTTGAACCTGTGCTGTCTCGGCTTTCTTTAGCTCCTTCTTGTGATTCTTCCAGTGACGTATTTCCTTGAACGCTATTCTTGTTGTAATCACCTCCAGCAGATTTTTGCAATTGAGGTGCAATGTACAGAGCAATGTAACACTCCTTTCGTTCAGCTCTGCCGTAGATGTACAGACGGAACTCTTCGTTTATCTGACTACCATATGCTTCGAACTCCAATCTTCTCCTCTCGAGTTCGCCTGCTCCTTCATGGTCAAGCTTAGGACGATTGGCATACTTGAAGGCGTAGTATATGTCTATATATGGTAAAATGTAAATAGCCAACGATGAAACGAACTTCGAAGTGGTATAAAAATCATCTGGCAAACCATGGTTTCTATTTCCATTATAGACCAAATTTATCCAATTTTTCTTGTATCCCATGTTAAATAACCGTTGATTAATGTCATACGGCACGACAAGTCTTAAATCGTCTTTCTTGATATTGACATATCTAATGCCCTCCTCTTTTCTAGGGGCTGCCCTTTTAGGATTAGTCTGCTGCTTATATTTAGCGTATGATCTTCTTTGATTTCCGGTGACTTCGTCTAGGGTCGTCATATTAACTGCCACATACTTGTTATGTACACCATAGAGAGCTCCGATAATCAAGGTGGCCATACCTCCTAATATATACATGGGTATGAACATATGATTTATTTCACCCAGCGCCACGTTTGATGGCGTATAGCGTATGAGGTAGATCAACATTATAAGGAAGAACAGAAGGAACCATTGGCAATATTTCATGAAGAACATGTAATTAGGCTCTCCAATGACAGTTCCTATCCAAAGACAATAGTGATCATATTTTAACACGTTATAGCCAAGGTCCTTCAGGAAGAAGGATCTATTTACCATAATCGATTGTGCATGTGAATTAAAAGCGGGATAGCCGTATTCATCGCAGAAGAACATGTCTGGGCATGGAGTAAACTCTGGATTGCCACTTTGGTAAATATCCAAAGGCGGGAACGTAGGAGACTTTCCGGGACCCATTATGAAGATGAGGGCCCAATAGAGAAATGCATTGAATTGAGTAAACGCTACCAACACCCAGAGCAGAATTGCTACTCCTTTGGAGTGTCTTTTGTAGATTTCTTGGTGGCCTAGAGACCAGAAAGTGCCATAATCCAAGGCAGCGAGGATAAAGATTACAGCAACAGGACTAATGAGTTTTGCCCCTCGGGATTTCGAATTCGGAACAAAATCAAAAAGCATGATACGAGGCCCTTTTCTTGCTACAAGAAGCCAAAGGCGTTGTGTAAATAGTATATAAATAGTATCAACCACCAAGAACAAGAGACGTTTAAACCTTTCAATAATCACCGTTTCGTTATGCTGCTAATCCAGTAGGGCTGTGCAGGATTCGAAGAAACGTCATTTTTTGTGTAATATTCATGCTATTTAGAGTTGTATAATATTATGCAGGAGACCTAGTTAGAACTTACATCACAGTGATTGATGTAGTTTAAGACATATATATAGTTACAAACAGAATAAGGAGAAACACTGCAATATATGTCTCTTCAGTGTTTTATTGATTTCTTCCTAATTTGTTTGTGTCGTTCTTATAGAAGAGTATCACCAAAATTCAGCGTGATTTCATTACTAATCTAATAACTGTATTAGTCTATTCTCTCTCTATCATAATTTGGTCACTGCTATCGGAGTTTGTACATTTTAGCCGAATTCGGCTGGTCCGTTAACTGCAGGAATATATCCAACTATAAAGAAATCAGTACAGTTTAGATTAGAAATCAAGAAATAGTTCTCTCTTCAAAGGACCCAAGTTCCTTGCTGATAGCACTAATACACCTGGAAATCTAATATAGATCTATAATGTCGAGTGCAAAAGTGGCATCAAGCTCAAAATCGCTAATGGGCAACTACTTCGAAGATGACCGGTCCTCCAAGGACATGTGTCCCATCTGTAAGACAGACAAGTACTTGTCTCCAAATATGAAGTTTCTTATCAACCCAGAGTGTTACCACAAAATCTGTGAATCCTGTGTTGACCGTATCTTCTCTCTAGGCCCTGCTCCATGCCCGTATCGGAACTGTGGTAAAATCTTGAGAAAGAACAAGTTCAAGAAACAGATCTTCGAAGACTTAAGAATCGAAAGAGAAATCGACATAAGGAAGAAAGTGGGCAACATATACAACAAAACGGAAGAAGATTTCACTGACTTAAAGGAATATAATAAATACTTGGAAAACGTAGAGAATATAATATTCAACTTGAACTACGGAATAGATGTTGAGGAGACTGAAAGCAATTTGATCAAGTACGAAACTGAGCACAAAATCGAGATTTTGGAAAAGAACTTGAATGAAAGTAAAAAGAATGCTGATTTGGCTAAGTACCAAGAGGCAAGAGAACGACTCAAGCAGGAAAAGATACGGATTCAAAAGCAGATGGAGGTTGAAGACAAAGAATACGACAAACAACAGCAACAAGAATTGCTAGATAAGTTAACGAGCGGATCATCTGCCAACACTGATGACATTATCAAGCAACAGAACAACAATAACTTAAAGAGAGCCTCATTAAGAAAGAAGAAGTTGCAACAGTTGAATAGCCAATTGGACCAAGAGTTCAATAAAACCAATCCATTGTACAAGCATGCTAAGGACCTCGAAGACAGCTATAAAACTCCTTTCACTCCATTCAAGGGAGATCGCGACTTAAACAAAAACTATACCCTCTTACCGATACCGAATGACGTTGACGAATTGATGAATATCGAGAATCATATTGCTGATAGTTATCATGATCCATACGTGAATCAGTTGGCCAAGAACAAGGAATATTTGGGAGCAGGTTGGAGACTACAAAATGTTTTTGAGCGTGCCTTGGACGAAGCCTTTATCGGCCTTGGCTGTATTATAGAAAAAGAAAAGGCATAAAGGCGGGGCGGCGATTTTCGTATTAATACAAAAAGTACAAAATAACTTGCGGGAGCCGTTTTCGGATATCCTTTAAGTCCAAGAACAGAATGAGAGTTGCATATACAAAGGATACCAAGAGATTTCTGACAGCTCCCCAGCCGTCTGATTCAAGAAATCTCCTATACGAGATGAACTTTTTACGTTGAGGATCCGAGGAACAAAATCTGGGCTGACAATTCATGTAATGACCACTGTGGATAACTGTACATCGATACTCAACGTCGTCATCACGATGTCGTGATCGACTAATCAATTTCTGTTACTACATTATGTACATTTCAATGCATAGGAAATAATAATTGACGATAATAGAGATGGATGGTTGTAGCCAATTGAGCTGTTGTAACTAATAAATATCAAGCCGAGTCAAGAGTCTAATGATGCATTAAAATATTGTCTATATGTCTATGAAACGGGCTTCCGGGTGGTAGTATACGGGACAAGACCAGTAGGATCTCTTAACATCATCCCACACACTTTTGTTATTTTCCTTTAGAGTTGACGCAGGTACTTCAATAGATTTAAATGTGCATTTCAAGCCATAGTTGGCCAAATCAATTTCCACTAACTCTTTGTAGACTTCGTAGATGACTTGTCTGTCCGCCCCTAAGCCATTAAAAAAGGAGAAAACTCCATGAGGCTTCAAGAGCCCAACAACATAGTCAAAAAGATCCAACATATCGTGATAGTGCTCGGAGAAGGTATCATAGTAGATTCCGTTGAAGTAGACATCGCCCGATGATAAAAGTTCATCTAATTGTTCCTGCCATCTGCCCTCTAATATCACTACATTGGGTTTCTCGTACCACCCGTCTTTCTTTAATTTTGCTAGAACATCTGGGTGAGCCTCACAAATGTAGTGCTTTGTCGGTTTTAATTCACTTATCATGGTATCAATGATTCCCATGCCGAATCCAATATTGAGAATGTTAACTTCCGAGTCTTGTTCTCCTTCCTCTATTTCAGCACCCTTGAAAAGCGAGTCGCATCCTAGCCTCATGAGGTCTGTTTCCCAGGCCATCATAACACCATCTTTTCTATCCTTTGTAACAAGAGCATTATCTACGTACTCCAATTTCGTATTGAGGTAAGACTCTTGGTTCTGGGATGGTGCATCCGGAGCATCATCCACTTCTGGCTTATCTTCATCTTCTGGCTCTTCCTCAATTTCATTGTCTTTTACAGTAGGAGCCTCCTTCGTCACTTGTTCCTCCTCTTCCGGATCGTTCACGGCTTCTACAAGATCTGGTACGGCATCACCAAATTGGTCGTGGTTCAAATCGTCCGTATCTTCTATAACTTCCATGTCAAACTCTCCAACTTTTCTCAAGAGTAATTCAGCTCTGACCCCGGCCTCCACTATCTGTCTATAGATTGGCAAATCATTCATTTTGCGTCTGATAAGAATGCATCCTGGGGTCTCGTTATTGGCATCGATCAAAGACCATCCCGCGCCGTATTCAAGAAGGATTTGCACCATATGGTTGCAAATAGCCACTTCATCTTCTGTTAGATCCTCGGGTAAATACGTGCAAATGAGATGCAATGGCGTGGTATTTGTGGAAGCTTCTTCCGCAATATCATGAGTGTAGTTGTAAGCTTCCTCCACAGTATAGGTACTAGGAATGCCCAGCTTGAGATAGTACTGCAACTGAGCTACATATGCATCGGTAACTGGTCTTTCGCCGAATCTGCATAAGTCGTGGAGATCCGACATTCTACGCTATTCTACACTACCGGCTGCTGAAAGAAATGCCTACGATTTCCAAACTCTATTATTTACCCGTTCGGTACACCTTAAATACTTCAACTCGTTAATCACAATAATCGTATGGTTTTTCACTTCGGAGAAGCTGTGCAGGATCCGAGATGGGGGAAGACAGTTTTAGGAAGGAAAGGTACATGCATGGATGTATGGAAGGACAGGGCGAAACGACGACTAGCTTCCAGGGAGTGAGTGTGCAGTTTGACATATGAATGGTGGAGGTTGTGTAGGGGATAGCATATAGGAAGCGGCTGATTGGTAAGGGTTCACCTTTGTAGGATTATTAGGTATTATTTCCTATTGGCTGCATGGCTCAGGTGGGCACGTCATGTACCAGAATGCGAATATTGGCTGCAATGACTGCAAATCTCAGGTAGCTGCAATTATGAAAGGTATTAAAAAGGGACAAGATAAAATTGAAATATTATGAAGTCTTATTTGGAGAACATTGTCTGATTCATTTTTTGGCATGGGAGTTCTAGAAACTGGAAATGGACCAACATGACTACCTGGATTGGGTCCTGTTGGCATCAAGAAGGCTGGTTAGTTTGGGATGAATTGCGATAAATCAATGATTAATGGTTGAATTAGTCTGTGGGGAGTTGCGGTGAATTGCGATAAATCCATGATTAATAGTTGAATTAGTCTGAGGGGAACGTTGTTCTACAGCGCATTAAGCGAAGCATTAAGCATGAAGCACCCAAGAACCTTAATTATTAGACTGTGACATCGGTTTTACTCATCTCCGTTGAGAAATGTATTTTTGCCAGCGACGCCTCAAGCCCTTGCTAGACGATTTCCAAATAACACACGTCAATAATATTTCTGTGACGGAACCCTTTATCCGACCTGCGGATGCAAAAACCACATATCACCCAAGCGTCCCAGACCCTAGAGCCCTGTTCCACACTCGATTCAAAAACAGGTTACACATCACTACTCAAGGAAAAAAACGGTATCCTGCGATCGGCATCCGATCTACTACGGTACCTACACACTACTGATCACCGTCCCAGCTTCAAACACTGACGACTGCGCAAACTCCGGTTTCCTCCCTGGTCCACTACTTTTCGCAATGTACTACAAAAAAAAATCATACGATCCATTCGTATTTTTATGCTGCAGCTGTTGTACCGCGAAAAAAGAACCTAGAAAATAGCCATTACCGCTTGCGGTATCTGTAACCCATGGGTGTCCAGTAATAAAACAGGCAGAAAGATTGACATTAGGCGGTGAGATGGCCTATTTAGTCGGAGTCAGAGTATGGGAGCACCCCATTTGTTAAAGTCATTTATATTTATCAAAATTTCCTAGTATATAATTTTATTCTTTTGTATTATTGCTCTGCTTCTGCATTGCTTCTCCATACATAATAAGCATATTTCGCATCGACTTATACCGACTTGATTTTTCATATTTATTTAATTTATATATCCATGCTCACTGAAGAGTTTATGGAGAATTTGAAACAACTCCTTCTTCCCTCACCACATCTCATATATTTCTTCCTGTCGCCATGTCCTTCAAATTGAATGACTACAATGCGTTCCTAACCTCGTTGTTTGACAAGAACAACCCCCAGCTGCAACCAGGCACACCCAACCACACCCAAAATCAGCCTGGAGACCAACACAGCCAGCAAGCGCTTCTTAACCAACACCAACAGCAGCTCCTTCAGCACCAGTCGCAACAACTTCAGAATCAGCGTCTCCAGCTGTACCCACCTTCTCAAGTATTTGAGAACGAGGATGAGATGAATGATTCAGCCTCATTCCCAGTAGACTTCGATTTTGGCCTCATAGCACCAGGAAATGGAGGTGCTCAGCCAAATATGAACCAGTACAATCGTTCCAAGTCCATACACTTCCCTGTCAACGATGCCCAGAACCACGGTAACATAACAGAGTTCATGGGCGAGTTAGGCGGCCTTGACAATAATAACCCCCCAAGTGTTAATAATTCATATAGCAGTAGCATCACAGGTGATTCTACGCTTAATACTAACAACCACAATGTTACCGAAGAACAAACAGCTAATAATTTATTCGGAATCAACTACGTAAACACAAATGCCACTAGCATTAGCGATTACAATCCAAATGTGTCTAACCCATCCACAACAGCTGCTAATTATACCCCTTTGGCTTCGCCATTGTCTCTAGGATTGAATAATGAACACCAACATACCCAAGAAAGCATGTACATCAAGCAGGAATCGTTACCCATACTTCCCGCTCATAACTCACAACAGCTACACCAACAAGCAAGTAGTTATAATTTTTCCAAGGTGGCTGAATCACCTTCTCCCCTTAACCAATCACCCCCAAAGATGGTTACTAGATCGAGTAAACAAGCACTCAAAGGTAAACGGTTCAAGCAAGAAGACGAAGAGCTTCCTCTTCTTATTGGGCCCACACAAGGACACCCTCGTCCAAGAGTCAAGTCAGCACATAACGTGATTGAACAGAGATATAGAAATAAAATTAATGACAAGTTCACGGCCTTGCAAAACTCAGTGCCCACTTTAAGAGTGGTTGCAAAGAGAAAGCAGAGACAACAAATGAGTGGAGAGGACTACGACTCTTCTGATGAAGAAGTTCCATCTTCATTACGTTCCGAAGAAGACATCATTGAATTAGAGGGTTTGGAGCCAGCCAGGAAATTGAATAAAGGAACAATTTTGGCAAAGTCCATTGAGTACATAAAATTCTTGGAGTTGAAGAACGACCGCATGAAGATGCAGCACGAGGAATTGCTACTCAAAGCAAGGATGTTGGGTTTGGTGATCAATGATGACTTGATTAATTCGGAAGTCGGTAAAAATCAAAATTAGTCTATTAGATAGAGGCCTAGACAATTATTTATTACTATTTTTATAGTTTTTTGGTATATATTTATAAATTCAAATGGTACAGCGAAAATACATAAAGCTTTGATATTTAAGAATAATATACTTCATTTGTAGTTGAGTTTCGCGAGCTTTCCCAAATTGTTTCTTAGAGACTAGGGGTATTTAGTAGAAGAATTGATTATTTAATTAAATTAATTAATTTTCTATTAATTTTCTGGCACGGACTGCAACATAAATAATATTATTAGTGAGTAGAACTGTCAACAAGAAAGTACATCCATGAAACACATTTGGAATATTGATGTGCTAAACTCCATTTACGTCTAGTACTGAGTTATACGCGTTGAAACCACAAATAAACTACACGTCTTTCATGTCGTCGTTATTTCCTCTTAGAACCTCCCTCAAAACAATACATAGTTGAACCAACAGCAATTGCTGCAACACACCCAAATTGTAACACGACGATCAACATCCGTGCCGCAAAATATAAATACCTGTCACAAAGCCCGTCGGCTCCACCCCACCTAAAAACTTCTCGTACCTGAACTATAACAGCGATTTGATTTCGTATCGCTTCGACCGCTCCGTATTGTGATCCAGCTATTGTCATTATGTCCTCCACCGCCAATAGTCCTCTGCCCCTTTTTCACAGCCCGTCCTCACCATCATCCCATTTTTGTCAGTTGATGCAAAACCCTCGCATCGCGAATTCCTACCCGTCGTATAAACGTCTTTGTAACGCGATAAAACCACATAGTAGAAAAAATTTGTGAGTGTGCGTAGATGCTAAACGACAGTGGCATTTACAAATCAACGGACAGTTATTGGATTTCACTCTTCTATATAAGACAGCAGTTGGACACTTCTTAGTCAAGTAGCTAGTATATAGTGCCACGGAGGATTTCACATAGTTATCCAGATATCGTTGTTGGTATTTTTCTGATTTCCTAGCCTTTCGTTTATAGACCGTGGTTGTTATCGTCGTTTATTGCTTTTCTTAGCCGCTCACTATCAGTTCGTAGTTTTCACCATGGCTATAATAGATACTCTCATCAGCGGGTACAATGTCTTCGTATCTCTCAGCTTGGCTCAGCAGATCTCGGTCATTGTGATCGCTCCTTTCATCTACAACATCATCTGGCAGTTGTTGTACTCATTGAGAAAGGATAGAGCTCCACTCGTGTTCTACTGGATCCCATGGTTTGGATCGGCCATTCCTTATGGTATGGCTCCTTATCAGTTCTTCGAGGACTGTCGTCAAAAGCACGGTGATATTTTCGCTTTCGTGTTATTGGGAAAGGTTATGACTGTTTACTTGGGTCCAAACGGTCACGAATTCGTCTTCAACTCCAAGTTGAGCGAGGTCTCTGCCGCAGATGCTTACAAGCACTTGACAACTCCAGTTTTCGGTAAGGGAGTCATCTACGACTGTCCAAACCACCGTCTTATGGAACAAAAGAAGTTTGCAAAGTACGCCTTAACCACTACAGCATTCAAGACATACGTGCCAAAGATCAGAGAAGAGATTCTTAACTACTTCAAGACCTCAGAGGGATTCCAACTAGGCCAAAAGTCTACTGGTGTCGTCAGTGTTATGAAGACTCAACCAGAAATCACCATTTTTACTGCCTCCAGATCTCTTTTAGGTGAAGAGATGAGAAGAAGATTCGATACCTCGTTTGCTCAATTGTTTGCTGACTTGGATAAGGGTTTCACTCCTCTCAACTTTGTTTTCTCTAATTTACCATTGCCAAATTACAGAAGAAGAGACGAGGCTCAAAGAAAGATCTCTAACACTTTCAAGACCTTTATCAAGAAGAGAAGAGAAACCGGTGACGTCGATCCTAACAGAGACTTGATCGACTCTTTAATGACCCATTCTACTTACAAAGATGGTGTGAGAATGACTGATCAGGAAATCTCTAATCTTTTAATTGGTATTCTCATGGGTGGTCAACACACTTCTGCTGCTACTTCTGCTTGGTTCTTGTTGCATTTAGGTGAAAGACCAGACTTGCAAGATGAAATTTTTGAAGAAATCTCCAAGACCTTGAAAGAAAAGGGAGGATCGTTGAACGATTTGACCTACGAAGACTTACAAAAGATGACTACGATTAACAATGTTATCAAGGAGACCTTAAGAATGCACATGCCTTTGCACTCTATCATGAGAAAGGTGTGCCAAAACTTGCTTGTTCCAAACACTAGCATTGTCGTTCCAAAGGGCCACTATCTCGTGGTATCTCCAGGATACACTATGACCAGTGAGAGATTTTTCTCTAAACCAACCGAATTCGACCCAAGAAGATGGAATGCTGTTGTTGCCGAGAAGCCTGCTAATGACGAGAGTGTCGACTACGGTTTTGGTGCAGTCTCTAAGGGTGTTTCTTCTCCATACTTACCATTTGGAGGTGGCAGACACAGATGCATCGGAGAGCAATTTGCTTACGTGCAGTTGGGTACGATTTTGTCCACTTTCGTTTACAACGTCAAGTGGAAGTTGAATGGACAGAGTGTTCCTAAGATTGACTTCACTTCCATGGTCACTTTACCAGAAGAACCAGCTGAGATTGTTTGGGAGAAGAGAGAGTCTTGCATTGTTTAGACACGCAATAGGTTGCTTGATTTTTTTGATTTTCTTGATTTCCCTATTTACGTATGAATAATAATAATCACAAACATGTTTAAAATATTCAAAAACATCTAAAATATATACAATATAATAATAACATTAATAATAAGTATACGATCTTATTTTATCTATAGGAGATGTGTTTGGATATTTTCGAAGTAATTTTTTTGCAGATCGCAATGGATTAGATGACACATAAAATAGAAGGGCCCACTTTTATTTACCTGAAATTATGCAAGGCTTTGTGGAACCCTTTAAGATGGATCGCAGAGTTTATGGGTGCAAAACGATCAGAAGCTCCGATCATGCAATCCTTGGTAATAAATAAGTCTTTCTTGGCCGTATGTCAACTGTTCTTCGGGAATGTGTCCAATATTCCTTCCCATGACACTCGCATTTCACATATATGAAAAATACTGCAAAATACTGTAATTTCTAGTTTCTCGCTCCTAACGGGAACACATCAGAATAAAGACAGCACTACATAATTTACTTATATCCTAGGTCATTGCATTATATGCTCTGTACACCTACAAAGACTAGATACGACTACGATAATGTATGCGATGACTGGACTTTTTTCCTATTACATGTCCATTACGACACAAATATATACACACCCAATACATACCAATATCCATCATACGACCTAAAACAATCCTCGTCCACCTCATCCACGTCATCCTCCCTCATCGTATCTGACATTTCCTCACCTTCCTCACCTTCCTCTTTGACACCCCACAAGTCCGCTCTGCGTTGTTCGTCTACCCGAAAACAGCTATGCGGCTCGTGTGATTGACTTTCCCAATTCTCCGTTTCTTTTTCACCACCAGAAAAAATGTCTTAATAAAGCCAACGCGAGAGTTCTGAAAAGATTTAGAGTCATTGATGGAGTTCAGCAGAGAACAAGGAGTCATTACGCTAGTTTAGCTGGTTTCGTGTTCTAGGTCGAGAGTTACGTCTGTGCATCCACATAGAGCAAAGTGACGTTTTTCTGGGTTCAATTTAGTACTTTTTGGTCGAGTTAGCGTCGATATACCTGTAAATTATGACTGTCAGATCGTTCGAGGTCAAAGTGCCAGCGTCTTCCGCCAACATCGGGCCTGGTTTTGACGTCTTAGGTGTCGGCTTACAGTTGTACTTGCAACTCAAGGTCACAATAGACCCATCTCAGGACACTTCTGTGTACCCTCACAACGTCAAGTTGTCTTACGAGGGAGACTTGGCCCATAAGGTCCCTTTAGAAGCCGATAAGAACTTGGTGACCCAGACAGCCTTGTACATCTTAAGAGCAAACAAGATCGACTCTTTCCCTTTGGGAACACATATCCATGTCATCAACCCAGTGCCATTGGGAAGGGGTTTGGGCTCCTCGGCCTCCGCTATCGTTGGAGGTATTGTTTTGGGTAACGAGATCGGAGAGTTCAAGTTCTCGAAGAATAGATTAATGGACTACTGTTTGATGATCGAGAGACACCCAGACAACATTGCTGCTGCTATGTTGGGAGGTTTTGTGGGTTCTTATTTGAACGAGTTGTCCCTGGAGGATACCGCTGCTAAGAACGTGCCTTTAGATTATATTTTACCTGTTCCAGGTGTAACAGCAGTGGAGAACTACGTTTCCACCCCACCTCCAAACAACATTGGTGAGTACTTACAATACAACTGGAGCCACAAGATCAAATGTGTCACTATCATACCGAATTTTGAGGTATCCACGGATTCATCTCGTGCAGTTTTGCCTGAATCATACACTAGAGAGGATGTTGTCTACAACTTACAAAGGTTGGCCATTTTGACCACTGCATTGACCCAAGAGACTCCTGACAACAAGCTCATCTACGAGGCCATGAAGGACAAGATCCACCAACCTTACAGATCCGGTTTAATTCCAGGTTTGCAGAAGGTTTTGGCCAGTGTTACTCCCGAGACCCATCCAGGCTTGTGCGGTATCTGTTTATCTGGTGCTGGTCCTACCATTTTGTGTTTGGCTACAGGTGACTTCGACTCCATTGCTGAGACTGTTATTGGAATTTTCAACAAGGCCGGTGTTGAGTGCAGCTGGAAATTGTTGGACTTGGCCTACGACGGAGCCACTGTCGAGCAACAGTAATATTATACATAGATAGTCGCAACGACTCACCACTATAGAAGAAAAAAGTACTTAATAGAAATGTCCGTATTTAGTCACATATGATTGAAGTTATAGACCCAAATGTAATATTTTTCCAGCTTATTGCACCTCTACACTGGCCATTGACATCCCACTAACCGCGCTACCTCACCAAGCCCATGCTCACGACTCCTACTACCCTATCGTTCCCCTCCTCTGACAACGTAATTTCAGGTTCCAAAATCCACCATTTTGCAATTTCTGATAATCAACAATTGATCACCCCGCACGACCGCACTGGAACCAATAGAATTTTTCAATAAACCTAACAGTGAAGGATAAGGACGACTGGTGTGATTGAAGAGTAATAAGCAGGCAATTGACTGCGGTACATATTCATATAGTAGAACAGAATGGTTGAATTGGCAGAAGCAGACACAAATCCCGACTTCAGATCAAGACTCGTCGCCGAGGAGGTGTTATCCACCTCAGCTACGCGCCCAATATACCTCTCCTCAATTGAGGTCAACGGTGGAGAGACATTCTCCAATGAGTTCTTCAAGAAACTCTTGACGCCATTGATCGATAGAAGTGACTATACATTGACCAAATTGGTGGATGCCATAAACGTGACTGAGGACAAGTTGATCAAAACAAACGTTTTCAAGGACATTGTGGTGAGCTTACACTCAGACTACACCGCATTGATCCCTTCCTCAATCAAGAACTACAACAAAGAAACCCCAGTTTCTACCAAGGTAACATTTGACTTAACCTCCATTAACTTGAATATCGGTGAAGGTTTCTTGAATTTCAACAACGAAGAGAACTTGAACCTTAACTTGGACTACCTTAACAACAACTTCAACGAGAACGCTGAGTTGGTAAACATTGGCGTCAACTACAACCCATACAAGCCAAAGGACCATTTGATAACTAACACCAAGTTTTTGGCCAATTTGAACAACCCATCATTCAAGTTCTTGATTGACTTGTTCCATTCACAACAAAACAACCAGGCCTGGCAACAGGCTTCCGAAGGATCCACTGGTGGGTTAATTGGGGTGCAATACAACAAACTGAGAAACTTGAACATCTTGTCCGGCTTATCATTGGCAAGAAGGACGATACACAACATTGACGATGCTGCAGCTGACGAATTGAAGTTCTTTGCTGGAGACTTCTTGAAATCATCGATCGTGAACCGTATTGTGTATTCAAACTTATCATTCTTGAACCATGTCACTAAAAACTTCCCAACTAACGGTCTCCTGTTTGTCGTTTCCAACGAAATTTCCTCTAACCAGGAACAGGAGAACCCCAATAACCACTCTGCCTTCATCAAATCGTCTATCTCAGTCGATTATTTCAAGTCATTTTTTAATAACCGCATAACAACTGCATTATCCACGGATTTTGGTGGTATTTACTCGTCTTCCCCAAACGGTCCTGTTCACATCTCAGACAGATTCTACTTGGGAGGTGTCAACTCCTTTAGAGGATTCACCAAAAATGCAATTAATACTAGTGGTGGTAACCAATTCTACAAATTGAGTGGTACTGTCTTCGCTAGTTTGCCTTCGTGGGTTCACCCAACAGCCAAGGTTGTCCGTGACTCTTCCTATGATGATGGAACTAGATACGAGGCCAACCCATTGAGATTTTATGCTACGGGAGCTGTTGGTAACGTTTCAGACAATATACTCGAAGACGACTCCGGCGCTAGCAGTGTCGGATTTGGTTTAAGATACATTAACTACTGGGCTAACTTCGATGTAGGCTATTACTTTGCCAAGAGGTATGGTAACGACATCGGATCCGCTGGTATTAAGGATGGTTTGCATTTTTCGGTATCGATTGGAGGCACCAACCGTCCTCTCTAGTGCTACATTGCCTAACTACTCTTAATAGTAGGTGTTGTAGTAGGACAAAAGCACGCAAAGCAAGCAAAAGTTCATCTATTCCACAGTTCACTACGTTTATTAGATAGAATTATATTCCTATTTATAATGTATACATATGACAAATTCACTACTGTAAACTACCATTTGTGTGATTTCATTCCTAATTATAGTCCTCGTATTACCTATTGACGAGTGACGTCAGCCATGAAGATATCTTCGTATTGTTCCTTATCTGTAATATCGACGAAATCGGATGCTCTCTTGGGATATGCCCAATTGAGCTAAACTCCTTCTTGAATAGTATATTTAATCTATACAGCGACACCACATATTTATGGACTATGACGTATATACTTGTTTTGTTTTGAAACAATAATGATAATACCATAGCCATTGTGGCATCATTCCATGCGTCAATTTTATTCGGTTCCGGCTATTCGTTTGGCATGGTCATCGTTTGAGAGTTTTCTTGACAGCAATTATAACTTCACTGTTGTGTAGATCGCATATTCAGGCATCAACTATACAAAGGAACTAACATTCACTGATACCAATGCGTAATGGCACCTAACAAGATACGCCATGTGTACCATTACGTAATCGATATATGGAGAAATATACCGACCATGGGATGATCTTGCAAATATTATATATGTACATAAATAAGTATATATAATAAAGCTCTCCCTGTCCAGCTCAGCTCATACCCCACGAATCAATTGCAACCCCACAAACGCTGTCTTGATAATGGGACACACATACAAACTATTGGACAGCCACATCCACTTGTACTCATTACATACTATTCCCTTGCTCAAGTGGGAGAAAGACAGTCCCGTATATGGCGAAAGACGTCTTGATGAATATTGGGAAAACATAGAGAATAAGGGCTACGACTTGAGAGGAGTCGTGTGGATAGAGTGCGATGCTAAGACCGATCTTTCCAAAGGGTTAGCTGGATTGGACAACTCGATTGAAGAGTTCAAGTACATCTGTAGAAACTTAGATGGAACGTTATTAAAGGAAGAAGGAGAATCTACAGAACTAAAACGGGGCCTTATCAAAGCAATGGTCCCGTTTGCACCCATTCCCTTAGGTTCTCATGAAGTCGAGAAGTATGTGGATGTCTTGAAGAAGTCCTGTCCAGTTCAATTCAAGCATGTTAAGGGCTTCAGGTACTTAGTTCAAGACAAAGAACCCAACACAATTACGAAGGAGAACTTCATTGATGGTTTGAAATGGCTCGATAGACACAACTACATATTCGACTTGGGAATCGACATCCACTCTGGCGGAGCCTGGCAGTTTGAAGATACACTAAAGGCGATGAAAAAAGTCCCCAAATTGAAGTATATTATCAACCACTTGACAAAGCCTGATTTAGATGCCAAGGCATCTGAGACAGAAAAAGATCCTACGTTCATTCGCTGGAAGGAGTTGATGACGGAAATTTACAACACAACCCCGAATTCTTATATGAAATTGTCTGGAGCCTTCTCAGAGGCTCCGGAATCGATTTTGAATGACAACAAGAAGATTGCCGATTATGTATATCCTTGGTTTAAGGTTAGCTTCGATCTCTGGGGTGTCAATAGAACCATCTGGGGAAGCAATTGGCCAGTCTGTGCTGTACCTGCCGGTCCAAAACTTATAACCAGATGGTTTGAAGTCTGTGAGATATTATTTGACAGAATTGGTTTAGACCAGGAGTCGAGAAGCAAGATTTACTATTTTAATACATTTGAAGCGTATAATATATAATCATTATGAACAATATATACTTAATGATAGTGATAAGTAAGAGTTTGTGGACAAAGCCTCTTGGGGTAAGGACAGTTATTCAACTTCATAGGCTACCGCAGGCGGTATGCTCCAATCAAGTTAAAGCCATTACATCCATTCCTGATCAATTTTAAGGATCAGTTAGTGCATAAGTAACAGAGAGGTTTCCTGACATAACTGAATATTTTGTAAGGTTACCCACAGTATACTTCCATAATTTACATATTTTATCAGGTAACCTGGTCATACTCTCCAATAATCCGCTTGATAATTAAATGACGCTACCATACACAGTGCACGTAGACGCGATAAAGGTATTACAATTTTGCAACTTCCCGATGTGGTCGTCTTCTGTGTGAGTTGGTATGGCAAATGTTTTACATGTAGTTTTCTATTGGGTTTTCTTTACAGTATTCATATTTAATGCTCAAGAATCGCACAATGACCTATTCTTGGGCTTATTAGCCATCTGATTCATCTGACATTGGCTTTGCTGCTTGTATCCAAGAAGAGGTGACAACTATGATTCCTTTCAAGGGTTGCTAGTTAATAGCCCAGGAATAGAAACGGCAGGTAAGGTGGATTCACCTCGTCTGGGCTGAAGAGAAATCACACCCTGAAATCTTCTCCTCCACGTTGGCGACCAGTTGATCTTTACGATGGCCGAGGCTATCTAACGGTTCATTTGAAAGCCGAAGGGGAATTGTATATCCCTGCGAAGTCTCAGTGTGTATTTTTAATTCCCTAATTATACCGATTGATAAAGAAATCACATAGCTATTTCCCGTTATCAGGTAAGATTGCGTTCTGTCGTAGCCACAAGCACTATACAATTACGCTTATTTCCACAGTCTCTTTAGCTAGAAATCGTAGTGTTTGTATCCATATAATGCAAACAGTACAGATAAAACTGTGTACATGTTGATGTTGAGACGTCTACCTTTCATATATTACTAATAAAGAGACTTAAAATCTCTTGACTATAAAATCGCTTTAGGAAAGAATTTGTATAAATTTCCTGAACGTTAAATCCACAGAGACAGGACAAGGCAACTGTATCATATCATTCATAGCGTGGAAGAACTCCTTGGACATTAAGATGCATAGACGCCCATCTATACACAGATTCATACTTTCTTCCCTATTTTGAATTCTATTGGATGACCCAGGCAATTTTAAGTAAGAAATACCTGAATATCTTAGGTTCCATATGAATAGCTTAGTTACTGTAAGCTACTCCCCAGCACTTTATCAGATATGTCGACCATGATGATCGGTTCCACATTCTATAAATCTCTTAATTCTTCCAAAGGTAGTCTGGGGACGCTACCATATACTTTCTACGGCTAGATTCACCGAGCAGGTTCTGGCTGCACTTATGCAACTTCCCTTCTTCTCACTTCTGTTGTTTTAGTATAAAAAAGAAGCTTTCGGCGGCAATTATTTTACTGACAACATCCTTGCCGTTCTTCTTTAAACTTCCTCCCATTTATCTTGTTATCTGGTATCTTAGTTTCTCGCATAATGAATTCCTTTACAGACTCATCAAGGTCCAGTGACGAAAGTGATGACGACTTTGATTCTTCATCAGACAAATCATCAAGTGATGAAGACGATAACGGTTACAAAGCTGCGACAGGTAAAAAGAATAAATTCTCAACAAGGGTTGGAACAAAGAAACGGGGCTTTTACTATTCGTTATGGGGATATGTGATTCCTGTGATAATTCACAGATCCCTCGAAGCTATTTCATTCGACTTCAATAGTGCTGAAAGAAGTGTTAGTCCAGCAATTGGTGATGCTCTTAATCGAGATACCAGAGAAACTGTGATTAGCGTATCAGACAAATATCATACCGAATCAGGTGGCTTTTCCTATTCCATCTGGGGAGCAGAGATAAATGAAAGACACATTCAAACCCTCCAAGAAGTCATGGACGAATACCGGCAACAAAGTGTCAATAATTGACTGCAAGAAGGAGAATAGCCCAACACGAGCATCAAATGGTTGATGTTGTTAATTACCCCTACAATTGCTTGAAGAACATAACATGAAAGAGAAAGCCATGACGTATATCGAGTTGATATACATTTCAGCAACTATTCGGAGAGTTTCCATAATTGGCGATAATGAGTCCAAAAGAGATTCAAACTCGATCAAATATCTGCTCAGCCGGTTCTATCAATATTGGCTACTAAGGTCTCAATCCATTCAAGCAAAGCAACTAGAAGACAAGCGGCAGTGGAATCTTCATCCATGAGGCATTACTCAAGAAGGCTTTTGGATGTCGTCGTACATGGAAGAGTGTTGCTAATACTGAAGTGGAAAACTTCTATAAATGAGTTTAATATATCATGGGATATGTAATCGTTTTGCTAAACACTATACTGTGTTCTATATATTATTCTATAAAACTTAATACAAACTTCTTGCACCCCTTGGATAGAGTAGTTTTGCCTTTTTTGATTTTTAGAACTTTGCTTTTTCCCCTTACCCACACTATTTATTCAACTCCCAACAATATTCCAACTAGGCATGAAAATCTTACTGATATCACATTCCAATGACAAATACCCTGTAACCCATAACTCAATTATCATATTCATAGCTTTACATCTACATCGCGCTACCATCCCTCCTTACTGCAAATTCGCAGCTTTTCGTTTTTTTGCGACCAGAGAATTCGCGTACAAGCGCGTTCTGCAGCGGTTGTTTAGTGAGAATTTAGTGAGATTTGGTGATGGGTTTTATTTACTTCTTGTGTGCTATTACTTTGCTTAGTGTAGTATATTATTTTGTGTGGTTATATGACTATATGATTATTTGACTATATCAGAGAACATTTTGATCTCTCATAAGTCTTACAGTTCTATATCTCTCGCTAGTAAATCAAGTTCAAATGGGTGTGACAGGTCTTCTCCCAAACTTGAAAGAAATCCAGGACTCAGTGTCTCTAGAGAAATATAGAGGAAAGACATTGGCTATAGACACATATGGCTGGTTGCACAGGGGCTTGATATCATGTGCACAAGAGCTATGTGAAGACAGACCGACGAGGAAATATGTCACTTCTATCATGAAAAAGGTCGATATGCTCCGGTTCTTTGGAGTAGAGCCGTACTTCGTGTTTGACGGTGCTGCATTGCCTACCAAGGCAGAAACGGCCAACGACCGTAGATTGAAAAGAGAAGAAGCTAGAAAAAAAGCAGATGAATTCACAAGGGCCGGAAACAGAAAATTGGCTTGGAAGGAGTACATGAAAGCAGCCTGTGTTACATCTCAAATGGCCAAGTCGCTTATGGTGGAGTTTGATGCCGCTAGAATCAAGTACATCGTAGCACCATATGAGGCCGACCCTCAAATGGTGTATCTCGAGAAGATCGGTGCCGTGGATGGAATCTTATCCGAGGATTCTGACTTGTTGATCTTCGGTTGTAACAGGCTTATAACTAAGTTGAAAGATGACGGGTCATGTGTAGAGATCTGTCGGGAAGAATTTCATAGGGTCAAACTGATTCCATATTTGACCAAGTATACTCAGGAACAATTGCGTTTGGTAGCTATGCTTTCAGGATGCGATTATACTAAGGGTGTTCCAGGAGTTGGCCTTAAAACTGCATTCACTTTAGTCAAAAAGTACAATAATTTGGAGAAGATATTGGCAGCATTACGAGCAGATGGAAAAGCTGTCCCAGATGACTTCATCGATGAGGTAAATAAAGCAGACCTAGCATTCCAATTCCAAAAGGTATTCAACCCAAAACTTCAACAGTTGACAACCTTGTGTGACTATCCAGAAAATATAGAACTCGACTTCGAAGTGTTGGAATCGTGCTGCGGTAGAACTTACAATAATGAACTCTATCTGCAAATCTGTAACGGTCATATTCATCCTAATAGTCACGAAATTTTGGTTTCCAGAGAGCAGAGTTTAATGGCATTCAAAAGTACTTCTATCAATTTAGGATCAAGAGGTCTGTCTCAAATAGCTGCTCAAAGAAGCAAATCTACTCAGATATTCACGCAGACTCCGAAAAGGTCAGTACTTGACATGCTCAAAGTTTCCAAGACCGTTACTCCTAAAATACCTTCTACTCCAAATAGAGAGCAAAAAAGACCATTGGAACTCGTCAATAGTAAGTTATCACCTACATCGAAGAAGATGAAGAAGATCTCCAGCACTCAAAGCGACTTTGCCTCACCAGTTGGCAAGGTTAGTAGATTTTTTGAGTCTACTACTCAAATTAAATCACAGCTGTCCCCAAAAGTGCAACCGGTTGCAAATTGGGACTCTAGTATGCTTAGTGGTGATTCAGATTTTACTGATGAGTTTGGATCTCCTGTCGCAGAAAAGACGAAGTCAGCTCCAACAAACACGGAAGATATCTTAGAAGAACTTACAGACACCGATGATATATTTGATGGCTTAAGCGGAGACGAGAATTCTGAAGGAATTAGGGAGTCGGCAAGCATCTCTACTATTGACAAGGAGGACGAAATAGTAGATTCATTGCCAATTGAAAAGGAGGATAGTGCGGTTATTTCAGATGATTTCGATATTGATGAGAACGACGATGAGATTGAAGAATCTCCTGTCAAGACTAAACTTCCATCGATCGACCTGAGAGAAACTGCGAAGTTGACTGTTTTCAGAGAGAGCTTGAGACTGACATTTCTGTTCAATGAAACCAATGTAAACACGTCTCTGACAGAAGTATCCGACTCCACTGCTCTCTCGCAGCCAAGAGCTCCACTAAGAAACAAAGACTTCAATTCTAGCTCCCAGTATACACTGAAGTCGACCTTCGCCAAGATAGCAAGATCTTCAACTACTATCTCCAGCAGCAAAATTGATACATCCTCTGAAAATTGTCACGCTGTGGCCAATTCGCCAGTCAAGGCTCTGACACAAACAAAAACACATTCCAAACAGCATATAAGTTTACAACGATTTGTATTCAGAAGATGAACTAAACATCTTCTGTCCCTTCTCATTATTCTAGCATATTAAAACGATTGTATATTAATGAATGATTATCTTAAAAGTGTTATATAGTACAGCGTATTTTACATTTGTAGGTGGATTAATGGCCAGTAATCAATCCATGCATTATTCAGAGCCCTCTTAACAAACAGGCAGCTATGGACAATCTACTCAATTGGCCCTGGTTGTTGTCTTGTGATATTTTTGCATCGTTCAACTTGTAAGTCTTTTTAAACTTGGCAATATCGACCAATTTGTATAAGAGTTCATCGGTTATCTTCACATTATTAGACTCCTTCACTTCTAATAATTTCAACAATCTGTTATTTACTTCGGAAATAGTGGTAGTTTCCAAGTCTTCTGGCCTGAATACCTTCACAGCCACTACATTTTGACTGTTGGAATCCACTCCAAAGCTCTTCAATGCCTCCATGATCTTGTTTACCGGGCTCAAGTTAAAGATTATCTCAGTGTTGAGTGTTTTGGCAAGCATTTTCCCATTTTCGTAGTTCAAAATCGATCTGTGGATGCTGTTATACAATTGTTCCAATGAGATGAGATGAGCAGTGTTTAAGAAACAAAAGTCGTAGTCCTTATTACCAGCAATAAGCTCCGATTTAACGGTATTCAATGTGTCTTTTTCTATTCCCTGAAACAACGACACAAACACCGTGTAATCAGGGAACTGGGGAAATGTAACTGTAGTATACGACATGGTTTTTAACCCACTTTACACCTTCTTCACCAAGAGTACTTCTTATCCAACTCTTCTCATCACATTTCGCTCGTCTCGCTAAACTTCTGTCGTTAACTTTTTTCAGCTCTCCGTATCTCTCACTAAATCCTGCAAATCTCCACTAACCGATCTGAGGCGTTTCCTGTGATTAGTGCGACCAGTGGAACAAAGATTTCAGTTTACCGAGACAATCACAGCGACAAAGATAATAAAGATAGTAGTTGATAACAACAGACACTCGAATCAAAAGCACCATTCCGTGTGGTTTCAATTCTCAAGACTATCTCTAAATATAAACGAGGGTATATAAAACGCAGAAATTGCATTTCATGACTGAAGAAACGCCGCAAATACGTGAATTGGACGGCCCTAGTCTAGTGGACTCGTTCTTCGCTGGCTTACCCAGCGACGTTTCCCCGGACCAACAACAGCATCCAGAGTATCCTGAAGTGATACTACAGGAAACAGCCAAGGCTAACAAGTACTACACCTCGTTCCAGCGGTACACGCGACAATTCATCAGCGAGAAAGACTCTAGCTCAAAGTCCAGCTCAATAGTGCGATGGAACGACTCGTCTATTGAATCCACACAAAGGCTAATTATAGAATCATGGCTTGGGGCTGATTTCAAGGGAGAAGTCAGCAAGAGTGACAACGTACTGGGCTCAAGAGCCAACATAGGATCATCCGCTAATGCCTTGTTTAGTTGGTCCTCGGGAGATGCTTACATAGAAGAAAAACGGAAAGAACGTCGTCGGGCCGGACTTGAAACGAAGAAGACACCAATACATGATAGCTCCAAGGACCATAATGGGGCATTGACAGAAGAGAAACAAATAGGTCATATCACTAAGAACAAGCTACTGGGTGATAACCCAACTGAAAGCCGCCTCAAAAGCTTGAACCTCAAAATGCCCAAGGAGTCACTCACTAATAAACTCAACCGAATCATAGAACAAGAGTCAAATACGTTCATACATGCTCGTATCCAGCGGATCAAGGCTCATCACAGCGAGCAGATTAACAAACAGATCCACGAGAGAAAGAGAAAAGATCACGAATTGTACTTAAAGAAATTGAGGGTCAAAGAAGAGGAATACGAAAAGGCGTTACAGGCAGCTACTGCAGAATCAAATAAGGCTGGTGGTTTCTTTGGAACACTTTTTGGTTTCAATAATACCAACACCAATAACAACAACGCTAACAGACCAGATACCGATATGGCACTGTCTTTTTCCTTTGATTCAGAATCGAGTGCCAGCACTGCAACAACGACACACAAATCTAGCTCCAATAAGCGGTTCTCATTCCTTCCTGGCTGGGGTACTAGCAATTCAGCAAATGGAAAATTTAAATCTAGTGAAAATGGTGGAAGTCCTCGAAACGATAAATCAACAGGAACACCTAGTGCAACTCTGCCAGAAGAATTGTTCAATATAGACCACCATGCACAAGATGACGTCATCATCAGTCCAGATAGCATCCAGGAAGTTGATGACGAGTTAAGTGATGATGACTTTGATGATTTCACGTCAGCTCCAGTAGCAACACCTGATATCAAACCAATGACACCTACTCCAATTCTGCCTCCCTCGGTGAGTAGCCCTGTGACCCACGAATTCATATCCATAGGCCAACCAAAACCCAAGTCCTCCAACGCTATCAACGCCGATCTCCTAGACATATTTGGAGAAACTCTGCCCAAACCAAAGACAGAAAACAGTAATAATGACAATTTGGTCAATCTATAGCCTCCTTCTCAACAAACAAGCCAAACCAACCTAGTTAATACCTAATAACCTCACACAATCGAAACTTCACTATTAACAGAAAGAAGTCTGCAAAATCTTGCCTATATACCCACCTGCATATAATATACTATGGTAAATATTAAATGTAATGTAAAGCACCCAATGTAGTTTCAAATTAGTTGACAATTGGTAATATCGCTGTCGTGATCCATCCAAAACATAAGAAATCGTTCCCATATCTCTCAACTTCAAAGGTCCCCAATTCACATACCCCCAAATTACCTTGATATAACTCCCTGCATATACTTTGTCTCCTTCCCGTTGCCGTTATTTGTCACGTGATCATCGGTGTTCGATTTTGTATAAGCTTTCACTTAAAGCTATCGTTTTCAGGAACCAATATGATTCTTTTTACAGTAAGTAAAGGTTATAAAGTCAAGATGTTGAGTCGCCATGCCCGTGTGTCAAAGGGGTCCGCTTTGTCCCAGGTTTTGAAGCTGGCTGTACGAAAATATACCGAAACGGCCAAACCGCACATCGAGATGACTACTTTGGCGAATGGACTTAGAGTGGTTACAGATGCTACTCCGGGACACTTTGCTGCCCTCGGAGCTTATGTTGATGCTGGTTCTCGGTATGAAAATCCTAATAAACCAGGTCTCTCTCATATTACCGACCGTTTGGCTTGGAAGTCAACGGAGAAGTATACTGGTTTAGAGCTTATAGAGAACCTTCTGAAGCTTGGAGGAAACTATATGTGTTCAGCACAAAGAGAGTCTATGATATACCAGGCTTCAGTTTTCAACAAAGATGTAGATAAAATGTTTGATTGCATATCACAAACTGCTCGTTATCCACAATTCACAGACCAAGAACTTTGGGAAACGTTGCAAACTGCTGAGTACGAAGTTAATGAGATTTCTCTTAAGCACGATATGTTCTTACCAGAAGTGTTACATGCAGCCGCTTACAACAAGAATACTCTTGGTTTGCCATTATTTTGCCCCCCAGAACGAATCCCTCAGATTACAAATGACGATGTCGTGAAATATCATAACGAGTTCTTCCAGCCGCAAAATGTAGTTGTCGCTATGGTAGGTGTTCCACATGAACATGCCTTGAAATTGGCACAAGAACAACTTGGAGATTGGAAGTCAATCACAAATTCTAGACCTGACTTGGGAAATGTGAACTATACCGGTGGGGAAATTTCATTGCCATTCCAACCACCTATATATGGAAATATGCCAGAGCTTTACCACATGCAAATTGCTTTCGAAACCACAGGCTTGCTTGACGATGACTTGTATGCATTGGCCACTTTACAAAAGTTATTGGGAGGTGGATCTTCTTTTTCTGCTGGTGGACCAGGAAAAGGTATGTTCTCTCGTTTGTACACTAGAGTCTTGAACCAGTACGCCTTTGTAGAAAACTGCATGAGTTTCAACCACTCATATCTCAATTCCGGTCTTTTTGGAATCACAATCTCTTGTTCACCAAACGCAGGACATGTCATGTCTCAGATCATTAGTTTCGAATTATCCAAACTTCTAGAAAAAGACCCGCTGAAAGGTGGTCTTTCTGAGAAAGAAGTCAAAAGAGCAAAGAATCAACTCATTAGTTCTTTGTTGATGAATGTGGAAAGTAAGCTCGCCAAATTGGAAGATTTGGGCAGACAAATCCAATGTCAGAACAAGATTACCACAATTGACGAAATGATCCAGAAGATAGAGGCCCTTTCTGTTGAAGACTTGAGAAATGTTGCTGAAAAGGTACTTACTGGAAACGTCATAACCAAGGGCACTAGTAGTGGCACACCCACCGTAGTAATGCAAGGTGACAGGGAATCCTTCGGAGACGTGGAGTACATCCTTCGTCATTTCGGGTTGGGAAAATTCACAGGACCACCAATTGATGAACCTAGAGACTTTTCAAAAATCTCTAAGCAGAAGAAGTTTGGCAAGTGGTTTTAGACCTCGGCTACAAGTTGCATCGTGCTTCTTGATTACATGTTAATATCAAGAATTGATAGAATGATAAATTGTACATATTGTAAATATACATGAATAGATAAAGAGTTTCTGATAGGGGTGTAGGTATATGTGCCCTGTAATATCTAAATGTCAAAGTTCTATTAATTATACAACAGTAATGCAATGTAAATATATATAGGGTATATTTGGGTATTCTATTGTTGGTTTATGATCTGCCTAATCTTTCTCTCAATTCTAACACTTCCTTTTCAAGAACTAAGATGCTTTCCTTGAGCAGAGCAATGTCTCTCACGGACGTTCTAATTTGCAAGTCCTTCTCCAGTTGCTCGTTCTGAAGAATATCTATTGTACTCTTGTAATGGCTAACTTTATTCTGGAAGTCGAAATTTTCATCATTGTATTTCTTCGTTAACAATGACTCATTAGCTACTCGTATTTCGAGTTCCTTTACCTCCTTCTGTAAATTCTTGATGATCTTTGAGTCTTCGAAACTCTTGCTATGAGATTGATCAAGTTCACTTGTGAGTCCTTTAACCTTGTTTTCCCAGAATAGGAGTTGTTCGTTACTATAGAGCTTCTCCTCCAAATCATGAACTTTAGCATTCAATTCCTTGTTAGTTTTAACCAAAGTAATATTCTCTTCGGTTGTTACTAGGTGATCTTTACGTAACTTCTGGTAGTCTTGAACTTCATTACTGAAGGCTACCTTGGATTGAGAGAGTTCAGATTTTATGTCGTTTGATTCCTGTCTTTGGTTTTCAAGATGAGTCTTCATTATTAGTCCCTCAGACTTTGATTGTTCGAGTTGAACTTCCGTAGACTCTAATTTATGCGTTAGCTTGAGTATCTCCTCCTCCAATTTGTCTTTAGTATCAAGTAGATCGTCTCTTTGCTTCGTTACATCTTCCATTACGTCTTTCAAAGATTGAACCTGTTTGGTCAAATTCGTAATTTTGCGCTCATTAAGGACCTTTTCGTTTTCTAATTGTCTTGCTTTGTTGGTGAATTCCGCCAACTCTGTCTCCAACACTTCAATACGCTGCACTTGTTCTTCGTATTCTTCTGTAAGAGCATCTTTTTCTCTTGTGGCATCTTCAAGATCAAGTTGAAGCTTTTTGTTCTCTTTGATGAGGGTATACTCAGTTTCCAACTTAAAGTCCAATTCTTTGTTCAAAACTCTGATCTCCTCTCTGTAGTTATCTGTCTTCTCTTTGTTGTCATAGTTTGTGGTATGGTAGTGAAGTTTGTCTACAGTTTCTCTGTACTTACCCTTGAGCAGTTCAATATTGAAGTTCTTGTCTTGGATGGTTTCCTCAAGATCGGCATGCTTCTTTCTCAAATCCTTTATCATTATTTGAGAAGCTCTGGCCTCTTCCCTTGCAAGCCTCAACAGATTCTTCACCTCATTCAAATCATGAATAGCAGCATCTTCATGTCTTTTAGAGATCACTACTGCGGACTCTGCTAACTCTAACTTATCAAAGTACTCTTCTGATCTCTTCTTATAGAGTTCGAGGTTCTTGAGCAATTCGTTGTTTTTCAAGCTAATTGCATCATGTTTTACAGTAACCTTCGCAATCTGGCTCTCATAATCCGATATGGAGGTCTTAAAATTTTGCGTTTTAGCTTCATACAACTCTTCTTCTGATTCTCTCAAGAGCGATTTCAATCTGAGAATTTCACTCTTAGAACTAGTAAGCTCCTCTCTTGTCGATCTAAGAGTCTTCGTAACATCTTGATATATTTGGGCGAATTCCTGGTTGGAACCTTTGAGGAAATTGACCTTGCTCAAACTCTCGCTCTTAGATAACTGTCTTGGAGTATAATCCATACTTTCATCGTCAGTTAACAAACCTTCAATCTTCTTCTCGAGTTCAAAGACTCTTGCTTGTGACTCTTTGTACTTGGTCTCGTAGTCACTGTAGCTGTTAATACCTCTCATCGCTTGGATTTTGTTTAACTTCTTCTGGAGATCAATTGCATATGTTTCTGCTCTCTGTGAATTGGATTGTTCTTGTTGCAACTGAATCTTCAATGTATTGATCTCTTCAGTAAGTAGGTTCAACCCAGATGACGAGTCTAGGGAATCCCCCAATGCGACAGATCTACGATTCTGCAGTCTGTCGAATTTTACTGGTGAACTAGCTTGCAGCCTGCTTCTCATCAACGAAAGCTCTTCAGTTAATTTTTTGTTCTCAAATTTCTCTCTACGCAAAGCAGCACTTTGTTCGTTTAATTTCAACTTGATATGAGCAAAGTCTTCCATGAAGGCAGGATCTGGAGGACTGTTCTCTTTGTCGATGTCTCTCTCTCTTTGATGATATTCAAGCTCCTCTACCTTCTTAGTAAGCATAGCGATCTTATCAGAATATTCACGCTTTGCTATTTGTACAGTATCAAAGTCGACCCTTGACTTCTGTAATGAGTCTGCAATCAACTTTTTCTCTGCCTGAGTCTCTGATAAGCTTGCACGCAAGGCTTTGATCTCCTCTGATTGTTCATTGACTTTGGCAGTCAATTCTTGAGTCGTTGCCTCTAGTTGTTTGAGGTCGTTCATCTTGCTTTGTAATCTGTCCAATTCCATTTGCAGTTTAGCCACAGCTGCTTCAGAAAGCTTAACCTTCTTCGCCTTCTCTTCGATATCCGACTCTAAGGAAGAGCACTTCAGCTCGATCAGGCTGGTACGCTTCTTCAATTCCACGTTCTCCTCCTGTAGTCTGTTAAGTTCAGATTTCAAGTGAGCAATCTCCTTACTCTTCTGAGCCTGAACCGTTTCATTACTCAGAATAGAGCCCCTAAGAACTTGCATTTCTCTGACCAACGACTCATGGTGCGGAAGCACAGATTTGTGTTTTTCGACTTCGTCTATCAATTTCTGGTTAAGTTTCTTCAATTTTTCCCTCTCAGAATCTGCTTTTGTCTTCAAGTTCTGGTGTTCCTTCTCTAATGTGGCAATCGAGCGTTCGTGATCTGCCTTTGACAAATCATGATTTTTGATAGTGGCCTTCAAACTACTCATTTCTAAACTGGCTTCTTCGTGTTCTGTTTTCAACTTAGAGAGTTCTTCAAGACTGAGCTGGTGACTTTCTGAGATCTTCTTGGAATGTGCTTCTAAGTCTCTTTTCTGCTCACCTAACTTTTCATTTTCATCTTTAAGTTCCTTCACTTTAGCTTCATATTCTTTGACTTTGAAGGTAGTCTTAGACTCTTCGCCTTTCAATTTCTCTAATTTGGAATCCTTTTCCATGACAAGATTAGTAGTAGTTATTATTTCATCTTCCAATTTACTAATTTGCTCCTTCAACTTGACATTCTCTGCTTCCAACCCTTCTTTGGATTTTTCTAGATCTTCTTTCGACTTCACAAGTTCTTCTTTTGACTTTATTAATTCTTCTTTAGACTTCTCTAGTTCGGTCTTTGAATTCTCAAGTGCTTCCTTGGATTTCTCTAATTCTTGATTGGACTTTTCCAATTCTTCAACTTTCAGAGTGGCATTCTTCAAATTCTCGTTGATCTCCTTTGCATCAAGAACTCTACCTGATTCTTCCAAGAGGGGTTTGATGTTAATGAACAAATCCATCCATAAACTGCTAGTTCTTAATTCGTCCAACTGTTTGATTGTCTTAGCCAATACCTGAGACGATTGCACTTCTCTGATTCTCTTCTGCATATTCGAACGTGTGGATGTTCCTCTTATTAAACTCTGAAGGTCTGTGAATATGCTCTTCAAACTGAGATCTCTCATTTCTTCAAGCTTACCTAGAATACCATTTTTGAAAAATAACTTAGTAATACCAACTTTGAAACTATTTGGGTCCAATTCAACGAACTTCAAAATCAACTCTGAATTGGTTCTTGAATCTTTGGTATATACTTCTTTCACGTTGATGATTGCATATCTCAGGTAAAATTCGTCAAAAGTCATTCTGTTAGGGTAGCCAGCTCTTGTGATTCTGATACCTTCTAAGACACCATTACACCTCAACTGGTTCAAGACCAAGTTCTTGTCAAATTTGTTAGACTTCTTATCGAGATTTGGAAGAATACATCTGACGAAATGAGGTTCTGTACGCTGTAACTGCTCCATGAGGTCGTTCAATTGGTCTTTGTGCTTCTGTGAAGCGGTTTTCAACTTGTTTCCACGCTTTGGATCGATTACGAGATGCTCGTCATCTTTAAAGATTTCTTGTATAAACGAATTTGATGAAGTAGGAAGCAAATGAAGTAAGTTTTCGCTCACTGGATCAGTGTTCTTTTGTAGCCAACCTTCTACGTTGTACTCGACCATGCCAGCATAATGGTGGATAATGAAGCCACTCTTGAATTTGTTCTGTTGGAACTTTTTACTCTGGCCATTGCCCCAGTGGTCTGCGAGCTTTTCCATGAAAGACTTATCTGTAGACTTTGGTATCACACATTCTTCATCTAAGAGTTTTAATAAACCCATCGGATTACGAGTCTCTATTAAATCAATGGTGGGTTGCAAATCAAGACCAAAATCAATGAATTCCCATTGGATATCTTCCTTCAAGTACTCACTTTGTTCGAGAATAAACGAGTGGTGATTAAAAAATTGTTGAAGCTTCTCATTTGTATAGTTAATGCAGAGCTGCTCAAAAGAGTTGATGTCGAATATCTCAAAACCGGCGATATCTAAAACACCAATGAAGTTAAGCTCGTCATAATCGTAGGCGCTGTCATTCTTCAAATTGTCATTTATACGTTTGATGATATGCTGGAAAAGTTTCTCGTAGAGATGCTTAGCAAATGCATCGATCGTAAACTTTGCCTCTGAAGCTTTTTTGGACTTCTGGACAAATTCACGACCAGCTTTCACCTTTGGGCGTAAGATATTATTAGTGAATTCCAGTTTGTCGACACCTAAAAGCTCAGCGATGAGTTCCACGGGGGAGTCTGGGGAGAAATTTGCTTGTTCTGATTTCCATGACGTGAAATCTAAGTTACCTAAGTGTAATATGATAGCAAGAAGCTGAAATATGTAGTTAATTTCAGAAGTCTCGAAGCCCATGATCTTGAAAGCTTCCAGAAGAATATTGAACTCTTTAAAGTCGTCAACATGTGGAATGTCTATTTTGGAATTACTCAAGTATTTGTAAGTGCTGATGTCTTTATTGAGGCCGAAGTTGGCCAATTGGTCATAACCTTTAAGAAATTGGTAGAAAACATGATAGTTTCTTTCTGCTGCAGACTGATGAACTACCCTTGATTTCTCTAGAAGATAGTAGTCGATGTTTGCACCACTGATTTCTCCACGGCTTGAGAAAAAAATTTGAATGAATTTACCAAATCTTGACGAATTGTTATTCTTAATCGTTTTCGCATTACCAAAACTCTCTAAGATAGGATTGGCTTGCAATATTTTAATGTCTATATTGTCATTAGCGGATTGGGTTACTATCCTTTGTTTGTGAGGAGAAGGAGGTGCCGATGCGTCGGCTGCTGTTGGCGTGATCGAGGACAAGTACTGGATAATCTTCTTTGTGTTTTCTGTCTTACCAGCACCACTTTCACCAGTCACCAAAATGGACTGATCCTTCTTGTTAGATAACAAATTCCTATACGTTCCCTCTGCTGTAGCATATATATGAGGAGGAGGTCTCTCAAATTCATGTGAATGGAATTTCTTGAGGGTTACTTTATCATAGATGGGCAACGATTTGTATGGGTTTATCGCCACCAAGAAAAGTCCCGAGTATGTGTATATCAAGTCATCGCTGTATCTCAAGTACAAATTATAGACGACGGAGGGCTCGTTCAAGTGAGTCAATTCTGCCATATCGTCACATTTGTTGAATTTGACTGGATTGCAACTCTCGAGCTTATCTTGTGGAACTACGCGCTGGCTTTCATACCCACCATCTACAACGGTTACGTGACAAGTACCGTCCTTGAGGTAGTCAGTCACATACCCCTTAGCGAAGAGATTATCAGCATCGGGTACCCACACCCAATTCTTCGAATCGAAGCCATTATCTCCCGTTGACATTCTGGACGAGTAGTATTCTGCTCCTTGATGTACAACGTCAGTTTGGTGCTCAGTCTGCTAGTTATTTACCACTTTACCTGGCTTATCCTACTAAACGTATCAATGATTAACGTCAAAAAGGAAATTTCTGTTCACAACATCGATCGTGTTGTCTGCAGGACGCGTGGACAACGGTAAACAATTGAAATGGAACCTGGCAAATCGGGAATGTAATTAGATACACGAAAGGGGGGGAGTGAAGCTAGGGAATAAGCCTGGCTTTCGTCAGGGGTGAGACGACTAAATCCAAAATTACGAAATCGCTACTGTGAGGTCTTTACTTAACTACGACAAATATTTTGTCGATTCTGATAAGTGGTACGTTGCATTTGTGTAAGGGCTTAATAGGCACCAGATTGCCCTTATGTACAATTATGTCGAAAAAGTGATCCGCTTAAATGTGTAGCGTGCGACTGTTTGGGTGTTGCCTAATCGGGACAAATGTTGCAAACCGGCTAATTTTGAGGGGTGCGAATCAGGAATGATGTAAATGGCAGAGAATGGAGGTAGAAGGCGGAAGAGTGGTGATATTCGTTGGTTTAAATGGATCAGTTAGTGTTGAGAGGAAGTGTACTATGAGGTAGGCATATGATATGTGTATGAGAGTCGAAAAATCATTTTTGAAGTATAAGGAATATGCAATAGGTGAAAATTATATGATCTCAAGTTTTTCGCAGTAAAACGTAAGAAAATGATATTAATGATGTTTGCTCTAATTGTGCCCAGAATTCATCCTTATGCCATTCCAACTTATCTTTTTATCCCTATACCACCCCAGCATCATATCATTGCAAAAAGGGATCCCATATACGCAAGTAAAGCAGTCTACCATCACCAGGGGACCACTCCTTTCACGTCACGTCTGGTGTGTCAGCTTTAAATATTCGCGCGTCAGAAAAATTTTGCAGCTCAAAATATCACAAAATCTCTACAAGCGAATACGGGTTTTGAAAGTGTTAAGACGGCAATCATTTATTTTAATCAAAAACTTGGTATGAAATAGGAAAGTAAATAGGAAAGAATTGAAGAAATGAATAGTACAGAAAGGTAGAATATAAATCAAAAAAAAGATGCAAAGATAAAGTTCTGTGAAGCTAGAAGCATGACTAATTGCAACAGGAAACGTAGTGTAAAAAAAAAAAAATCATTGAACATGCATTAAAGGAGAAGTCCAGTTGTTATTTTCTCTCGAAGCTGTAGCAGTTAACGGTGAAAACTCTGTTTTGCTATTGTTAGCACTAGGAACTGAGCTAATGTTGTTTGTTTTCCCTTTACTGATTCTAGATTTTCCGTTTCTAAGAATACTGGACGAGCCAGAGTTGTAAGTAGAAGCGGAAGACATGTTAGGATGTATAGGTGTGACACATGTAGAGCTGCCATTATGTCTCTTGTTAGAGAAAACGGAGTATTGAGAGCTAGCAGATGGTGGAGTAACAGGTGCTTGTGCGTTTTGTGAGTCGCCGAAATTGAGATTCAAAGTCGAAGAATTGAAGATATGAGGTGATTGAGGTGGCTTAAGACTAGTAAGGTCATCAGAGTCCTCTTCAACCTTTGGAAATTGTAACAAGACTTCAGATAACTGCACCAATTTGATATCAATTACTTCCAGGCTGATAATAGTGTCCTGATTTTCGTAGATATTCTGAATAATAAATGTGAACTTAGAGTGGAAGTTGTTTATAACTTGGATAACTCCCAAACTCTCGTACTTCTTAGATAATACTTCTGTAACCTTGCTTAATTGGATGATGAACATGAGAGCAGTGCGTTTAATCAACATAATGGAGTTCTCGTCTAAACCACTCAAGAAAGCACCATGAACATCTGGTTGCTTGTTTTCTATTTCTGCTTCTTCGAAATCTTCATCTTCTTCGTCCTCAGTGGAGTCAGCAAATTCCTCATCTTCAGAATCATCACAATCGATGAAGTCTTGATCAACATCGTCGAAACTAGTGTGTCTCATCGTAGCAGCATTAGCGATATGACTGTAGTATGACTCGTTGTTATTAGAATAGAGCGAAGGACGTGGCGGTCTTTGAAGATTGAGACGGTTAGTACGCTTGGAACGCGTATGTCTCTTCTTCTTCACCAAAACCTTTTGAATTAACTCATGGAGATAATCAGATGCATTTGGGATTTGTAACATAGAACATGCCAACAAGTTAGCAGTGATAGAAATTAATGACGTAGGAACAGACAAGAAGAACTTATCGTAGAGTGAAAGCTCGCAAAAGAACCTGGCAATGACAGTTACAGCCAGGATGGTGGAACTGGATGATGTAGAGGAGTTAGCAAGTTTGTTGTATTTACATGGAGTAGCATGACTGAAGATCTTAGAATGGCTTATAGCCAATTGCAAACAGTCCTCCAAAGTAGGGTGACTAAGGCACCATTCGAGGGTACTCAATATGTGCATCTCCATTTGAATGAACATCTCTTCATCGTAGGCATTTCTACACATAATAGTCAACTCCTTGAGTGTAGGAACTCTCAGCTTCTTGTCTTCATATTTACCAGCAATCCAAAGAGCAGTGCAGCCAACCAACTGGTAGTGTCTCTTGAAGACAATACGTTTGGCACAGTATCTGTCGATAATGTTGAGACAGAGAAACAACGTTTGAGGTTGGAGCTTGAAAGACGAATGCAATTCGATGAGGAAGTCCAACAAGAAGGGTCTCATGAACCACTGGATTTCTGGCTGTAAGTCAATCATGGCCGGGTTTACAGTGGAGAGTGACTCCAAGTGTGCCAATGCCTTAGTGATGTCGTGGGAGTACTCCAGGGTGAGCTTTTTGTTAGCTTGTGTTTCAAGCAATTCAAGCATCATAGAGTAAGGCTTGGCCTTGACATGGGGAGGAGGTCCATACTTCACTTTGGAAGCAGGTTGGTTCTGTGATGGTTGGGGGAAGACATTGTGGTTGCGAGCTTGATGAAGATGCAGCATAATGGGAGGGGTAGGAAAATGGACGTATGTAATGACAATTTGATTTGGAAAGATTTGCTGAGTGGAACTAGCAAACTGTAGATATCAGGAGAACGTTTACTGTCAGTAAACGGTGTTAGAGAAGAGAAGGACTAAGCGAAGGAATGGAAAGAACGACTTCGATAGAGCCAAAGCCGAAGAAACAAGGTTTCTGGAGGGTGTCAACTTGAATGCAACGATGGACGTTGTAGGATGCACGATCTGTCGATTCGACCAGGGGGAAACTTCAGGGCCACGGAAGGAAGACTGGATTGGATGAAATAGATATAACCCACGAAATCCACAGATATGATATATACAATTATCTATCTATTAATGTGTATAATACACGAATGAGGAGCCCACCGAAGAAGAATTAATCAGTAGTTCTAGTGGTATTGAATGTAACAACAACCACGTCGACGAGAACAACAACAAGAGGAATATTAACAAATATTAACACACTGCTGGAAAAGACAATTTGTAGTCAATAAACAATAAGCCCGGATCCTCAATTTGTTTTATACAACTGTATTTGAAACAGAACGCTTACTGTGAGACACCTCCAATCAAACACCAAAAGTTGAAAGGCAGAAAAGTTAATTTCCCGTTTCACGCCAAAAGAATAGAAAGGCTCCAAACACAAAAGTCACCGTAAGGCAAGCCTGCAAAATATAATAATATATCTAGAGCGACGTTTGAGAGGAGACCGCAGGTAACGCAATGACAAGACGGGTATACCGTGAACAATCTGTGGCACGTAGGACAGGCAGTTGGCGGTTCGACGACTAACAAAATTAAAATAAATAATATTAATATTAATTTAATAATTCAATCAGCGTAATACCTAATATTCTCCAGCGACAGGAACAATCACAGTACCTCTCCTATAATGGCAACACCGATTATAGGGTTGCTTCCTTCGTTAACCACGACCGTCTGGGTCTAGAAAATTTTGCCGGGCAGCAAAAAGGAGTGGTTTTTTGCAACGTATTTCGAATCGCATTTTTCGCGTTTTCACAGTAATTAAGGGTTTGCAGGTGCAAAAAACACGTACTGGGAATTGGCTCACTAGTCAGTACAGGCACATTCATGGGTAGTATCGTGTAGGAAAGAATGTATGGTGTTACCTGGTAGGCGGCGGAATAGCTTACAAGGTGCGGTTTGGCGTTGAAGGGTATGTTTTGAAGGTTGGTTTCAGTGCCCACGGTAGGGTACCTGGCGGGGAGCGAAAACGTGATTCAGAGCTTGTAAAAAGCGCGATTCCGTCCAGATACTCAGTATTCGTTTTCTCCAGGGGAAAATGCTCGCAAGACCTCATCCCACTCACTGGTGGCCATACCTCATCATCGTCCTCGTTACACGTCACTCTCCAGAGGGTAACCAAGCTTCACTATGGCAGCACCCTTCCTTCCAAGAATGATCAGTGTGAGGTTGTTCCATGCTTTTGCAGCTTCAGATTAAGGAGACGATACCTGCAGGTGGTTTGACCGCGAAAACTAAAAATGTCCCCTGTCGTCGTCGCGCCTACCACCGCGTATCAAACAGACCATGGCTGGATCCAAATGGATTGCAGGATTCGCAGATGTGGTAGAAGAATGTATGTATTAAAACTGCAGGAGTATGGCAGGAGATGAGATACTATGTGAGATTGGCTTTGCAGGACGGGGGCAGGGCCAAACCAAGGGTGGGGGGATAGTCCTACAGAAACGCGAAAGCGGTGGACATAGGGCTACGAAAGGTACAGATTGGTGCTATGCGTAGGTATCAAAAAGAGTAGACAAAGAGTGAAATGAAGCTTCACTGTCGTAACAATACCAAGAATTGCATTACAATACGAAAGATGACGGTGCTATGCTAGATTTGGAAGCTTTGCTACCAGAAAAAGCAATCCATCGCTTCTAGGAGTGACCTGGTGGGGTGCACCAAGTTCGTCTGGGTAACGAACCATGGTGACGACAATCTGTCCAAACTAAAGTGCTATTGTAATATATTTCTACACCCCAGAGACCACAATGGCATAGTACACCATACCAACATAATTATTCATCTGTTGCCTATTTCTACCACATTTGTCCCGCATTAACCGTGAACAATATAAAACCATACACCAGCACTTTTCGTCGGTATCCTGTGTCCAGCTCTCTAAGCGCTTTTATTAATTTTGCACCTAAATCCCACAAACTCCCATTTTGATGCAGATTTGTGCCCAATTGGGAAATATTCTCAGCAAGATTTCGCACCCTACAGTATGGCCCTTGCTTTACGTGTGAGCTCCTTTTTGCGGCTAAAGCGATCCAGATATGGCAGAGACAGGAGTTAGATGCGATCTCTAACTTGAATCGACGAATCCTTCGCCGATTGTACAAATATTGACGGAGATAGCCTGTGAATGTTTACCAAACACCCTCGTTCGTGTAGCTCTCTGGATAGAGCAACAAGGTGTTCGTAAAGGTGCTTATCAATGTTAGTAAAACCTCGATTTTTCTATGAAGTACTCCTATAGAATCACATTTACTATCCAATGTGTCATGTCCTCAAAGCTGCTGCGGTACTACCTAACGACCGCGCTGATAGTAGAAGTACTTCCTAACCTTTCCTTACCTTATTGGGCAAACTTTAAGGGTTGGGATCAAGAAATACGAGTTGTAGCTAATTGCGGTATCTCCCGTGGCCTGATCCTTCCATTTCGATTGTTAGCTTTACCGCTTGAGTTGGAATTCCATCCCTTCACAAGCATGTACTGTTATGTGACTTTCTGTGCATATATTTTGGTAGAGGCTACGATCTGCGAATTACTATGGGAGGGGGGATATACTAAGGGATGGGATATTATATAATTACAAATGTAGTATAAGTCTAAATCAGTGCTATACTCGAAGAAGTTAGTTTCTGCACTCTTTGAGCGTCGCTGCAAAACTTGCTTCCTCTACCGTCTAGAATACTCCTTGAACTTCCGTTTTTCCTCTAATAGGCACCTCTTCCTCTACCACCAGCAGCACCTCCTTCTTGATCGTCGTTCTTGATCGTTTCATCTACTGATAACAACAAGGTTGCAGCCTCAGTAGCAGATTGAATAGCGTTTAACTTCACCAATGCTGGCTCCCACACGAAATTCTTCATGTTGTTGCCAACAGACTCCTTTTGGAAATCAATACCATACCAGGTCTCACCCTTAGCATGTGCGCTTCTCAACTTGTTCAATAATTCAATACCATCCAAACCTGCGTTTTCACATAACTGTCTTGGGATCACTTCCAAGGCCTTGGCAAAAGCAGCAATAATCAATTGCTGCTTTCCTGCCACTGTTTTAGCGTAGTCTCTTAAGTATTTAGATAATTCCATCTCAATAGCTCCTCCACCAGCAACGACACTACTATGGCTCACGGCTCTCTTGACAATCATGATAGCATCATGTAAAGATCTTTCAACTTCTGCTATGACTTGCTCAGCACCTCCTCTTAATACTAATGTACATGTCTTGGTCTGTGGACAGCCCTGGAAAAGATTGTATCTTTCAGAACCGATTTGAACTTCTTCGAACTTTTCGCAAGTACCCAAGTCCTCTGGCTTGATGTTAGAACAGGTAGACTGGATGTTTCCTCCTACGGCCTTAATAACTCTGTCCATATCTTCTCCAGACACACGGCCTGCACAGAAAATGTTTCTGTCTGCAAAAAATTGCGTTGCCAAGTCTCCAATAGGTAACTTAGACAATACTATATTGGCACCAGTGTTGGCGATAGCGTCAAGCTTATTGAATATAATTTGCCATTCAGCATCCACTATATCTTGGTAGTCTTTAACTTGTTCTACTCTGACTTCAGCATTGTCCTTCTCGGCCTTCAACTCCAACTCAACGTTCAAGTTGACAATCTTAGGATTAGTGAACAGTTTTGGCTGTTGTTCGAAACCTGCATACGAGAAGGTCTTCTTAAATGCTACACCATCTATGAACATAGAGTCTTCCATTCCTCCACCCGGCACTTTCTTGATACCAATGAGCTTCTCGTCCAAGTCTTCCTGGTCTAAGCTCAATACTGCATCGACAACCATTTTGGTGAAAAAGGTTGAGTTCTTGCTGATCAATTTGGACGACATGGCCGTGGTAGCGCACTTCTCCAATAATTGTCTGAATTGCTCGTCGTCTTCTCTAGTTACAGTGACGGCCAATTCGTTGATTTTGTCTACAATCAATTCACATGACTTTCTTAATCCCTTGGTGATGAGATGGGACGAGATTCCGTCTTCAATGAAGCTCTTGGCCTCCTTCAACAACTCTCCGGCCAAAATGGTCACCGAAGTAGTACCATCTCCGACCTCAGCGTCCTGGGCACGTGATATGTCCACCAACATCTTGGCTGCTGGGTGAACGATGTCTAACAACTTCAAGATGGTGGCACCGTCGTTGGAAATGGTGGTTTTACCGTTGGCGGAAACAATCAAGATATCGGATCCGAAGGGGCCCAAAGTGGGTCTCAATGTGTCCTGGATGGCCAAACACGCATTGATGTTACTTAAGATCTGACCTTTGCCTTGAGACGTATCAGTACCCTCTTTCAAAACCACAATGGTTGGCGTTTGTGTGGAAAAAGACATGACTAGCGATTTTCTGTGGTCTGCAGCTCGATGTTAGACGTTTCTATTAAATATCACCGTGGTCCAACTAAGATCAAACAACACTATTCAAGTCGCCTCTCACTGCTCTCTTTCTTCTTAACAAATCATAAATTTTATTCTTCAACGAAAACAGTGAGACGGTTTTGGGAAAGGCACACGACCGAAATTTTTCATAATTTTTCAGACTGCCTTAGTTAAGACGTTTGAATGGAGAGAGAGGAGTTAGAGAAGAAGAACAGTTGCAACGACTTGTCTTGTAAACACAATAACAACAATAATAATAAAATAGCAGATGTTCAAGTCGGGAATAGCAAATAAGGGAATAACGCCCGCCTTCAAGTTGTTCCAAAGAAACGTCGCCATGAAAGGTGAGGTCAACTTGTCCAACAGAAGAGTCATGAGAAAGATCAAGTTGGGTAAAGCCAGACCTGCCATTTTCTACCAATTCGACACCCTCGTAGAGCTCAGTGATGGGTCTGTGATAAAGAGAAGATCACAGGCTCCTAAGGATGAAATCAGAATGATTAGTGACCAGAGAAACAGTCCTCTTTGGAACCCTAATAGATCAGACTTGGTCACTTCCGACCCTAATGCTACTGGTAAAATCAACAAGTTCAAGCAAAGATTCGCCTCCTTCAGTGGCCAAACCGAAGAAGAAATACCGAAGGAGGAAGCTGTTTCTGCACAGGAGCCAGAAAAAGAATCCAAGAAGGACGATTTACTCGAGTTGATGGGCCACAACATCCAAGAGGTCCAAAAGGGTGGTAAGTTGTTCAATAAGAAAGAAAGCAGAAACAGAAAGGTATAAGAGCCTCGTGGAAAATGTAAAAAGTAAATACGAGCGGTAGTTTTTTGCCGTTATATGTAACCAAAACTCCGTCAACGGAAACTCATAGCTCATTACCATTCATTTCATTGCCAGTAGAGATGTCTGCCATTCATCCAGCATAACCAATCTACACTTGTACATAAATAAATATATACATAAATTGTCTATAAGAACTATAATACAGATATTAGTACTAATTACATGATTCGTAAATGTTCTCGTTCAATACGGTAACCAAGAAGTTGTCCTTATCCATCTTCTTTATATGCTGAATTAATTCCTTCACTGCTAACCCAAGAAACCTGTACTCGTCCACAGACCACATGAGAGTATCAGCATCTTTTTCTTGTAGCGATCTTTGTGTTATTATGTCAATGCACTGTATTCTACTGTGGTTTGTTAACGAGAGAAGATCTTTGAATTTGTTAGGAATTCGAACTTTTTCTAGGTTGAAATGCTTCGAAAATCGTTGTGGCTTAGAGATATCTGACTTGGAAACCAAGTCATTGATGGCGATGTAACTCTTTTTAGCAGCCCTGTTGTTTATTTTCTTGGAGAAGTATCGTATGAGCTCTACTGTTAAGAGTTGGAAAACTTCATCTTCCTTTGGTACAAGAAGGAGACGGCTACACATTGAATGTAAGAAATCTCTTTCCTTCTCGGTTCTCACTCCATGTTGAAGTATTTCCCTGAATATGATGACATATGCTCTCTTAGCAATATGGATGTCAGTGTTCTTTATCATATCTATACTCTCTTCAAGTTTGCCTTGGCGAAGCAATTTAGTGAACACGGCTTTCATCTCTTCGGCTGTTGCTCCATCTTTCGATTTGAAGAGGGATTGAAGTATCTTTTCTGATAATTTCTCATTATCTTGGAAGACATATGACTTAAACAAAGCAGTTAAAGTCAGCCTGCTCAAGGGAGCTTTTAGTAATTTCAAAAGAGTTTCGAATTTCCGAATGGAGTCTTTGTCTTTAGAAGTACCATACTTTTCTAATAATATTCCTAATATATCCACATGCTGGAGTGTTTCTGGAGACAAGTAGTCTGCAATTACTTCCACACTTTGCATATCAGGAGCGTTTCTTATTAATTGGACAGTTGTCTCTATCTGTTCCATAGAAACCGATTCAGCAGAGCTAAGTTTTGTCAAATCAAGCCACATTTTTAATCCTACCTCGTGTAGTCCATTATCTATATTATATCGTATTAATGAGGTAGCAACTCGAATATATTGCTTGGGTTCTCTGTCGTAGATTTTTTGCTTATTCTCAAGCCGGTTGAAGAGCAAGTTGACATAAAACATTGCTTGTGGATTCAGCAACATAAACGTCAAAAGTTCCAAAGCGGTTCTATCTGATATGACTTTAATTCCGTAGTGATCTAGTAATCCGTGAATGGCGTGACAATAATACAAATGATTAGAGTCTTTGTGGTAGGTAAGAGAGCTGATCACCTTGTCAACTATTGTTGGGGCTATTTTTATATTCTCTCTATGAAACTGACTCAAGTACGAGGAGGCCAATAGTAGATCTCCACTTAGTACAGTTTCAAGAATAAGTATCTTTGCCAACTCTTCTGTGTACCGCTGTTTGCCAGTTTCTAGCTTGTCAATGCTCTCAATACATGTAGGCGAGTTTTTGATCGGGCTAGAAACTATACCCGAGGATTCCATCTTCTCAAGAATAGAAAATGCAGACTTGATATCTCCTCGTATTATCAACTGAAATAGGCCTTGGAAAACCAAAGTTCGTATGGATGCTGAACGCTTGAAATGATGGAACAAAAATTCATAAATGTTAGTCTTTGGTAACTCCAACAAATCTTGTATGAAAAAATGCTCTGAGTTTCGGTATACATTGTCAATTTGGGAAATACTGGATGCAAATCCTCTTTTACTTGTAAGTAATTCAAATGCTTTAGAGAGTCTACGAAACTTCTCTTGGTCTTCATTCTCCATTTCTTGTGGTAAAGGGTCTAGTTTGGGCACCAAGGGCCTTCGGAAAGGCGGGTTTCCATTTAAGGAAAAGCACCTTATTGCAGCGACATACTGTCGCCTAATCGTCGGCACTATTCGAGGTACCATCTCATCAGACGCCTATGGTTTCAACAAGTAACTGTTCATTGGATATACTAGTGGTTAAATATTTTGAAGTGCATCTTGGTGAGTGGTCACGTGAGTTTATTGAAAAGATTTTTGATCTTAGGATTGTTAGGCAGAAGAGTATAATGAAGAGGGAGAGGGTAGAGAAGAATGTGTCCTAAGCTTATAGTAACCCCTTCTCCAAGAGTCCCAAAGTGATCAATTTTATACCAGATATAATTTAGAAAAACTTCGGCCGTTTGAAGTGGTCGTGGTCTATATGTTATTAGTCTTCAAGTAGTAAAGTCTCTCTATTTTGGTGCTGTATATAAGTACTATATCGTATATATATATTTTATGCCATTCAAGATCATTACTCTTGTAGTCAGCATCCAACTCCTTCATTTAAGTCATCCTCTCTGTACTCACATTATAGAACAGTCTCCAAGTCCAAAACCGTACATGACTTTTTCCACATGTCTCTTGATAATAGGCCAATCTTGTCTTCTCTGGACAAATTCGTAGATTTCTTCTTGTCCAAAGATACCATTGAACTTCGATAAATCACTGACCAATTTTCCAATGGCTTTGGAGTCATCTCCACTGATCAAGTAGATATTACCTACTTTTTTCAAAGATTGGTATAATGGAACGATCAAACGTTTGTTCGATTTGATGTTGCCCACAATGAAGTCGTAGTACAAATTGAGGTCAGAGATCAACTTTGTAGCTCCAGTAACAGATATGGTACTTTTTTTCAATGATTTTACGATGATCTGGAAAAATCTCTCAGCAATCTCTTGCTGGAATACTTCGACAATGGAAATATCAGCCCCATCTCCCAACAAATCAATATTTTCATCTAAAATTTTGACAGCCTTTTGTGCTGCTTCTGTAGGACCAAATGCCGGCTCTTTATCTCCTGGTGGATTATAGTCACTCTCTGTGAGGTAAGTCTTGTAAACGTTATCAATTTCATTGACCAACACTTCCACACCTACATTTAGACCATCCGCAACATATTTGTCCACCAATGCTTCTAGCTTCTTTTTATTTTGCAACGAAGGGTTGAGAATCGAGTTCTCAAGTCTAACTATATGTCTGTTGATCATCTCTTCCTTGTAGAAAATATCTACCATTTGAATGATTAAATCAGCCATATTGATAAGCTCGAAAAACAATGCTAAAGGTTCAACAAATGATTCGTTGTGAGAGTCTGTGTAGGTAGGGGAGGTTGGATTGTATGTCTGCAAATATTGCAAGCCCTTCTGAAAACCAGGTCTCAAATGTTCGTTGCCGATTATCTCCATGACATCTATGAACACATCTTGCATTGAAGCAAATATGTCCTTTTTGAGTGATGCAATCGAGAATTCTCTGAATTTAAGTAATCTGTGTAATGATATTTTGGCATCATTCAACGTCTCTAAAACCAATTCAGGACTGAAGATTTTAGTTAATGATTTAATATTCTCTGATAAGATTTTAGCTTTTGCCTGGATTTCCGAAAAGTTCTTGAGATCTATGTCCGCTTCATTATTACCAGATGAGTTATTAATAGTGAAGACTTTCTTGAAACTGGTTAAGAAATCATTCTTCGATTCAGTCTTTACGTGCTTTAAAATGTTCTGCGTCGTCTCTGCTTCTCTTTTCATAATGGTTTCTTTCCATTCAATGATCTTGTCATTAGACATTGTCTTGAAGTAAGCTATTTCCTCCCGCACGTAGTCGACAATAAATGACTCAAACACCATATCTATTAACCCAGTAATAAGATGATGATATGTTGAGCCAATATTTTCACTTGGTTTGAGTTGATTCACGAAATCACCTGTGATCCTTTCATACAAAACCGGGATAAGGGTTAGATAAAGACCCACTTTCTTCGAGCCCTCTATTAAAATCATCAATAATTCTGACAATTGATTTGAGACTAATTCCTCACTGACTTTGTACATTATCGGCACGGTAGGAGGGAAAATCAAGTCAATAATATGAGATTGATGATTAAAAACGGAGGCTATTTCCGCTATAAGTGCTTTGAAAGCTTCCTCGTTGAGCTCGTAGTGTTTACTTTCCCAGTCTTCATCTACCAATGTGAAGTATTTATCGACATTAAAAGACTCTAAATTGAATAATTCACTGTTTTCGTTGTCGAATATACTCTTCTGCAAGAAGAAGTCTATTAATGTCTGCTGATTCTTTAAGTCGATCAAGATTTTCATAAACCGTTTCGTTTTAACATAATCCTCGAGATCAAAGTGGATTTCTAATTCACGCAAGAGTGCATTTTCGAATATTTCAAATAAAGCAGTGATCTTCTCATGTGCTAATGTCCTGGAGTCGTCTATGTAGTCAACACTGTTGTATACTAGTAAATTGTTCAATATTTTGGCTTGCTCTTCAGGAGTTTGAAAGTCTTTAAATATGCGGAGTCTGTCATATGGTTTGTTGAGTAATAAATCACTGTAATAAGGGTTCAAACTTCGGTGGATTTTTAAAACTTGAATCTTAGCGGCTTTGGCAGACTTGTAAATATGATCCAAGCACAATAAGGGGTTGTCCAAATCCCTCAAGTCGCTTGTTCTCAATGGTTTTTCCTTCAGAGGCACCTCTGCTGTTTCCCAAAGACCCATTTTATTGAGTCGTGATATCCATAGATTAGGGTCATTTACGGCTTTGTATGTGTTCTTGGAGGCTCTGGCGAATGAGAGTAGGTCTTGAATAGGAAGATACTTGGCGATATTCCTAGCAATGGGGTGCGGTATTACCGATGGATTATACACATCGATATCCGAATTCCATATCACCTGTGCCATTCTGTTTTTTTGTAGTAATGCTGAGTCGTATCTATAGTATCTATAGTACTTTTTATAAGTTATGCTGGCTGGGGCTACCACAAAGCGTAAGAAAACCTAGTGTTCCCTACGAATTGAACAGAATTCAAACTGTTTTTTCAAATCTATTTCTCTGAAAGATAGACTCTAATATACTCGAGTATAAACAGGTCAATACAATTAGTGTCTATCTATGTTCTGGCTTTCCGTCTTATCCTTTCCTATAATACATAATGGAATCTCTAAGAAACGGTGAGCTTTGATTCTTCTCGCACTTCCGAAATTGGAACGCGAGAGTCGGAAATTGTTAATTACGTTGTACTAATATTAGTTCTTGAAAGTAGGAGGAGGAAAACTTAGGTTTGTAATTAAGCGGAAAATATATAGAGGTGTCTGTACTCCATTTGTGGGGGTTTCACGGATATAATTTAATAGTGTTTGGAGGTAAATCATCTACTTGATATAGCTTCGGACTATAGGCCCGGCTCGGTTTAACATTATCACGTGATCAAGCTAGCTTAACTCGTCAATATTAACCGATCCACCACTACGCCGAGGTCATTAGAATAGGGTCTAAAGTTCTTAGTTTGAGACACACTATGTTTCTCAATCGAATCATCTCAACGTTAGACCATTTGAGAAACGACTACCCTTCTTCCCACAAGGTCAAATCTACAGACATATCACCTTCGGCATATAACTCGCTATTTCCATGTCAAAAGACCATTGATTTCCTGTACATTGCTCTACTAACAAATATATTCATTCTTATTCACAGTAGTTTATTATTCTATTCAATATTGGTGGTTCGGTCTCTACTTATACTATTTGCATATTATAGACCTTGAAAGCGGTTCAGAATCAATGATACGAGTATCAACTCGGCTCATACAGCATAGCAGAGCCGTACGGCGACGCTGGCACAATTTTCATCGATATCCACTACCTTCATCAACATTAGCATTAGCATCTTCCTTAGCATCATATCCTCCATCATCTGTAAATAGCACATTTGTTTCCCATTATTCCACGAAACAAGGTAACCAAAATAATACCAAAAATTCACCCCAAATGAAGATTCCTTTTCAACAGAAAGTTTCCAACTTCATTGTCAATTTTATCAAGCAAGAATCCAATGCTTTGGCTAGCTCATTGGACAGCTCTCTCGAAGGATACGGAGAACCAGGAGAAGACAACTTTAATAGCGTTCTTGACCCACAGCTTCAAAGAGAACTCGACTCGGCCTTGGACTATCATAATAAGCTATTCATCATATTATCGCATAATCCCATATCCATTCCTCCACAGGCATATCTATATTTACTAGAGAGAATCGAAACACCACTCGAAGGAAAACTGAGGTCACTTCTCTTCAAAAGACTCCTTTACCACCAGCAATACCACACTTGCTGGAAAATTTGCATGGAAACATATACATCCCTAACCGATCTTGAAGAATTTCTAGATTTAGCATCTACCTCCCTCAAAGAGAATAACAACTACAAGTTAGGACTCACACACTTGATACTAGCTTCTGCATCAGCCGTTCCAAACCAACGACTCCGTAACCACATATTTGATACAATTAGCTTCAAATTCGATATTGATCGAGCTTTAATAGAAAGAATATTGGAATTCTCGCTCGACATAGAAACAATCCAAACACTAGAAGATATTGATACTTTCAAGAAGAACAATGAAGAGCTTATCTTCCACGATGTAACTTTTGAGATGATGTACTTACGTAAATACTTTCTTCTAATGGAGAATAAACCCAGCATAAGTCTAAGTGACTGTTTAATTCCACTCGAAGGACGTGAAGCTTTGCTTACTACTCCTGGCTGGCTCACTCTGATATCCCCATCGTTTTGGATGTCCAGTGTTTTGATCCACCCCACCCAAGTGAGTCTCCCAGCTAATGCGATTGCGCCCACAATGGTTGAGTCCATAAACCATAACTTAAAGTCTATCAAGCACATACAGATCAATGAGAGCGACGCCGTGTATATATTAAGATCGCAAGGGAGACTCAAACCATACAACATTTACCTGTTGTATTCTGCATCCTGTAACAATACCATCCCCAATAAGAAAATTATTAATCTCTTGATGAAAGATATACTTAATCAACCACATTATGTTCAAATAAGATCACTACTTTTTCGCCACTATTCTGAAATAGATGAGCACTTGCTTCTGACTGCCTTATTAAGCGTCCTTGAGGAGTCTAAGACAGATTTTATAGAAATATCAAGGAAGTTGTTCAGCAAGAAACGTCCCACACAAAGTCTACTCATTGCTAAGAGCCTCGTTAATGATGTGATTCTCAACCAATATCCTATTGATGATTTGGCTAGCATTATTCTTATTTTTAATTCAATGGATAAATCAGGAAAACTTCTCCAGGATTTGTTGAAATCCGTTGATCGTCACTTGTATTCGGAGAAGGACTTCTTGAGATTTTATTCCCAAATTATTGAATCTTCAGAGATTCGTTCTGCTAAGGCTTTACTTGAAGTAAATCGTTCATGCGTACTTCGCCATGGATTGATTAATGAGACCATTATCGGTAGCATTTTAGAGAGAATACTTCACATTTGTCTCCGTAAGGACATCATATTGTGTAGACCCTTGCCTTTGAATAGGAAAATGCCGAAAGGGTTCCAAAGATTGCACCTATTAGCAAATACAAAAGAACGAGCGATGTTTCACAATTCGATTCGAGCCTTGGGACAGACTTTCTCTCTACTTCCTGCTGAGGACACTGCCATGGTCATTGATATGCTAAACGCATGTGTTTATTCTCCTGACTTCAAATTTACGAAAGATAGATGGGGAAAAGAGTACGTTATAAGAAATGTTACATCTGAGATCTTGCGATTCGTAGATAGAGCTTCGAAGCAAGACTCCAAGGCCACAATTCTCAAACTACGGGATATTCTATCACATGTGAAGAGTGACTCGTTGATCATTCGTGGACAATTATTCAAAGTGATTGTTCGAGATGACCCTATCAAGGCAATCAAGCTCATTCAATTCTACAAGGACAAGAAGTCTGGTTTAGGAGGAGTAATGAAATATATGATTTCGGGTATCTTGTCTACAGAGCATTTGGATAAGAACCAGAAACTCCGATTTCTAGACACGTTCTTAAGCGAACTTAAAGCTCTTGGCTATAAACACAGAATAAGACAGTCTACAGGCCATGAGTTGTTTAACATTCTGAAGCAAGAGAGTGTTTCTGGTAAGGCGCTCTCCCCTCAATCGATTTCATGGATTTTGGATTTTTCACGGAATAACAAGGCTCTAAATAGAGTTCTTCATGTACATTTTATGAAGGACAAAAAGAAAATAGTTAAAGGTGTCATTTAGTTAATAAGGAGATTTACTTCAATAGCAAAGCATGATGTTGAAAATGTAATGTAGTAGTAAATACCACAATTACAAAAAGATGATAAGAGATTTTAGTTACACTTTATGCGTACACAACATGGAATCGAGTACGTACAGCTTCTACGATCAGTTTCCCCTGTAGGACTGTAAGTTTTAAAGAAGAAAAAAAGGACTATAATTATTCAACAAGATATACGTCTTCGACTATATTTCTAGAATTACCCGTTGTAAAACCCCAACTGGAATTTGTAACAGTGTTTTTAATAATTGTTCTGACCTTATCCTTTGGATGAATCTTCAATTGATGCGAGAGCCAATCTACAAAGTTTTGGTCGGAGCTAATGCCTGTCGCATTGTATTCTTGGGCATATCTGTTCCATACCTCCTTGTTAGGATCTGAAAGCCAAGTAACCCCAAGCTTTTGGGAAAGTCTCCTCTGGGATATTGCATTTTTAATTGACCTGATGTAAAAAGACCGATAAGCGATAAACCCATTTATGCTTTTACCTTTAGATTTTTTACCTAGATTACATGTAGATTTATCAATGTCAATAGAAGATCCCGCAAATTCATCTAAAATACTTCTCAATTCATCTGACTCAGTAGGGAGGTCGGGAAGTTTATTAACGGTAAAAACTTCATGATGTGGTTCAATCAAAAACGTTTCGCTTCGTTCGTTTTTTGAGCTTCCACGTTTAGGTATGTGTTTTGTAGTAGCTCTAAACTTATAAATTAGACATTTTCTACCTGTGTGCTTTTTGGGCTTTCCAGCCATTGTTCTGTTGATTTATATTCAATATGAATCGTTAAATGCGGAATGAAGACTATATGTAAAGTACTGCTTGCTGAAGTGTATCTTATCATGGGTTGGCTCATGAAACAATGCCCGGAATATCTATTTAAAGGGACAGAAAATGTGGTAAATTACTTTTTGGTGCATGCGAGATCTAAATTTTTACGCTTCCTTTATCTACGCCGCACTGACCAAAAAAATCCGGGGTGAAAGTATCTTAGATCTCCACAGAAGCAATAATCTTCTAACTGTAAATTCCCTGGGTAATCATTTGAAATTGATCATACAACCTGGTATACATGCTTCCAATACTTCTTCCAATAAGTGCGTTCTCCACAAAAGAGTCTGATTCTTCGTCGCTTAACTGAAGTTGCAATCTCTGTCGTAATAGTACACTAGTGTTATCTCCGTTTTTGAAGCAAGGAAGGTTGGAATCTTTCTGCATGAGTTCAACCAAATTTACAATCTGATTGCTTTCCTTGCGTAATGCGTTGAAGCACTTCTTGCACATTTCAACGAAAACCTTATACGAGGCCCCATCTACACCGTCTAGCAACGTTACGTATTCGCTGGTGAGTTTAAAAGGCGCAGCTTCAAATCCGACACTTCCAGGAGAATTGGAGAGAAGGAAACCGAAGTCAATGTGAATAATATGACCTTCATTATCCAACATAATGTTTCCATTGTGTCTGTCTTTAATTTGCAAGACATAACAAATTATGGAATATGACGCCAAACTTCTTGCAAAATTATCCTGTGCGTGCTTATACGTTCTTGAATCGGGAGACCCGAACATGTTTTGAAAGTAATCTTGTAATGTGAAGATCCGTCCTTTAGAATTCTCACCATCATTAATGGAAATTTCTGTCATTGATTTCTTGATTGAGTGAATAGACATTGCATTCGTAATTGTTTCCACTAAACCCGTGCTTGCACTTGTAATTAAGATCTTCATACGCTTTGTCCAGGCCCCTTTCACACCCTGTCTTTTCCAAATTGAAGACATCATTGAGATAAGCTGGCAAGCAAATGCCTCTTGAGGTAAGTCATCTCCATTCTTGGCAATAACAGAGCAGAGGTCCCAATTCTCTAGATGACCATACTTACTTGAGTTTCGAATTCTTTGTTTCTTTGTTTTCCAATCCTCGCCGATTTTGAAGTCGTTCTCTAGCTTTCTCTCTCCTGCGTCAGGAATATCACCTTTAAGCTCGTTTAATCGTTCATAATTAATTGCGTCAAATTGGTCTTGCAAGGCAATCATTGACTCAACTATACGCTTTTTAATTGCTATCGATTGCTCGGATGATGCTTGTCCTGAACTTTCCAATTGCTGAAGCATCACGGACGCTATCCGCATCTGATCAGCAAGTAGTTTAGTTGAATTATCAGGAGATGAAACTGATGCCATGGGCGACATTTTCCTATCTCCATCAAATCTAGGTAACCTATCAGGACTCTCGGTTAACTTCAACTTTTCAATATTCTGACTTGCATTTCTCAGGGGAATCATTGGCATATCCCCCAAATCTGCCTCTTCCTCTAACATTAGTGATACTGCATCATCCACGTTGTCAATACTCGTACGGAAGCTAGCAGGTGACTTGAACTCTATTTCCGAAGCATCAACCAATTCATCAAGAACATCTGTATCTCTGTTTCCAATATTTTTACTGTCATTCACTTGTTCATTTCTATTCGCTATGATCTTTTGGTTTGCTTCAGTAAATGGGTTGAAGTCAAATTCGTCACTCAAGAATTCAACGTGAAGTAAAAAGGGTACTCTTTCAGCTGAGTTTAACACACAAGCTTCATTGACGCTTAATCTAAGTATTTTGTGGTACTTTTTGTTTTTGCTGCTAGTGACAGGTAGCAACTGAGGGATATCTATTTCTGAAGGTAATAGAGTTTCATTAACGATTGATAACTCGGCTCTTAAAGCCGATAGTCTAGCCTCCTTTGGGACTTGAGAGAGTCTTAAGGATATATTTTGCAACGCCATGATAAATTCTGTCTCCTTCTTCGCATAATTGACCAATAGAGTCTTCAATAGTTGGTTATATGAAGGGATCCGAGCGTTGGAATGAAGAGACAGGTTTCTCTTAAGCCCTTGGTCAATTGACATATGCGGAAAACTCAAAGACGATTCGGACTCTGTTGGTGTTAAATAAGGGCGTTCTTCGTTTTCACGAACTTTTGAGAGATCGGGTAATGATTGAGAGTTGAAGTTATGCAGATCATAAGCCCCAACTTCAATACTTTCAAATTTGGACTTCGCAGAGTTAATCAATGCAGCGCTTTTGATTCCTCTCTTTGGTTTAATCAGGGTGTTAATCTTTAAGTTCTCTTCAATTTCTGAATATTTACTGTGTGTAATTCGACTTTCATTCCTTAAGCCAAGGTTAGAAATTTCTCTCTCTATTTGAAAGCTCGCCTTCGACTCTGTTTCATCATCGGTGGTGTATATTTCTGATTCATCTGACAGTAATGTAAGACTATTCTTTTTGCTTTGTAGTCGTGGCACAGATGCTGACCTCTGATGGCCGAATTGGGGCTGTTTTGTGGGAGTGTTAATTCTTACTTCGTCATCCGACATTACCTCTCCTGCTGTTTCATTGGAAACTCTTTGATTCTTCATTGTTAAGTTTTTTGTTAAAGCTTTTTGAAAATTGGCCAATTTAAATACAAAGGATTTTTGCTGCTTTGCTTGCAACTTTATTAAGGAGGAAGCATATCCATTGAAGTTAGGAACACCGAAAGCGGAGGCAATTGTCCCACATAATACTAAAGCAGGTTGAAGGTTTTCCCGGAACTCTTGTGGCTTTATAATAATGTCGCTGTTAAATAAAATGTTCTGCAACTTATTAATAAATTTTCTAACAATTTGAAAGGAATAAGACTCTGGTTCATTACGTAGCTCGAAAATAAAAGATTGTAGGTTCCAAAACACAACCATACTAAAATGAGGATATCTCGAGCAATAATCTAAAAGAAACTCTTCAAGAGCCATAGAGTCTGTTTGGAATGCAACTAATAATTGTACAAATTGGGGTATATAAAACTCCAATTCATCATAGCTATACGTGTATAATTTCTGCACAAGGGCATGTTGAATGCCGATGCTGTCGCAGTGACTTCTCAATTGATCTATACACTCAAAAGATGTGAAATCCAGCGAACGGACTCTCTCAAGAAGCAATTCATTCTCTTTGAGAGACATGGCGAATCACTTCTTACTTGGTAATTACAATTGGAAACGTATAGATTACGACTTTCCAGATTTTCTGTTATGTTCTCATATTGCCCACCTGGAAAAGCGTACATACAGGAATGGTTACAAAAGAACAACAAAATTACGTATTGGTTTATATACCTATATATCATAACGTCTAAATTAAATTCAAAGTTAACAACGTAGCAGTACATATATATTATACCATTCAAGACTTGTGCTTTTTGAAAGCGGGAATATGGAATTTCTCATCTGCTTTCTGACCAGGAAGAATTGGAGCGACTTCAAACAAGTGCTTCTCTAACTCCTCTGGTTCATCAGCCAAGTTGAACTTCTTGTAAATAATATACTCCAAATCCTGCAACTCTGGCTCCAGGTCTTTGGTAGGTCTGAAGAATTTAGGGTGGAATTCTACCCCATCTTCGAGTCTCTTCTTCGCTAATAGTCTTTGTTCATTCTCAACTTTCTGTTTCTCTTCTGTGGCGATATCGTGGTCCCTTTTACTAAGACCATCAATGGTAGGCTTCCAGAGTTTACGCGATTCATAGTCCCATTGTTCTTCTATAGGTCTCACCTTCGGTCTTATTTGAACAGACTTTTTTGTGTCATATAACACTTCTTTTTTGCCCGTCTTTACATTCTTAATATCCATTACTTCATTCCATTTTCCGGAGATTTCGAACAAGACTTCAGACGTCTTGGTATTCTTTATGGTACCTTCAATGGCATCATATGTACCACTGATAAATCCTTTAGTCTTAAATTCAATATCAGCCTCGTAACCGGTTTTCGCACATTTGATGGACATATGGTCTCCCAACTCAGTTCTCATTTTTCCAAATAGAATTCCCCTACAATAGACATTAGGTTGGTTCATCACGTACGTTTCGTTATCTCTCTGTCCCAAAGTTACATGACCCCAGCCTTCCATAATTGCAGCTGATGAATTACCTAAAAATCTTGACTTTGGAATAACAATACCATCAACTCTAATCTTCAGTTGGGGAACAAGGTAAAAGTATGAAGACTTGGGAGGATGGTGAGAAGTCTGTTCTGATAAGTAGTAAGCTGATTGATCTTCAGGAAGATTGTCCCAATAGCAACTGAATACCTCGCCTAGGACTGGGTTCAATGGCTTCTTGACTGCCTTTGGAGCAATGTGCCAACTCGCTAAGTACCATTTAACAACCAATATAAACCTCTGCAAATCATCATCAGTTTTATTTGCTTCAAGCAATATCTGAGGAATCTGAAAGAAATTAGTTACTCTCTCTAACATTGACTTCTTTTCCAAAATAAATGTAGGTAAAGTTATTTTCGACAAATCCATACCTGGTCTTAGTTGGGCGATTATACCAAGTAAAATGGATTGCCCTTCATTGTCAACTTCATCAATGTCATCGGAATTCTCCACTGAGTTCAATTTTCCCGTAGACACATCCACATCACTTGAGCCCTTGATCTTGAGCTTATCTAACTTGGAGGTCAATCCCATTGTATAGTTAATAAAGGTAAAGACTGTTGTATTTTGAAATTAAGTGTTTGGTTTCTTATATAACTTCAAAGAGTAAAAATACGGATGTGGCATGCACGACTTTTCTTAGCCCCGTTTTTACCGATGATAAGAACGTCGTGAAAGAGTCACCCGCGAAGCCCAGTCTACTATAGTATTCAAAGAAGAACTTATGTGAAGATCTTTTCCACAGAAAGCTTAGAATTTGTTATAAATGTACCTTTGAATATGGAAGAAAGGTACCCACAAGCAATTAATGACGGAGGCAAAACCAATTTCAGTAATCTCCTCAATTGCTATAGAGAAAATAAGAACAGAGCATGAAAATTATAATTTCCTGCATAATGGTGACTGCAAAACACTTCTGAAACAGGTATAGAGGTCTACTTAAACCCAATGGATTCTGTCACCTAAAGGAAGAGAAACGACTAATAACCAAGCCAAATGATAGAACGAGTACTTTTAGATATAAACTCCGAAATCAGAATCCATATTTCGACTGTTTGCACATTTCCTGTTTTCGACTCCTACACTATATGCCAAGATGTTAAGGGCTATATCGGAAAGGTTAAGGAGTTGCTACAAATTTCCCGTGATCTCACTAGCAACGAAAAGGAACTTCTTCAGGAAATGAATATGCTTGTAGCCGTATTCCAATTGATGTTGAAAGAGAGAATCCTTGTAGGTAGGGAAACTTCGAACCATTGGAGCGGAATTTCATCCAGTAAGAAAACTTGCCACAGACTCGCAAAACATCAATTATCCATACTTGAACTGTGGTATGGCGCTAATGTCAACTCACCATACGCAAACCTGGCAGTATTAAAAGAACTATCCGAAAGTACAGGACTTACTAGTACTCAGGTTGCAAATTGGTATGTGCTTGAAGATGAATGCTGTTGTCTTAGAACAATTGCAAGGTTACTAACATTCCTTATCTAGGCTATCTAATAAGAGGAGAAAGGAGAAATCTTCGCACATTTCTAGAGCTTTGGAGGATATCTTGACATAGGTTAATTGAGAGGTCGCAATTCATTTCATGTTATCATACATGATGGAAGTTAGAGAAATAAATGCTACTCCACATGCTCCGATATAAAGCCGGATAGTTCGATTCCAACTCGACATTCGCTAAAGTTAAGTTCTGGTTTCTTCTATTTTTCTGGGCTTGTATTTTATATATTACTAAATATATTAAACCTCATATGTTGCCTGCAATGTAGAATAGATCTGATCGCCATTATAAACTTCTATGGTCCCTTTCAATGCAAACTAAGAACAGCCGTCTTGTTCAAGAGTGAAGCTATTATTACGAGTTACTCCGCAACCATCATATTCGTATCAATCCAGTAGGTTATAGTTAGCAGATCAAATATGTTTTATATCGAGCCAAGTACAATTTCCTCATGTAAAGGATTCATAGCGTGTTCGATACAAAAATTTGGGATGACATCCGGGTAACCTTCAGAGGTGTTCGTTATTAAAATACAAATAGAGATGAAGTATCAGCGTGAAGCTTTGGATAAGTTTAATAGGCATCAACATGAGTCTGCAAACTTATGGAGTGACACCTCCCATATCGCTCGCTAACCCGACACCAAAAGAGAATGAATTAAATGATTCGTTGATTAAGGAATTGAAGCAAAAGGGCTCGTTTGAAAGCGAAGCTGCTACCCGGAAGAGGGTAGAAGTCCTCAACATTTTTCAGAAGTTGGCAGAAGAATTTGTCTATAGAGTATCCATCAAGAAAAACATGTCTGAAGGAATGGCAAGAGATGCTGGAGGAAAGATTTTTACTTTCGGTTCGTACAGATTAGGTGTGTACGGTCCAGGATCGGATCTTGATACCTTAGTGGTCGCCCCGAAACATGTTAGTAGAGATGATTTTTTTGAAGTCTTCTCCGAATTGTTGAAGGATAGACCGGAGTTGGAAGAAATGGCACCAGTTCCAGACGCCTTTGTACCAATTATTAAAATTGAGTTTGGTGGAAATTCCATTGATTTACTTTTCGCCAGATTGGATATTCCTCGTGTGCCTAAAGATCTCTTGTTAAATGATAACAATTTATTAAGGAATTTGGATGAAAAAGACTTGAGAGCTGTCAATGGTACTCGTGTCACCGATGAAATTCTTACGTTAGTGCCGAAGCCTACCGTCTTTAAGCACGCATTAAGATGTATAAAAATGTGGGCTAAACAAAGAGCCATATATGGTAACATCTATGGTTACCCAGGTGGTGTAGCCTGGGCAATGTTGACAGCCAGAATCTGTCAGTTGTATCCAAATGCAGTTAGTGCTGTAATCGTTGAGAAATTCTTCCATATCTATTCTCAGTGGAGTTGGCCCCAGCCAGTTTTGCTCAAGCAAATCGAGGACGGTCCACTTCAAGTAAGAGTCTGGAACCCACGATTGTATTCTAACGATCGTCTGCATAAAATGCCAGTCATTACACCAGCATATCCATCAATGTGTGCTACGCATAATATCACAACATCAACACAGACAATAATATTGAACGAATTCAAAAGAGGTACAGACATTATGAACGAAATTATTGCAGGTCGCAAAACATGGTCAGATTTGTTGGAGAAGCATGATTTCTTTTTTAAATACAAGTTTTACCTATGCATTGTGGCAGCAACAGAATCCACCTATGAAGAGCATATCAAATACAGCGGAATGGTGGAAAGTAAATTACGTTTACTTGTTCAGAAGCTAGAAGTCGTAGAGGCCGTTGAATTAGCCCATCCGTATGTTAAAGCCTTCGATAATGGTTACTTTTGTGCATCTAAAGAGGAAGCTCAAGAAGTTTGTAACTCATATGGTACATTAAGTGGTGAAACTTTGACCAAAACATTACCTACCACTGATGATGAGAAAAAAGAAGAATTAGCAAAAGAAAAACAAGAAATTCATTTGACTAAGTTATTCATCGGATTGAAGGTTGACACCGAAAAGAGCACAAACCGTAGACTTGACATTCAAGTGCCATGTTCGGAGTTTTTTACCATATGTAAAACTTGGCAAGACTTTGACGCCAACAAGCACCATATTCAGATCAAAAATGTCAAGTTAGCTCAACTTCCTAACGATGTTTATGGAGATGGAGAAAGCAGACCTGTGAAGGCGCCCAAGAGAAAGAGATCCGAATCAAAGAATCTGGGAGACAAGAGGCCAAAAAGCATTGGGGCAGTTGCAGCAGCTGCTGTCTAAACAAAACGAAAAAGTTAGGGAATGACACATCATATTGCATTATATTATAGATTAATAGTTCATAATTCATTTAATTAGAATAAATAATTCCAGACCCTTATTGGCAAAGACTTGCTTCTGTTGACCTCTTCTTCTTCTTGTATTTCAGCTTTGAGCATTTCTATGTCTGTCTCTCTTCTACCCGTGTCTAAATCAATTTCGTTTAGCTTGACGTAGAGTCTCCAATTTCTAGTGTACAACTTGTGACCTAGGTAGAATACGAGAATTACTATCGAACCCAAATAGTTCTGGAAGAAACTTTTAGCATTGGCTTGGCCTTTGCTACCTATAGGAAACAAGGCGATCCAAAATTGAACACCAAGAACAAGAATAAGCAATCCCATTGAGTAAAGTGACCCAGCTACACCTGTAACAGACGTGAATACCAATTCTTCAGTAGATCTACCCTGAGTTCGAAGCGCCATTCTAAATCTGATATGACATAATCCAATGTTAAACCACAGGAAAACGGTAGCGAGACCTGACACACTCAACAACCAGTTAAAGACTTCACCTTGATTTTCGTATGCAGAAAGGAAGCATAATAATCCAAAAATTCCTGAAAGTGCTATACCTGCTAAAGGTCTACCTTTGCGATCAACGTAGGCAAGAATCTCGGGACCCAATCCTTGCGCTCCTAAACTTTGTATGATACGGGAGCATCCGTAGACGGCTGAATTTCCAACTGAGATCACCGATATCAAGATCACTGCGTTGAATATACTGGGCAAAACTTTAACACCTCCATTTTTAATAGCAATCACAAAGGGGGAAGCCGAATTGCCACTATTTCCTAATAACTCTGGGGCGTCGTATGGAACAAGTAACCCAATGAAGGTAAGAGATAAGAAATAGAACAAGAATATTCTCCAAAAAACCTGTCTCACTGCTTTTGGTAGCACCTTTCTAGGGTTGTCCACTTCAGCACTGGCCAAGCCTACCATTTCAGAGCCTGCTAAGGAGTAGGAGGCTGTAATAAATGTGGTTGCAACACCCTTGAACCCATTAGCAAAAGCTCCTGGGTGAACCCAGTTTTTGTTTCCAATGAATTCGTGATTAGGGCCACCGCCACAAACTAAAACGACACCAAGAATAATGAACCCAACGATTGCAATTACCTTAAATATAGTCAAGAAGAATTCTGCTTCACCGTATCCTCTGACGCCAAAGAAATTGATTGACATGATGAATACGTAAAAAATTGCAACCCATGCCACAGGATTAATACCTGAGTTCCAATACTGAATAGACATTGCTGCAGCGACCAACTCCAAGGGCAACACAATTAACCACATTAAAGCGTAATTCCAGCCTACTGCAAATCCCCAACTGGAATCCACAAATCTTGTAGCGTACGTGGAAAATGCACCGTTAACTGGGAAAGCAACACATAATTCACCTAATGCATGAATCACACAGAATACCATTGTACCAACTAAACCCCATGCAATTAACAAAGCCGCTGGTCCACCGGTTCTAAGACTTCCTCCACTACCGATTAACAATCCAGTACCGACTGAACCTCCTAGCGCTATCATTTGGATGTGCTTATTTTGCAATTTACGATGCAACTCTCCTTTGGAAGTAGCAGCATTGGCCTTTTCTATGTCATTGAGTTCTATACTATCTTCCTCCAGAACTTCGACTCTTTTGAAAGAATCTTTGAAGGCACCCCAGCCTGACTGTTTCTCGTTTATTGGAGTTGATGAGTCACCAGCTGTCTCCACTGCTATATTTGACTGGTCGCTCTCATATTTCTCTGAAGTAATAGACTTGCTCATTTTACTATAGATGAATTGTGGTATATGTATGAGCTTAAACCTATTAAAGTGAAGAAAAGATTGGATCAGAACACTTTTAACTTTAAACAACCCACCCAGCAAAGTAGCTGGAGCAAGCCGCTAAAAATCTTCATATTTCTACTAATTCTTTGTGGGTCAACTGTTATACGCTAAATGGGTTCCGTTATAGGCAACTTAAGGTTTTCGCAGCGAAACTAAACGGCAAAAAGCATCAATTTGATGAGGCATTTCGCAGCAGTTGTGCGTACAAGAAATATCTGGAGTCAATTCTGTTCATATTTGATGAGTTTTAGCGAGGAACAATACACTAAGTAGTAGCAGCTAGCAGAATGAGGTGACTAATTCTTGGGCTTCAAATTGTTGAAGCGGACCGGCAACTGTGCTTAGGTGAAGATGAGTTGCCGGATTGATTCTTTGTGCCTTTACTTTTCTTTCTATGCCGGTCTCTGTTCGCTTCTTGTATGGTGGCTGTGCCCACTCATTGACTCTAGCTTTATTTGGGCATTGTAGCTTAGTGTATGTGAACCGAATAATTTGTGAGCAGAATTCCTAGAGTGAAAACTAGTATCAAGGTAAATTTGCAGCCACCAGCTACTAGATCTCGCTTAAGTCTGCTAAGCACCGGTTGATAAACGTGCATTATCACCGATCAGTAAGTCCAGATAACGAATAAAATTCTGAATCCTTGCAACCCGTTGGTGTGGCCAATGAAACTACGTCTGCCTCGCTAAAGAGCGCTTAGAAACGGTTAGAAAACAAGAGCGAGCCTCACTGAGCATTTTGGTTTTGTGTCATTACCATGGATTTTAATATTGCTGTGTGGGTGTTCTGATTTCCTTTTCGCCACCATATCTATGTCTAAGCCATTCGGGTTTCTCTGACACCTTCGTAGCGTAAAATTACGATTTTGACGTTCTCCGGCAGTGAGGACAAACTGTGTGGACAGGTAGCTACAGTTCTTCAAAATAGTTCACCTACTGCAGTGTATGTAAAGTGGGACCCTCTTATCCGCTTATCTTTCAAACATGAGTAAGCTTCCCTTAGTGAAATTGCGCTTTTGAAGTAATGATCGATCTTCTTTATAGTTATACCTTACGAGATGGTTTCATCTTGTCATATTTAAGTTTTAATTTATGGCAAAACTGAGAGGCAGCAATGTCCAAACCTATATTTTTACCAATTTCGCTGCTTATTTGTAAAATGTAACCTTTCGGATAGAAACCGAAATAAAATCCACTCCTCTATTCTTTTTTATCACTCTTCAATGTACTCCATCATTGTCCGAGGTCATCGATAGGAGCCCCTTGTTCCATCAACAACAAAAGAAATGTGGTGCCGCTGAAAAATTACCCATAATTCTCAATCCAGATAAAACCCGTTTCCTTAAAATTAAGCTCGGTATTTTCGCACCCGATAGCTCTCAGCCGTCTTCAACGGTAATGTTAACGGTACTCATTTGATACGGCTCTTGTACCAACACTTCTCTACATGCTGATGCTTTGAGGGAAACGTGAACATATATATTTTCGGCCCAGTTCTTCTTCTCAGCCGTGCAGTAGACAGAAACAGACTATGAAGCCCTTATCCCTTGGCAGTCTCACTAGCTTTGGTTCTGGACCTCGCTCACAGAGGTCAGTCCGTTAAAATCCCGGTCACGTGCGTCCACCTTTTTTCTTTGCAGTTGCACTCATCCGTGATTAATAAGTCAGATTTCAAATGGTACAGAAGAATGAACGATTATATATATATAGCATTTTTCGTGACATTCTTTATTTTACTCTTGCTTTCGGTAGAACAGTGAAACGATCGACATACTGACATGGCTTATAACAACATCAACACGCAACAGCCCCAGGGATTTTGGGACGCTCTGACTACCAACACTCCACCAGTGTATGACGATTTCCCCGGCTTGGAGTTGAACCAGGAGAACATGTCTCTTTTCAACAATCAACAACAGCAGCAGCAGTTTCAGCCAAACTTCGTGGCAAACAACTTTGCCGCTCACGGACAACAGGACTTCAATCTGTCACAGTATACCACTAACCACTTGAAGTATGAGAGCGACCACCTGGCTTCCAACTTATTCGACAGTAACTTGGGCGTCAACTTCAACTCAACAAGTGACGAGTCGTCTCCATTGGGAAAGCAAGTACTTTCTCCTGATGGGTCGTCAACCTCGGCTGGCTTGGACGAAAAAATTGCTAGAAAAGTGAAGTCAAAGAGACAAGTTTTGGACGAACAAGATGCTATTTTAATTGCCAGAGACGATTCTGAGTTGAACGATGAAGAGCTCCAAATGAAAAGAAAGGCTCAAAATAGAGCTGCCCAAAGAGCTTTCAGAGAACGTAAAGAAACCAAGTTGAAGGAGTTGGAAGCTAAGCTTCTTGAGAGTGAAGTGGAGAGACAGAAGCTCGTGGATGAGTTGGAGTCTATCAAAAAGCAGAATATTTCTATTCTGACTGAGAACGAGATATTGAGAGCAAAACCTGCTTCAGAGAACGACTTCAGAAACACAAATGTGAACAAATTCACATTCCCAAAAACACAAACAGACTTCATTGAAGCCATGGTGCATGGAACAGACCACCAAACCCAACCTTCCAATATTAATAAGGTGTACGACGCCCCGGGACAAGCAGGCCACAAACTTTTAGCCATGGGAGCTGTCTGGGATTACTTGCAAATAAAGATTGAAGAAATGGACCTTGATTCTGACAGCGTTGACGTAAACGAAGTCATGGACAAGTTGAAGGGGCATGAAAGATGCCATGGCTACGGGCCAGCTTACCAATTGGAACTAGTGAACCAGGTTATCACTGAAGTATTCGATCTTTAGAGATAGATCATCTTACATAGTGATTCAGTGAAGATCGTTAGGGTCATGTTTGGCATCTACGAAGTTTTACGAGGTGTTGTCATGCATGTTCCCTAGTGATGCATTTTTTCTAGTTTGTCGGAGTGATTTGACTGAGTAATCACCCTGGCGAGTATTTGAATTTTGAGATTGACCTTTGCAGTTCAGTCTCTCTGTATTCTAGACTCTTTACGCTTCATTTCCTTTACGTTTTGTCTGTCCACTTTACGTACTACTTTCTTTATTTATAGTTCTAAATCTGGGGGTTTTTATGGGACGGGCAATTTCACAGTTGCCCGGCTGAATACGTTTGCTTTACAACTTTTGTTGTGCACTTGTACTTTATTTATGTTAGCTACTTCAATTAACGTTTATTTCAATAGTTTCGAGGCATTATTACAGAAGTATCATGTAAAAGAGCAATGTTAGCGGAATTCCAGTTACGCTACCATATTAATGACTGCTGCTCGTGGCATGTTGCATTTTTGAGAATCGGCTAAAGATGCCATCCGCCGTGCGTTCCGGATCGATATTCCAGCTCGTAACTTTATAGGGTCTTGTGTCAATATGTATTCTTTCTAACTATAGTGGTTTCGTTCCAAATTTTGGTGTGTGGTAAAGCCTTGGCAGTTTCTTTATTGGGCTGCAATAAGCTGCTTATAATGAGTTTTGAGAATTCCATTATATTTTGAAGTAAGTTAGCACGATATGCAGCAAAAGTGCCTTTCCCCGAACAACATAAATTCGAATACATTGATAAGACGGATTGATTTAGAGCATGCTACACAGTGTTGCGGAAATTTCCGGCTTAGTAAAACATCAAACAACAATGCAAAATTTAAATATATCGTGCTCTCCTTTTTTTTAGAGCTCTCTCTGTGGATTCCCTTCTGAACCCAGATATGGTTTCATTGTAGAACAACGGGTCGCTGTTTAATATGGGTCAACCATTCTTTCTGAGAATTTAATGTCCACGAACTAGCTGCAAATTTCGCGGTTGCGAACTCATTTCCTGTCAAACTAAATTACTAACAAGAGCTATTAGATCTGCAATTTTTTGAAATGGGAATCCATTCAGATTCTTGAAATTTTCTCAAACCTTGTCTTCTTGTCATAGACACCTTTTGATGTATATACCCATAATCTCCATTCCTTGATATTGTATCGTTGGTAGCGCTCACTCTACTATTCCTCCTCACTCTTTCGTCACCCTCACTACAACTACAAATGTTGATGGCTCTCTCGCAGAACATTCTAGAATGGTCACGTGCCGAACTATCTCCAGAATTTCTTCAATTTTCCACCTGATCGGTAGGTTCTGAGATAGGATAATATATATATCATTGGTGGTACATTGTTTGATTTACAACTAGAGATTTGAGTGTGTACATCTTCAATTGAACCAGTATTCATTCTCACTAATTAAGAATAATCACAACTATGTCTGCTGACGAGTTTAAAGCCGAAGGTAACAAGCACTTTGCCGCTAAAGAGTTCACTCAAGCTGTCGAGTCTTTCACCAAGGCCATTGCTGCTTCTGAAACTCCTAATCACGTCCTTTACTCAAACCGTTCTGGATCCTACGCTTCCTTGAAGAACTTCAAGAATGCCTTAGAAGATGCAGAGGAGTGTGTAAAAATCAATGGCTCTTGGGCTAAAGGTTACAACAGAGTCGCTGCCGCCCACTTTGGTTTAGGTGACTTAGATGACGCCAAAAGAAACTATGAAAAAGCCCTTGAGTTAGATGCTAACAATGCTATGGCCAAAGAGGGACTTAAAAGTGTTGAGAATGCCATTAATAGCAGAAACGCCAAGCCAGATATGGGACTTGGTGCTATTTTCAGCGACCCCAACTTGATCACTAGATTGAAGAACAACCCAAAAACTGCTGAGATGATGAAAGACCCAGCATTGGTACAAAAAGTTGCCAAGATTCAAACCAACCCTGGTGGTATGGACCCCACTGAGTTCATGACTGACTCTCGTATGATGACAATTATGGCTGTGATCATGGGAATTGATATGGATGCTCCAGAACCTCCTCATCCAGATACCTACAAGGACCCAGCAGCTGCAGCTGCCAAAGTAGCAGCTGAAGATGCGGCAGCAGCCGCCGAGAAGAATTCTACCCCTGTACAAAAGGAGGTTGAGACCAAGGAGACCGAGGCTGATGCTGACCCTGAAGATGCTGATCCAGAAGATGTCGTGATGGAGGAAGCCGAGGAACCAGCTCAAGATAATAAGGCTGACGCCGATGCTGCCAAGGCAAGAGGTAATGCTTTATACAAGAAGAGAGAATTCGATGCAGCCATTGCTGCATACAACGAGGCTTGGGAACACCATAAGGATATCACATACTTAAACAACCGTGCTGCTGCTGAGTACGAAAAGGGTGACTTTGACGCTGCTATCGCTACGTGCGAAGAAGCTATTCAAGAGGGTAGAGAGTTGAGAGCTGACTACAAGATTGTTGCCAAGTCCTTTGCCAGAGCTGGTAACGCATACTTGAAGAAGGAAGATTTGGAAAATGCAGTAAAGTATTTTGACAAATCCTTGACTGAACACAGAACCCCTGATGTGTTGAACAAGTTGAGAGCCACCCAGAGAGAAATCAAGGTCAGGGAATCTCAAGCATACATTGACCCAGAAAAAGCAGAAGAAGCTAGGTTAGAGGGTAAGGATTACTTTACAAAGGGAGACTGGCCCAATGCCGTCAAAGCATACACAGAAATGATCAAAAGAGCTCCAGAGGATGCCAGAGGATACTCTAATAGAGCCGCAGCATTGGCTAAGTTGTTGTCATTCCCAGATGCTGTCCAAGACTGTAACAAAGCCATTGAAAAAGATCCCTCATTCATCAGAGCTTACATTAGAAAAGCAAATGCTCAGTTGGCCATGAGAGAATACTCTCAAGTTATGGAAACTCTTAACGAGGCTCGTGAAAAAGACTTAGCGTTAGGCGAAGGAAAGAACGTTTCTGAAATTGATGGGTTGTTCAACAAGGCTGCATCCCAACGTTTCCTGGCTATCGAAGGTGAGACTCCAGAACAAACCATGGAAAGAGTTTCCAGGGATCCTGAAATCGTTTCCATTTTGCAAGACCCAGTTATGCAAGGTATTTTGGGCCAGGCTAAGGAGAACCCTGCTGCTCTTCAAGACCATATGAAGAATCCAGAGGTCAATAAGAAGATCAACATGTTGATTGCTGCTGGTGTGATCCGTACTAGATAAACAAGCCTCACCACCGTATCGTTTAATGTTAGGCGATTCTAGTTAATGGTAGTTACGACGTATATCTTTAATATTGTACATATATAAATTCTATCGAAAAGCGTGCCTTTAGCCATTTCATGTACTATATTTATTCTACAACTTCGGTTATGATGATGATATATCTAAGCGAGCAGTCCATCAAATACTCTCATTATTTACTTTTGTTATATTACAGAACTATAAATATATATATATATATATACATCAATGTATTTATACACCTAAATTGTTGTCGAAGAAGAAATTGGGCATGCTATTCATCTGCGAGTAAAACATAGATGTTATGCCGTCGTCATTGAGATAGTCCGCAAGATAATCGCCATTAATTATACCTTCCTGGTTTTTGCCGTCGACGGAATCTCTGTTATTATATACTTGTTGGGGAAGAGGTGTGGGATGCTGGCTCAAGTGCGGGAAGCTCCCCTGCTGTTGAGCAGCAAAAGCTTGATTACTTTGTGATGGTGTACCTCCATCAGTTGGATGAAGAATATTAGACAACGAGGGGTTATAGCTGGGAGAGAAATTGTAGGGGCTATTGCCATTCATTGAAGTGCCATTGATGCCAGAAGGATAATACCTAGCGTCACTAACTGAACTTTGTCCTGGAGTAGAGAAAGTATGTGGACTAGGTACAGCTGCTGGTAAATGCGCTGCTTTACTTGGATTTGGAAAGGTGCTGGGACCCGACATCGCCTTCATTGGTCCACTGAATGAATTATTGGTTGGGGAATCAAAGTTCACATTGTTGGAAAAGGGAGATTCTCCAAGTATAGAAGTGATCCTTGAGCTAAACTCAGCACCATCTTTGAAAATATCTGGAAAGTACTTTTTGGCTGAGTCCAAATGACGTTTTAACTTTTCATCTCCTTCCACAATTGATATTTGTGTTTTCTCTTCATAGAACTTGATTACGATTCTGAGCATCAATTTGATAATTAATGCCACAACAATGTCCTTCTTAGAATAAATTTTGAATCTGCTCTTCACATCATGGGCACCTTTGTTTGGCGAAAAAAAGTTCATCGAACTGTCGATCAATAACTTGAGGTCATTGTAAGCCTCGGGTAGGTTAGGATGATTCAAAATAGCCGCTGATAAACTCAAGAAGGCTGCAACAGGGAAAAACAAGATCCAATTAAAATACGATATTCCAATGTTGTCTTTACTGATCTGCCTCACTAACACCAAGATAGTACGAGCAGAATCTAAGTGGAGATTTCTGAATTTAATAGCATTGTCATCGTTGTAGTCGTCCGCAATAATCAATGACGGAATTCGGTTCATTATCATCAAATGCAAAAAATAAGTCAATTGAACACCTAACATACTATCTCTTTTACTGTATGGAACTGCTTCTGAAATATAACGGAAGTGGGGGTCATTAAAGAAGCGCGGCTTAACGTCTTCGTGTATATTTTCCGCAATTTCAAACATATCATTGTTCAACTCTTCCAATGTCTTCGTGACGCTTTCAATGCTTTCATTTTGTACATTTGCGACGAACAACTTGCTGTAGGATTTGGCTCGAATCTTTGTTAACACAAGCAAATATAAGTGGTACATCTGTTGAACATCCCTATCCTTTATGTAATTTAACATCCGAATACTCATCGACATGCCCTTAGTGGCTGGTTTTTCCGGAAATTTCTCCTTGTACATATCATTCTTCTCGCAGAATTCCTGGAGGTCCTCGTCGCTATTGGTGGTGACATCTGAGCCATTAATCAAAGGTGGTTTTCCACTTCTGAAGCAAATTTCCATGTCAAAGTAATGGCAATACCACCAAATTTTTCTTCTCTTTTCCTGTTCTGGTAAGCTTAACGATTGATAGGTTTCAGACCTATGCAACCCCATTTCCTGTGCAAACCTAATAGCAACTGTACTCAAGATATAATTCACATGACTAGTTATCCAGTTGGTTTCAATGTACACAATTAAAAACAATATTCCTTCAATAGTAGTAATGCCATCACTGATCACCGATACCCTGTGATAGTAAAATATAGCGTCATTGAAAAGCGAATTCTGCATTGTGATGAGCTGCTCGTCTGACATGGACAGTCCAGAGTTTGGAGTCTCTTTACCTGTTGCCGACGAAGTAGATTTTGGAGTGCTGTTATGCGATACGGTAGTTTCCTGGTCAATTTTAGAACTAATGCAGAGCAATAAAGCCGTCGTCATTATAAGATATTCTGATAGCCTGAACCGTCTCCTCTTATGGACATTTGGTTCTTGGAAGTTGTTATAGTAGCTCTCAAAGTACCCACGCATTTCTTTCTCTTCACAGAGCATGGAAATCATTGTAATATCTTTGTAGTAGGTGTCAAGCAACTCATACACTATTTTGGAATTTTCGGGAAAAGGACGCTCTAAAAGTCTTTTGCGGCACTTTGCATCCACAAGGGGAGGGTCTATCCAGTTCAACATAAATGACTTGAGTTTAGTGAAGAATATAATTGGTAAGTTTCTGATTGGCGTTATAACGTCTTTTCCTTCGTCTCCTAATGTCCTTTCTATCCAATCCAAGGACTTGTCTGAGAATATGCACATAATTGAATGAGTTCCGAAGTATTGCTCTAGTGTCCTATTACTAAGTAGTTGTTTTGCCTTAGAAGGAACAGTTTCAGCAGTCATTCCCGCTGACAGGTCTTCCTTGGAGTTGTTTTGTTCCGTATTGGCATATTCCTCATCGGCCGTTTGTATATCATCTTCTTCGTCATCGTCATCGTCGTCATCAATTTCCGAAGCTGTTATGTCATCATCGTTATTGTCATTATTGTCCTCTTTAACGTCTGTTTCAGAAGTGTCAGACGATAAATTCTGATCTTTGTCCCTGTTCTCTATCGTATGCGAGCTTGATGAAGATGAATAATTACCATCTTTGCTGTTAGAATGACGCTCAGCACTATTGTGACCACCATCATTACGAACGGCACAGCTAGAGCCGTAGGCATTGAACGTTGGAACACCAGGATTCAAAGGAACTACTTTCGTTATATCCTCCAACTTGTCCGTAAGTCGCACAATGACATTTTCCAATGTAGATAACCTTGTATCTAAGATCTCGATTGACTTCGACTTTGATACTTTCTTTGGTGGTGAATCCTTTTTGGCTACTTGTTTGGCCACAGGCCTTATTTTCTTCTTGACGGGCCTTTCTTTGTAGTGGCAGTTTGGTTCGTTGGCCAGGTTACAGTTGGCACATGGTAGACTGCCGTCACACTTGATTTTCTTTCGGCGGCAATGATCACAGGCGACTCTTATCCTCTTCTTGGCTGATCCCAGAGGAGAATGTTCCATAGTAGAGGTGGCACTGTTATTGATTGTAGAAGCCATGTAATTAACAGGCTTATGTGATAGGGGATTTAGCTGGTTTGGCGCCATAACCCGCTATACGAGTAAGTTCAGACGGAGTTGCTGGAGGCTACACCTAGGATAGTCGGAGTTAATTCTTGCAGACTTTGGTTATGCGAATCAAGAATTATAGCTAAGCGCTGTGTAGAGAACGATCCGAGCGTCCCTGAGATGGAAGGAAGTCTGAGATGAGGGGGGATAACAGATGTAAAGACTAGTATCAGGTGACGCTAATGAAGGAATCAGTACAGCAGACTACTGCTTGTATATATAACTACAAATAAAATATAACAGCATGTATGGTCCTATATGTATAACACAGTAATATCTACAGCATTAGTTTCAGTCACTACTAAAAGGAAATAACTAATAGACAGACATAGAGAGAGATTATTGTATGCAAAAAAATGAGAGGCATTCAGAAAACGATTCTGGAACAATGGGTCATAGACTAAGAAATGACTAGGTTGTGTATGATGAGATAACAGAAGAAGTAAGAAGTCGTAACTCTAATGTTGAGTCGGCATTTGCAAAACAAAGTTCAGGACCGCATGAGTGGCGTAGTAGCAGTGGCTCCATGTACCTGGATTTGGGTTCATTGGGATGAATGAACGATGGAAGTACGAAACGACGTGATACGATCGTTTAGCATGAATTTGCCACTTCTGCCAAGAATACTACAGGGTGGGGTTGTTGGTAGAAAGAAAGTACGAGATGATCTACAAGCAATTGGGTTCATTTATCCATGAACGGTTCAAGCAAATGTGGGTAGTGATTCTTTCGCAACTGCATCGCTGCTTTTTGGGAGCAAGAAATTACTCTTCTTTTGATCTTTCCGTTCGGTCTTACCAGAAGTGGTTTTGACGTGCAGGCTGTAGAGCAAGTTAGCTCAGTTTGAAGGTAATTTTGTAGCCGCCTTCAAGAACCTGAGGGAATAAATCAAGGAAGGGATTTCATGTGCAGAATGGACAAGAGGTTGTGAACTGGGGAAACCTCTGGCAAAATCATTTCCCTAGAAATTGCTCTAAATGTCTTCTATATGAAAGTGGGAACCATACGAGATATTTTCCCAAAATAGTTTGCACCCTTAGGCGGATGTTAGGAAATACGGCGGAGATAATCCGTAAAGAATATTATTGTTTACAATGCTCGGATATTGGGCTGCGGGACGGAGAAGTGGTGAAAAAAGCTTCCGAAGAAACTACCCGCATTTTGCAGCCGCCTGTGGATATGTGTTCTCGTATTTTAATGTATTTTAATGAAGGGAAAGATTGCAAACATCGAAAGATAAAACTAACTCTATTTCATGCAAACAAGGCGGTTTCTTGAATGGTTGACACCGGTGATACGGAGTGAGCCCTCAGTTTACCGAGTTTTTTTGGTTCAAAATTCAACTTTGCTACAAATACAGCATGGGCCTCGTAGTTTAGCATATTCTACGTACGGCGGGTGAATAGATCACCTTTCTTACGATGGAGAATGAGCCTTGGCGCTCATGCCTTGGAACATATTTCCGTAGGTATACTATTATGAACATCTACACTTAGCGTTTAAGAAATCGCGAAAACCAAATCCGTATATTATATACAATCGTAAATTAGCTTTCGTCTACCGCTCTCATTTCTAGTTGGTACAACGTAGGCATATACGTCGATCAATCCATAAAATAATCAAGGTCGTTCTGCTGTTGGGTATTGTCCAGAGCACCAAAATCATAATTGCCGTCGAAGAAAAAATTTGGCAAGTAATTCAATTGCGATGAAATCAATGAGCTAAAGGTTTCTTCACTAAGTTGTTCAAAATTAATATCACCATCTTCGGGATTAATTAAATTACTAAACGATGGTTTCAGTTGGGCACTGTTAGATGAGCTCGCAGGAGTATCCACGGATTGAAACGAAGCAGGCGATTTCTTCGAACTGCCTGTAGTACTGCTTACCTCATCCCTGTCACTGTTACTAAAAATCATATTGAGGGGCCTAACTGAGTCCGAATGCTTGAACAAGTCTGGATAAATGTTAGCACATCCCTCCATGTGTTCTTTTAATCCTTTTATTTCCACGGAATAACGGTGATTTGATTCTTTATCCATCAAGTTGATCAAAATTCTCAACAACAATCTCGTGATTAAATCGAACATAGTGTTCTTGTTGTCATATACCCTAGTCTCTTCCCACAGTCTGAAACTGGAACCATCTGCACGCCTGAATGCAAAGAAGTTCATAGAAACTCTAATTAACAATACACAATCCAGATGTGTGCTTATTTCCTTGGGGAATGCCAAACAGTGACCTAAGAGACTGCAGTATGCCATAAAAGGATAGAATTTTATCCAGTTGATGATAGAGTTGGGAACTCCTTTCCTTTCCAAATCTACCACTAAATGCAATATAGTTCTAGCACTTTCCAATGACAAATTACCATACTTAATGGTCCTTTCATTGCTTTCGTATAAGTTATTCATAAAAGGTACACGATTGATTGAAAGCAAATGAGCAAAGAACGATAATTGCAACAAAAGTGTACTGTAGTGGAAAAATGTCTTGTCACTTTCGAACAAATCACCATAACAGCTTCGTTTAGCGAAGTCAGTATTCTGTGGTCTCTTCATATAATAGAGAGTTGGTCTAATGTCTGGCTCCATTAATTTCGCCAAGGAAAACATGTCGTCATTTATCTCTTGCAACGTATCCATTAATTCGTCTTGACTTAACTTGGAGGCATTATGGTTGTATAATTTGTTGTAACTCTTCACCTTTATCCTGCTTAACATCAAGGAGAAATAAACAAAGTAATATCTGTAGCCTTTTTTCTGACAGTTCTTAATCAATTCTGAAGCGTTCTTTTTGTATGCTTCGTTCTTGAACGGGTCGAGGGGTACAGATATAAAATAATCATCCTCTTCTGTCAAAATAGAAACATTGCTATAGTTTATCAAACTGGATTTTCCGGTTCTATAACAGGTCTCAATGTCTATGTATTCACAAAACCACCATAATCTCCTCTTTAAGTCCAGTAATTCTTCAGTGTCATCTTTTCTGATGCATTCTACAGCGTTGAGTCCCAAGTCAGACGCGTATCTGATCATTACCGAGGCCAACATGTAATTGATTTGGAAGTCGGTAATATAGCTTGCTTCAATGTACAAGGTCAATAATGCAATGGCCTGAACAGATCTCAAACCTTCGCATACGATGGAGATCTTCTCATAACATGCAACGGCATTCAAGAAAAGTCTTTGCCTAAACTCAGTGAGTTCCGAGATCAGCTTTGAAGCCATGTTTGGAAAGCTCTGCTTATCGAAGGTTTCTTTCTCCGAATTATTAATTAGACACAAGGCTACTGAAATATTCATGAGTAGCAACTCACTCTGGGAGATGCTATTAATGACATCGAAATCGTTGCTCGAAATTGCATAGTAGTATATCTGGAAGAGCTCCCTGATAGTGTTCAAGCTGCACAAGAAAGGTGCAATATTGATGTTCTGGTAGTAGAATTCTAATATTTCGAATATAATATTCTTATCGTCTATGTTGAAGAATAGCTTTGTATTCTTATTAGGGCTGTTGGAAGAGTCCGTCCAAATTTTCATACTGGAATGAACTGCATTGTTGAGAGCTAAGGGCAAGTTTCTGATCGGTAACAACAATTCATCGTTTTCATTGCCCTTCTCATCTATTCTTGACTTCATCCATTTGATAGACTTGGCAGAGAATATTGCGAACATGGAATGAGAACCGAAGTACTGTAAAATGCGGTCCCTGGTACTATTTACTATTTGACATGATTTACTTTCAGATGGTCTTAACATGTCTCTCAACTTCTTCTCGTCTTTGATAGTAGATTTTTCGTTTAAAACCGGTACTATTAAATTCTCCCTCTCGTCTTCCTCGTCATCGCTATTACTAGTTGACAGTCGTGATGCTAAAGACACAGTATCAGACAATTCCCCATCTTTCAGTCCCTTGCTTGAAGGACCACCATCTAAGAGGTTATTGGAATCAAGTTTTGAAACAAGCTTGGAAAGCAAATTCTCCAAGGTGGACAATCTACTACTGAGTCCTTGAATGGAATTAGGGTTATGCTTCTTCTCTTTATTTCCAGCTTGATTCTTCGAAACACGCTTCTTCCTCACCTTAGGGACAACGGTGTATGTACAATCACGATCGTGAGTCATGCAGTTACTACATGGTATCTCTCCATTACATTTTGCTTTCCTCTTCCTACAGTAATCACAAGCAGTCTTCGTCCTGAGTCGCTTCTTCTCTTGCTGCTGAGCTTCTAAGCTCATTTCGTCGTATGGAGTGGTGTTCTCGGAACCTTCAGACATTTTGTAAACGGTTTCCTATTGTAGTTGTTGTGTTGTTAGGTTGTAGATTCTGTTTCGTGGTGAAAGGGTTATACAAAACTTCTGCTGATAAGAGATGTTTAGAATAAGATAGTTTGTACCCGAAGTAAAGTGATCAATAGTATAATAACTTCCAATTCTTCAGTAAAATTACTCTTCGAGAATTTTCACGATAAGCCTGTTCTATTTATTAGCGCCGAGAAGAAGTAATGTTAACAATTACACGGAAGCCATTGCCACCTACCATTGACTTAAGTATTATACTGTTCCTTGCATCTTCTAGTAGAGACTAAGATACCATAGATGTGTTGTATGCCGTCTGGCGGAAGTTAAGTGAGAAATTGTGAAACTTCCGCTTCCGTTGGTGAGAGTGAGACTACGTCATAGTGAGAGACCGAACATTGAGTATTGAGTATTTCTACTGAGAGTCAGGTGAGCAGCATACATAAGTGGCACAGATGTTAGATAAATGCATATAGGTTAAAAGTATACCCAGCCAGTAGATTCTACAACAATTGAAACTGAATTGTTGACCAAGTTAAAGATTCTTATAATGTTTGAACACTACTTGGTATTATGATGTTTGCCTTGCTTAGGCTGTATTATTGCTTCAGAGTCGTGATGGTGAAGTAGTGCTGTCAAAAAAAAAAAAAAGAATCTGACGGCTTATAATATGTCAAAGAGCATCATCTTATAATTGAAGCAAAGATCCACATGCGCCGGCCGCCCATTACATCTTTTTTTGTAAACAAGCTGTAAACATGCTGTTTATTTTCTACCATGTCAGCGTTTACCAACAAATTTCACAAGTGATCGACTCAAAAAATAAAAGGTTGGACCACAAAGATACAGATCATATAGTATCACTTCTAAGGCATACCGATCTCGCAATACTATGGTCAACATCCACCTATAACCTGCTGGCTTCCTTTTTTGCAGCAATCCATTACTAAGCTCCACTAGATGATACCCCATGCAGGCGTATTGTTATGGAGAAGTTCTCACACAAAATAATTAACACCTGTATAAACTATGACATATCAATACAAAGAACAGACACCATTAGTGAATATATATCTACTGAAAGATAATTGACACGAGAAAGTGTTTCTTCTATCACTACTGTACTGTAGAGCTTGACAAGTAAAATTTCCCACGAGTGAACTATTCGTATACTACTAGATATCCACTATACTTCCCATTATCTGCTAAATGTCCAATGTCCAATGTCTCCTCGTCTCCACTATCTACATATGTCGCAAAAACTTCTAATTAGCTCACGTGACTTTATTTGAATCATTTTTTCAACGTTAACTTGATCAAGAACAGTCAGTGAAAGTAGTGACTTCGAGTTTCCACAGCAGGACCAATTGCAAAAGCGTTAATAAGAATGGTTGCAAAGAAGGCTACTCCTATCTTCACCAGTAAAGAAGATGGAAATTTCCACGAAGCTTTGAAATTGTACGACGCAAAGCAGTACAAGAAATCATTGAAACTCGTAGAAGCCAACTTGAAGAAGAGCTCAAGCCATGCAGAATCCCTTGTCTTGAAGGGTTGTATCATCCACTTTATTGGAAACAAGGCCGAGGCTGAAGCTTACGTTTTGAAGGGTATTCTGAAGAGTCCAGACAACTATTTAGTTGACCACTTAGCTGGTCTCTATTACCGCTCTGTTGAGAACTATGCAGAAGCTGCCAAATGGTTGAAGGCTGCCAATGACAATGGTTCTCCCAACAAGCCTATTTTGCGTGACTTATCTTTCATGCAAACTCAAATTAGAGACTACAAGAACTTGAAGGAATCAAGACAACAGTATTTAGAACATCAACCAGGCTATAGAGCCAATTGGACTGGTGTTGCAATTGCTTATCACTTGAATAAAGATTTGGGTAGCGCTGTAAGTACTTTGACTAAAATCGAAGGCATAATTAAGGAGCATTTAACCGATGCTGACAGATACGAGCAGAGTGAATGTGTCTTGTATAAGAACCTTATACTCGGTGAATCTGGAGACATCAACAAGGCACTTACAACTTTGGAAAACGACAAGCCTGAAATCAAGGATCTCTTATCATACATGGAGTACAAGGCTAAATACTTAGTGCTCTTGGATAGAAAAGAAGAAGCTTCCGTTGTTTACCGTGAATTACTTAAGAGAAATCCTGATAATGTAAGTTACTATCACTTGTTAGAACTCTCTTTGGGAACTGTTGCCAAGCCAGTAGATTTGAGATTGAAATTGTACGAGAAATTAGCCCGTTTCTACCCTCGATCCGATCCTCCAAAGTACCTTCCTTTGACTTTCACTCCTTCCTCAAACCCAAAATTTGAGGAAAAGGTTCGTGAATATATTGTCCCACAATTAACGAGAGGTATTCCAGCCACATTCGTCAACGTTAAACCATTGTATAAGAACCCTAGTAAGCTCAAGATTATTGAGAAGGTTGTCTTGGATTTCTACGAAAATGAATTGCCAAAGATTAATAACCCAACCATCTATGTTTGGATCAAGTACTATTTAGCCCAGCACTATTTGTATCTCAATGAATTGGACAAGGCTACTAAGTATATCGATGAAGCATTAACCCATTCGCCTACATTGGTAGAGTTGTATATAGTCAAGGCAAGGATTGTCAAGCATAAGGGAGAGTTTGCTGAGGCCGCCGCCATCATGAATGAGGGCCGTGAATTAGACTTACAAGATCGTTTCATCAACTCCAAAGCTACCAAATACTACTTAAGAGCAAACCAAGTTAACGAAGCCATTGACACTATCTCCTTGTTCACCAAGTTAGATGAAGGCGTCCTCAATGGTTGTAAAGACTTACACGTGATGCAAGTGAATTGGGTATTGGTAGAAAGCGCAGAAGCATACAAGAGATTGTACCACGAGTATGAGCAAAAATTAAAGGATTTGAGAGCTTCTGGCGAAGAGACCGAACAAACTAAAGAGTTAGAAAATGAACTCATTGAGAATGTGGAGACATACAAGGGGTTGGCATTGAAGAGGTATAATGCAATCATCAAGATTTTCAAGATTTATTACAACGATCAGTATGATTTCCACTCCTACTGCATGAGACGTGGTACTCCCAGGGATTACGTAGAAACATTGAAGTGGGAGGACAAACTCCATGCCACTCCTATCTATACCCGTGTGTTGGAAGGATTATCTGAAATTTATTTGGAAATTTACAACGAACAGGAGCAGAAGAAGAAGGAAGAATCTCCTCTGACCGAGGAGCTGAACAAGCAGAAGAAGAACAATAAGAAGCAGAAGAAGGCTAAAGCCCAAACAAATAAAAAGAGAGCAGATTTCATTGCTCGCGTCGAGAGCGAGAAAGAAGACGAAGATCCACTTGGTACCAAACTCTTGAGTGACTTGACTAATGAAGAAGGCATCATAGACAAGTTGTTCCAGTTATTCAAACCATTAGCAGATGAAGCAAAGGACTTGAAGCTTACTAACGAAGTTTTATTCAAAGTATATCTTCTCCAAGGTAAATACGTCTTAGCATTGCAAACTATCAAGGCATTGAATAAGATTTTGACTAGATACGACGACATTAAGTTGCGTACTATCGGAGAGAAAATCATTGAACTTTCGGAGGTGTCCCAAAATGACAGCTCCGCCAATCCTGCCATTGTTAAGGTTGTTGAAAAGGGATTGGTTAGTGCCTTCCCTGACTTCGGTACGTTATCAAGGGAAGAGTTCTTGAAGATCTACAGCAAATAGACAAATGTTAATAGAGGATAATAATATCAATATTCATTTAAACTTAAATTGTAGCTTTTTTTGTGCTTGAACAATCCCCTACACCTATCCTACAATAATTTAGGTAAATCATCTATATCTTGTAAAAAATACTGCAGATTATGTATTAATCCAGGTGTCGACTTGGCTTCTGGCTACTGACCCTGCGAGGTTTAAGGTTTGTCTTCCCATAGGGAAGTAACTGACTGTATACCATAATGCACTGATCAACTGAATGGCAGAGAAAATGATTGACAAAAGAACACTTCTCAAGGACAATGCACTGACCAAGGTCAATATGATACTTGTAACAAATGTTATTGTGAAAAGGATCCTGGTAGACAGAAACAAATGTTCCATATATGCTTTAAATCCTTGTAATACACCGAAACTGACGATAAAGAAAATAGAACCCAATGACCATAAAATGGCAAATTTACGAGGTTTTAATGTTAATACTGGGAAAAGGAAGATACAGATCAAGTAACAGCACACTGATCCAGCGAATGTCAAGGCGAAGATCAACATTCTATCCCATTTGGAGAGCTCGAAGTATCCTGGCTCTGATGTGACGTAGTTTTCATCGTCTTCCAAGTAAATGGAGTTATCTCTGAAAGGGTTCAACTTCAGGAGTCTTGCTTTGAACGACCTGGGATTCTGGTTCAGGGCCAGGTTGGGGTTTGTCTGTGTGGCAGGAGCCGGCAATGAGCTGGAACCATCATTCTGAGACAATGGCGAGTAATTAGAGCTCTTAGTAAATGACTTAAAGAAACTCATGGCTATCTCTGATAATACTGTATTTTCGGTGTGATTGGTAGCTATCTACTCTCAATTGAATATTTCTGCTCAATTGTCGAACTATACACAACAAACACTCTGTAATAATACTTAAAGAATAAGCACTTAACAAAATAATTTACTGTTCCTCCAATCTTAACACTGTGTGCCACTTGATTCCACACTCCGACCAAAAAATCCGACCGAGCCTCTTTCCCCTAACAAATTTTCTATGCCGTCGCTGTAGCCGATTTTGCCAGTGGGAACAGAGCGGAAAATCAGTGAGTGTAAGTGTGCAGGCAGTTGCGTTGGCAGGAGAGTTACGTTGCAGCCGTTGTAAAGGCTTACAAGTGAAGTAGTTACTGTTAGTACAGTTAGTGCAGTTAGTGCAGTTAGTGAGTTTACAATATATAAAATTATGTCATAGTAAGTATAGATGTTATTATTGTGAACTATGATGTGAATCGTGTTGTCTCGTTATTAAGTCTAGGTGAAGTAAAAAATCGTACTTAGGTGGGGGGCTGGGTGGTTGCTGTTCATCATACCTACCTTAAGTTTGCTCTATTTGTTCGTATTAGTCAGTTGGAACTGAAATTGATACAATGAAAGTACCGCATATGACCTTATCTTAATTCAAGTAGATCATCATCCATCTCCGATCGGAATACCATTTAGATCGGAGTTCCACTGTCATGGAAATTCAGGCCCCAGTATAGCAATGCGGTCAACTCTAAAGTAAGTCCATTTTACTCCCTAACATAAGAAGGGCAGAAGTGTCCCGTATCTCTCCCTTTAAAGCAACAGGAACGGCTGACAGTGCTTACTAAAAGTAACAAATCATGAGAGCATTCCTTGGTATGGGCTGAATAAGATATCTAAGTATGATACCTCGGTGGAAATAAGGTAATTCCCGAGCCGAGCGGACATATTCCCTATTTGGTACATATTTGCAACAAGTCCATTTTTTGCAGACATGATTTGAAATCAAGTAATTCTCATTACTAGAAATTGCTCTATGGAGTAGTATAAATATACTTCGAATTAGCTGCAAAAAAGGACTAACATTGTTCTACTCCTCATCACTTAGCCTCACAGCAAAATTATAAAACCTCACAACAACAGTTACTCATGACTTCTATTTCAGCTAGCTCTTCCTTCGAAGTTCCCTCCTCAAAGGCAGTTGCCTATTATGCCCCAGAACAGGATGTACCTGCTGGAACATTCTTCTCCGAAGGCCCAACTGACAAACCTCCAAAGATCTTCGAACCTTTGAAAATTAAGGGATTGACTTTGCAGAATAGAATTGGGGTTTCCCCTATGTGTCAATATTCCTCTGATAACCAGAATCAAGTAACCCCATTTCATGCTGTCCATTACGGTAGTTTTGTTATGAGAGGCCCCGGTATCACCTTTATCGAAGCCACATCAGTTTCTCCGGAGGGCCTTTTATCCCCTCATGATTTGGGTATCTGGAATGATGCGCAAGCTGAGAAGTTGAAAGAGATCGTTGATTTTGCTTACTCCCAAAAGCAATTGATGGCTATTCAAATTAGTCATGGTGGTAGAAAAGCAAGTGGACAACCATTATATGTACATCTTGAACAGGTTGCTGATGAGACTGTGGGAGGTTTTCCAGAGAAGATTGTTGCTCCCTCAGCAATTGAATTTAGACCACTCGGCAACTTTCCTAAGCCAAAAGAATTGGATATTTCTGCTATTAAGCGCCTTGTTAAAGACTTTGGGGCTGCTGCTAAAAGAGCCGTGGAAATTAGTGGATTAGATATTATCGAAATCCATGGTGCTCATGGCTATTTGATTCATGAGTTTCTCAGTGCATTTTCCAATAAGAGAACTGATAATTATGGCGGAAGCTTCGAAAATAGAATGAGATTCCTCTTGGAGATTATCCATGAAGTAAAGGCTAACATTCCTGAATCTGTACCAGTCTTTTTAAGAATTTCCGCAAGTGACAACACGGATGATGTTAGCGGCTGGACTATAGAAGATTCAGTTAAGTTATCCAAGGTTGTTGTGGAGAGGGGAGTAGATGTCATTGACGTTTCATCTGGAGGCAACAGTTTCAAACAGCAATCCAGGTCTACACTCCAGACGAGAGACAGACCAATTCATGAACCTTTTGCTAAAGCCATCAAGCAAGCAGTTGGGGACAAAGCCCTTGTTGCCTGTGTAGCTAATCTTGAGAGAAATATTAAGCAAACCAATGATTTGATCGAAGAAGGTTCGTTTGATTTAGCTCTTTTTGGTAAAGCTTTCTTGAAGAATCCTGGCTTCGTTTGGCAAATAGCCGACGAGTTGGGGGTTAGAACTCACCAGGCTATGCAATATGATTGGGTATACCACCCAAAGAGAGAGGGCATTGTTGAGTTGATGTCGAGAACCGCTACAGAATTATAGAGATTTTTTGATTTTATTTAAGTAATAATTTAGATATTACTATAAGATTTGCTTTCCATTATATTGAGTACCATTAGAATAAATATTATCGATTTGTTAAGGAGAACATGAAGCAGCAACGAGTATACAGGCTCGAATGAAAGTAAACTTCTGTCTAACAAAGTCCTATCATTGACCAAGTATATTATAATCGACCCTCACTCTCTTTATTCTTTTTACTACATTTGTGACTCTCCTCCTTTCCAACCTAACTGGTTAATTCATCTTCAAGCATTACCTCTCAGTTTATTTCGCACCCATTTTCCACTAACAACGGCAGCCTTTCAGATTTGGTAGCGAAAGTACACGCCGAACAAATTTAATTTCAATGCGAATCGTAATAACTGTCTCTAATGTAGGTGGTGGCTATTTCATTACAGGAGATATATTACATTGGATACAGAGCACCCTTGCGACACATATACATATTTAGCTATTCTGAGTCAAATAACTGCTGATACTACTAATTGAGAGCTGCTGACTTCTATTATCATCAATTATATCTCCATATATCAATGTCTGTCGTTACCCTTGAGGACGAGAAGCAATTCGTCAAAACCTACCTCCAGTTGATTAACTTGTCAAATAATGCATCAGTAGACACATTCAACTCCACAACAGACTACCACAAGTTGGAATCATTGGGCCCTAGCTTGCCCCGCTTTAAATTGGACTTGCCAAAGGGTGGCTCAAGTGCAGATACCGAAAGAACAGTTACTTTGAAGTTCAAGTCAATCAAACCACCATTCAAATTCAACACAGACCTTGTTAGCATTCCTATTTCTAGCACAGTGTATAAAGTAAAACTGGACTTGATCGAAGCCGTGCCTGCGTTGAAAGATGCTGGTGTAACACCAGCCAACTTAAAGTTGTTATTAAAGTCAAAAGTCGTTCAAGACACATCCACCATTTCGTCATTACCAAACTTGGAGTCTGAAGTAGCCTTCAATTGCATGGTTTCAGCACCAGTGGTAGTAGTTGCCCCAACCCCAGAAACTGAGAGTCCTACTGTGGTTGAAGGGGCTGAAGTAAATACCCCAATCGAGATTAAACCCTCAACTTGGAACAAGATACACGATGTGCTTAAAGAAGACATAGGAGAGAAACAAGCAAAAGATGTATTTGCAAAGTTACAGAGTAGTTGGAGCTAAATATAATAGAGTTGAATAGTGTCATAAAAAACTTGAATTTAGTTATTATAGTCTATTATTTTATGTATTGAATATATTTAATATAGAGACCCTATCGAATACTCAAGTGTAAAGTTTGAAGAATATTTACAAGTACTGAGTTTGACCGTGGATTTTCTGAAGGTAGATCAGATGATTATCTGTTCTATGCTCTGGATACTGCCATAAGTGGCACTTCGTTACCACGCGGGAGCGATCTTCTTTCGTGACTTCATTAATTTTATGTTTTATTGTAATAGTAGAATGCTACCTTCAACAGCGACACCACTCGATTAAGCGGCCTTACTGAAAACATCATTAAATTTCTTCAACAACAACTCGTTCAAGGTGTGACCCTCGGGTCTTCCTACTCTCTTTTCATGCAAATAGTATGAAGCAACGCCGATTCCGATACCGAAAAATGGATCAAGGGTTCTGGAAATCAAGTACGGGTATTGCATGACGGATGTCTATTCCTATGGAAAGTTATATTAGCAACAGTAGTGAATGCTATGAAGAATTAAAAGTAGATTATCTCTAACTGCTTTACACCCACCATTCCTTTAGCTTGTTAAGTGCGACATTTAACTGGCTTTTTGTTCGAGTCGAATGTCTGCGTGTACAGACTGCGACATCACCATTGCACTCTTATTGCTATGTACTATTATACATCTTCCTTTAGTAGCTCACAATAATCGAATAGAGGTTTATAGTTAGTTTTGTACAGTTCTTTTCACTGAGTTGAACTCCGACATGTCTTGAATTCACTGAACTCTCTAAATTTAGCCACTTCCATCATACACAATGCGATTACGTTTTATAGAGTATTGTTGAAAACCTTAGAGATAGCTCTATGAAATAGTGCATCCAAAAGTAACTTAACACTCCTAATCGAGCACTCAATTTAAAAACAGAACTTTCTTGGTTAAGAGATTTTTATAGTAGATTCTTACGATAAAAAGACCACTCGTGTGCTTCAGCAGCGCTTCATCTATTCACTCCCTTAATATATAGTCTAGTATAACATCTCACAAATAGACATATCTTTCATATATTTCCCTTTTAGCATTAGCATCAGCATCAACGTCCCTCACCTCTTGATCTCTTGCCATTCAAGATCAATTATATAAAAACAAATGTTAATTGCATCCCACATAATGCTGCTTGGCTGCAATTACTCTGTACCTCTACTCAGACACGACCTCACTCCACTCACCACTCACTTAGTCAAATCCTGTTGTCAAATCCTCTGTCGCCTTACTCTCGCTAACTAACTGCCAATTGTCGCACACTTGCTCCGGGTAACCCCTGCACCTCTGAAAATTTTCGTAAGGAAGACTCTGTGAGAATCTCGAATGGCATGTAGTGATAAATCATCTACAACTATAGACGTCTTTAACGACAGTTTTTATATCTACTACTGTACATATAGCACTCGAATATCACACACAATGGCCGCTGTCTTCCCAAGAACCTGTTACAAATGTGGCGAATTAGGCCACTTAGCCGAAAACTGTACCCAAGAGGAGAGATTGTGCTACAACTGCCGTAAGCCAGGCCACGAATCCTCTGAGTGTCCAGACCCAAAGCAGGCTACTGCTAAGCAATGTTACTCTTGTGGTGACGTTGGACATGTCCAATCCGACTGCCCAACCCAAGAGCAAGGTTCCAAGTGCTACAACTGTGGTGAATTCGGCCACATTTCCAAGAACTGTACCGCTAACGGTGCTACTGAGGGTTCCGATGCTGCTGCCCCAACCCCAGCTCCAAAGAAGAAATTCGGTAACAAGGCCGCTGGTACCACCTGTTACAAGTGTGGTGGACCAAACCACTTTGCCAGAGACTGTCAAGCTGGTGTCGTCAAGTGTTACGCTTGTGGTAAGACCGGACACATCTCCAAGGACTGTAACAGCTCCACCACCGGTGCCACCTCTTTCGGTGCTTCCAAGACCTGTTACACCTGTGGTAAGACTGGTCACATTTCCAAGGACTGTACTGAGTAAATGTACCCACATTTGGCTAGTCTATAATGATCAGTGATTTCAGTGTTTGTGCTTCGTGATAGTGGAGATGATGCGGTGAGGATTGTAAAGGGAGTTATCCTATAAAACTTTTAAACCTGGCGTACTTTTTACTTCACTGTTCGTAACGAACTATTATTTTTCATGATGTGTTATGTTTCATCCATTCACGGTAATGATGATTCTTTCAGTTTCTTTTGATTGTTTTTGTATTTAGGGATTATTGCCATCATTTTTATACGTATTTCATGGAAATAATGTAGCTGCATTATAATAAAGGAATTTTTTCAAGGAGATGTAGTTGTAATTGATAGGCAAAAGAATTGTGATAATTTAATATTGCCTCTGGCGTACTGATTGGGAGAAGTCAACTATCACATCGAATCCGTCTATAACACATCCAGAGACTCCATCTTTATTTAATCTCAGATAGGCGTTTTCTGTATCCTTTCTATTCTCGAACTCGATGAAACCGTAATTGGTCTTCTTTCCTCTCTGTTTAACGTTATCTATGATGTTACATCCTAAAACATTCCCAAATCTCAGGAATATGGTGGTCAACGATTCCTCGGAAGTTATAGGATTCAACTTTGCGACGAATAGAACTCTGGGAGATGGCTTTATTCTATAGTCGGGTAAATCTCCAATCAATTCCAATGCGTAGGCTTGGTTTGTGGCCTCAATGTCGTCATCGTAGTCCTCTTTATGTTGAGTTTTATTTAAATCTAGAGCCAATTGCGGTAATCTCATATTCTTTACCTGAATCTCTGAGGGTATAGATGCGCTTTTCTTTATCTGCTCGACTTCTGGGGATTTTGGGAAAGGGCTATGCAAAACATGCACTTGTGTGATTCTGATATCCTTTAGTAATCGTCTTGACGTGAAGTCTTCAATTACGGATTCGTTGATCTTCTCAAGTACTGAATAGCCTTCTTGGATTTTACCGAATGGTAATTGTTGGCCAAAGGGAGATAAATTGGAAACATCTGGGTTCAAACACACTGTGAACTGGGACCCTACGACCAACCGGCCGTCGACATCTCTTTTGGTAAGAAATGAAAGCACGCCCACATGACTTTCTTCCTTGTCCAACTCTGGGGTAAGAGTGGCTTTTACTGGTAGAACCCTATCCTGAGCGATCAGGGTGTCGATTTCCGGTAAATCTATGAAGTAGTTTGATGAATAACCTCCATTCCCACTGGGATAGTCGGGGTTTCCCGAGGTTACAAGCAAATCTTTGTGTAAGTCGTAGAATGGCGAAAAGAAGTAGTAGTTCAACTCACACAACCGGATGAAGTTGAGACATAGTAACGGCTGTGAAAAATAATACAAGTCCACCACCAAATTGCCTTCGGTAGTTTCTATCAAAACACTCATAAAGAAAGAAAAGAAGAAAACAACAAGAAGAAGAAAAACAAGAAACAGAATTTGTCACAACTAAAACGTCTTGCGATTACAATTTCACCATTTACCGCCCAACTCTATGGTAACTATCACAGTGGTTTCTGAGAAATGATACTATAAAGGTTATCAGATGGACCTGCATTTAGTGAACTGTGGATCCCATTGATGATTATGGTGGCAGAAGAGATGTGAAGAGGGCTGAAGTTTCTGGTTGATTGTGAAAGTAATGGGTCATTGGAAGGGTAGAAGTTATGTATATAGAGGATTTCAGTAGATGTGACGTGATCTTGGGCTATTTAAACAAATAAATGTTTGGTTGGTTTATTGGTTGTTCATCGAATTGGCTATGTAGAGGATTTTGTGTCATTTAAAGGTCTACTTGGCCAAGAGCAAATTATCACCATTTGAAGTTGAAAAGGAATTAAATATATAAATTCTTCGAAAAAATAGTTTAATATCGTCGTATTTGTATATTGGAAGTGCTCTCCAAGTATATTACTATTTGTGTGCTACGTCATATTTAACAAGATTGTGGCTACATGATGAAAAAGTTCGCTATATTGTGTTACAAAGAACGAGCTTTCGTACTTTGGCTGCGAAATTGTCAAAAATGGTTTCCATTAGTATGTGAGACTTATTAGATATGCTGTGTGTTCTTTCTCTACAACGATAGTTATGCATATATGATTTCCGATACAAACCTTCCTTATATCTAACAAAACTCTATAGAATCCTACCATAAAGTTCTAAATACGTCCGCCTGAACCATGAAGGAGAACTTTGCCACTTCACATTTATGGTCTCACTACACTACGATGGACCGAGAATACTAAAGTAGAAACTTCCAAACTGCCCAGGCGGCAAGAAGAAGTCCAAGTAATAACACTCTTCCTTTCGGCGTTATTGTTAACCATAAACCATACCCTATACCTAGATCACTTACGGTTCTCACATAATTCTGAATTATGTAATCATATTTCGTTGGCTTCATGTAGATCTGAGTTGGTCCTGTGACAGATTCCTCGATCTCATTTAATACTCTTTGCTCGAGTACTCCCTCCTCTATGATTTCGTTGTGATGTAAATGTCTATTGGCAGTCTCACTGGGAAGTATTTGCAAGTACCCGCTTGGAGCTAGTATCGATGTTGGTGCATTAAACGGAACTGTTATTGATAGATACACCGGCTGATGATCAGATTGGAGTAATGACTTAATACTGCTGTAGGCATGAATTAATGGCAACCTTTTCTTCTTATTCAGAGAATTGGAGTCTTTTCGCAAACGGAGTAACACGGGATCACCATTGTTGGAAGACTCGTAAGTTGCTTGGTACAAAATTCTGTCACACCAGCTGGGGGACCGTTTGGAATTATAAATGGCCGTGTTTATTTGATACTTGTAAGTGGGCTGGAAATCCACACAACCCTCGGAAAAGCCAGTGAAGATGTCACCATTCTCAATTGCTGATGTTAACTCGTCATATGATTGAACAAGTTCCTCTACTGAGCCGCTATTAATATTCGACTGATCCAGAAGAGCTATAAGCTTTTGTGTTGCAGGAGAATTAGGGTCATAACTTTTCGTTGTCCTATAGTTCAAATCTCCCATAAAGAAAGTATGACTACCCGGCTTTAATAATCCGTGGCCATCTCCAAAATCCAAGGATCTCATTAAGGTAATAGCATTTTCATTTCTTCTTCTGAAGTAGAACTCTCCTTCATACGCAGACAAATGGGCATTGGCGAAAGATAACTCTACGCTTTTGGCAGAAGTCGAATTACGACCTTCAGGTGAATATGTCAATCTAACTGCAGCAGCACCTTTGAGCGAAGAGTGGGCCGTGCCACAACTGCTACTTGCTTTTTTGATCAGATGAAATTTCAGAGGATAAGGGGTGATAATTATGATTCCGGTGGCACCAATATGGTGCATTGCTATTGTCTGGAAACGGTGATCTTTCTTGCCGTATTTCTCCAACAACGCGTGCAAAAGCACTTCATTGAACTTGATAAGATGCTGGTTGGCCACCTCGAAGAAACTGGCATCTAGAAGGGGACAGAGCTCTTCCAAGCCAAAAACATAGAGAGACGAGAGTTCCTCAGGAAACGACTCCACTATTTTGGGTATGAATAGATCATTGTTGATGCGGCGTTTGTTGCAGTTATATGTGAATAGGTAAAGGGGAATTCCTTCCTTTGTAGCTGACATTGTTTCTGGAGCTACTATCAGGTCAATTGATACGGTTATAGTATAATTCTAGGGTCTAAGCAACATGTTGTCTTATACCTAACACCAATTCCAAGTCTTGTGTTTAATCTCCTTATGCGGTGTCTGCAGGAGTGGAGATATGATGTAAATGTAACGTATGAAATTTAAAAGCAGTGCTTTATATAAAGCGTACGGTGAGTGTACAGTGAGTGAGTGAGTGAGTGAGTGAGTGTACAGTGAGAGGAAGTGCACGGTAAAATACGAAATGAGACATCAGATATGAGACATGAGACATGAGAAATGCAATTGTCACTTCTCAACTTGTTAAATAAATCTCTACTTGTTAAATGCGACACCACTAAGAATTGGGACATCTGCAGTTTCGTCTCTTCTCTCTTCTCTCTTTGCCTGTTGCTGTTTAGTACAGGATTATGTGAGCAGAGCAGTAGTGTATAGTGGTAGTAGAAGAGTACATAGTTAAGATTTGGTATGTTAAAGAACGCTACAGTTGATTTAATATTAGTATTGCAAAAATTGTGAATTGTATTTATTTCTACAGCTTTTATTCCATAGTTCAGGCTGTAGGTAGTTTTATAAGAACTGAAAAACTCTAAATTCGGGCTGAAATTTAAAAATAGATAGAGTCAAAATCAAAAGATATAAAGCGTTGTATATCATCTCACCAGAAGAAGAGTAATATCAGAATAGCTTTTATACAACATGACCGGGTTGATAGAATTGCAAAGGTCCATTCTAGAAGAGTTGGATGTCATAGAATTAGAATCCTCGAAGAGATTTAGAAAATACCCCTCGATATACCCAAATAACGCAGATGATTCATCAAGAACAAGCGTCAAGAGATCTCAGAAAGAAATCGAGCTACAACAACACGAATTGAAGTTATTCAATGAAAAGTACAAGAAACAATGTCGTACAATTCTACTTCACCACAACTCCGATCGTGAAACGATTCAAAAAGAACGCCAGGAAATACAAGATCATAAGCAGACATTTGAAAGCTTTGATAGAAAACTCAATGATATTAAGGCAAACTACGCCGGTGCTGTAGATGTGACAGTAGCGGAGAATATCAATAATGTGTATTCGATGTTCTCTAGTGTGCTCTTCAATTCAGGTGAAGATGGTCAAATCAATGAAGATGAGAATGAGAATGTAAAAAGAATACGAAAGGATGGAAAGGAGAAGATCAAAGTAAAACGAGGATGCATTAATAGTCTAGTGGCATCACATATAGATCTAGACAGAATTTTCTCGCCTGAAGAAGCCTATGGTAAGTATTTGGATTTGACATCTTTTTATGAAACGTATAAAGCATCTTTTCAAAAGGACATATCTTACTTAGAGTACTTGAGATCATTTGATGACTTCACCAGCTTGACGAAGTTCAGGAACACTCCCATTTATATAAGATACGTGAATGACATCATAAACTATCTTCTTGGATTTATTGGAAGAGCTGAGCCGCTCAGGGATACAAGCAATTTGTTAGAAAATGCAAAATCTGAGTACAAGCCACCAAATGAGAAAAACTCTGAAGCTGAAGATGGCGTAGAAAATGAATCAGGCGAAGTCTACTGCAAGGCTTGCCTGAAGACTTTTGCCAAGCTCAGTGTCTACCAAGGACATCTCAGCGGAAAGAAGCATAAGAAGAGTCAACAACAATTGGAAGAAAATGGTACATTGAATTCCAATGAAAATAATCAAAATCACAACTCAGATGTTGACTATAGAGAGTACCTTGTATCATTTTTAAGCAAGGCGGTTTCCAAATATAAGCAGGCAACAATTTTAAATACTGAAAGAAAAACAGCCATGACAGAAAGGGAAAGAATGATAGAGAATACCGTTGTTGACGGAGAGGATTCGGAATATACAACTGTGAACGACTCTTCCCCTGATGGCTCTGGTGAGCTGTCCAGTGACGAAGATGACATAGATAATTACAAGAACTTGCCATTAGGTCCGGACGGAAGACCAATTCCACATTGGCTATACAAGCACCAAGGTTTGCACAAGAGTTATGAATGTGAAATTTGTGGAAGAATCACTTATAAAGGAAGAATTGCGTTTGAGAAACATTTTAGTGGAACGAAGCACCAATACGGATTGAAATGCCTTGGAGTTACCGATGAGCTTATTGTAAATTTTAAGAACATCACCAAAATTGAGGAAGCTCAAGAGCTTTGGAAGAAGATGAAGAGGGAGAATAGAATAAAAGAGGGAGATGTTGAGAATGCTATAGAGGTGGAGGATGCAGATGGAAATGTCATGTCGGAGAAGGACTACTTGGATTTGAAAAAGCAGGGTCTTTTATAACGAAGTATGGACATATGTATTATAGGGTATATTTAGAGACGTAATATAGATAGAATCTACATTCTGCCCCAACAGAATCGGTTTTCATGTATGAAAGTTATGAACAACATTGAAAGCCCGTATTCACAATGGTGAAGAAATCTATATGGTAGCACCGCAATTATTACTCTAACTAACATAGTATCAAAGTGGTCTACCAAGGCCATAAATGAATTACAATATACCCCAGCAGAGTCTTTTATTATTGTTACTCAACGCACTTCGATCTTCAACGAAGAAAGCTAATTCACACCAACTATTACTGCAAATTCTTTTGGCACCCATTGAACGGACTCCGATTCGCATCAACTGAAAAATTCAGAAACGGTGAATCTTTCATTTATGATAAATGTACATGTCTCTTTAGTTGATGACACTACGTAGAAATTCGTACCAAGTAGGTTGTAGGATATTGAAAGGTCTAGATCGTAGTTTTACCAGAAAAATGTCAAAAGAAGCAGAAAATGAAGCTTCCAAAGGCGTAAAGAGACAAGCATCTCCTTCACCTTCAGTGCAAGATGCTAGATTAAGAGACACCAATGGGTTCCGGATGAAAAGACAAGCGATTGACAAGGTTACTTTAACTGCTTTTGAGCAATTGGGCGGAGAAGATGCCTCAGACAAGACGATGGAACGTAACAAGACAATACACGAAGAAGAAGCCGAAGGTGCTAGTTATATCATTGACGGTCGGTTGCGAAGAGTTCATCCTTACTACTTCACATACTTGACATATTGTAAGATGAGGTGGAGAGACAGAAAACTCATTGACATTTTCGTGGATGAATTCAGGGACCGGTCTGCTGAATACTATGCAAAGGCCATTTCAGAAGGACAAGTGACGCTCAACAAGAAACCTGCCAATTTAGAGAGTATCGTCAGAAATGGTGATTTGATAAGTCATCGAGCATACCGAAGAGAACCACCAGTCAGCTCTAGAGAAATTAAAATTGTATACGAAGATGACGATTTAATGGCTATAGATAAACCTTCTGGAATCCCTGTTCATCCTACAGGTAGATATCGTTACAATACAATCACCAAGATATTCCAACATGAGTTTGGTAAAGTCGTTCATCCATGTAATAGACTAGACAGACTTACCAGTGGTTTAATGTTCTTAGGAAAGACAGCTAAAGGTGCCGACAAATTGACTACTCAGATCAGAGACCGAAATGTAAGGAAAGAGTACATTGCCCGCGTAAAAGGTGAATTTCCATTGGAAGAAATTGAGGTCGATCAGCCATTAAGAACAGTAGCTCATAAATTGGGCTTGAATAGAATTGACTTGAAAGATGGTAAGGATGCTAAGACAGTATTCAGAAGAGTCTCGTATGATCCGGAGCATGATACATCTATCGTAAAATGCTTGCCTTTGACTGGAAGAACTCATCAAATTAGAGTTCATTTGCAATATTTGGGACATCCTATTGCCAATGATCCTATTTATTCAAATGAATTTGTATGGGGTAAGAATCTTGGAAAAGATAATGAAGGTGAAGATGCTGAGATTATAGCTAGACTTGATAGAATTGGTAAGGATAAAGCTGCTTCAAGTTGGTTCCATCCTGAGGAAGACGGAGAACTTATCACGGAGGAGATTTGCGACATCTCTGGCATGCCCATCTACTCAGACCCTGGTCCCAATGATTTGGATTTGTGGTTACATGCATACAAATATGAAGCCGCTGACAAGTCATGGTCCTATAAGACAGAATATCCAGAATGGGCTATTAGCCCGCATAGAAAATTCATGGAAATGGCTCTTGAAATGGCAAGTAAGTGTGGAGAAACTCAAACCCAGTACAACGTTGGAGCAGTGTTAGTTAATAGAGGTAAGGTATTAGCTACTGGCCATTCCCATGAACTACCAGGGAATACACACGCAGAACAATGTGCATTGGAAAAGTACTATGAGGAGGCTGGCAAGAGAGAAATTCCAGAAGGGACCGAGATATATACAACCATGGAACCTTGTACCTTGAGGTTAAGTGGAAATCTTCCATGCGCTGATAGAATCTTGGACACTTCAATCAAGACATGTTTTGTTGGAGTAGTCGAACCAGACACCTTTGTAAAGAACAACTCCTGTTACAACAAGTTTAGTGAAAATGGGGTTGAATATATCCATATTCCAGGATACGAGAAGGAATGCTTGGAGATCGCAAAGAAAGGTCATGACAAGATTAACAAAGAGGAATCAACAATGTAAAATGGAAATAAATAAAGTTGTGTCTATTAGTTAAAAGTACATATTAATCGTCATCATCTGAGAAGTTGATGACAACTTCTTTTCTAGAATATACATAGACGTTCCTTCTATTACGTGACGTCGTTGGAATCGTCATATTGCTTTCCGAGTTGGCCATCTCATTAGTTTCATTTCCAGTCTCAGTAGCAGTAATGGTATTGGAAGACGGTCCAGCCGTGCTTTCGTGGAGAAACCTTGAATTACTTATATGTGGGGTGACCTCCACCACATCATTATTTCGCCGGTTGTCAAGCGATGGAGTAGAAATACTAACAGATCTTGGGATAGCAAAACCAGCTGCGATAATTCCATCTGTCAATGTCAAGAAAGTCTTCTTTGTCTTTTTAAGTGCTGAAAGTACCTTCTTTGCATTTGTAAGTTCCTCTGGTTCTATGGTAACTTTATTGCTATCTTGTGGTTCATGCTCTCCTCCTCCATGGTCATTTGATTCGGGATCATCATTTGAGTGTACCTCATCATTTTCTTCGACGAATAATTCGACTCTATCAAGTTCGTACAATTCATCCTCATAAAACCGTCGTCCAAGGACTCCTTCTTTTTCTTTCGCTTTCATTATTAGATTGAATTTATTGCACCATTCCCACGGTATCACCACACAGATTACGTATGTCACGACCGAAAAGATTTCAGATAACTCATACACAAATGCATTAGCAACGTCGGCAATGAAAAATGCAACTGGACTGTAGATCAAGATAAAGGTAAGTAATGACAAGAGCCATATCTTCTTGTTTGCTATGATATAGTGTATCTTTGTCGTGACAAAGACCGAAATGATGGCTGCGTAACAGATACCCATAGCTATTCTCACCAAGTAAATGAAAGCAGGTAAGATATCTCCGGCCTCGTCCTCACGCGAGAAGATATGAAATTTTGAAACACCCCAGATTGCTTGTGATGTAATGGAAGCTATTACTCCTACGAAGAATGTTAATCTTTTGTCCTTCTGCCTCAGAAAAATTCTCATAATGACCTGAACTTGGTTGACTTGTAGAAGTAGTACCACTATCAAGTCAAGCGCATTTACTGCGGTGCTACTGTTGATTTGATCTAGCAACATGGCACCGTGGAGGAAACCATCCCTTTGTTGTCCATGTAGAATTACGATAGACTTTATCACCACAACTACAATGTATACTGACGAAAGCGATGTCGAAACTTGAAGTAAAACTGATGGTTTGATGGTGTAGTTTGTCAAGACAAAGATTGTCAAGAACCATATTATAACTGCCAGCACAGATAATGCATATATAATAGAAACCACACTGTAGGCAAATGAACCTCTAAGGTTGTCTCTTGTAAACTCTTTCCACGACTGTTGTATGAGTGGAAGAGGTATTGAAAACTGGTCTACCACTACTCCTGCGTTGGTATTTAGCATCGGCGTCCTTCCCTGGTAACACAACTGGGTATATAGCGCTTTTCGTATGTATTGTACTGAGCTTTGTAGGTCATGGGATACAAGCATGCCTTCTGGAAGCTCGATCTGTTCGCACGAAGGAAACACTTTCCCATGCCACCATGTATTTCTCCAGTACATTTTGCACGAGTGGTGTGTTTGGCGTGCTCTGGGATACCACTAAAAGAACGAATATGAGAATACAAGGATAGAGTTGCTGTGTTTTATACCAAGAAATAGAATACCAAGACAATTTGAATGGTGACCTTATAAGAGTAGGGAGCGATGTCTGCAGGATGGTAGCGCAAATCGGATGTTTTTATCTGCAGGGATTTAGGAGTAGTATGTAGAGAGATTGAATAGGTGAAAAATGGACAAAAGATGGGGGGAAAAGAGAAGAAAACTAGATGGTTGATGTTGGACCATACCGATCTGGGATTTTAGAGCGTTTATGATATTTGAAGTGGTGGTTTGCATGTTTTTCAAAGGCCCCTAAAATAGGTGATATTCGAGTACGGCATATAATCACTATAATTAATTTGGTGGTTCCGTGAAATAGAGACTGGGATTAGAGCCTTGTACTATTGTAGGGAGTTCTGGGAACAAACTTGGCACAAGTCAATGGATTGGGTTCAGAAATAGGAATCTTACTTTGGCGTGTGCATGGCTATTTATGGAATGTTTGAAAGGCCTTCAATTTTTATTATAGGTGTTAAGGGCCCTTGGCCCTTTCCCATCAAGAATCAAAAACTATAGGAGATGCACCTTTTCTTGATTGAAATCTGCTGCTTTCTTCAGAACACGCCGTCTATTTCCATAAACAGTATTAGCACCCTCTGCAGTTCATAACTAGCCCGATTCCCAAGGGCCATTATCTGGTGAAATGACGGTAACTCGCTTGCAGTCCTTATTACCTATCTCAGGCACAATGCATGTGTGTTTCTGTACAGGCATCAAGATAAAATAAGGTAACCGCTGCATCTGAGAACTGCAAGTGACATCGAAGGAGTGAAGCACATTCCCAACCATTTACATTGGAGACGACGGCTAGTTATACGAGCAATTCAACAGAAATGTCTTGGTCAACTCGTTGACCGCCAGAGTCGGTAACCGCCGTCTCCGCTTCGAATGGATCTCAATCTAAGGTTTCATTGTCTTGTGTCCCCGGAAGACGGTTTCATGCCTGTAGAGATACGCGACTGCAACAATATTAATATTATTTCCTAACCAGACGATGCTCGGGAAAAAGTGCATAGCCTTTTCTGACACTGCGGTAGTGGGGGTTCTGTTCTGTGGGTGCGACAGCAGCTGGTAACCAGAGACTGGCCGATGAGGTATCTTTGCTTAGAGGAGTATACCATTTGAGATTACATACAAAAATTCCACTCTACTAGAAACAACCATTCCCAATACTATTTGAACCCTCTCTACACCCTCTACACCCTACATACTACTATCTACACCCTTACACCCTTATACCCTCCAGCCCCTGACCACCTCTCTCAACTCCTCTCACTGCCCTTCTCCCCATTTAACTCTTTTGGGCCGTTTCCTCTGGGCCTCTCTCCGTCACAGTGCAGGTCTGCTACACGTCCCTCTCTACACAGTCTCTCACCTTGTAAATTTATGGTTGTCAAATCGGTTCTTATGGTAACTGTTTTAGTGACAGACAGTAGCAAATGGATGTTGGACTCTTTCTCAGTGTTTAGAAGTGCCGTTTAGCTCGCCAGAAGATCTTAGCAGAACCATTAGAGTCCCTGCCACCACTCAGATCTCAGCCGCTTTGTTCTCGCCATGTCGTTTCGCCCGCTTTCCCCGCCTGAATCACCCACTGCCAACAATAATAACCAATCCATGCTGCGATCATCAGAATCCGACTTGAGTGTGGATACAGATATCATTATCGGCCACTTGGACCCCAACTTCGGCAGCGATACAAGAATTGAAAACCCCAAGACCCCGTCATCTCACCAGAGAACCGCTTCGTCATACTCTCGCAATTATTCGCTTCTCGATTTCTACGGATTGGAATCGCCCTCTGGTGAGAGAGAAGGCGAACCATTGATCGATGCCTCCATCATGAAAGGTCTCGACGACCTTGAATTCAAAGAACTCTCGCATGCTAATACAATATTTGCCAAAAGCGTGGCAGCAAGCCCAGAAACTGAGGCTTCGGTACGAGAGAACTACATCCAGCCCACAATATCTGAAAATATCGACAAAATCCTCAACTCCCCTTACGATAGATATGGGTTCAGAAAATCATCAACACTTCACAACATTACACACGAGCATTACAACGAGTGGTTTCTGGACTACTCACAATACGCTATTCGCCGTAAGAAAAAGTGGCATATACTCATGAAAAATAACGGATTACATTTAGAGCAGGAAGATAGCATACCAACTCGCTTTCCGCCCAAGTCCGACAAGGTCAAGAAGCTCATTCGTCAAGGAATTCCTGCTGAATGGCGTGGAAGTGCATGGTTTTTCTATGCTGGAGGCCACGAAAGATTGAACAAGCATATTGGTGTCTACGGTCAAATAATAAGAGATACCAGGGACATCCACAATAAGGATACAGAGGTCATAGAGAGGGACTTGCATAGAACATTCCCAGATAATATTTATTTTAACAGTCAGATCACATCGCCAGTGAACTCACTGTCCACAACTTTAGCCACAGACACCCTGGCTGCTCCTCCAGAGACACCTATGATCAAGTCTCTCAGACGAGTTCTCACTGCATTTGCACATTATCAACCACAGATAGGTTACTGCCAATCGCTCAATTTCCTTGCTGGGCTACTTTTGCTTTTCATGGAGGAGGAGAGAGCGTTTTGGATGTTGGTCATACTCACAGAAAGAATTATACCGAAAGTTCACTCGGCTAACTTGGAAGGAGTTCATACAGACCAGGGAGTGTTGATGTTATGTATTAAGGAATACATTCCACAACTCTGGGCTATATTAGGAAAGAATTTCGAAGGTGAAGCGTTGTCTGAAGATAAAATATTGACAAGATTGCCTCCGGTAACACTAGTAACCTCCTCTTGGTTCATGTCACTTTTTGTGGGTATTTTACCTATCGAGACTACTCTCCGGGTCTGGGATATTCTCTGGTATGAGAGCTCCAAAACTATTTTCAGGTTCTCCTTAACAATCTGTAAAATGTGTCTTGAAAACCCGGACTTCCAGGCCTCCCGAAACAACAATAAAGGTGGTGCAGAAATGGACCAGATAGAACTTTTCCAGTTCTTGCAGAACTTCCCGAAGACTATACTAGACCCGAATCTCTTGGTAGATAATTGTTTCAAGAAAATCGGTGGTTACGGATTTGGTTCATTATCGCAGGACGAAATCAACAAGTGCAGGGAATTTGTATCGAAGCAAAGAGCCAAATTGGACCATAAGAAGAATAACAACATCGCTGCCGAAATGACTGATGAGGAAAGGAGAACATTGATTTCTAGCTCGGATGGCACGTTTGCAGACGATCAGTCAATACATGATGTCTATGGCTTTCACCGGTCCATCATGAGTGGAGTCATATGGAACAAAAGCATTAGTAATAAAATGAAAAGGAGTTTCGTGAAACGTAAAACGAGCAGATAAATCCGAGCAGCTACCCCACCTGATTTAGATATTTACGAATAAACCAGGTGCATTACATTTGCATTTAAATTACTAGATTTCGGCTGCCCAGATCATGTTGACGACATTTTCAACCAAGATGTGGTCGCCAAGTAGAGTATATAAGGCAGTAGGAGAGGTGTGAATGCATATCTCTAGACTAATTTTCAGATGCTGATTTAGGCTGATTCAGGCTAAAAGCACGACGGTTTTGGATAAAACCCTGCCTAGCTGTGCGCCCCTTCCAGTTTCACGACATGAAATATACGTAGGCGAGTCGGTCCTGTCGACTATAGTATTCATTTACACATGAAGTTGTCCATTGCTGTTGTAGAATCATACATATATATCAAAGATAACGTACATAGTACATCAAAATATGGTTCCGTTAACATGCGCATTATGTATCTAAAACGATTTGCAATGTAATTTCCGTTTTGGGAATTGATTGCGGGACAGTAAGTGGCTCCGCAGTAAATATTATTGTAGACATGGAATTACAGGGTAGCAGGTGGATTGAAATACCATAGATAATAAAGATAGTGAAGTTTAAACTAATGTATAGCTCAAATAATATTTCAATGAAATTTCAATTAATTAATTGTGGTAATGTGATACTCTAATGTTTGCAGCATCCTCCCATGAGTCTCCATGGTTACTGGTGAGCACTATACCGATTCCTATATATGGCATCTCCAGTTAAGACAGCTTCCTTGATCTCCCTGACATCATGTACACGAACAATGTCAGTGTGCTGCTCGATACAGGCGATGACTGACGCAGCTGTACTGATCACCCTCTTGGATGCATCGGGCTGATCTATAATTGTACCTAAAAATTTCTTCCTGGAAGGACCCAATAATGTCGCCAATCCGTTGAAACTCAAGTATGAGTGCTTCACAGACAGGTTATCTCCCAGATTCACTTGCAAGGAGTATCTCTTGAACAACGAGGCGTGCTTGATAACATACAAGTTTTGTGGCAAATCCTTAGCAAATCCAATTCCAGGATCAAGTATTATCTGCCATTTTCTAACTCCGGCTTCAAAAGCTTTGAGTATCTGCAACCCGAGCTCTCGGGATACTCCACTGATTAAGTTATTCACTTCTGGTGCGAAATTTATTTCCTGGTGTCCTTGAATTGGGTCTATCATGTACTCTATAATGTCGTCGTTGGTGTTGGATTCATACTTGGTCAACTTAGACATGTTGTCCGGCTTACCTCTTGTATGGTTCATTACATAAGGACAACCGTATTTTGCAACCACTCCGAAGAGCTTATCATCATATAATCCCATTGATATGTCATTTATAATGTCAGCTCCAGCCAACAAACATTGCTCTGCAACATTTGCTCTGTAAGTGTCAATTGAAATCAAGCAGTTAGCTAAATCACTATTAGAGGAGTTCCTAATTGCCTTCACTATAGGCAAAACGCGATTTATTTCTTCTTCCTCACTTGGTTCAGTGCTTCCGGGTCTAGTCGACACTCCACCAATATCTAATATCTTAGCACCTTGTTCTATCAATTGCTGTGCTGTTTGTAAAGTCTCCTCAATCGATTTGTGAAAGTTCTTTCCCCCATCACTAAAAGAATCTGGAGTAATATTCAATATACCCATGATCATTGTATCATGACTGTTATGCAATTGGTCAAATTTGAGAATGTTCGTTTTAATAGGAACTCTTGGAACTGGAACAACTTGCCATAAATCCGAAGATTCTTGGAGCGATTCGTTTTGTTTACTTAGCAAAAGTTGTTTGAGATGATTATGAATAGGCTCTGCACTGACAGGGTGAATAAAATCTGGTGGTATCAACTCACATAAAGGTTGCATGACAAAGGTTCTTTCTAACATCAATTTGTGAGGAATTATCAAGTCTTCGTCATTGATACTGATATCATCGTAGAGGATGATATCTAAATCAATAGAACGGGGTCCATTATCAAATTCCTTAACTCTATTAATATGTTCATATTCGATCTTTTTGAGTATTTGTAAAATATCATGGGGGCTCTTGTCTTTGAATGATACCTTAATTGCCCCATTCACGAAGTCAGCCTGGTCGATATAATACATTGGTTTGGATATGTACAACGAAGAGGTGGATTCAATTTTGATGTCGTATTCCTCTAGTAAAGCTAATGACTTTTGAATGTTAGCAATTTGAGAGCCTTCGTTTGATCCAAAGGCGATGTAGGCTGTATGGTCCTTAGTAGCACTTGTTGCAGATTCTCCTTCTGTTGTAGGCAAGTTGAATTTACTCGATAAGCTGTGAAATGTATGAGGATCCACTGGTGCAATCGGTTCCACTCCTGCAAATGATTCTTTTTTCATCAATGACGACACACCTACACCTTCAGTATAACTGATGGCGTTTGGTTTTGTTACTTTGACGAAAACAGATTCAACGCCTTCTCCATGATTCTGGTATACCAATTGACCAATTTTCATCACCAATGCTTCCACTGTTTTGAAATTAGACGATTCAACATACGACACCACATCATCAATGATCTCATGCACAAAGATATTTGAATCTTTCTGTAATTTAAGATTTAAGTCGATGTCTACAATTTGCCTTTTAAATCTTTCGAAGGTAAAAACTCCAATGATTGTGAGTAGTCTTAATCCTTTAACATCTACTTCATCTGGAGGATCAATGCTATCACTAAAATTGGATCTAGTGACTTTGTATTCAACGCTTTCCGCTCTTATTTCCGATTTGTTACTTTTGATAACTACTTGAGCTTCATTTCCTCCTCCTTTTTTTACATCCAAGACCACTTCACTTATGGACTCCGCAATGCTTCCCAATGACTTGAAGTTCTTGTGCTCGTTAGCTTTCATGAACTCCGAGATGTTTCTACAGATTACAGCATAGTTTAACGAGTATTTCAAATTGTCTGTAATCGAAGCCTGGAAGAAATCTGTGTTCAAGCTGATAGATATGCTGATTGGTTCTGGCGACGGTCTGTTCCAGGCATCTTTTCCCGTAATAGCGGTAGCTGCAATTTCTTTGGCAAAGACTTTGTCTTTTAGCATAGTGGTAGAGTAGTGGAAGGATCGAATGGCGGTCGCGGTAAAAACCGACGTAAGTTTCTTTACTGCAAACAGCACTGTGTCTAGTTCCTTAACATCAAAGACTGACAACTACCCAGTCTTGAACTCTAGCAATAGTTACCTTACTGTAGTCTTACTCCACATTGTGAAAGATTTCCAAATGTCGAGTTGACAGGAAAAATTAGTTATCGCAATGTCGTAAATTGTGTCGCGGTCCTGATCTTGGCATTGACGTTACAGGCAATGGACATTTTGCAGCTTATAATTTATTAGTAGTAGGATCTCTAATAAAATAGTTGTATGTAGTTTCTTCTATTTAAGTGGCTGGTGATGGAAGAATCCTTTTTAAGGGTGCTTGCTAATCTTTGCTTACTGTATTTTAAATTGGTTATCACAAAAGTGTTGGAATATATTATGAATTTGTCGTTAATTTCGTTAATTTAGAGAATTGTCCTATTAACCTACTAATATTTATGTATTAATTAACCCGATCATCAAAACCCAAAAATTACTCCGAATCACTATCAACCAATTGTGCTAGAATATCTAACTTGGATGTTTTAGATTTCTTCTTTTCGCCTGTATCGGTCTCTAATGGCAGAGCACTTCTTTTCCATACTACGGCCTCCTCACTGAATTCTCTCATGAACTCCTTTGCTTCGTCTTTGAGTAGTTCCCCTGCTTCGAAATCATCCACAACTTCAACCGAATCAGTTATGATTTTGCCGTACTCTACACTTTGTTGTATAATATTTTCAGCTTCTTCAAAAGGGCAGCCCAAGTCTTCCATCGCCATTCGAATTATGATCTCATTTGCTAGTACATGTGTGGCAAACCCGGTAGATGTCCAGTACTCAACTGTTTTATTCCGTTTCTGTGCTGCTCGCAAATCCTTCTTGAATTTGATGCTAATGCTTGACCCGATCAACAGCTGTCTCTTTAGCCCATAGTATCCACTTATGTATTTGTCCCACTTAATCTGCCACTTTTCAGCCGCAGACATTGTTTCATGGCTGGACGAAGAGCTCTGGCTTTTTGCCAATTCATAGTAAACCGACGGTGCTGTTTTCCCTTTTAAGATGTTTGTTATTACATGGAAGTGCTTTTCTGCTCTTGTTATCAACTTTTTACGAGACGTTATTGGCTCTGGAAAATTATAACTCTTGAACCTTTCCGCCACTTCTTCTACCTTGGATGCCTGATGATCTTTCATTGCTTTCATGACATTTCCATCCGTCATTTTTTCGGCGAACCCAACATCTTTCTTGCTTTGTTTGGGAGGTTCCTCCTCGTCACTTACCAGTATTAGGCCCACTATATCCGAAAACTCCTTCGTTTCTTTGGTCTTGAACGACGATTTTACTGGACTACTCGCTATTCGCTCTATGCTTATAAGGCCCGCTCCGAAATCATCATCACTATCGGAGTCCGGTTCTCCTTTGTATTCATTGTATTTCCGTGACGGTAAGTAACTTTCAGTGGAATTTGCGTCTGCTTTGACAGGACTTGAATTGACCAACTGGGAACTTCCCTGCTGCCTCTTTGTAACTGTCGGCGTTGGCCCGTGAGAATAAACGAATGGCTTCTTCTTTGTCTTGAACGTCTTCGTCGGTACAGTGCTTGTGCTCGTACCTGTAAAGAGTCTATTTAATAGTCCTGTTTCTTTATCAGTAACGGTATTTTTTGGCGGAGAAATGCCTCGAGCAGACGGCGGAGGACTCAGAGATCGCTGTAGACTACCGAATTCTTTCTTCTTGAACATGCCGATACCAGATACTTATACAGACTGCAAAAGGAACTACATAGCACAATAGAAAGAAGACTCTAAATCTTGAAAGTTGCAATTATTCTCAATACGCGCGCTTGGGAAGTACTGCGGCATAGAGGTGCAAGAGACCTATAGATGCATAATTGTGGTTCCAGTGGCTGTGAAATCTACGTATGTTTGGGTGATGAGAGGGATTGGAAAGCAGATACGTAGAAGAAGAGGAAAGCATTAAGAGAGCAAAATCCTATGAGTTCACGGAGAACAGAGATGGGTATACTTAACAAAAAAAGATGGGCATACTTGATTGGCAATGGTACAGTAACCATTTGAACTACTAAGTAGTTGCCTTTAAGTTGATAGATGATAATTATTATATTTATTTACTATATAAAAGTGATCCTAGCGGATCACAGTAAGCTTACAAAAGCATTGTTGCGTGATTAGTACGAATGTTAGTCGTGATATTATAATACAGATACATATGATTTTGCTATGCATTTTTTGCCCACTTGATCATTGGCGACCTTGTTGTGGGAATAAGTTGGCCAAAGTGGCACTCAAGTTAGGGTTTCCACCTTGTTGCTGTTGTTGCAAATTGTTCAAAAAGTTTGGGAACCCAGCACCACCAGCTTGCGGTGGAGGACCACCTTGTGCGTATCCACCTGGCTGTTGATGTTGCTGAGGTGGAGAAGTGTTAGAAAACAATCCCGACAATGGGTTGATAGAAGATTGACTGAAAGTGTTGAAATCTGGTTGAGCACCATGGGACATGTTACCAGCTTGTTGTGGAATTAAGGTAGTCTTAACGTACTCCTCATCTGGTTCACCAGGTCTGTTCGACTTTGGACCGTTTCTGGCAGAGTTGGTTGGCATCTTCTTGGACATGGCCTTGGAAGAAATACCAGCACCAATTTCAATATCTGGTTCGTCAATTACCATACCACTCAGCAATGGCTGGCCACCAGTTCCACCCCATTGGGCGTTAACAACCCATGATTTATCGGCGTCTGTCAATCTTTGAATTGGAATGATAGAAACACCATGCTGATAGTTACAACAATCCCTAGGACCGAAACCAACACCCCAACGTGTTCTCAAACCCATCATGTTATCCTTGTTGAACAGAGTAATGACTTGTTCAGCCTCTCTTCTCGAATAGACCTTGACAAAGGCATGCTTTCTTTCACTGTTTAAAATGACAGACTGAACTTCAGCATATGGTCTCAAGACTTCTGCTAAGGCTCTGTCATCCATGTTACGAGGAACTCCTCCAATGAACAAAGTTCTTGACAAAACTTTGAAAGATCCCTGAGGTAAGGATTGATCAAATCCAACATTTCTTGGACGATAGTATGGGTTACCTGGCATGTTAAGATTACCACCCATTGGTGAATCGTATTGAGGTTCAGGTTGATGTTGTTGTTGTTGGTGTCTTGGTGGGGATCTAGTTCTACCATACATGTTACCTTGAGGTGATCTAGATCTGTTTCTTTTAGAATATCCATTGTTGTCGTAGTTGTCGCGCCCACGTCTGTCAGAAGCATAGTTGCTTTGTCTTTGTTGTGGAGGTACTGGGGGCATGGAGCCACCTTGTGGGTAAGATCCACCTTGTGGAGGGCCACCTTGAGGAACAGCACCTCCTCCATTCTGCATTTGTTGCAACATGTTGAAAATCAACTGTTCGTTACCCTGAGGTTGTGGGGCTGGTGCTCCATAGTTTGAATGCTGAGGAGGAGGTTGCACATTATTTCCAGTGTTGGCATTACCAGAAAGAGCGGACAATTGGGACAAAATGGTGTTAGTCTTGTTTTCACCAGAAGCTGTTTGCGTGTTAGATGATCCAGGTGAACTGGTCTTGGCTAAAGAAGCAAGGGCCAGTAAAATACTGGTGGAGTCCTTACTGTCCTTATTTTCAGCAACAGGCTTGACTGGCTCAACATTTGATTTTGGTGGAGATCCAGGTGGTGTGGTTGAAGTGAAGTGCTTTTGTCTAATTCTGGCGATAATCTCAGGACTGAAAGTCTCAGCCCTTGCCCAGATGTCTACTAATTTACTAATTTTAAGGTTCTGGGCAGTGCTGATCAGTAATTCCAAAGCATCGTCAATCAAAGACTCAATCAATTCACTAATCTTGAACACTGCTGAGGCAGGCGTGCCTTCAGGAGCCAGAGCATCAATTTTTTGGTTTTGTTTCTTTGCTTCTTCGGTGTAACCTCTTACGATAGAATCCACGACGTACAAAGTTCCCAACTTGTGAGATGACGGAGCCGCCTTACAGTTTGAGTATAAGATGGTGATCAAGTTTGATTCTTGATCAACATTCTTAAGGGCCATGTCGGTCAACTTCTTAATACGAGTACCAGAAACACCAGGGGCCTTCAAGGTTGGTAATTCCTTTATGATGGTCTCGAATTCTTGTACGACAGACATTTTTGTTAATACAGTTTTACTGCTAATTACGGTTTCTAGTACGTTCTACTGAATGGGAAGGAAGCTATCTCTTTGGATGACTTAATAGGATGCTGGCTGCAATTAACTCTGTGAGGAAACTGGATACGATGAATTTATAGTACTTAAGCTTTGAGCGGATAATGCAACACACACCACTAATTACGAAAATACAGAAAGAATGCTATGCTGATTAGAAGGAAACACAGGAAATTACTGACTATGATGATCTATTCTGCTGGAACTTATCTAATTTTTTATTCACTTTTCAATGTTGCCGCTATTTCAATCTATTGTGTGAAATATACAATCAGAAATGAAGATGTCCTATTTTATCAAATATACTTGGTCTATGCTTTTACTTACTAACAAATCTAGCAAAGAACCAATAAAAATGCTACTACTACCACGATTAAGGAATGAAAAGAATGATTACTAACAATTGACGACGAAAAAAATTACAGGGGGAAATTGCTCACTATTTATAGGACGAATTTAATTATGGCCAAAAAGTGGTCAGGTGGCTGGGTTACCCGGAGGCTGGTCTTTTCTAGTACCCAGATTTACCGTTGGGTCCTACATTTACCCAGCCGACCACGAAAAATTGAAAATTTCCAGAACATCAAATCGTACTGAAAAATCTGACAGACGGGGTAATAGTTGGAAGCAGGTTAGTAGGCATTCCCTTATTGTACATAGCCCTTAGCATTCACACTTGAGCATGAGAGGCGTTTTTGGAAGAACTGTCGCCAGAGCTTATTCGACGCAGTCATCAGGCCCTATTGTGTCGTCAACTTTGTTACTATCAAGAAACCCAGTGATAACTGCTGAGTTGCAACCTTTTGAAAGTCAGTACTACAAATACCAAAATGAGTTGTGGAGGAGATTAATGTGGACTTTTCCAAAATGGTTCTACTTCAGAGAGGGTACCGCATCAGAACAGAGATTCCGTCAGTTAAACAAGAACCCTGTAGCCAACAACCCAGACATAGAATTCCCAAGAGGAAGACCAGAGCTTAGACACCTGAGAGACAGAAGATTCAAACAGGAATTGAGACTTCCTAAGACATATAAGGAAGAAGTTGAATCCGGCGAAGGTCTTGAAGCAGATGCCAGCGCTGCACCAGCACAAGATGATTTGGCTCGTAAGATTGTTCCTAACTCAAGAACTACTGAGGCCGACGAGAAAGACCAAAGCAGTTTGGAGAGACGATTGGCCCGCACATTATACTTAGTCATAAAGAGCAATGATAAGTGGACTTTGCCTAATTTTGTAGAACAGTCTTCTGAAGAAGTTAAGGCATTACATGTTTTGGCCGAAGAGGGATTATACAAGATCGGAGGAGAACAAATCAACTACTTCAACGTTTCGAACACACCATGTCATGTGTACAACAACTCAAAAGAGAATAAGAAGGAATACATAATAAAATCTCACATTTTGTCGGGAGAATTCAAGCCACAAGATGAATCATTAAAGTTTTTGTGGTTGACGAAAGAAGAGTTGGAGAAGCACTTGGATAGAGCTTACTACACACACATCGCTCACTTATTGAGTAAAGTCTAATCTGTAGATGTATTCTAAAGTATATACATAGTAAGTTTGAGTATTGTCTCTTTGTACATAGATAAACACATCATACATTACTCAGACGATCTAATACATGCATTGTAAATGGAAGATATTTGTAGCTATGGTGGACGTAAGACGAGTACAAAGTGCTGTATCTCTGGAATGTAACAGGTACATGTGAATAACAATTCTCTATAATATACATGTATTATTAACAATCAACTACTTATACATCTATACGCAAATTCAAAGTTGTTGTTTCAACGCACTGATATCGTACACAGTTGTGGACTACAAGTCCTTCTTACTTTTAATTGCCTTTTCTGCCGCATAGACAGACTTGTCCAAAAGTGTTCCCACCATCAACACTCCTGCGATCGAACTGATAACTCCAAGTACGAATCCAGACCATGTCTTGGCGTACTGTTCTTTGTTAATAATTTTCAATGGAGAAATATCAAAACGGAAAATGACACCCGGAATACCACCCTTTGCATGGACAGTGTTCTTGTGATCGTCGTCCTTACCACCCATTAATGGTCTATTGTGAGTAATGACGGAGAACTGGTTAGTGTCCAATGGTCCCTTCAAATCGCTCAAAAATTCAAAACGAGTAGCAACGACCTTTAAGTAATAGGAGAAGACGTGGTCTCTACTGTTAACCTTCATACCGAAGTTGTCCAATGAATGCGTAGACTTAGAACCCTCGGTATTCTCAGGTACCTCTCCAAAAGTCAAGCTGTTGATGACATGGTCGAAGTTGAATGAAGTTCCTTCCTTGTTATATAAAGAAAGGTCATGTACATGTCTACCTTTGGAATTAACCGAAGCACCAGGAGCGAAGTCCATAGAACCAGAAATTCTATTGATTCTGGTGGTTCCCTTTATTCTACAACCTTCTTTAGCGGCGACTCTTTCTTTGACACGCTTGACGTAGCCTTCTCTTTCACATTGCTCGATGTTCTCACCATCAAAAAAGCCCCAGCCCTTCTCGGCATAGGCAAGCTTTACAGTTTCACAATCGTTACAACAGTATTGTTTCTTGTCCTGCTCCAAAGCACCGTAACAAGAACCACATTCACCGTTTTCGCCTTCTTTCAAACCTTTGGCCAATATTTCAATCGAGACATCGCTATTCACAGGAACGGATTCATCATCGAGAATCTCCTCCTCCGGATCACCGACGTCGTTTTTGGTGATTCTGAACTTCTGGAAGCCTGCTCTCAAGATGTCCAACTGGACGTCTCCGGTTTCGTCCATGATGTCTAGTGACAAGAGGTCACAAGGCATATTCCAAAAGGATATGTCGAGATTGATATCCAACGGCTTGTTGATATCTCTGTCGACGACCAACTCTGGTCTGGAGATGACTGTTGTGTAGTCCGAGTATTCATTTCTTATAAGAACCATGACAATGAGAACACAGATCAAGGTGATGATACCACCCGAGGTAGTTCTAATCCTGGCGTCTTCCACCGTTTTGGCGAACGCGTCGATGGAGATAAGTCTCGGTTTGGAATTCGACATTTTGCGATCGATTTGGTGCTGCTCGAGACGTCAAACGGGAGATGCAAGTGTACAACAACTGAACTACTAAGAAAACGAACTCGTCAACTGGCTTCTTTTAATGCTGTAAAAATGGAAGCTGTCAAAGTGAGCCTTCGTAAACTGCAATAATTTGGCTTTTGCAGTGCTGGCCTGAAGTGGGTGGGGCGATATTCTGCAGGTTAGATGGGGAGAGTTGGTGGAGAGGTGGTGGTGTAGAGGTAGGTTGTGTTGCAAGTGGGCAAAAGTTTTAGAAAAATGGGGGAAGAGACGTCGATATAGGGGTAAATTCCTCCCAGAGATGAGTTCCACCAAGAAATAGAAGAATAAGTAAAGATGGCAATATTGTAAGACCTAGAAGGGCTTTACTTGAATTTAATGAAATTTTGCAGTACCATGGGTTGCAGGATATTCATATGGTAGCGCCTCGAGATTTGGGATTAATTTCATTGATTTAATGATAAGTGTTTTCTTGAAATGAAATGAGATTGTTAATATATGTGGATACTGCAATCATTTAGACAGAAAAAGACGTAAAGACGTAAAGACGTAAAGTTACAGATGATTTTTGTAGGTGATACAATGGTAGGCAATATGAGCGTCTTGCTCATATTGCCTATAGCCTATTGCCATTGGTAGCGCAATGAAAAATTGAATTCTCAATGAATTCAATGAATGAGAGTGTTGAACAGTGAATAGTTAATGGAAAGATGTAGATAAAACGAAGCATTGTAGAAGCATTGTTGAAGCATCGGATTCCTATTGTCAATAATAAGATATTGAATTTAGCGGATAGTAATCTATTCGTATTTAGTTGGAATTTTAGAAGCATTGACGAAGAGACCTAAAGTGCATTTTAAATAGTACTCTCGTTAAGTTTTATGATTATAGAAACTCACTAGTACAACACAACATCATAAGGACTCATTGTTGGCGTTTGACTACAGACAGTACAACAATTCCATAATAGACAAAATTCTGAGTAGGTGCATAGAAAATTGGAATTTTGGACGATTCATATCGAAATACAGAGTATAAACGTCTTCAATACATCATAGTTCTTCAATTACAACTAGAATCATCACAAAATGTCTTTAAAAATCGCCAGATCAAACAAAAACTTCTTCGGGAATTTAACCTCGCAACAGGTAAAAGATAAGCCTTTAGCTGGACATACAGCATCCTCCACAGAGATCATTCTCATCGCCATAAATGCTACAGGAACAAGATTGGTTACTTCAAGAACGGACAAATCGATCAGAATATGGAGGTGCACCGCAAACGGTTTGATAGATCCAATTGTCATTGAAGAGGCTCACGCAAAATCGGTAGAAAGAGTATCTTGGAACCCTAAAACAGAGCATAATTTCGCTACAGTCGGGAAAGACAAATTCATAAAGGTATGGAAAGGCCAGACGGGAACTTTGGAGAGGAAAATAGTAGTGGACAAGTCCTTGGGACAACCAGAGCCAACGTCCTTGAAAATTGTAAATTACTCACACGATGGGCAGTTGCTATTGGCAGTAGACAGAGACAGCACGTTATTTGTGTTTTCCGTAGCTCAGAACTATAAGAAGGTACATGAGGTGAAGTTGGATGAGAATATATATGACGTTCAATGGTTCCAAAAGGATCATTCGTACTTTGTGTGTGCCCTTCATGACGGGAGCTTGCCAATCTACAAGATCGAGGAGACAGAGGAAGAATCCGATGACGAAATACAGGTGATATTGAAAACCACATTAACTGGTCACAGGTCTTCGGCGACCAGTGTAAAGATAGATCCTCACGGAAGCTACTTAGCAGTAGGATCAAGTGAAGGAGTTATCAGCATCTGGAACACGGCCAGCATGCTCAACAATAAGGTCATTACGGAAGTTGACGAGTCTATTGCTTGCATAGAAATTAGTAGAGATGGAACTTATCTAGCAGCAGCATACGACCGTGGCTCCAATATTCTAATCTACGATGTTCATTTCGGAGAGAAAGTATATGAAGTTCCAGATAGTGTTTCCGGCAAATTGGCTTTCTCGGCAGTAACGTGGTTCCCTAATAAGACAGCGTTCGCTTACACCAGCGACCACGGCACTACGCTTTCCATAACCAAGAAACCCGAGGCTACGGCGAGAAGAGAGAGAGATACCCATACACGGTAGTAGTTCCTTATCGTCCACATTGAGAAGCCAAATAAGCTTCATAGTAAATTTTAGTATAGTTTAGGCATGCGGTGCACAGAATGCAAGTACATTCTAGACCAGGAATACACTCCCTGTTTGATAACAGAATGTGTGGGTTTTTGCAATCATTAGAACAGATGTAATTACGGAGATTTAGTAGAGGTACTTATATAGCATTTTCAGTGACTCAGAGTGGATTAGATACCCCAATCGACACCGCCCCGTTAGCATATTTTTACAATCTTTAGCATGTTATTCCCAGCGTAAATATGTAATAATCACAACTCCAGCTGTGGATATGATACCAATCTTAGTGTAATTAGCACCAAACTATTAGTTCGTAGTAATGTCTGTATAGCCACAGCGATTTCCTAATCAGGCAATTAGGGAGGGTAGACGCGTCAGGGCTGAAGAACAGACACAGAATTGAGTTTCTATCGACAAGTCAGACAGAGAATTCTAACAGCTACTATTGCCAGGAACATAGAAATGGAGACGTCATGTGCTGGAGGGATGCAACAAATACAAAGTTGCGGTTGTTGTTATCTTAATGCAGCGAAGGGTCCTGATTGTGAATTATGGCCTTGGCCATGTGAGATATTGTTGTGACGTTTCTAGTCTGGCCTAAAAGGTGTCAAAGTCATCGTAAGCACTTCTCCATTTGTTCGCTCACACCAGCTAGCATCAGTAGTCAGATGTTCAACGACAGGCCATAAGACTTGCTTAATCAGTTAGCCCATTGACTGTTCTGTTGGTGGTGAAATTCGGCATAAATACGCATGCCGGAATCATCCCAATCGGGGAATTTCAAGTTCCAAATTCAGAACCAAAGGTAGTTAAGAGTAGGATATTTTGGAGGTGCAAATCAAGGGTCTGAATGCAAATTGGGGGCTGCTATTATCGACGTTTCAAGCGGTGACAAGCTCACGGGACTTGATTGCTGGGAGCAAGGGCAATAATTGAAGCTTGTCTGCAAAAACACGACCTAGTTGACAACTACAAAATATCGTCGCATCCCAAATAGTTCATGGCTGTGAAATCAGTTGGAGTGGCTCTGAAGATATGATATCCATTTGTAGACATCCCCAAGGACCAATCTCGTAAGATACCGCCTTTATTTGAAAATCGTCCGCCTCTCACCAGCTCGAGGGAAGTCCCCAGGATAGCTCCAGAAATCCATAGTTCCACTATTCTACAACCAGAGCCAATCCATTGCGTGCAGACGACTCTCTCTGGCCGGCAAATTTCACACCATTTAGTGAGATGACAATAATATTAATATTATTATGGGAGCCGCGATAACACCACAGCGACACGATGCGATGGTGGGAACATAGTGTCCGAACCTCTATTTTAACCGAGAGAAACTGCCAATCTGCTAACCGTAGCTGAGCTACTGCAATAGGAAATAGTCCAGAAACAGAGTGCAGGCACGTCTCTTCCAGCCTTTCTGGGCTGCTTCTATGAGCATATACCATAGAGCATTCCTCGCCTGCGATGCACATCAGTATTCATTAGGGACCAATTCCAGACATTTTTGGCCCCATGCCGTCGAAAGTGTCTGGGATTAGGAGGATCTTTGGTATGTTTTGCCCTTGCTAGAGGTCGGTTTCTCGGTGTAGAATTGAATCTCTCTCCACCCACTGCGACACTGAGTTCCAGCACCGAAACAATAATATACCGTAGATTGTACATTAACGCAGTAACCATACATAGCACTCCAAGACACCCAATTAGCATCTCAATGACACCTACATTACGCTCCATACCACGGTGCTCCATATCACCCTAAAACTACTACCCACACAATACAACACACGTAAAAACACTCTACAAACATAAACCCTGTGCTCTTCTCCCCCCTCCTCTCCGTCTTCTTTCTTTCCTCTCCCACCACCACGAAAAATCACAACCTCGCAAATCTCACAACCTCACAAACAGAAATCACAATAACAAACGGCAGAAAAACCTGAATCGAAATTTATTGGCAAACATTCGTTTTGTTTTCTCACCACGATATTAGACGCCGTTAGTGAAATACCTGAAATACTAGCATTCGTTCGTCACTCTCCGTGCTAGACCCCCTTTTACAACACAGTGGCTAGTCTCACCATGGACTCCAACCCACAAACCCCGCCCACAGCGGGATTCAGATCGCTCTCTACAACGTCCCAGCTCTCGATCAACTCCTCGGCTACGTCTATCACTAGAGTCGCTCTGGGCCCCCTTCAGGCCATGAACCTCAACTTCAACAAGCAGTCGTCGCCCCAGGACCACTTGTTCTTCCAGGCCGAGGCACTCAAGCAGAAATTGGCCAGAATCAAAGGAATGGAACCATTCTTAGCTCAGGCCTACAACGCAGCCGAGCTGTGTGCTGAGCAGCAGGCTCTCGCTTTGTCCCAGCAAATGCAACAGGACCACTCTCGTAATAACGACTTCAGAGCATCCGTCGAATCCACCGGCTTCAGCATTCACTCAGGAAATTCAGATTCGTCTCCATCAGGCAACCTCAACGACAAACCTAGCATCAACATATTCACATTCACCGCAGGTGTTCTTCCCGCCAACATCAGCGTAGACCCAGCAACTCACATCTGGAAGCTTTTCCAGCAGGGTGCACCTTTGTGTTTGGTCTTCAACGCAGTTATGCCCCATTATCAAATTCCAGTCGTGGGAAGCGACGATTTGAGACTCTGTAAGAAGAGCGTGTATGATTTCTTGATTGCAGTCAAGACACAGTTGAAATTTGAAGACGAGATGATGTTCACAATTTCGAACGTGTTCCTGGACAGCACCAAGGATTTGCTTAAGATCATTCAAGTAGTTAATGCCGTATTGAAACTGAAGAGAGAGAACACCTTTAGTTTAGATACCGAATATCTGCAGCAGACTGCAATTGGAGAGATCATTATATCCAACGAGCGCTCTAAAGTCTTTAAAGAAATCATCGAAACAGAAAGAAAATACGTCACAGACTTAGAAACTTTAGCAAAATACAGAACTGAGTTAGTGAACGCCGAGCTAATTCCAAGTGAACAGATCCACACCCTTTTCCCCAATTTAAATGAGATCATTGACTTCCAAAGACGTCTTTTAAACGGTTTGGAGTGCAACATAAATGTTCCTTATAAGTATCAACGTATAGGATCTATTTTCATACATGCATCTAAGGGACCTTTCAAAGCCTACGAGCCTTGGACAATCGGTCAACTCTCAGCAATTGATTTGATTACAAAAGAAGCTCCAAATTTGAGAAAGTCATCGTCTTTGTTGGATCCAGGCTTTGAATTGCAATCGTACATCATCAAGCCAATTCAAAGACTTTGCAAGTACCCCTTGTTACTTAAGGAATTAATAAAGGCGTCACCCGAATCGTTAGACCCAAATCTTCCAGCATCAGCAGCATACAATGAATTGATCATTGCAAGAAATGCTATGAAAGAAATGGCCAACCAAGTTAACGAGGCCCAAAGAAGAGCAGAAAATGTTGAATATTTGCACCATCTCACAGAACGTGTTGCCAACTGGCGTGGATTCAACTTGAGGGATCAAGGTGAATTACTTCATCATGGAGTAGTTGGTGTAAAGGATGCTGATAATGAGAAGGAGTATGTTGCATATTTGTTCGAACGCATCATATTCTTCTTTGTGGAAACCGAGAAGCCACAAGACCCGAAGGAAAAGGACAAGAAAAAGATGCTTTCAGCAAGAAAGAAGTCATCTGGCGCAGTTCCTACGTCTTCTACGGCTAATATCTTGGAGGCAATTAATAAAGCTAAAGCAGACAAAGTGACTCCGTTGGAATTGAAAGGAAGAGTATATATTCTGGAAATCTACAACATATCAGCTCCTTCGAACCAAGGATATTCATTAGTGATTTCATGGTCTGGCAAGAAAGAAAGTGGCTCATTCACATTACGCTACAGAACAGAAGAAAATTGTAACCAATGGGAAAATTGCTTACGAAATTTGAAGACAAATGAAATGAATACACAGATCCACCGTAAGCTAAGGGATTCTCGTGGGTCGCAGGAATCGTCACTTTACGACTTGACAGCAGCTTACTCTAACACTTCTCCTACAAATGTCCATAGTACCCCAAATGGAAATGGAGAAAGTAGCTCCAGATCGTCGAATGGGTCTACTTATCAGCGTCATCACTCGTCATCCTCTACGTTCAGTATGATGAGACAATCCCGAGCTAAATCTACTGGAGGTGTAGAGGCAAGCAACGGCACCACTAGAATTTCATCTGCCTCTTCGGCAGCTAACACCTACAGTAACATAAGCACCCCAATAACGCCAGCTAATGATGGTGTCTTCACTCCAGATATTCGAATTAAGTTGATATATAACACTATAGAGATTCCGGAATCTCTCATTGTTCCCTCAACCACACAGTTCAACGAATTATACCTGAAGATATCAGGAAAGATAGTCACTAGTGAGGCAATCACGGATGATATCTTGGTCAACAAATTGAAATACAAGGATGAAGATGGTGACTTTGTTGTCATGGATTCCAATGACGACTGGGTCTTAGCCATGGATATGTTAAGCGATCTCAGTGACTTCGAAGGATCCAGTGATGGATTGAATATCAGACATGAGTTGACAATTTGGGTGTCTTAGAGCGATAAATGTAGTATACGTATGATTTGCAATTAAATCAGCAATGTTTTGTTTTATTTTATTATGTATGTATTATAAATAGAGTATGATTAAGTCGAACTGCTGAGAGGATTTGACTAGAGATAAGATATGGGACCTTTCCAAATAGACTTTCAATGTTAATATAAGGCGATTATTGAGAACAAAGTGCTTGGAAACCTAAACTAAGCAAAAGTAGCCAAGCTAAAACATTGGATTGATATCGTCACGAGGACAAGCAACTCTCAGGCCACCCATTCCACATGAAGACTCAACTCACTCATATATCTGTGACTCAATGTCCTCTTCGACACCACATTCCATACGTTCTACCTCATTCGTATATTGTGACTAATTGCATTTCTCTCCGACACCACATTCCACCAGTGTTCACCTGATACCTACTCTCTCATCAATGGCTGCAACTCACCTGATGCCCCAAAAAGTATTCCCATTCTGATTTTCAGGGTCAACTGCAAAATGCGCAGAGTCAAAAATCACTGCGATAACGACGGCCGTAATCTCTATTGGGATATAGAGTACATGGCAGAGAGAGAGCAGCGAAGAAAGACAGATATTTCAGGAGTATATTATGCTGTTGTGTTCTTAAGTACTTTTGCGTCAAGTATCTACAAGGATTACCACTATCATCGGTGAAATCTGTCGATATCTATTCTTACCACGTCATTATTCACTGCTTAACAATTTGGCCATTTTGATTCGTCCATACGAAAAAAAAAATATAGTGACGTTTCTCAGACTGAATCATCTGAGTGAAAAATTAGTGGTGTTGGCTGTTTTTTTATCTGAACTCCTCGATAAGACTTCAGAGGCAGAGATCTACTTACTTTAGTATTATCTGGACGATTTGTTCATTTATAGAGCAGTAATTCCTACTTTAGTGGTAGAATTGGTTGTCATTTCTTCAATTCTTGCTCACGTATTGAATCATAGTTAAGTGAGTCATCGCCAAAAGTCTACCATGTTAAACTCCACGACAACACCTAAATTGACGCCATTGCGTGGAATATTACGAGGTCAGTACAGTAGAAACGCTCTCAGAGCTCAAACCTCCCAAATAAGACACATATCCACAACTTTTCAGAGAAAGTACAATGCTACCACCTACATAAGATCCACAAATAATGCTATTCGCTCATTTTCAAATACAAGAATAACCAGACAAGAAGTACCTTTCAACAAAATGTCCGAAGAAGACCAAGAATTACTCACGGAACCAAGGGCGGCCGATTCTGTTGATGTCTGTATAGTTGGTGGTGGTCCTGCCGGTTTGGCTACTGCTATCAAGTTGAAGCAATTGGATAACGAACTGGGCAGTGGTGAGTTAAGAGTAGTGGTATTGGAGAAAGGTGGAGACTTCGGCGCTCACATAGTCAGCGGAGCTGTTATAGAACCTGGTGCTTTTAAGGAATTGTTCCCAGATAGCGAGTTCACGGAAGAAACAGGTATTCCTTTACCTCCAGATATAGTCACTAAGGTCACTGGCGACAAGATAAGATTCTTGACTGAAAAATCAACCTTCTGGTTACCAGAACCACCACAATTAGCCAACCATGGTAAAAACTATATTGTATCGTTGAATAATGTTGTCAAATATCTCTCAGAGAAGGCTGAAGAATTGGGTGTTGAATTGTATCCTGGAATCTCAGTCAGTGAATTGGTATTCAACGAAGAAGGAGATGCAATTAGAGGTGTATCTACAAAAGACATGGGAATTTCCAAAGAAGGTACACCAAAGAGCTCATTTGAGAGAGGAATGGAGTTTCATGCCAGAGTTACAGTTTTGGCTGAAGGATGTCATGGCTCTTTGACTAAGAAAGCGATCTCGAAGTTTGATTTAAGAAAGAATTGTCAACAACAGACGTACGGTTTGGGCATCAAAGAAGTATGGGAAGTAGAACCAGAAAAGTTTAACAAGGGATTTGTGGGACATTCGATGGGCTACCCTCTCTCTACTGCTGAGTATGGTGGTGGTTTCATCTACCACTTTGGCGATGGTTTAGTAACTGTGGGTTTGGTCGTAGGATTGGACTACGCTAATCCTTATTTCTCACCATACCAGGCATTTCAACAGATGAAAAAACACTCATTCTACGCCGATATTTTAGAAGGAGGAAAGTGTATTTCATACGCTGCCAGAGCCCTTAACGAAGGAGGATATCAATCCATTCCTCAATTGCATTTCCCAGGTGGTGTCCTCGTTGGATGCTCTGCTGGATTCGTTAACGTTCCTAAGATTAAGGGTACACACACCGCCGTTAAATCAGGTATGGTCGCTGCTGAATCTATCTTTGCACAAATCAAAGATTTAGAAGTAGCAGAAGAAGGCACATTCGAAGAACCTGATTACAAACCATTGGACTTAGCTTCGTATGAAGAGGCTTTCAAGAACTCTTGGGCTTACAAGGAGATGTATGCTGTAAGAAATGTTCGTCCATCATTCAACCTACCATTTGGATTCCTTGGTGGTTTAGCCCATTCTGGTTTGACAACTATGTTCACACAAGGGTTGGAACCATGGACTTTGAAGCATCATACTACTGACTCTGCTGCAACACAAGATGCCAGTAAACACCAGCCAATTGACTACCCTAAGCCAGATGGTAAGTTGACATTCGACATCTTGACTTCTGTCTCAAGAACGGGAACCTCGCATGATGAAGATGAACAATGTCACTTACGTGTTCCAGACCAAGATCTCAAGAAGCATGCTGAAATCAGTTGGCCAAAATATAAAGGTGTTGAACAAAGGTTCTGTCCAGCTGGAGTATATGAGTTCGTCGAAGATGAGACCAGCAAGTTGGGAGTGAAGTTCCAAATTAACAGTCAGAATTGTATCCACTGTAAGACTTGTGACATCAAAGTTCCAGCACAAGACATTGACTGGACAGTACCAGAGGGAGGGGATGGTCCTAAGTACTACATGACATAGATTCCATCTCAATCATGAGTCTATCAAGGAAGACAAATTAACCCCTTTCCATATCATATAATCAAATAATATACCCACTCCATCGTGGTCACAGTAATAGCAATAACGATACAAATTAATATAATATCTAATTTATGAATGTAGCAGCGAATGCTGCCTTGTGTATTATAAATAATAAGCATGGAATTGAATGAAGCCAAGAGATACAAACTTGTTTCACGTTATGGACAGCTATCAGCATAGAGCTTCAGGTAGAACAATCTTGGGATAAGATTCAATCTCTTCTATCTGCTCTAGCTACACCATCCGAGGAGCTCTGAAAACATAGCATTAGCTCAAATTGCCTTACTGGTAATGATTATAATGAAATAGCCAAGTGGATAACTGGATAGCAATGGTAATGTATGAATTTTTATATTGAAATATATGGATTTTTTTGCAGCCAAACACTAGTTTGGGATTAGAGATAATCTTCTTGCAATTTTTTTTTCGGGTCCTTCAAAATAGCCCTAGTGGGAAAGATTGTAGGGATGATGTTGAAATGATAGGATGGTAACGGAGACGAATGATGAAACCCTGGGAAGGGGCCACCATTAAGAAAAACGCCAAATGAAATTTTATATAGCCAAGAAGAAATAGTAGGAGTAACAACAAGATATAAAAAAAACAGGAAGCAACACAATAACAAGAAGTAGAGAGAGAAAGATAAAAATAAAGGAAAACGAGTATAATAACCAAAATACAACCCAGTCTAAAATTGTTTCATTAGGAACCAAAGAACATACAAGGACATTAAGACAAGTGACAAAAAGTAGGATGAACATTAATGGATGGAACAATTGTAATAAGCAGCAACAAAAACGGGATAGATGGGGATACTGAAGCAGAGTTAGTCAAAATCTTCCTTAGAAGAACTTGTCCAAGTCGGACAAACTGAGGTCCTCTGGAGTGTCAATATCCATAGTCAAGAACCCAGATCTGATGACATTCAACCATTTCTTGTTAGAATGAACTGAACCAGCGGATCCTTCTGAACCCGATTTGACAGAGCTTCCGTTGTCTGTCGAATCAGAAATGGCTTTCAACGCAGCAGCGTGAAGAGCTGCAGCAGCAGCGGCAGCGTTGGGTGAATGAGAGCTTGGTGTTCTTGGTGCTCTAGGAGCAGCAGCAGCGGCAGTTAAGGTCTTGGTCTTCTTGTTCAACGAGAGGTAGGATAAGGACTTCGATCTTTTACCGTTCTTCTTGTAGCTGTCGATGTAAAGATCGCCAGCTCCAGAAACGAGATCGTCATCTTCATCGTCGTTAAAAACCTCAAAATCTTCGAACTCAAAGTCAGACTCGATTGCGTTGTTGTTCTTACGAGATTCTTCGTCGTCGTTGTCATCATCATTGTCGTCATCGGTCTTGTTTTCAGCAATGGCAGACTCGGTCAATGAAGCAGCGACAGGTGCAGAAGAGTAAGGAACAAACAAGTTAGACTTGTCGATTGGAGTATCCAAGAAAGTGTTCTTGGTAATTCCTAAATCAAACATAGTCTGTCTACGAGGCTTTGCAAGAGTAGCTTGCTTACCGGCTTCCAACGAATCTTCGGAGGACTTGGTGGACTCCTTCTTGGTCGACTTGATAGCAGTGCTACTAGAAGAAGAGTTGAAGTTACCAGAAGCTGAGCTTGGAGATTGACTGCCGTCCTCTTGTTGAGTCTGTCTCTGAACTTCCATCATGTTTTTCACATGAACATGGAAGTCTTCGGCGAGTAAACCACGGTAAACGTAGACCATTCTCTTTGGAGAAGCGTCGGCCCAGTCACGAGACAAGGCGTACTTCAAGGAGTTGTCACCTTTTTCGACTCTCTTGACATAGGCGTTCAATTTGGCGGAGACCAAGTTGGAGGTTTTGGTGGAGAGGTTGGCCATTTCAGGATGCTGTTCGATTAAGATGTCACAGATCTGTTTAACGGTCATACCAGCACCTTCAGGGTCCTTCTCATACAAAATAACGAAGATTGCGTAGAGAACGTCGTCTTCCAAGGAAGGATCGTTCTTCTGCTCTGGTCTTGGCTTTTCACCTGTAACAGGGATAGTAGTAGAAATACCGGTTGCAATTGGAGCTCTAGAAGTGTTCTTAGGCTTTTTAATAGGAACGGTACCAGTACTACTAGCCTGAGAAGATGGTGGAGTAGAAGAGGTGGTTGGTGGAGTGGAACCTCTACTGTTGTTCTTCTTGTAGCCGTGGGCATCTCCGTTCATCAAGGAATCTGGAGAAATGCTTCGAGAAGTCGGCGACAACTCTTCAGGGCTAAGTGAAGACTTCTCATTGGTGTAAGCTGACGAGAGAAGATCGTCGTCATTTTGCAGATTGAGGTGCTTGACTGGAGAACCGCCGTCATCGGAATCGGTGTCCGATGAGACGATGGAATCGTGGTTTGAAGTCAATTTCGAACCCGAGGCGGTCTTGTTACCAGAAAGACTCAAGGTCTTTGGGTTGAACGATGGCGAGGCCGGGGTGGATGCGACAGGAAAACTAATTGGTCTTCTGTCTGCTAAAGCCATATTGGATAGAGTGGTTTGAGGTTTCGCTGCGTAGGGGGACGGTGGTGGATAGTAATAGGACAGGGGTCAAAGGAAAATCTATGAACAGGACGATCCTTTTATGGATAGATACGGAACTTGCTTGTCGTTATTGCAAGTATTTTTTTTCGATTTTTCACCTATTGATATGTTTCAATAAGCTATTGGATACGGGGTATCTGAAAATAACTGGATTGAAAAAAAACCGATAGAAGAACGTATAAAAAGGAACAAAAACACGATAAAAAAAGACAAAAAAAAGACTTCAGTTACTTTCTTATCTAGTTGATTTGATCCATAAATACAATACGTTTGGCAAGGATGTATCTAGTGCAAAAGGATGGGGGGTAGCTTCTCTGCTAGTGGAATGACTATTGCAAAAAGAAGCTGCTAAAAAGGGCAAAGCTGGGTGGATTTCACTCGGCTTTTCTTTTCGGCGGGTGGTTGGAACGGGTGGGTTAAACTATAACTAAATATTTAACAGCACACCTTATACGGAAACGAAAGGAACGGATTTGGTAGACTTTGTATATTCGGGCCCTTGGTGGGTATGGAATAACAAGTAGACTATCAAAAACTTGGTAGCGCAAAAACTGGAACTATGCAAAAAGATTAATACTGGGAACTAACAAAAGACAGAAACGACACTGAAAAAGGATTCATGGGCTGAAAAAACAAGGTATCACTGTGATAGGAGCTGCTGGCAACTAGTGGGACCGGTCCTACTGGGCTGGCAGGTCCGATCTGGAGCGGATCTTGAGTCTTAGCATCATGAAAACTTTTTCTGTGGGAATACAAACACTAACCGTACAATTTCTCTGAATAAAGACTTGAGGCAACTGTTTTGATATATAAGTTAATATATATCAAAACTTTCTGTTAAGTTTCTAAGTCTGAACGAGACGAAGCGGGATAACAAGAAACTGGGATCTGGTGAAGAGAAAAGGGGGAAGAAGCAATTTTTGAAAACACTGTTACACCTTTTCTACTATACTGTTTGTTGTACGCACTACTGAGAACTGTCTAATAAACACACTCACTATCTAATTATCCATAGATTAATATAGAACAATAATACAATCATCATCACATCTGGGATTGCAGGTAGTGTGCCGGAACGAAATTTTGTGTTTTATCTGTAGAAATTGGGGTCGTGCGCGGGCCCCAATGAGATGATTTTTTACGTTTTGAAGCGAGATGGTGAAAATTACACAAAACGGAGGGCTACGGGATTTCGGGAACAGAGAGGTTATTGGGTGGAATGGGGCGATTTTGGTGTTTTATTGGGACGGATCGGTAGGGACGGTTGTGCTCTCTCATTAGAGATGAATATTGCGTAGCAGAAGTCTCCTGATGACGGTACAATTGGGCCCCTTCTTCCCGTGAAACGGAATCAGTTCCATATTGTCTCTCCTGCACAATTGTACAAGCAGGAGAGCCTGGGATGGCGGTCGTGCGGCAACCAAAGTGATAAATTACAAGCACACACTCGAGGGGTCGTGGTGGGATTGCCGGTTCCGCAACCCCTATTGGCTTTGTAGTGGAGCCGCTAACTATCAGAAGACCAGGAAGGAGCAAGGAGGTGGGAGAAAATGTGAGGTTTAATCTGTGGGATGGAATCGACCCGGATTAGGGGTGGAAGAGGTGTATTCTGTCTACTACTACTACTACTTCTTACTTCTTACAATAGAGCACATTGATCTAGAGTAGCCATATTTCTGTGCCTTGCAATCCACTGATTAATTTGGCCTCTATTTACATGCTGCAAAAAATAAATAATAGAAGCAACTGGGCAGGTGTCTCGTTGGAATCTGGTGGCACAAAATCGGGTATTGTCTTGTACGGGAGCCCCACCGACATGGGCAAGCGAAATCTAGTGCCGCTCGAAGGGCATTATTGCATGGGCAGCTCGCTATCGCGACACGTCATACAGATGGTGTGAGCCCGATAAGGTTAATCGACATCTGATAATCGATCTGAATTTGAAATTTCACACCGACCCAAATAGGGTAGCAATTATTATGACGATCATGATAGATAGCTGTGTGGGGATTTCTCTCGACGTAACCTCCTGGACTGTTTCCTGGAACCAAGATTAGGTTTCTGCCCTAGATGATATTCTGAAAGGGGTATTTCCTCTTCATTACGTATATATAGTGCCTTTGAGTCTCCCTGTGACCTCGACACCTCCTGGTCGCTTGATAATGAATTTATCAAGTGGAAACTTGTATTCCATCGTATTGAGCATATGAGTTGTGCTCCGGTATTAATGGGAAAATCTCCTAAATAAGGTTTGTCACGTGATGGGCTTAATATTTCTCAGGGTTAAAGCCCTCATTCTCCAAGAAGCCTTTCGAGGTAGCGCTAAACTTTTTGCATCCATTGTCTTTACTTTCAAATTGTAGGTGTCTAACATAGAAATTGGGGGTGATAAGTAAGTTTGTTCGGCACTGTAAGTGTAACTAGGACGCTACTTGCGTATCTTATGAAATGTTATAGTAGAGTTTTTGAACTTTTCATTATACTTCCATTTTTGGCATACTTCTTCAATAATATTGATTTTTGTGTTTTATGAATCAAACCTTAATTTATCTGATCTTTTGAATGATGTCAAGAGTTTACAAAAGTATGCACTAGATCAAGTCCATTGAGATAACAATAACGACACAGGTTGGTCACAAAAAGTCTGAAAGATATAAGCAAACAGTATTTATGGTTTCTCTGGTTTTACTATCTTCTATTCATCGAAGCATCTCTTTCAAACGCTGCAGCAATGTGGCATAATATTTAAGCTGTCAGGTTAATAATAATATCATATTATATAGTCTTAGGGCTACATATTCAGACGAACCTACGGGAACCCCAAATATATATGCTTTGGGAAAACAAAATGGGTCATATACGTAAAGATTTAATCGGTGTTCGCTCTTACTGCTTCAATGCAAGCATTAGTTCTTTTCCAATCTTCTTCCCAGTACAGATCGTTGTAGCATTTATCAGCATCGACTCCGTTTGGAGGAATGAACCAGTAATTCAATGCAATGTGGACATTGTTCAAGTTATCATGCTCTGGATTTTTCATGGGGTCTGCACCAAAACTAGAAACTTCATGAAACCACCCCGCTGGTAGGTACAACATTTCACCAGGCTCCAAATATACTGTGAATTTGTTCAAATCTAATAATCCGGGGAACTTCTCATTGGCAAAAGAGATCAACTTTTCACGGGTTTCCAGCTCTAAGAACTCCTCTAAATGTATCAATGCAGGTGGTATCTTAGAGAAATTTGGAGGACCCAATTTTTCTGACTTAGATTTAGCATCAGGAACGGTATTGTTTTCGAAGTACTGCAATTGTTTCGTTAATTCTGTTCTGCCGTCGACATCGTCATCAGCCAATTTCTCGAGTTGCCATCTGACTATCTCCTCCATAATTGCTCCATCATCACGTATATGTTTCCAATCCGGTGCGTTTTCATTGACTTCATAGTCGATAATACCACTATTGTAAAGTTTGTAGATAGTTCCCACAGTGTATAATTTAAGAGCATCAGCTGGACTGAATAATGTAAATCTCTTAACTCCGGAAACTAATATATACAAGTTATCGGCATGATCGTGGTGCAAACCAGATGATGTTCCTTTTCTGGTACCTGGAACGAGTTTGCCTAATCCATATGTTTGCTTGTCCGTTGGATCTAATTCAATAGGTTGTACGTCACCCTCGGCAACATAACCCATCCATAAATTAATCTGCTGTGGGATTAAGGTCGAGAATAAGTCTGGAATAATCGGCAATATCTCAGGCTTCTCGACCAATTTTGTTAACGGAGGCTGCAACAAGTCTTTCATGCGCTGGTCACATTCCGATTGGGTAATTTGCATTTCTTCATTAATCATAGGCTCGTTTGACTCCTCTTCTTCACTGTCCACAAAATCATCATGTAGATCCTCTAAATCAATAGAGGATACGTCGGAGAATGCCAAAGCGGTTGCTAATTTCTCTTCTTCATCAAGGTCGTCATCCTCAGTGTTATCCTCATTACCGAGATCCTTGTCGCTGTCTGCATTCTCAAGATCATCCTCTGAGCCTATTTCAGCTTCATCTGTTTCCAGCTCACCTTCGTCATTGTCATTACCGCCTGACACACCTACCTTGAAGCCCTTAGCGACATTGTCGTCATCTTCATCATCGTCCTCTTCCTGATCATTGTCCGGATCGTCAAAGTCATATTGCGTAGTCAAGTAATAGTCTTCGTCTCCTTTTTCAAAAAAATCCAACAACTTGTGTAAGGAGAACTTGTGCCTTTTCTGCCCTGAACCAAAGCCGTGCTTGAACTTTTTCTCTATTTGTAAATCGTCCGAGTAGTCTAAGGTATCCAATATGTTACGAGGTGTGAATTTCTGTAGATCGATCACCAGATTTGTTGGCGATGACTTGGAATCAGTTGCCCTTGGTAAGGACGAACGACAGTTTTTCAATTTAACAGGCTTACGACATTTTATGTATTGGTTAAAGAAGTCAATGCTATTAATGTCTTGTCCCTCCTTGCAGTCTATTTCTGCTATAGAGTCACCCCTTCCTATTTTATAGTTGGCATATGTAGAAGCAAGGGTCGCTCGCTTCTTGGTAGTTCTGGAATCAGAAGACATTGTCGTGAAGGAGTTACTATCCGGTAAAAGGAAAGGGTTTCAGATAGTTGGTACAGGATTTATATGGATCCGTTTTATGAGAAGACTCCAGAACCCTGGCTGTATATAACTGTTCTTGTTCAAGTAAATTGGCCGATTATTCTCGCGTTAGTAAATGCAAGTGCCTCTTCTCCTTGATAAATGCCTCTTCCGGATTTATTGATGGAAGGTGAAAAATTTCACCGAATCAAGAAATAGAGTGTGGAGGACTTTTATACGAGCAACTGTAGGAAGGACCCTTGTTAAGAATTTTCAGTGGATAGTCAAGGGATGTAGGTACAACGCTATAAGGCGTGTGGGCTAACACAAGCATTTGTAGTGAGGTAGGGTCAAATCGAAATCAAAAGGCAGGCGTCTTGTTCTTGCACAGTTTAAAAAATTGTTAAGAAATATTGCTAAATACAAAGTCAGAAGCAAGTTTAGGTATATAGGGTGTTATGATCTACAGGGCGAACGAACAAGTTCTGCGGTGCAATGCGTTCCAAGCAGTACGTTTAACCACTATTGGTAGGTCCTGATTGGAGGGTCGGTAACTACTGTAGGAACTGGTGATCAGAGTAGCAAAATGTCGCCGCAAGAACATGGTTATATGCTAATTTCACTTGTCCACCGAAGAGCGAATCGTTACTATAGTTACAGGACATGTCAAAGGGCTAAACGGCATGGCCCTGAGCGCTAGACTGGGCATCCTGGCATTTGTGCGAATTCCACCTGTCGTTTGTCGGAAGAACGTAGGGCCCCAGAAATGTGAACGGCTTCATTCCCATTTGGATCGGATTCAACCATGATCCGGTGCTGCCCTACGTATGATCTATAGTTGGACCATTCTGTACCGCGAATCTCTGGCTACTGCACGCGGAGAACATTAGGGAGCAAATTTAGGGTTCTGTAGTACCATGGTGCTGCGATAGCGAGAAAAAATGTTTCGAGGCTCAGAAAATGCCCCCAAATATAGAAGGTTTAGCGCTAGAATCAGTCGGTAATTGGGGGCAGTGGTGCGGCACAAAATTTGCATCCTTTACCTATAACAGCAGTAGAAGTAGCAGCAGAAGTAGCTTCGTAATAGAGGAAAGGGATAGTTCCCATTGAAGGAATCGACTGTGTAGTATGTAGTCGTTTAAATATCTGCCGTGGTATTAAGACAGCAGCTTCTACAGGCAAAATTGCCTACTTTTGGATTTCATATCGAATGGTAATAGAATTTAAAATTTGGTTAATAGCCAGCGCCTGAGCTGTTCGTACAACCTAGCTTATCTAAAATCTGTTCGTAAGTGCTATGTTTAGTCCTACTCCTAAAAGCCAACCTTTCAGGACGAATATGTCGTCATAATTCCACGGCATGTCTCCATTCTTGTATGCTTCACGGCCAAAATAGAATATGTACATTACGTCCCGGACTTCAAGGGGTTGTCTTTAGCCAGATGGGTTCATAACCAGGATAGTCTTTGCCTTACACACATCCGTATAGAATGAAGTCTCAATCCCGAATACCAGAGGGCTAGCAGCAGGGCGCTTCTCTACTTGTTGCACATCGTTGTAGTCAACTTCTGCGTAGAGATTCGTAATGCAAAGGACCGCCATCGCATGTTTGTACCAACCGTGTAAACTGAACTAAACCGTTGGGTTTGAAGGGTTCTAATGAATTTCACATTCAAGAACAGCCCACCAGATCGGGCAATTTCCCCAACTGAACCTGGAGAAAGATTGGTGCCAGTGGTGTCTTTGAAACTGGTGTTAAACAGAGCAGCACTATCCAACTCTCGTACAGGGGCACAACAGATAGCTTCTTCAGGAGGTTAGGGAAGATTTTCCATCACTTGTAGGGACTTTGTGGCTCATGAAGGCTCAAGATTTGCATTGTATAAAATCTATCACAGGCACAAGAACCCAGCCGATTACTCCTCTTCGAAGGATTATTTTATTGACAGGGCTATCAAAAATAGTGCCTTGCTTGCATTGAATCGGCTCCTCTGTCAGAGATGATAAATTGTAACACCTTTCTAAAGCCATCGTCCCATTCATACCGTACCAATTGGCTTTCACCTGAAACCAACCTGGAATCCAAACTCTAAAGCCAAAGTATTTTCGTCTAACGGTTCTCTCCTAACCGGCATCGCCCATTATCACTTGATTAGTCTTCTAGACACCAATTGTAGCACCACCTCCTGTTTTAATTGTCTTCAATATACACTCTGACGACATGGTCTATGTTTCATTCTCAAGGCTGCTTCGTGCCCACCAACATATGCCATATGCCATATCTCGTCATCTCGGCTAGGAGACATTTTGAGGAGTTATGACCAAGAACGTCCTGGACCTACAGTCCTTTCCTTTCCGGATATGGGTTCGACGCCGCCTCTTAATGTCCAGCATGAAAGAATCTGTATTGTTCGGAAGTTTAATATTGGGCCTCGTTATTAATAGGAGTATTATTCCATTCTTAGAGATATTGTCGTCGAAAGCACTATTTTGTAGTCGGTTCAGGGCCATAAGTATATTTCCTCATTGGTATTATCATTGAATGCTACCGTTTAGCCGAGTACGGGGAAATGACGGGTCCAATTTGTTCTCTGCCCAGGGTTCATTATGGTTGTGGTTACAACTGGATTCTATACTGGGCTTGCTTCTGTTTGAGGCAACCGTTGTAATCGGTGACAGTGGCCATATTACTGCAAAAGTCGAGTAAAATGGTCGTCCCATTTATGCCTGGGTACACCGAATGTAGTTCGATATTTGATCAATGGCTGCAAGTCAGGGAAGTCTAGAGAATTGAATCGATGCTGACTGGTCAATGACAGTCGCAATTGATCAATTGAGTTCTAACTCCATGCCCCAGTAATTCTCTATAACCCTATTCCATAAATTACGCCCATTGTGAGTTTATGGCTGTACATTACACTTCATCACTCTCGCTACTCTAATCCTCTCTAATCTCCAATTACTAAATTTCGTCCTAGCCTGTACTCACCCGACTACAAAGTTAAACATTAAGCATTATAAGCATATATTTTACCGGTTTAGTGATCATCAACACGGCTATCTATCAGTTGTAAAAACGTGCAAGCATGGAAAGGGTGATTGAGCACTATCAACACCACTCACCATCATGATTGGATCAAGGCCAACAAATGCGGTAATGACAACCAACAGTGGCAGGGAAAAAAGAAGTCCCTGCAACGTAACATAGAAAGAGGTTAATACCAACGAGTGCGAACCAACAACGGTCCATCACTTGTGGTATTAGTATATAAAGGCAACCAATACGAACCAGGGAGAATTATCGCGGACAAAATGAGAATGAAAGAAGAATGATATGAACGGAGAAGTTGCTAACACTGTAGCAGTGAGATCATAAGAACATGAAGCATAAGCATGAAGCATAAAGAGAAGCCCAGTAGTAACCAGCAGGCCGATAGTCCAGCTATCGTTCCGTCTAGTAGTTCTAGTATCATCAGTAAATAGCAGTAAGATGTAGTAGTAGTGGTATATTCGATGTGTTGCTATACACCACTATACCATCGTAAACCTTCTATCAATACTTGTTCACTCCTATGGAATGAAGAAGACAGGTTTGTTGCAGAGTGACTTAGTTCTCTTCAAGTCACTGGAACCATCATCAGGGACGGTATTAATACCGGCTGGGGTCAATTCCAGAATACTGATGTCGGATTCCTTGATACTATCGAAGGATCTCTTTTTGGGTGCAAATGGAGGGTTCATGGCATTGCTACCAGGACTAACCCGGGAAAACAACGAGTTTGGATCTGCCACCACATTGGTCTTCACTCCACCATTCAGATCAGAGAAGATTTGATCGGAATTGAATCGCTTCGGACTAGTGCTGTTGGACACTGGTGTGAGTGGAAGGGTGGTATTGATGATGGTAGCATTTCTCTTCAAAGCATCGCCACCTGTGACGACGGTAGAACCATTGGTGTTACCACTGGAAGTATTGACTCTTGGAGTGACTGGTGGCTCCAAAAGGTTGATCAAAGACTCAGTGGCACATTGAACCAATGACTTCATCAACTGGGTATACTTGCCGGTCTCGCCAAAGTATTTGATTTCCAAGCTCTTTGGAGGGTTATCGATGATCTTGACCAAGTTCTTGAAGAAGCTCTTGTTGAAGAGCGACTGGAAGGAAGCCACAGAGAGAATCTCGTCAAAGTCCTCGCTTGGTGAAGTGACATTCATCTTGTATTCCTTGGTACGAAGAAGATCGTTGTAGTAATTGAGCAATGAAATCAAGTTGACTGGAATCTTGAGTGTCAAAATGGCAACGAGGATGGAAATCAAAGCAATCTGGGACGAGGTGTAGTCGAAGTAGATGTTTGGATAGAACTGGAACAACTCACCAAAGTAAGTGGCCAAAAGCTTGATGCGATGGTTTGATTTCTTGATGAGTGCTGAAACAGTTGGGTTCGAGTTGTTGTTGATGAGAATGTTCAAGTAGAGATCAATGAACAGATCGAAGGTCGGAGAGTTGACCAACCATTCAAGGGACTTTAAGATATGCTTCTCCATCTCGATGAAGAGCTCCTTGTAGTAAGAATCCACACAGATCTTACGCAAATCATTAAGTGTTGGGATCTTGAACTTGGAATCAAGGTTCTTACATGAGATCCAGAGAGATGTGAGTCCCAAGAGCTGATAGTGTTGCTTTTTCACTATTCTGGTGGAGCAGTAACGGTCGATGAGGTTGACTGTAAGAGGGAATGTTGACTTGGAAAGGTTCAAGATAGTAATTACTTCCATCAAGAAGTCCAAAAGCAACGGCCTCATGCCCAACTTGATCTCTGGCTGTTGTTCGATGAGAACAAGACTAGGTAATGTCTTCGTTTCCATGGCAAGCAAGTGATGAAGCATCTCCATCTGGTAATCGCATATGGTGGTGGAATGGCATTTGAACTCCATGGATTGCAAGTTGAAATCAGCCAGCTTGACGGCAGACTGGTATAAACGTATTTGGTGGAAGGCGTCTGGAGAGTTTGTGAACATCTTGACGGGATATGAGGGAGTAATGCTAAGATGCCTCTTGGTGATTAATCACAATTCGTTAGTAGCAATGGCTGTTATAATGAAGAGTTGTCGCAAAACCAATTCGACAAATGATACGACGGAACTAGGTGAATAGAAGTCTATGAAGTGACTGTCTTGTTGAAAATAGTCAGGAATGGAGGTATACCAGTAAAAGTTTATGATACGGCCAAAGATGCGGTAGGTAAATGTCAGGATATGAATAGGTGCCGAGTTAAGTGTCTATAGATATGATCTTTATCTTGTAATTCTAGTAATTCTAGGACTGTCTTGTTGTGAATGTAAGCTCAACGACTGGAGATTTCAGCAATGACCATCTATACAAGGTGGATGCGATATACGGGGTGGTATATGAAAGTTGATTCAATAAACGAAAGAATGAAGTCAGATGTGATACAGTGTCTAGGAGAATACACTGAAAACGTTCTGATTTTTGAAGTGAATGATATGGTAGACACGTAATGATTCTTCTGAGTCTAGCTATGGAATGGTCCGAATGATGATTAATGTACAACGCAGGTAGTCCTTTTCTCTATGAGATTTTGCAATTATCCGTTGACGTATGCTAAGTGAAAGTAAAGTGAATAGAGTTAAAGAGAGTGTTTAATTTCAACAACGATGATTAGCGTTGGTATCAATGCACACTCGGAATAAGATCAATGTCGATATCAAAACGAATTTCACTTATACCCTGGTATGAATGGAAGTACCAGTTTTGAGTAAAAAAATGGAGGGTGGAGGTGATATATATAATTCAATATATATATGGTAGATCAACTAAATGAACCAGAGGATGAAAGAAAGAGGAAGAGAAGTCTTTATTCAAAAAGAAAAAAAACTAGCGAAGACAAGATAGTGGATACCAACTACTTTCAAAATTCGAAACACAGAGGAAAAAGAAAAGATATATATATAATTCAGATCCTCTAAAAAATGGAAGAAATTTACTCCCAAGCTTTCAACACTATAGTATATCTAAAAGCCTGCTATTGGAAGTGCTGCAACTGCCACTACCACTAATGCTATAACAACCTGCGATCTAATAATAAAATCATCCCTTCAGTAGTTAAAAAAATAAAAAGGAGAAGGATAATGATTTATTTCACTAGTGGGAGAAAAAATAATTTTTTGGATGTGAGAAGAAACAATGTCGAATTGTAAATCTAATGTGTATGTGTGGTAAAACTTCGTCCTATCCGCATTTTGTATATATTTAAGGTTTTATATTTTTATTTTTGATTGCTTACATGATGCATGGTGTACATATCTTTTGCAGCTCCCTTTTGTCAGGAAATCTCTCTTTTCCAAAAACGTTTCTTTTTGATAGTGAAATCGTCCATATTTGTATGCAGGAGAATGTCGCACTCACACAAAACAGAAAAGTGGGGAGCTTTTCTGGTCGTTGAACGCTACCTCCATTATATGAATAAGTCTGGCTGGTGATAGCTTTGCTCAATTAATACGAACTAGGGAATTATTCCTAAATTTGCTTGCACATTATCAATTTACCACAAATTCTATAAATGGAGTATTTTGTATACAATTATTTTATATGGTTACTTGACGACGAACCAAACGACGTCAATGGCGAAGGGCGGCTAGTCCTACTCGGCGGATAAAGTATACCACATAGGTCAAAGAAACATCTCCATTATATTAATTACAAGATTTTGGATCCAAGCAAGTTTAAGAGTGCGTTAAAAATATTGAATACTTAATCTGAGTATCAGGATCAAGAATAAAAGTGGCTCTGTTGAGTCTGTACGATAGCCTATAAACAAAAACCGTATTTCGATTTACTCCTAAGTTTCTGGAGGAATATTTTTCAATATCTGTGTATCCGTTCCCCCATCAACAAAGAAGGTGGGCCTCTATACTATACACTCTACCGACTCTATACACGCAAATGTAATTTCATAGTAACCCTTCGTTCGTATAAAGGCCATGATTGTAGTGGTGACTCCCTTCCGGTTGCTATTTGGACAGTTGTGTGAACATAGAGGTATAATTACCATTCATGGCCAGTGTATCTTATTAACTGATCTAGACTGCTTCTACCACATATGTGCCGTTGATCTGTTCCGTAGTTGCTATATGGTTTTGTGTGCTTAATGTCTCCCCCTTTTAATTCGTCCCACTTTGCGTTCTGTTCTATGCCCTCACTTGCACCTGCAATTAATTATTCCAAATCGGGATTAATTGTACTACGTCACATGTGACGCCCGAATGAAGTGCTAGACTTGTTGCACCACTTCCCCTATCACACAATATTTTTCAACTATCATTCGGGTAAACCGAAGATGAAGTTTTCAATTAATATGTCTACCCGATAAAGTGGGCATTCGTGCAAAACAATTGAGATGTGTTGGTATTGTTGGAATTGAAAACGAAGGTGCTAAATTCAACGTTCAACCATGGCTACTAACTCACCCCGTTGTTTGCCGAACTATGATGCAAATGCCATCCACTTGGCAACTACGAGCCACGAGACCCATTTCGCCTCACAATTAAAATCAAAATCAAACAGCCATATACTTTATTTACGGAAAATATAAAAAAAAATATAATATATAAGTTCTGCCTGTATGGGCCGTGCCTCTTCCCTAGTTCTCCGAAGGGTGAATAGGAGATGGAAAAGGAGAGCAGTCTAATCTGCAAATTCACCATAACCACAATGGCGAACAACATGTAAGGACCACACCCTCAGAAACTGTCAATGGCTTGCCTCCACTACATCAGTCGGCTAAAGGCGACAGTTAGAACGTCCGCAGTAGTTCTCAAACAATAGCGTGAAATCTCATTCAAAGTAGAGCGGCAACAATACTCGTCGACTGATGATTGCTAGCTCATAACTCAGCGATTGCCGATTAACCAGCAGAAGTCCCATACAAGAGAGGCTCAAGAAATCCGCAGTCCTGTCGACAACTTTGTGCTCAACGACATTTTCCGCGAAGTTAAGTATATATGTGGCGGCAGAATCAGGATTCTTGTGCTTCAATTGTACATAAACAACTCAATGATACAACATGCTGGCAGTTGTTCCGAAATGCAAATCATGAATGTGAAGGTAGTATTCTATGACGATGAAACTGCTAGAGTGTTGATCCTTTTGCCTGTGGTATTTAGGCTTTCTTTTAGGAAGAGGTGCGGAATCATAGATATGTAGTTTTGTTTTTGTGACCGTAGATCACCTACAGAGTTTCCGGATTCGAAGTAATTCCGTAGATAACGTCCAACATTCAATTTCAACTGTACGATTCTCTACCTGTGAGGCCCCCTGCCATTGTCTTCAACATATCTCGGCGGTAATGTCGTCTGTATAGTAAACGTTCATGAATAAACTAATGAGCCAAAACCTTACAGGGAATGCATCCTTCCATACCAGTAAAGTTTGGAAATGTGTCCGGAATCCGTGCGTTAACTTTGACATACTTCTGTTTCATGACATTGTAGTATCTGTGGAGTCTCCTTGCTGGATAGGTTATCATTCTCCGTATTCAACGATGATTCTAGATGTTGTCTAACGGTCACCCCATGTAGTGTAATTCCCAACCCCTACAATTGTTTGAACTCTGCTAGTGCTGTTCATCCCCTGTATGGTACTTAACCTCTCTGTAGTGGAACCGAAACGCACAATGGCAGAACATTTACCCACCTGTAGCCTCCAACGAATAACTGAAACTTACGACATTTGGAAACCCGGTTGTTGGAGCTACCATTGTGCCGGAGCATGTTAAACTCTATGTTGGTCCTGGAACTGGTGAGTGTGAAGACGGCCTTGATCTATAATCGAACCAGATATTTCACTTCGGCATATATCCATAGGAGCAGGTAATGTCAGATATAGGACCTGGAAACTCGCATCGAGTTCCACCTTCCATCATGTGGACTATTAGTTCCCACATTTACATATTGTTACTGTAATGCCTATCAACTGCAGTGAAGGTTATACTTGCATGATAACATAATTTTCTGTAGTCAAGTAGTATTTGTTGGTTTCAGTATCCTCACAATTCTCGGGGCTGTATTGACTGACCCGTCAAGTTATCGGAGCCTACGCCTTCCATCTCCTTTTGTGACCTCCTGATCCGACTCTGATAAACAAGGGTGCCATCTCCTCAGTTATCACTCAGCGCCTTAGCACCAACAAAAATGTCGCACTTATTCTCCAAGGAAAATTTTTCAGTGGTAGTGAGAGAAACTCACCTGTTACTCGGGACTACAGTTGTGGTTGTAGCTGGAGAAGGCCAGTTAATGTGGCAACAGTAAATTTTTCACCGTTAGATTTTGCCTGACAACAGCCGGTTGATTACAGAATTTGTTTTTGTTGTTTGTGACTCGACAACCAGCCCTAGTAATATAACATCTCATCTCATCTCATCGAGATCAGGTACAAATTTTTTCAATTGCTACAGCCTTTTCATCTATCAATTGTTCAGCCCTAATTGCACATAGTATGTCTGATGCAATTGAGTTACCTTCTACAAAGGAAGAGCTTTTGACTAGGCACAAGAAAGAATCGAGAGATTTAATAGCGACTATAACAGGTTTGAAGAAGCAAGCCACCAAGAAGACCAGAAAGAACGTGCTAATTAAATGTCTGGAATTAGAACAGCAATTGGAAGCGAAACACAAATCAGAGCTCCAGCAGTTTGACCAAGACGATTCCGAAGGAATTGATGCTGAAGGTAATAATAATGATAACAACGAACATGATGACGATGACGATGAAATAACTCCCGAAAAGCTACTTGCACAGATGGAATTGAAGGATAAACCTATCGTCGCTACTCCAACGTCGAATAACAACGAACCAAGGGCGCCTAAACCGAAGAGAAACCGTCAAAAAGAAAGGTTAGAAAGAAGAAAAGCTGATTTGGAAAGAATAAAGCAGGAGGCCTCCCTTGAAGCAGCAAACACGGTTGATTATAGACAAATAGAAATAGATTCAATGGGTCAATTGCTCACGATTAACAATTTACAACTCCATGAAATCAAACCAGACGGACACTGTCTCTTTGCCTCTATTCAAGATCAGTTGTCAGTTCGTCAAGAAGTGGAAACTACCATCGAAGAGTTGAGGAATAAGGCTGGAGATTACATGCTTGAACACAAAGATGATTTCATTCCATTTCTATTCGATGAACAAACAATGGAATTACGTGACCTCGAGTCATACGTTAAAGAATTAGTGTCTACAGCAATGTGGGGTTCTGATATGGAGATCTTGGCTCTTGCCAAGTCCTTTGATTGCCCTATAAGTATCTACATGGCAGGAGCCTCAACTCATCGAATTAATGAGAATGGCCACAATGCAGAATTGAAATTGGGTTTCTATAAGCATTCATATGGGCTAGGGGAACATTACAATTCCCTACGGGATTTGGAACTAGTATAGGTACGACATTCCAATAAGAAACAGTTCTTTTTCACTGCCACTATCGGCTCAATATGTGCGACATTCTTATGTTTACAGTTTAGATTAGAAGTAAGAACCTGTAGAAAGTAGTTGGTCACGTGAATTTCTCAAATTTTGATTTGCAGAGTCTTGGGCTCGGGCTTCCCCAGAGTACAAACCGGTGAGTGAAAACGCTAAAAATACTCATATGCATTCGATCTCGTAAATTTTAAGCGGTTGCCATGACATCTGACGTGAGTCAGCCCAGTGCCAGAAATAGACGTAGAGAAAAATTGTCCGCTTTAGGAAATATTTACGACTTGTCACAGTTGACTGAAATTTGACATAAATATGACACTTAGCAATAGAAATCAAGACAAATGAGTTTAACTGAAATGCTGTTTAGTCCAAATTATCTTTTTGGATGTGTCTATCAAGATTCCCTGTAAGTATATCAACTTCGCTGTCGTTAACACTTACGGCATTTAAATGTGCTCTTGGAAATTGTCGCTGAAAATTTTTCTCGATCTCTGCCATATGCGATTGCGCCGAGTTCGGTAACAGTTTACGGTGGTAGTGCCATACCACTTTTCGACGAAGGCGTGCAATAAATTGGAGCCTTGAGTAATCTACACAAACCTTGTCGTTGTAAGGTCTAACAAGAAAAGCAAGGATTCGCCGCCTCCAAGAATACGAAGTCACCAGTGCCTCCAATCTGAAAAGTGGAGGCAAGAGCTATTTTAGGTTGTTTACCCTTGTAATGAACTACAATAGATAGCAAGTCGTAAAGTACCTATGCATACGATACTCAACGCAATCTTAACTCGTTCGAGAGGTATAATGTGTATATCCAAGAACAGGCATGCAACGATTAGAAAATATGAAGAGCTTATACACCTTTCCCCGCCTGTCCTCTTTTCAACTAAATCTCAGGCGATTCTGCTATTCCAGGAGTACCAGATTACTCCATTATCATATGTAATGCTCGATCACCTCGTCGTACACAAACACTTTGTAGTTGTATAGAGGATAAATGAGGCATTTGACACACGTCACCTTAATTATCATAGTATACGGCGCATCACTTTCACATATTAACCTTACTTGATCTTTTATTAACCTTGCCAAACCAGACCAGCAAGCACAAAAAATAAGTGACCAAAAGTATAGAACAAACCCACACATGGTAGCACTTTAATCTAATGCAACTGAAAGGATTTACCTCAATACGGGTCAGGGTCGACTTGGCGTCTATGTTTGTGGCTGGAGTTATTGTTCAATACCTTCTCTGTAGATGAACTCATAGTTCAAAATTTTCCATCTAAATCGCCAGTCCAACAGTGAGAGTTATTTTTTCTTTGTTTTTACACAGTTCGAAATGTTCTTGTAAGCAATACTATGTTACATGGTGTTGTCGGCGTGTACGTACGAATACCAATAGGACAGGGGTTGCCGTGCGTGCAAAGAATGCGTTTCGTTATATACAGGTAGATTGATGTCTCCTATATTCTCCCTCTTGCCGTAAGTATTTCCAAGAAGGAGAAGGGGCATGAATACTTAATGAGTACATTATACGAATCGTTAAGAGATGCCACCAACAGTACTAGATAATTTTCGACCGTATTTCTCTTGTCGGAGCTCAAACGCTTTAGAAAACGGCAGCATTGAATTACAACGTATGGACTGATCTAATCGACTTCTTGGAATCCGTGCAAGAAGTGTTGCTAGCAACTTTTCAACTATTGCAATCTAGATCTGATCGTTATCACAACACTTCGACAATTATTACAGGGATATTATTACCATGACGAAACGATCCACAAAAATAATCTCGGGTTTGGCACTTAAACCAATGAGTGTGATATTTGTTATAATAGCCTATGTTCACCCAAGTAGAACCAACTCCACTTCTTGTACTCCTTACCTAACTAAAAAAATTTAAGGAAGAGCCCCGACAATTCAGGAATGAAAAAATTATGTTATTTTTTAATAATCTCAAAACCATTTGCATGTCTTGTCTCTTATCAAAAAGCCTCCAAACCTTAACTGGATGTCGTTATAAAATAATCTTTATTCGTCTAACCATTAGATTTGCCTTAGAGTTATAATTTCAGGTTAGTTTATGTGGTTTGATGGTGTGGAGCGATTGAAGGTTTGTATAATATGCATAAATACCTTCCACATCCAGAGCACTGGTCCTCAATCTATGGCGAGTTATTTTATATGATTATAGATTGTAATCTAGCTGCACGACATTCGAGCTCTTTGTATAAGATAAGCCTCATAATAGTATATGCAGGCGGGCCTTCGGTCAAGCTTTATGGCGAAAGCTTGGTGCCGTGATAATACCCTTCGAGTCCTACGCCCTAGCAGCTTATCTCTCTTAAAGAGAAGTGTCGATTGAGAGCCATTTATGAGTGTGGGAGAACTATATTTTTCAAGAGCTGCCTCATGCTCCACATTTCGCAAGTGAACATCCATTTGCTGTGGTTACTTCTCCAACAAAGATCGTTGTATGTGGACATAATGCGGTTCATTGTTTCGTGGGGGGGTCCGTTTTGAACCTGAAAATTTTGTATGTGTGGTCTTTCGGGCATGGTCGCGACAATCCAGCTTAACCACTATAATACCCCGTTGCCTGTGCCGTGGGTGGGGGTAATGTATATACAAACCATTCTAATCTAAAAGAGAGAAGACCATAGGAGAATTTTGCTAGAATTTCAGAATGACAATAATGCAAGCCAACAATAACCGACATTTACGTAGACACTAAAGCTGGTATACTTTATGAAGACAGGTTCGTCTTACAAGTATATGCCCATAGTACTTATTATTTGATTGTTAATGTGAATGCAAAATGTCCACAGCCAATGCTTGCCACTTTGCCGAATAAAGGCAAATTAACGAGCCTGGCTTGAGTCACATTGGTAGTGGGGCTCAATGTTTGTACACTGAGATAATCCAAAGCTTATATTCGACGTAAGTGTAATAGAACTAGAGATACGGCTCATGCATGGTCAAGGTCTTTGGTATCTGAAGCGCTTCTCTAAGAGATAATTCAGTTATACAGGAATGTGAAAACCTAGCTATAGGGGCACTTCTCGGGCAACAGCACCATTTTGCTTCACACAGCATCTCCCTAGCCAAGACGACAAGTCACCAGATCTCCCTAATTTGTGAGTCAAGAGTCATCTGGAGAATCATGGAGAATAACATCTTGGCCCAACGAAGAACTTATCAACTTATCCAATGGAGATATTTGGGAAATATTTGAGATACATCTACTTGCAGAGTAAACACACCTTATGCCTAAATACAGATCATGAGGTATAGGCAGGCCCACTCAAATGAAGAAGCTCTTTCCTCTCAGATAAACTTTCAAAAATTAAGCTCCAAAGTCTCACTTTATCTGTAGTAACCCCCTTAATGGTCATAATATAATATCTCAGTGTCTTCGGCCAAATAATAAGAGTTGCAGCAATCATCAACACCTAGACAGAGCCAAACCTTGGTAAGAAAACAGATATTTTCTTGCTAAACCAACTGCTTTCTAAGGCTATTCAATATTCCATTATCGTAAGGTTCTCTCGTCTCTTCCCCAGAGTTAATTGGCCAACCATTCTACAACTGTCAAAGGGGCTTGCTTATATGTGCATATGCACTCTCCAATCAGATTGATAAACCGATCCTGTTTGGCCGGGTCTATGTTTCCCAAAGAGGTTAAAATGAAGATGGATTAAACCGGCCATAGATTTTAATGATAATCAATTGGAAAACTAAGGTTTATAGGATGGTTGATTGTTTGCATATTGCAAATTACGCAACTCTTAAATGTCAAACTACACCCCTCAAGCTGGTCTAGCCATTTCGTTTGAAATTTATACCCAGTTTGGATATCGCTCTGAAAACAACATTAACAACTCACAATGAACCCAGGGCACTAAAAACTACAGCTTAAAGGGCCCCAAGTTGACTAGCGCTTACTCATTTGAGGTCGGCTTAGACGCTCCTCTTTGCCAGCTTCCAAGTCGTCGAGTACTTTTACTTATTTTGACTCCTATATGGTCTATCGGCGAACGGCCACATACACCCCAGCTTTACACCGGCTTACAGGTCCTGTGCGTCACCACCTCGAGGGGCTTCAATCCACACATACCGATTCAGGATGTGAATGGCTCTGGAGAGAGGCTCGAGAATTAAACTACCTTCCTTGTACTTGTTGCAGCCAGCTGAGAATCCACTACATTCACAACAAACCTTAATTGCTAAAACGACAATACAAACTACGAAACTTTCTTTATATTTTTTGCAAATAACCTGAATGTTGAATAAACCTTCGATCTAAGAGCTGGAACGGACTCCAACGTATTCGTTTTTTTAACATATGAAGTACTGAAACTCCCCGCTACAGATCAATTTGACCGTTACAACTCGTAGAAAGGATTCCAATCCAGATGGGTAATTGAAGGCCTGTAACGGGCTTTTGGTGTGGGAATTTGCAATTTTTCACTAATTTTCAATTTCCTATTTTACATCGTAAGGTGGTATCGGGAAAGTGAGCCTATAATTGCTCACCATAGATAAGTAACACCAGCGGGTGTAGGCTAATATTGGTCAATTTTCTAGTGCCCGAGACTATTATTTGAGAAACGGCAAATATTGCCAACACTTACTTCGGCTGATACGAAAGACGACATCTTTCCACTGGAAAACCCTAATTGTATTGAACTTCTAACACAACCTTAATTGTGGTGACACATATGACTTCTTGTTCCTTAAAAGCATCTAGGCACCGAATTTCGTTACAACTTACCCCGGACTACGTTGTAACTTCTTACTACTAACATCTTACGTATTGACGCAATACCTTATTACTATATGAAACAGCACACTGCGACACCTATTCCGAGCATTAACTAATACTGCTACACAACTTACTACACACCTATCTTCAATTAAGACCACATACTACTATCACAACTAACACCTTAAACGCCATAACACTGGAAAAAAATCAGTACACTCTTAATAATACTGAAACCACACACTTATACCATAATACACTACCACTACCACCACTAACACCACTAACAGTACACCACACTACACCAATAGACACCAACAGCACACACACTATACACACTACCACACTACCACACACACCTACTCTTCCTTGCTTATCTCAACTATGACGTAATCAAGCTGACCAATTGCCGTCGTAATCTTGGTGCTTATCACTCACGTGACCTCATCCACTCCGTTTCTTTTTCACAAAATAGAAAATTTAATTCTTTGTTGTAACCGTAAGGAATCAGTCCGGAAGTGCCACATATCTGCAAAGATATACGATAGTTACAGTTTTCGAGGACGTCAGGTTGTAGCCCTAAACTCAAGCAACTCCACTGGTTTTCCAACGTCGCCAAACGGCTTGAAACTAGTATACAGTAACAGTGATAGCAGTCGTTCTACGGGTTGCTATTTACCATTTGATACCACTACAGGAACAGTAAACACAACAAAATGGGATGGTTTTGGGCAGAAGCTAGACCTGCGGTCTCCTCGGGAATAGATGCTCCTGCCAAGTGTCCCGTGGATCATAAGGCTCTTCAGGCTCAGAAGCAAAATGCTCAAGCCTCCGGATGTCCTATTGATCACTCTGCGTACACCAAAAAGGCACAGATACCTGCCTCGGAATCCGAAGCAAAGTGTCCAGTGAAGCATGACGATAGCTTAAATCCTTTAAATAACATGCCTGTGAATCTTTCTTCTGAAAGAATTCCTGGCCAGAAAATCACCTTGTCCACAGTAAGGACAATTTCATCTATTCCAAGAGGAGAGAGCGAAGAACAAGGTTTATGGGAATATCCCTCTCCACAGCAAATGTTAAACGCAATGGTGAGGAAAGGAAAAGCGCAAGATATTCCGGAAGATGCCGTTGAATCCATGGTGGATGTTCACAACTTCTTGAATGAAGGAGCATGGCAGCAGATCTTGGAATGGGAGCATAAGTATACTAAGGAAACCAAGATCGAGCCAAGATTAAAAATGTTCACAGGAAGACCTGACGATATGTCTCCTAGAGCTCAGATGTACTTACTACTTGGAAAAGCGTTCCCTAGCACTTTCAACACACAGCCTCCTTTCGATAGGCATGACTGGACAGTTTTGAGGTCATTGGGTTTGAACAAGGGATGGAAAGAGGTTAGATACGTCATTGACTACTATTCCGCACCCGATGAAGATGACAACATGCCAGCATTTATGTTAGACACCAGACCAGCTTTGGATAATCCTGGTAATGCCATCGATCGTTTTACTCATTGGTCATACCCATTGTATAAGAGAGCAATGGGAGAGTTTGACGATTTGTAAGTTTAAACATTCTCTAAAGCATTTATATTGGTCAAATGATAATTTGACAATATGACAGTTATATTTATTTATGCCTCACATTTGACGTATTGAGAGTCTAGCATCTGAGCATGTTGTCTATAGCCGATTCGTGTCAACCGGCCGTTATCTAGTGATTATGAAAGACCAATTCTAACAGCGATCTTGTATAATTTGACTGGCACTCTCAATATTGTTGACTGCTTTCATTGTATTTAGTTTATTTCATTACTTATTCTATAGTTATTCTTCGTAGCATGTGCTACCTCACTAAATTAATAAACATTTTAAGTTTAAATATGAAGAACAGTTTAGCAATGAACTGAAGTATGACACCAATGAAAAGTACATAGGTGTAGTTACAATAAGTTTGCCTTTCTATAACCATTTCAATAAATATGATCTACAAGATTTATCATTGCTAATGCTTACTTCTTTCTATCAATATATACAGCTTATTATGATAATGATGTGATGAAGTTATGTGTATATGTACAAGGTGAACGCTTAGTTCTGTTTCTTTTGCTCAGCGATCAAGTTAGATAACTCTGGACTGAAGTTATAGTCTCCAGTCAACTTGTTCAAGATTTTAGGCAACTCAGAACCAAAATCTCTTAATGGTCTCTGACCCAAATCATCAATCAAGTGTTGGATAGTCTCTTTATTGCCTCTCTTGATGAAGTGATTGAATAAGAAGTAGTATGTAAAGTAGTTGGCATGAGCCGACTTCTCGTTCTTCAAATTTTCGTAGTATTGCAAAGCTAACTCCTCACGTTTGTTCAACAACAAGTTAATCATTGTGTTCCAAATCCTGGTATCGTTTCTGATCTTTTTAATGTAGACATCGAACAACTTTTCTGCGGATTCAACAGAACCATAGTCCAACTCTCCTCTCAACATAGCACTGTACAAGTGAGCAGAAGTAGCATACTTCTTGGAGGCTCTGTCGAAAATGGAACGAGCTGCGGCTACGTTGTTTCCGTCCTTCAACAAACCATCTATGATGGCAGTGTAAGTAAAATCGTTCAACGGAACTGACTTTGAACTGGAAATTCTCTCCAATATTTGGTCGACATCTGCAGTTAAACCCTTTTCGTGGTGCATCTTGAAGTAGATGTCAATTACAGAGGTAACGGTACCAACTTCTTCGGGAATGTTATCCTTCTTCATGAACTCTAAGATACCTTCAACAGCAGCAAAGTTACTGATCTTAGCGTAGAATCCCAAGAAGGTGTTCATCACGGATGAAGATGGGATATATCCATTCTTGTCATTCACAAACTCTTTCAACTTAGTCTCTGCTTCAGTGATTTTCTTGTTCAAAACTAAACCTATTAAGATGTTATTCTTGGTTGGTGCAATTACAGGGAGCTTTCCTTCTCCCTCAGTACTGAATCTTTGCAAGTACTCGTCAACCTTATCGAATTTATCTAATGTTGCAAAGCCACTGATGACAACAGAAAGGGTTTTAGCAGTCAATTCGGTACCATTACTCAAGATAGTTTCAACGGTCTTTTCGATGTTCGTAGCAAGCTTTGCCCTTTGACCTGACGATAATTTGTTCACATAAGAAGGGCTACCCATAGCTCTCAATACTACGTCCCAGGCACGAATAGACGGCTTCTCAATACCATGAGCAAGCAAGGATTGAAATATTCCGAAAACCTCGTCAGTTCTACCGGCCTCGAAGTAACCATCCATCAATCTGATCAAGGTATCCTCATTGATAGGTTTATTGTTTCTAGATGCAGCTTCTTGAATCTCGGTGTAGAGATGGTTCAAGGCATTACCATTCTTCTTTTCGCTGGCATCTCTGATTCTTCTGTAAACAACGTGACCGTTAGGGTCCATTGCCTCGAAGTTCTGGGAGTTTACTTCCTTCTGGAACTCCTGGAATTCGTTCTTGTATCCAGTAAACAAATGCAAATCCTTAAGAGTGTTTCTAATCAAGATGACATTAGGGAGATCTTGATTCAAAAGCTTACCTGCGTCTTCCAACGAGAAGTTAACGCCTTGGAGAAGACAAGTCTGGCCATATGCAAAGTATACGAGGTTAGGAAGGTAGTAAGGACGGTATTCAATATTTCCGGCCTTGACCGAGGCCATTCCAGTAGCCTTATTGTTTCTCTCGAATTCCAAGAACTTGAGCCAAAGTTGAAGAACATTCTGGTAAATGACGGCCTTGTCTTCGCCCGATTTGAAGTACTTTACGGCAACCACAGTGTAGTGATATCTATGGATGACTCCGTACTTGCTGAAGATATCCAACAAGTCTTCTACACTTCTTGAGCCAAGGGTGGAGTTTGGTTCCAATGCCTTGAACAACAATTCAGTGACGATGGGCTGGAATCTGAAATAGATGGAATTGTCGGTGATGTTTTCCGATAACTGGATTTCTCTCAAATAGCTCAATCCCTCCTCCATGATCTCTACGGCCTCAGTTAAGTCTGACTTCGAAGCTTTGACCAAATCTTGGATCTGGTTACTGATATCTCTTAACTTAGCGTTTCTCTGCGGTATCTTCTTATTATTGTAGTTTTTATTGCCGTTATTGTTGTTTCTCACCTCTTTGGCCGAGTCTCCAATGGCGTTTTCGGCCACTGGAGCTGTTATAGTAGCATTTCCGCCCAAATTTTCACTGGCTACGGCAGAACTTCCACCTGCTAGCGACGACTGGAACCTTGAAATGAGAACACCCAGAGCTCTCACTTTGACTAGATTAGTTCTAGTCAAGTTCCTGAACACGTTTTGTCTCAACGGAATCATGGCTGTGGCGATTTGCTGCGATGTCTGCGTTTACCCCTGGTTTCTCCAAACTAATGCCAAACTAACTAGCCGCTGCTGTCTACACTAACAACTACCGTCAATCGAATATTTCACCGCCTAACATTCTTCAATTGGACCGTCTGTTAAGAGAGATTTTTCACTGCGAAAAACTGAAAATTTTCATGAAAGTGCGGGTGTGCTGTGTGCAGGCGGTGATTTGCAGTCTTTTGAGAGGATACCCAGTGGGGCCTGTTTGAGAGCTTGAGAGGAGTAAAGAAAGTAAGGGATAAAGAAAGACGGGAAAGGAGAGAAGAGGAAGTATAAAGTGTCAATGAAGAAAGGCGAGAATTAAATTAATAAATTTCAGTTGGCCTTCTGGTGTTGTAATCGTCTGGTGTATTTTGATGGTGGTGGCTACTGCTTATTGGGTCTACGCAAGAAATTTAACTGGTGTGAGCACTGAAGTGAATCCTCCATATTTTCCCCTTTTCCTTCTATGGTGGCACAGTGGCTTTCGAAGAAAAAATACTAGAGATCCCCGGGTTCAAGGTGAAAAATACATCTATGAAGCTATGAACCAAAGGAATAAGGATATGTCAATTGAGACTCACTCCTCCTGTCTCCCGCGAGTAAGAGATTCCTCCATCGTGACTATCAATGATTCTACTCACGGCCTACTGATGTTAGTAAGTGTTCAAAACAACATATTCGGTTCATAAATTCTTTCACGTCAGATATCTAAACTGGCTTTATCATTAACAAATAATCAATTGAGCTGGGTTTAATACGGGGTCTGACGACCCATTATCATCTTCTAGTGCGGAGAATTTACTATCTATAGCAAAATCGCTGTACATACATTCATACCATAACACCAAAACTGGGTGGAAAAGTAAAAGAAAAAGTTGCTGTAAATTTTCTGAAAATTCCTTTTCACCAACCTTCACATATATAACAATGCCCTCCACTCCCAACGCTTGACAACATCCGACATCCTTTCCCCTTGTTCTTGGTAAGCATGCGTTTTGAGCCAGAGAGCAGCAACTGTTACCCGATTGGGATAGGCTGTATGCCGGATTTTTCAAGGTCGCGCGCGTACCAATTTTCACATCACCTATACGGAAAACTTTTCAATGGTGTTTTTGCATCAAGAAACAGGTTGCGTGGTCTAGTTGGTTATGGCATCTGCTTAACACGCAGAACGTCCCCAGTTCGATCCTGGGCGGAATCAGTTTTCTTTTTGCATCTGGTATGGATGTAGCTACTTTTTGTCTTTGGAGCTGATGAAGTTGTTAATTTTTGATTTGGGAGCCCTATTGGTGTAAATTGGGTTCTAAAAGTCATCTGCGAAGACCGTAAGCATGAAGATAGAATTCAGCAGCAGCCTTTTTTCTTCATGCTCTCTCTTCTTGGGTTCTTTTTTCTCTTGAGGAACAGGGAAGAGAATCAAGCGATACATGTAATTCCAGTCTTCAATCAAGAGGTAGAAAAGGAGTACATCGATGTTTTCTCCCACCTAGATGAGACTAGACCGTCCTAATATTTCAGGGTGACGCTTGATGTACTCTAGCTGGAGTATCGACACATTCGATAGCTTCAACACCCCTCTTTACGACTCGTTCTTAATTAATTACTCCAACCGTCGTTTTTTGCAATCTCTTCCCCAAACAAATTGGTAGCGCATTATCTCATTGGTAGCGCAAATACCCATCCGGGTAACAATAATATAACTATCTTACCAATTCACTTCTTGGCTCTTTGTAGTGAAAGTATACACTTGCAGCCAGTAATTCGTAGTGGTCCAAGGCTGAGATTATATCATAGAGGGTTTCACATGGAAGCGAACTCGCCGAAGAAAGAGTCTTTGTTATTTTTCAATTACCACGAGTTCTTAATCCCGAATGACAGTCCCCTTAACAAACAATCAACTGGAGAGACATCTCTAGTGATAAACCATTTCCCCAATGTGTATGCTCCGCAGGATTCGCTGACTTACAGCAATACTAGGATTGTCAGAATACCCAGATCATACGAAGGAGCCAGATACTCCGATATCATACCTCAGTTCTCATTGTATACTCCAGGAACTGAGCCAGCAGCTCTCTTGAACGAGACTAACTTCTCTTTTGATCCAATTGGAACCTATGACAAGAATGCTTTTGGTCCAACTTCCTTGACACCACTTGTTCCAGAATTGTTGCAACGCGAGGACTTGGAAACGATAGTTACAACAGTAAACCAATATCTATATGATTCGTTTAATCCGTTCGATTTGCGGAATGCAGTAGAAAGCACTCTAGAGTTGTTAACTGCTGGGTTCTATTCACGAATTGTTAGCAAATATCTCTTTACCAGCCATTCAAGACGGAAGTTACAGGAATTAGACAAGTATATAAATGACTTAAATTCCGATAAGTTCAAAGACATAGATGGGCTCAGGATCATAGACCCACGACTTTCGGGATTCTTATCGGTACGTTTATTGTGGATCTTGATGTGCTAACTTAACCTCACTGTAGCATCTACTAACTATAATATCTAGCTTGATTTCCAGATCCCAAAGCCGACGATAGCAGAGACACAGAGTGATAAAGCAGACACTACACCGACAAACTAAACTCGTTAACTTTTACGTAATCACCACACTTAAAACAGTATTACACCAACCTTCACCATTGAAAATTCTCCTTAGCCAACAGTATGATTCTTAGTACTAACTTTAGTAGTTCCTTATATGTGTACACTATATGCACACCGGCTGAAAGTGAAATATTAGAGATGAGTTCATGGCTAATATATTTCTAGTGGTATAAGTACCACTATATGTTTAGATATCGGCCAAGAGTAATGAACGGGGTATTCGCAGTTTACAAGCCCTCGGGGAAGTCTTCTTCGCAGTTCATTGGCGATCTCCAGGAGATTTTTACCAACTCCGGAGTGTTCGAAGAAGATTTGAAAAAAGCGAAGAACAAGGCCTATGAGGACTTGAAAACCAACGCAAGATGGTCCCAGCAAAAGATCCAGAAACGTGTTAGAGACCTTAAGGTGAAAATTGGACATGGAGGAACCTTGGATCCGTTAGCTAGTGGAATTTTGGTAGTTGGTGTCGGCTTGGGAACTAAGAAATTACAGTACTACTTGAGTGAATGTAACAAGACATATGAGACCAAGGCATTACTAGGAATTTCCACCACCACAGGAGACTCTGAGGGAGAGATTTTAACTCACAACCCTGTTTCACACATTACCAAGGAGATGATTCTTGAAACTGCTCCAAAGTTCGTAGGAAACTTGAAACAAACTCCACCGATCTTCTCAGCATTGAAGGTCAATGGTAAACCATTGTACGAGTACGCCAGAGAAGGATTACCGCTTCCAAAAGCCATCAAAATCAGAGATATTAAGGTATTTGACATCAAAGTGCATGAGGAGGACTCTTTAAGTGTGGACCACGAGTTCGACAAATTGCAAAGTGAGTTAGGAGAAGATGGCAAACCAAAAGAAAACGGATTAGCCAATAACCCCACCCTCAATGACTCACCATTGTACTTTTCTACTGAATATTTGGCAAAGGCCGAAGCTGAGAACCTTCCAACCACCGTGGAAAAGCCAAAGATTTTGACTGAGGAAAACGAATTGCCTGAAAAGTTGCCAATGCTTCACTTCACTGCTGATGTTTCTTCTGGAACTTATATTAGAAGTCTTATCAGTGATTTTGGTAGAGCCTTGCAATCTTCTGCTTACATGGTGGAGTTGATCAGAGTCAGGCAATCGGAGTGGGAGTTGGGCAAGAACGTCTTCAAAATCGAGGATTTCAAAGAGAGAGACGAGAGAATATGGGGTCCGGTGTTGAAGCGTGTCTTTGACAATGGAGGAGAAACTAACGTCCCAGAAGCATTTAAGGAAGTCGAAGAAAAGGTTTTGCCTGTGATTGAAAAAGAGAAGGAAATAATTGCAAAGCTGGAAGCAGAGAAGGATCAAAAACCGGTTATTCAAGAAGCCAGAGAGTTTATTAATAAGTTGGAAGAGGCTAAACAGGAAGAGGAAACTGAGCACAAACCCGAGGAAACCCCAGTGGAGATATCGAAAGAGGCTCCCACTCAGGAGAGTGCTCTTCAACCAGAAATTCCAAAGAAGAGAGGCATCGACGAGATAGACAACTAGGCAGATGGGAGTATAATGAACAATCAATTGGTTCGACAAACGGACGCCAAATTTGTATTTTTGTATCTGTAAATAGACAATGAACAAAAAGACAAGACAAATATCGAAATGTAACGTTGTAATTAACTCAATCTTTATTATCGAATCAATCATTAACCAACTATTGATCACATCCAACCATAAATCAATACGCTCATATATAATTTATTCACATGGTAGCGCCCAACTATAAGCTTACCAAAAAATTTCACATTTCAAAATCATCTTTAATTACCAACAATTGCAGCCTTTTATATTCGACAGTTTGAACTTCTTCATTGACGAGATAGGTATGTTTGGCATCGGAAAGAGTGGAGTACGTATGTTCTCGTCGTGCTCGAGGAAGTGGGCCGATCTTTATACGAGAACTACGGTAAACCCTGTGAACTATAAGTTGAATATACCGCTGAAGATCAAAGCTGAATCAGTGATTATAGTATCGACTCCATCCAACTTGCCTCAAGTGATAGAGGAAGCGATAAATGTGTACCAGAATAAAAATATACAGGTTTGTGTAGCGGGAGTTGATAGTGTTGTTCCTAATTCTAGTCGAAATGGAGTCTCGGAGTTGTGGTTAAGTGAACCGTTCCATATTAAAAGCTCTGTCTTATTGGAAGACCGAGATGATTTGAATAATACACCTCGTGAAAGCGATGGTGTGAATATCGTAGTTGCCAGAAAGAACTGGAAGAATATTGAGTCAAATTTACAAGTGGTTTTAAACGAGTCTGCTACTGTGGACCTCAAGCTTGCTAACACAGTCTTCTCTACTAATCACTTGGTGACTTTGTTCTACTTTCAGCCAGAAAGGGCAGTTACACATCTCCATAACTCTGGGCAAACGTTATGTGACTTATCTATTGAGTTACCTAAAGATACAATCCCGGTGGGAGTTGAAGTAAAGTCCTTCGACAGATGGACACCTTTGTACGACACTTCTGTAGAGGAACCATTCATTATAACGAATTGCATTGGTAATTTATTGAAGCAAATCAACCAGAAATCGGCATCAGGGTACTTGGAGAAGAATGACAAGTTAATGAGCTTAGGATCCAAAGATACGAAAGTTTTTGTGAGGTTGTATAAAAAAGACCAGCCAGATAAGGCATTTAAATATGAAGTCATTGCCGGTGGTGGTGGTTGGGGTGCTAAAGCCAGTACCATAGCATTGTCTCCAGATGCCAAGTTAGAGAAGGGAGATCGTGTTGAATTTTTCATGCTTACTCCATCGGATAGGTTCTCCAAACGTGAATCTGATATTCCTAGAACTGATTTACAGGGCAAACTAACATTTGAAACCACCTACGAAGAGCAAGCTTACACCGATAGTTCAGAAGGCAAGAACGCTGAGGTTCTTGAAAATGTATTTGGCTGTGGTTCAGAAGAAGAGTTCAAGTTCAATGATGTAAAGCATAGCTCAGCCGGGGAAAGGTTAACCATTAAGTTATGATCTTTGCGAAGCTATAGATAAATGTGCTATGCGATGGTAGTAGGTAGTTTATAGATATAGATATCTTGTACATATATGATTAATGACATGTTCACTGATTTCATATGAACCCTAAACTGTAAGACTTTCTTATATGTCTTAATCCTTCTTAACGGCATCACATAGTTAATGGTTTACATTTATAAATTGAAAAATTTATATTACAATTTTCTATTATTTCACACTTTATTGTTCATCTACAAGTCCCCTCAAAACAGACAGAGATGATTAGGTATATTAAGGGTGACTTGTTAGGGCATATTCCTGCTAAGTCCTCGACGGTTTCAATAATAGCTCATGCTTGCAATTGTCATGGTCTGTGGGGTGGTGGTATCGCAAATGTGATAAGACAGAAGTTCCCATCTACTTATCTACCATATAATGAGCATTGTCAGGATTTAAATTGCGATCCTAGGAAACTCTTGGGTACTTCAATTGTAGTTCCATCTGAGGCAACAGATCCTGGAAACATTAAGGGTGTAGCACCAAAGTATGTAGCTTGTTTATTTACCAGTGATTTCTCGGAGAGTCCTGAAGAAATTGTGGGGTATACCGAGAAGGCAATGAATGAGTTGCTACAGAAATTGGAGGAGTTGAGAAAGAAAGTGAGCTTAGAGACAGATGGCAATGATATTTTGGTAGTGAACATGCCCAAGATCAATGCTGGGATATTCAATGTTCCGTGGGAGAAGACTGAAGCCGTTTTGAAGAAGATCGAAGGAGTTCAGTTCAACGTTTATGTATTTGAGTGATTGATGAGGGATTGAAGAAAGGTTTATCATGCAGTTGTAAGATTAAGAAGGGTAGCACTTACAGTGTGAACAATGTGGAAAGAAGGAGAACAGTAGAGGTGGTGAATTGGCAAATATGGAAGCTTTTTGTGGGTATAAGCCATAGAGATATTGGCTAATATATGGGATTAAAGAGACTTCCTTAATAGTAAAACTAACTTCTATCCTATCAATTATGGAAATGACAATCATCATCCGGGATTGTGAGGGGTGAAAGATGAAGCAACTGAAGATCAATGGAACTCTTATACGTTGTTTGTAGGGACATAATCATATAACAGAGTATTGAAGAGAAATACATGAATATGAGTAGCAGTAAACGAATGTACATGAAGAACAAATGTGAACGAAGAAAGCGTAAGAAACATCTTACATATTCACGGTAGAACAAAGGATTCCAATATTAGAACGGAAACGGTTGTACCAATAAGCACATCCTTGCTATAGTAATAACAGCCATAAAGGTAATTGCAGCAATAGAAAACACAACGCAAACTTTAGTAATTTACAATTCTACACCAATACCAATAAATAGTGCTAAAAGGTATAAATAAGTTATTACCACGAACTGATGCACTATTGTGTCCTCTTCTTGCTATAATGAACTCAATTAATTAAATACCCAGTATATAATACTACAATTAACTACAGTAATTAATATGACTAGCAAGAGAGTCTGCACTGAAGATATTTACGAAAGATAGACTATTAGATATGATAAAACAGAAATAAAGCTATGGTTGCTACTATAACCAATTCACCATTTCCATCTCGATCTCAATTCCAATGTCAATGTTTAATTATAAAGTCTAATAACATTTTACACTCTCACTTAATACTCAATTACCATCTACCTCACCAATTACCAATTACCTACAATCAATAGAACACCATAGCCTAGAAATGTTTAACTTAGCACTATAAGCTATCGTAGTAAGAGCCCACCTGCTTATCTTGTTATATTACTGCGGTACAGGTCTTTTGACCCCTATCTGCCTCTCCGCCACAAATCTCATCCTCTCGGTAGCCGATTTCTGTTTCGTTCCAAACCGTCGCTACACTGCCGCGGTCACCCATCATTCCGCCACTGGCACCGCCCACTCTCTCCCTGTATCCCGCCTCCCTCGCTACGCACTCCTCACTACTTCTCACTCCTCACTTCTCACTTCTCACTTCTCACTACTCACTACTCACCCATTTGCTTAGTGTCCTTTGTTTTGGCTGTGACATCTGTCAGTGCAGTGAGTGAGGAAATATATATTTTACCGGTGGAGACTACTACTCTTCTTCTCTCCAGCAACAGTCTCTTGGTTACCCCTTTCCATCACTCGCGCCAGAACTCTGCAAATCACTCCCAACATGGATGAGACCTTGATCGCCACCATCAACAAGTTACAGGACGCGTTGGCTCCTCTCGGCGGCGGATCGTCGTCGCCAGTCGACTTGCCCCAGATCACCGTCGTGGGTTCACAGTCGTCGGGTAAATCGTCGGTGCTTGAAAACATCGTCGGCCGTGACTTCCTCCCAAGAGGTACGGGTATCGTCACCAGAAGACCACTTGTTCTTCAATTGATCAACAAGCGTGCTACACCAAAGCCCCAGCAGGACTTGCTTGACATCAACACAACTAAGGAAAACGGAGATGCCAGCGAGAACAACGCCGACGAATGGGGTGAGTTCTTACACTTGCCTAACAAGAAGTTCTACAACTTCGAAGACATCAGAAAGGAGATTGTCAGAGAAACTGATGCCAAAACCGGTAAAAACTTGGGTATCTCTCCTGTGCCCATCAACTTGAGAATCTACTCTCCTCATGTCTTGACTTTGACCCTTGTGGATTTGCCTGGTCTTACTAAGGTTCCAGTCGGAGACCAACCAAAGGATATCGAGAGACAGATCAGAGACATGATCATGAAATTCATTTCCAAGCCAAACGCAATTGTCTTATCCGTTAATGCCGCCAACACCGATTTGGCCAATTCTGATGGTTTGAAGTTGGCCCGTGAAGTCGACCCAGAGGGTGCTAGAACTATCGGTGTCTTGACCAAGGTCGATTTGATGGATGAAGGTACCGATGTGATTGACATTCTCGCTGGAAGAGTCATTCCATTGAGATTCGGCTATGTTCCTGTCATCAATAGAGGTCAGAAGGATATCGAAAGCAAGAAGACTATCAGACAAGCTCTTCAAGATGAAAGAGACTTCTTCGAGAACCACCCATCATACAAGGCTAAGGCCCATTACTGTGGTACCCCATACTTAGCAAAGAAGTTGAATGGTATCTTGCTCCACCACATTAAGGGAACACTTCCAGACATCAAGATGAGAATTGAACATTCTTTGAAGAAATACCTGAACGAATTGAGTACTTTGGGTCCAGAAATGGCTGAATCTCCTACTTCTATTGCCTTAAGCATGATCACAAACTTTTCGAAGGATTACAATGGAATTTTAAGTGGTGAAGCTAAGGAACTTTCATCTCAAGAATTGAGTGGTGGTGCCCGTATCTCCTTCGTTTTCCACGAGATCTTTAAGAACGGTATCACTGCATTGGATCCTTTTGACCAGATTAAGGATGCTGATATTAGAACCATTATGCACAATACCTCTGGTTCAGCCCCTTCCTTATTTGTAGGTACCCAAGCCTTTGAAGTTTTGGTTAAACAACAAATTCACAGAATGGAGGAACCTTCAGTGCGTTGTATCAACTTGATTTTCGATGAGTTGGTGCGTATTTTGTCCCAAATCATCTCACAGCCACTCTACTCTCGTTACCCAGGCTTGAAGGAGCAATTGTCTCAATTCTTCATACAATTCTTGAGAGAGGAATTGATTCCTACCACGAAGTTCGTTACAGACATCATCGACGCCGAACAGACCTATGTGAACACTGCCCATCCCGACTTGTTGAAGGGTTCGCAAGCTATGGCCATTGTAGAAGACAAGTTCCACCCTAAGCCACAAGTTGCTGTAGACCCAAAGACAGGCAAGCCATTGCCACCAAGTCAGCAACCTCCTCCACCATCTTCCCTGCCAATATTAAAAGATGATGGCACCAATGGGTTCTTTGGAGGTTTCTTTTCCTCTAAGAACAAGAAGAGATTGCAACAAATGGAAGCCCCACCTCCAGTTTTGAGAGCTACCGGTAACATGTCTGAAAGAGAAACTATGGAGACTGAAGTCATTAAGTTGTTGATCAGCTCGTACTACAACATTGTAAAGAGAACTGTGGCTGATGTAGTTCCAAAGGCAATCATGTTGAAGTTGATTGTCAGATCTAGAGAAGAGATCCAAAAGGTTTTGTTGGAAAAGTTATACAACTCGCCTGATTTGGAAGACTTGGTCAAGGAGAATGAATTGACCGTGCAGAAGAGAAAGGAATGTGTAAGAATGGTTGAGGTGTTGAGGAATGCCAGTGAGATCGTCTCCAGCGTTTAAGTGGAGTTAATTGTTTGATAGTTAGAGCGTGAAGAGCGTTGTGTATTACTAGACTACAAGAGACGTCATTCACAACTCATCTGACGGCTCGCTAATAAAGGCCGGCCACGCCGTATATATAGTTTCTGTTACATCTTTATATTGCCGTTTGATTTGTCTACTTCTACTTTAATTTGTTTTGATAAATATGTGATATACAGCACAATAAATAATACACTAAGGCTCAGATAATTGTAGGAAAGAGACTAAAACAGACAATGTAATCTTTTCCGAAATTCTATACAAAGAATGATTTCAATGCAAGATCTATTGCCGCAAATCGACCGACAGGCAGAGATAACCACTCAACAATGAAAGTTCTACCTTTCAATATGGTTTATTTCCACTTCCATTTGAAAATCTCGCAGTTTCGCCAACTTCCCGGATGACTTCGTCTCTTTTGTTTTCGAGTTCTTCGTATAAATAACTCATAAGCAATTTGTTACCCCGACGACAACATTAATTGAACTACCACCAATCCTTCCCTTCCATAACAACCGTATTCAGTGTAACGTCACATGACTTTCAGCTTCCATTATATGCCGCACTACTAATCACGAGCATTTTTCATTGACGGTTCTACCGAATTACATGCTCAGCTACTGATTTAGGTCATGTCGTAGTTTGAGGGTATTTTCATGAAAACAACGAAGAGATGGGGAGGTCAATTGACATTATGAATAGTTTGATTGATATAAGAATTTGAAGGAAACGGAGAGTAGAATCCTTCAATATCCTCCATGTTCTCCAAAATTCTCATTTCATCCTCTTCAGCTCTCTCGAACTGTCCTTCTCTTCTCTTCTTAAAGACCCTGCCTGACTACCTCATTCAGTCATAGCCCGAGTCGCGACATCCACCCGTCGTCACTTCCCCCGGAATGCGACACTTCTCCTGAATGTCGTCTGCACAGCACAAAAAATTTTCGTTCTCTTGCTGTTAAGGAAAAAGCCCTCAAATCATAAGAGAAATAATTGATTGTAGTTGTATTCTTTAGCCCCCAACCTGTTTTAAAGCTTTTAAGTTAGTGAGATTCTGCTTAGCCCGCTTATTGAAACAATTCACATCAAGCCCGTCTTTTACACTACGAAAGAGCGCCCTTGATTGATATAAAATCGATACTTCAAACCTATTTCCTGGATCTGGTACAATAATTTTTCAGTTGCCTGTCCAGCCTCCGACGTTCAGTTAGCCCAAGTCGAACAACACAAAAAGTCGAATTGTTCATTGACCTGAGCATTCTAACTATCTGAGTTGTCCTATTAGTCTCTTCCTCTTTGAAACAGCATTTTATGCCGAAAGAGCCTCGACTGCACAACCTATTTGTTACTAAACTCATTGAACCTGGATAGCACCGCCTATATCCATAGCGAAGATTTGTTAGATATTACTTTCCAGTAAGCTAACAATATCTTATTTGCCTTTTCTGTTTCCTGCCATATTCCAAATCACAGTGTCCACCATTACTTCGGTATCTATTTGCTGACATCCCAAAAGCTGATTCTGTTCATTAATTTATCTTTCAACCACTAGCTGTGTCTTAGATTCCTTACAAGACCACTAAATCATCCCTGTGTTATAACGCCCTAATTATTATACTTTGAAACGTTTCTTGCTACTTCTCTCTTCGTTTCAGTCAGTGTATTAATTAGAATCAACCCTTTTATAAGAGTAAGTTCCAATCCACCTAAAAAGAAAACGTAATTATTCTTAATTGAATAGCTACACTTCACATATTAATATTCAAAAACAAAAACAAAACAACTATATTCCTTGGTTTTTTTTTTCCGAATAGCCTAGCTTCATATCCTTATATTGAAGTTAAAAGTTAAATAGTTCCTTGACACTAATAGTTCTTCCTCAGAAGAACAGAAACTCCCTATTGCCAAGTTATGGTTGCTCCAGCATACTTTCAGGATTCATATGTCGATCACACTTTATCTGCTAATTTAGACTCGACCTATGCTTTCGAGGGTCCTGAGAAATTACTTGAGATCTGGTTCTGGCCATCAGAAGATCACTTGCCTAAGGGCATCACCAAAGAAGGCTTGAGATGTATTCCATTGAACAAATGGGTAGAGATCTTAGACCTTGTCAGCTGCAAAATTTTGTCAATGAAGTCGTCAAAGTTTATGGATGCTTACTTGTTGAGTGAAAGTTCCTTGTTCGTTTTTCCTCATAAGATCATCTTGAAGACCTGTGGTACTACCACTACATTGGCTTGCCTAGAGAAAGTATTTGCCGTTGTCAATGAAGAAGTATTCGACGAACCTAAGAAACTCTCTAGCCGTGAGATTTACAAGATCTTCTACTCTAGAAGATCATTTATGTTCCCAGATAAGCAACTTCATGTCCACAGAGACTGGAAAAATGAGGTCAAGTTGTTAAACGAACATTTTGAAAATGGAAAGTCGTATGTTGTAGGTGACTTCAATAGCAGTGACCACTGGTACTTGTACGTCGGTGGAGTAGTTGAGGACGAAGAAGACAGAGAGCACCAGAAGGAAACTGCACATGATCAGACTTTTGAAATCTTAATGACAGAATTGAACCCTGACTGTGCTGCTAAGTTTATCACTTCAAGAAAACCAGGTGCTGAGTCCTTGATCGCGAACGAGGTTGAGGACCACGACTTAGGTCATGACATTGGTATTTCTACCATGAATGAGACTGAGCTCGACGCCGTCTTTGACCCTTCAAGTAGCATTGAAGACTTCAAGAATTTGACTCATTTGCCATCTCCTTCCTTATCCGATAACTTGGACATGGAAGATGAAATTTATGAGGAGAAACTTTTGATTCCAGAATCGAAGCCAAAGGCGGGAAGATTTGAATTCATCCATGATGCATTTTCTTTCTCTCCTTGCGGTTATTCTTCCAATTCCATTTGCTCAAACCAAGGTGGATATTATTACACCTTGCACATTACGCCAGAGTCTGGATGGTCCTATGCTTCGTTTGAGACGAACTACCCGTTCACAGAAAACTCTCCAGTGAGCATTACTGATGTCTTATTGAGGATCTTGCGTATTTTTGAGCCAAGAAAGTTCTCCCTAACTCTAATTTGTGAGGACTTGGAAGGAAAAGTTAACTCCGGTTACGATGGTTTACGCAACTCTCACTTGCTTTTAAAAGACTTAGGTTACAAAAAACAAGAGAGGGTTAAATACGACTTGAGAAATGAGTACAAGTTGTTATACTTGAACTTTGAAAAGAGTGAGAGTATGAAATGCTTAAATTCTTGAGGGCCCTGTCTCCATATTGGCCGATCTTCTGCAGATCTTTTAGTTTAGTTTTTCTTGTCACAATCATTTGGTTTTTTTGCCCGAACTCTTCAGTTGCGTTCTTCTGCTGCGTGTTTAGTTGGTTTAAGACTTCAGGATGTCGTCTTTTTTCTCTAATGGTGGTCGTAGTAGGATTCCACGCCGAAGCATTCGGGTAGTTTTTCTGTTAAGTAGTAAAACTTTCATTGTTTAAAGCAGCTTGTAGATTAAGTATCAACAGAAAATTGCAAATTAATGTGGAAATGTTGAAAAAATCGAAGTGGAATTAAAGCCTATTCATGTTAGAATGAAACAGGTGGCAATATGATGGTCTCAACTGCAACTTAAATCCTGATCCACTTGTGTACATTACTTTCACTATGAAGTATATCAGATAACTTACATGCTATAAATTGTCTATTCAAAGTGCTGCATTTCGCTGCAGCATGTGCATGGATCTGCACACACAACAACTTTAAATCCAAATGCGTACATCAATTAACAGCTTGACAGTACATAGTACACAGGAGTTGAATTATAATTATAAATATATATTGTTGGTGCTTAACGACACCGCTATAATAATGATAACAAGGAACAAGGTTTTAGTAATAATAACAATAAATTCAACAAAAAACAACATGAAACTAAAAATACAAATGGTTTTGGTAACCGTCAATAAAAATAAATGCAAAAAAACAACCTCTATAATTCCAGTATATTTTAATTCAAATCAAATCGTATAGAATAGCTTATTTGCTGATTCTAGCTCCTTAAGTGCTGTGTCCATACAGACTGGAAATTCTTCTCTGTTCACTTGAGATTCTCGAGGCATGCTCCCTGTTGCGGCTGAAGTCTTCCATAGCAATTTCTTCAGTTTGGATACGAGACAAATCGTCCGATGTGCCGTTTGGATGATGATAAGTATCGAGCAATGATCCATTGTCGTAGAATGACATACCACTTACACCTTGACTCTTTCTCTTGAAAATATCTATGATAGACTTTCTTTGTTGTGGTGGAGGACCATGTGCTCCCAGTGATTTCACCGGAGAAGGCTGCATATATGGCACTCTGTCACTCACCATTGTATCATTGTCATCCTGGGTCAAACTTACTTCATGCTGAAGTTGATCGACATCACTACCAGAAGAATCAGAGTTAGCCTTCTTCTTGTAGGGAATAGGAGAATTTTGAACAGAAGATGTATGCACACTCATCCTTTTCACGGTCTCATTAGTGTAGTTAGATATCTTAATTCTATTTGGGTCAGTAGGATCGTAGTCGAATGGGTAAGCATCAAAATCTCCCCTGTGGACACACTCTCTTATAATATCAACATCTTTCGGCCAATAGATCTTCTGAACAAAATCAAAGAAGAAACGTGGGATCAATGCAAACAATATACCGACAAACATGCATGCCCAGAACGAGAGTGTTCCGAATACTTGTGGAGCTGCCTTGTAAAATTCGCCACTGTAAGTGTTTATCGTCCAAAGACCAGTCCAAATGAAGATAAGGAGAATGGAAATACCAACGATCAAAGAAGAGATCCAATCCCAACGGTATTGATGTGACAAGATATACAAGTTACATGAAATACATGAAATACACGTGACAGTCACACCCATCCAGAAACGATGGTCAAGTGGCAAACCATTGGCATTAGGGTACGCAACGTAGTAGATCAAGTACGGGAAGTAGAATGAGATAAGTGATTGGTATACGGCATCGAGCATGTACCACCAAAATTTCTTTTGAGTAAATTCAGATCTGAGAATACCCGTACGATAGATTTGTGGCACAAGAAGTGAAACTTTGGCAGAGATGTCCTGATCAAAGACACCAAGGAAGATGATAGGCAATGAAGTAAATGCCAAGTTGTAGAACATAAGATACGTGAACTCAAAAAGATAAGAGCCGTCGAAATTGTTGTAGATACCGTACCAGAAAAGGGCTTGGTTGAAAATAACATTCTTGTAAAAGAAACTTGGAATCATCTCTGAGAAACGCTTGTACGACCATCTTCCATGCGTTAAAAGAAGTCTAGCCAAGAAACGGAATTGACCAATAGCATAATCGGACGACATCACGGCTTGTCTACCTTCTTCTCCTGCAATACCAACACCAACATCAGCTGCTTGGATCATAGCCACATCGTTGGAACCATCACCAATAGCCAAAGTCATCACATCAAGAGTATCTTTAACTAATTTCACCACAGCAGCCTTTTGGGCTGGAGAAACACGACAACAAAGAACAGCTTTACACTGTTTACAAAGTAACAAGAACTTACGCTTAGTATCTGGGTTCAACAACGCAATCTTCAATGCGTCACCATCAATGACTACACCGAAGCCTTCGTTAGGTGGAGAGTGATCTTCTGTAGCAGCTTCCAACTCATCATCCAGTCCCGTCATGTTAAAGTATTTGTCCAAGTAGTTTGTTATCAATGTATCAATTAATTGATCATCTGAAAGTTCCTCATAGTCATCTACTTCATATTGTTCTCTCTCTTGCTTATTCAACTTTGTTTTCAAAACCAAGAGCTCCATGTCATTTCCAAGTAAGTTACAGGAGAAACCAATGTTAATTGCAGTCTCAACCTTGTCACCAGTAAGGACCCAAAGCTTGATACCAGCTTGTGCTAAAATAGAGATGGAGTCTGGAACACCATCCTGAAGTCTATCTTCAATGGCAGTTCCTCCCAAAAGAATTAACTCTCTCTCAATAGAATCTGCAACCGCCTCCATTTTTGCTTCTCTGTCATCCAAAGATGATGCAGCGGCCTGGTGGCGTCTGTTCCATTCAGTGTATTGATCCCAAGTAAGTTCTCTTTCTGCGATACATAAAGTTCTTAAACCTTCGGTGGCATACTCTTCCAAATGTTCAGACGTAGTATCCAAAAGCTTTCTATTGTTGCCAGTCTTAGATAATCTTCCGTAAATTATCGAGTCTGCACCCTTGCAAATTAAGAGAGCTTTTGGCTCACCGTCTGGTTTCTCCGATGGAATTTTGATAATAGCACTCATTCTCTTTCTAGTAGAATTAAATTCTAAAGTGTTGAGGACCTGGTACTCCTTCGTGACCCCGTGAACTTCCAATATTAATCCTTTTTTGGTGTTTCCTTTAAAAACATAGCCAAGGGATCTGGCAGTTCCGACTAACGCGGCCTCATCTGGAGACTGAGCCTTCAAGAGAGTTTTCAGTGGATTGTTAGGGTCCTTCTCTGTTAAAACTGAATGACAAAGTGCCAAAGCCAACATGAAGTGTTCATTACAATCCTTTTGTGATTTTCCACTAGCTCCTGCGATATCGTGAACAAACTCAGACGATACAAATGTGATTTCATCTTCATACTTTGTGGTAGATTTAGAGATGTTATGAAGAGACTCGATCATCTCTTCCTTATCCTGTGCAATGAGCCCTCTTTCAACTGCTGCTTCAGTTTCTACGTCCACTCCTTGTCTTTTTCTCAAACCTGCAAGTGCTTCAGTATATGCTTTTCCGTACGAGATTCCATTGATAGTACATTTCTTGAACTCCATCAAGTTCTGGGTCAAAGTACCAGTCTTGTCACTGAAAACGTACTCGATTTGTCCCAAATCATCAGAAATACTCCAAGATTTTGGAGTACAAGGATAATCGAGTCTTTCGTAATACATTCCAAGGTCCGAATAAATGAAAAAAGCCTGTGCAGTTTTGATGATCTCAATTGTGATATAAAGTGAGATAGGCACTAAGGACTGGTACAAAATGACTGCAACGAAAAACGACACCAAACCGTTCAAAGCCGGAGTTCCCGCAATAGTTCCAAACTCGAAGTAATCTCTCGATGATCCGGTCTTACGGTAGTAAAGACCATTGATCAAACCAGAGATGAAACAAAGGAGGAACAAGAATATGAAATTCAAGAGAACATAGTAATTCAATTCACGGGATATTCTTGACTGTTTAGTTGGGGTTACACCGGCATTCATCATGATCTTCGTATCATCACCTGTGAATGCCACGATACCAATGACCCATTTAGTGTTTCTCAAAGAGCAACCTCTCAAGAGGACATTGTTAATTGTAATTGCTTCCTGCTTTTCCTCATTAGTGTTAGCATCTAAGTAACGCAAATTACCTTGGTAGGAGTAAAGATTAGCATGAGGTCCTTCACTGTCAATTTCAAATTCGTGGTCAACCAAATCATCAGCACGTTGAATCTTTTGTTCTAAAGAGGAGTATTTCAATGCCTGACGGACCTTCAAGTTAGTTTCACCATCCAAATTCTTCGTCTCTACGTAACAACAGTTATCCTCGTCACTAGTAGCCAAAATGATGAGATCTGCTGGAATTTCATCGTTGTTGTAAATTCTAAGCATATCACCCACTTTGACATCCTTCCAGTACTTTCTAGCAAATTTAAGAGTCTTTGGAGCATGAGAGTGATGCTCATTGTTTTCACTTCTCTGTTGCTGGAAAGATTTTCTTAATCTTTCACCGAATGGGTTATTACTGAGAGTTGGATCTATATCCAAGGAGTTCCTTGGAGATGGTTCAGTAATATCGCTATCGAATGATCGTCTGGCGTTGTGGTTTCCTTCAGAGCCACCAGCTGCTTGGAGTTCTTGATTCCTCTTTGTTCTCTCTTTTTCGGCTCTTCCTTCTTTGGTTAAGTTACGTTTTGATGCACCCCAGAAACGAATCAAAAGACGAGTATTCCATTTTTTGAAACGTCTCCACAATGACACTTTCTCGTCGTTGACATTATTGTTAACATAGATAAAATCGGGATTAGGGTTAGAATCATCTTGCGATAATATATGTGTGTTCTGATTATTGACTTCCAAATCCGTTACAGTTCTTCTGGAGTCTTCTATAGCATCCTTGATAGCTGTGATGATCACAATGACAATCAAAGGAACGGCGGCCAAAACAGGCGAAGGAACACCGAAAATCTGGAAAGCTCCGAGAATAATCACTGTGAGGAAATAAATATTGGCAACATTCTTAAGAAACTGGTTTCCAATGTTCTTTGGAAGGAACGAAAGAGGAGTATATTTGGTTGTTCTGATCTTGTTACGGGGATAATCAGTCTCTGGTTTTCCGGTCTCTGGATCAATGAATTCTTCTGGTAGCAAACGATTGAAGACTATAGTTCTCTTTTGATCTTTACGATCATTGGGCTCTACTGTTTCATTTGGAGGTGTTACTTGCCCGTGTTCATCGTCATCTCCGTCTCGGGTGATATCTTCGTCACTGCCATTTCCAGTGTTTGGTCTCCGTATGGAGTCCGCTCTATTATTCTTTCTACGAATGCTGTGGTTAGGACTCAAGAATCCCTTCAATGTATGAGAGCGATTGACGTTCTCTTTCTTTGGTCTTCCATGTTTGTTTCTTGTCGTTCCCCATCTATGTCTTTTCATTACTGTTTCCTTTCTATCTACGGTGTTTTCGTCCAAGTCCACATCATAAACCATCTCCGAGTCACTATCTCCCTTGTTTCCTATGTTAGAGAGGTTGAATGTTTCTCTTGCGAATGGTGATATAGGGGGCTGTTGGAACACTTCATCCTCAAGTATAGTATTATGCTGATCCATGAAAGGAGATGTCACTGTATGCGATGCTGAGTGGCTGGTGTTAAACGACTGGTTAGAACTAGCTGAATGTGGTTGAGCCGTACTAAATACTGTAGACGAGTTGGCAGAAGGTGGTTGTGAAATGGTTTGGTTGATAGGAGGTTGGCTGCTTGAGTCAGCAGGAAGCTGGAACCTCAATGAATGGAGTTTAGTATTTGGTGGGGAATTAGCTAGCTGATGCTTTGGGTGTGAGTCCAGGAACTTCGGATCGAGTTTGATGTTAGGGGTTGGTAATGCCGAGGTTTCTCCATAAAATTCTCCCGAGTCTACTCTCTTTGGAGTGGAAATTATTGAAGGTAATGGCTGTGACGGTGGGATCGGAGAACCAGCGGTCCGGTTGGATCTGACACTGGCGTTCCTACTGAGAATTCGTTGCTGTTGTTGGAAGGAACTCTCGTTGATGAACAGGTTTTCGTTGGAGAACGAGTTGTAGGAATCGTCCTGGTCCATAAACGGACTTTGATCTGACATGATGTTGTAAGCTGGTTGTGATTGATTTTACTGGCGGCTAAATAATACCGATGAATAGAAGAGTTGAAAACTGATTTTTGGCGATAGGAAGTAGTTCGGTGGCAACTATTACACGTTCTAACTGCGTTGAAGTACCTCAACTACTCGTTTCCGTCGTGGTAGCCAATTTTCGTGGTCTTCTCTAATGGATCTGGTGCCTTTTTAGCGTGGTACTGCGATCTATAATATGCGAACAGTAACGCCGCAACTGGCTCGAGTAGGACTTTGCCGGGACTGCTAAGCTGCTAGTACTGCTAGGACTGCTAGGTAGTTGGAAATGAAGCACAAGGACTACAATAGCTATCGTTCTTGCCGTAGCTTGGTACAGTAACTTGTGGGTTTTGGATTAGTGATGGGTTTCTCTCTAAGCCAATGCCACCAGGTCAAAAGTTGTCGCTAGCGGATCGGAAGGTACACGCCTTTGTGGTTTGATTTAGGGAGCCGGTAGACGAGCGCTGCCGGGAGGATGTGTTTTGAGGAAGGGTGTAGTAGATAAAGAGTAGAGAGCAAAAGGGAAGGAAAAGGTAGGAAAAACGGTATAAGTTTGTGTAATGGGATTAGCTAGGTTGATGTGTCAGGCATATCTGGACTACAGACGATAGAGGTTAGAGGGTAAAAGTTGCACCGAGAAGAGGAGGACTCGGTGACTCTCTTATTAATGTGCCACTATTCGCTCATGTGGCCAGCTTCTATTACCGCACTATTACCGAGCTGGTACGGTAGTATCGTGCACCATAATACGGTAATACAGTCTGCGAGGAATATAACGTAATCTAGTGAGAACCACTCCGAGCATAGGGAGAAAATGCATAGGATTCTATCAATCCAGCGGTTTTGGTGAGCACAAACGGGTTTTTCTGTTATTTTTTCTCCCTACGAAGGAGACAGACTGTAGGGGGGCTTTCTTTTTTTTCGGAAAACAGCGTGTCTCGGCGGCTGGGAAAATTTTCAGCGCGAAGGAACAGGCCGATGGTGACCACAGAACATGGGTCAAATGGCCGTGGTTACTTGATGTCTTTTCAATTTACAAAGATCTATAACTACTTAATAGCAGTACGAGACCCTGACAAGTGTCTACAACTGCAACCGGATTGAAAAGAACGCCAGTTTCAACTTCCACCCCTTCCAGAGATCGCCAAACTCAGTAACACCGAGCTTCTCTGATCTACGCAATTTGTCATACGCGTGCGTTTTGTGTCTCCAGTATTTTTCAGTGCTTCACTGGGTTCCACAGGGAAAACCGAGCTCAGTAGCCAAGCAGTAGTTGCCAACGAGCCAAATGTGGGCCAGAGCGTGCCATCTTGGCAGTTGCGGAATGATTTAGTGGTTGTTTTAGATGGTTCCTGTATTTTGTTAGTGTCCATGATAACCGTTATAGATTTGAGGTGGCTGGTTGGGACTGTCACAGCATGGTTACAGGATTGTAGCTAATAATAGTAGTATATAGAGTGTTTGGGTATTTTGCAATTGTTTTAATTCGGCCTTCCTTGGGATTTCTTCCTTGATGTCGTATGGCCCTATTAGATTCACACTGCCACTGATACTGCCCCCCATTACTAAGGCCCAATCGGCCCCAAACACTAAATGCCTCGAGATCCTTCCTTCTCTGATTTCCGCACTCACTGGTTATTTCCGTTTTCAGCCGATCCTTACTAACCGATGCACATTATATAACGCAAATAGTGCTGTGGATTTTGAAATCACCGACTCTGGAGCCGACTGGGGTCATTAGGGAGCCTCTTAGGGACGTAGAAGCAATACTGGGAGAATAAGGGTAAGGGGTGGTCTACATCTGGTGGGGTAAAAGTCACATATTACTGTTGGAATCGTCTATGTCTCTTCTACAATTGACACATTTGTGTGCTGCAGTGACTTATGATTGCAGACAGTTACAGTTAAGAAATATGTCTATGTCTCTGATGGCTGGTTCTGACTAAAACATATGTCGTATATATGGTAGCGACGTAATTATATGACCTATCCATTATATAGATTATATATATATAACTTGTCTAACATGACGCTCCACAAAAAGCATTAGGCAAGATATTCCCCTCTAGTTAGCTCCCCTTGTCCTTCTCCTTCTCCTTAAGGGGGGCTATGTTCCCTTTGCTGTGTTATTTGTCTCCACACTCTTCAGCTTCCTCTATAAGTTGAATAATTCACCAAAGCTCGTGTTTCAGTACAAATCACATAAAGATGTGTAATACCTCTTCATTCACAGCAACTACTCCTCTTCTAACTGCAGGTGACAGAGCGACCCTGCTTTTATGCTATTCTTTATCTATGCCTTGGGTCAATTAGCATAAGTTCCTAGCTCACTTACTCTTCAATAGCACCACTTTCATCATTTCTTCATGTTTTGCTAGTGCTACGTTTTCTTACTCTTGGACCTTCGCAGAAGCATATTGCTTTGTCCATAACTGAGCAGTCTCGATAGCCTTCTTCTCATCCTTCTTCCAGTCTTCGGCTACATCATTTGCTAAAGGATCATCCGGGTTCGGAGCTCCCAATAATGCTTGAATTGACAACAAAATTGTTCTAATTTGTAACGCAGGACTCCAGTTATCCTTCAATACATCCAAACAGATTCTGCCCAACTTGTCGATGTTAGGGTGGTAAATCTTAGTGAGGAAACGAACTTTAGGGGCGCACATAGGGTAGTCATCTGGTAAAAACAACTCTAACAGAAAGTGACCTCCCGCATAAGGACTAGAGCTTGGTCCATCGATGAACACTTCGAAGTGTCTGAGGTTATCCTCCTTAGGTATAGCGGTGATTCCAGGAACTGGATCAGAGACCAATCTCTCGGTTTCTTTTATGATTCTCTTTGGTAAAGCAGCCATTTTTGAACCAGATTTGGTGTAATTGTACAATTAGATGAGCTAGAAATGATACAAGCAGATCCCGGCTTCACAACTGGGATTAATGGGTTGAAATATTGCAGTTGTTTTAACCTGTAGAGCCGTTTTGTTGCTGACTCAGGTTCTACGATAAACACAGTAAAAAGGCACTAAATGCAGTGAGACTTTCTAAATAAATTCGACAAATCGGATTTACAAACAATATAAACAGTCTGGTTGATTTATTCCAGTCAATTTGTCAATGTTACGAGTCTTAAACCAAGCCTTCTTCTCTAACGTCACTCTACTGGTTGTCGATTTTGGTTGTAAGAAGGTGGATTTCTCACTGGAGATAGGCGCCTGCATGGAGAGAAAACTGTGGGAGGATCAAGTGGTCGTGTGGGGTGGCGAAACAGCAGTATCGTTATTGACATCGGCTCGTGACTGAAGAGGCAGTGAGAGAAAAGGGAGAAATAGAAAGACGGCAGAGAAAAAAGGTAGAGAGAATAATAGGTGAGTTAGAGAGGTGGAGCAGTGAGAGGATAGGTATAGCAAACATACTGTGCTGCATTACTATTTATGTATGAAGTAGATATAGTTATACGTATAAGTGTACGGGGAGTTCGTTATTCCAGCTGGATTTCCCTAGCTAATGACCGAGTCTGAAAGGTCTTAGGAACTGTCGTTATAGACTTCTTTCTCCTTCATCCATTGGAAACTGGAAAAAATGATCTTATTCACATAACCACTCCGACAGAAATATCAAGTTATCGTCTATTGGAACCACAGTCACATGACCTCGCTTCCTCTGCTCGTTGATTTATTGATCTTCCTGCAGATAATCGTCTCTCCCAAGCGAGCGTCCTCGATGGAATTAGGAAAATCAATAATAGTGAGTTGGAGGCAGAGATAACGGGAATGAAGACTAGAAGTAGTAAGGTTAGACGACAAGAAGGTTAGGGTATAGACTTGAAAATGCCTCCTAAGCTCTCTCCCACGCCTCCCTTCAGGAATAGGCTCATCGTGGGTACAATTGCCATTCTTGCTGGTGCCTACGTAATCAAAGACTCGGGAAAAGACTTCGAGTTCATCAAGTTCGAGCCTCATTCGCCGGAAGAAGTCGAGAAAAGAAGACAGGAAAAGTTCAAGACCACCTTCAAAGCATTGGAGACGAGAACATTGAACTACACCCCTGAGGCCAAGGAGAGGTTGAAGAAGTTGATGGAAGAAAAGGAGAATAACATGGCCACTGAAAAGTCTACGGAAGAGAAGTAATTATTCCGATCTCATCACATAGTAAAATTACAATACAATTTGTATAGTAAATCCAAAGCCCAAAATATGGTAGTAAATAGACATACGATTTCCCAAACAACTACCCAACAGTACCTAATGACATCATGATATCTAATTTGTACATAGTAATATACGCTAGTCAATGGACATGTAATGCCTTGCGCGATGAGATCCGTATATGTTTGTAGATTTACTTATTCTATTTTTATGTATCTATGGTTGACAATAGATGTGTAGCTTGGTTCCCAGAGAAACTTTCAGGGAAACTCAATTCCGAAGTTTCATCCCCGTTGTCTCTCTGCGTAACCATTGAATCCCTTTTGGTTATATTAATTGCAGAAGAAGTGAATGAGTACATAATCTTACATGCTTCATAGGGTACATGCTACAATAAGGTAAATCTTTGCATTAGCATTGTCGATTTTGTTGGTTCGAGTTCCAGATCACATCGTCGATTGGGAGTTAATTACTTGCATTGAACAAACAACTAACCGTGCGTTCGCAGATGTAGGCGACTTCTCAACAAATTTCATCCAAACAGGCCATGGGGCTTTCAGGATATCGCCAACTAGGTTACAATGTCCTCTCGATTGGGACGAACGTAAACGAAGTTGGAAACTATCAGAACGCTCAGGTGCCCAAAGTCTCCTTGATTTGCTGAAATGGAAGTGCTTAAATGAGGCGTATCCAAGACTGAAACCTTGTTCGGACCCTAGGATCTACAATATAGAACACTCTAATAGTGGAAGAAAGGGTCGTGGTTGATGATCCCTAAGACCCTTTCCACCACAATGAGGTGAACCAATGGCTACTTTTTGTTGAAAACTACATCCTACGAAAGCTGTTGGTTCATTTTGCCTACATTCCAGGGGGGCACCGACTCCGTCATCGTCACTCTAGTCTTTGTCTCCTTGGTGTTCAGTGTTATATTAGAGTGGTAGTGCACATTGTATATGAAATTAATGATATTTGGACGACGCAATATCTCACGTCTTGTAATTAGTTTGCCTAATTAGTCCTAGTTGGCCCAATCAGGAAGGTGTTGATGCATGCACCTCATTAATGGACATGAGCAAATCTTTTTTCGTCTCCCACATTACGATTACTATGGTACAATGCGGGCGCTATTGATCCCAACGACGCCAATGTAGGTCCCATTGTCCGCCTTGAATGGCAGCTTGAAACCAATGAGACAACGTAATAATGCCTAAACATTGTTGCTGCGGTGTATTGGTCTGCCGTCACCTGGAAACTCGAGGAAACGACCGATTGGGCAAGGAGGGTCACCCCCACCTCTAAGGGCAGAAACTGGCCGTCAGGGCAGCAACCAACTGCGATTTACGTACTCGAAGTCCCTGAGCGGATCAAAATGACCTCATCATAAAATATTCTTCCTCAATTTCATTGAAAGAGTCCTTTACTGGTAGTTACGTGATGTATGTGTTGACGATATTGGCAATTAGGGGTAAAGATGAAGAATTTCAAGTATCCAAGGTGACTTCATTGCTTGTTGCTTGGGCTGTGGCAACAACCCTTATACGAAGTGTAATATACAATGATTTGAATTGAGCATACAGTATATTTTCAAAGCCTAGCTCTTGAAAATCTTTGAAAGTTTCAAAAGCATCGAAGGTATTAACCAGATATTTTGTATGTGTAAATAGGCGTCAATATATTTTTCCCTTCACTTACACCGCTATGGCCGACCAAAAAATACGCGGAAAAACAGCCTAATTTTTCAAGCTATCGATTAGTGGTAGCAATCTTTAGTGTAGGAATGCCACTTCCTCTCGATAGTCAGGTCGTAGCAACCGAATCGCCGTTTGATTTTGTCCGCAACAGCTTTATTTTCGTTGACTTCATTGAATTTTTTGCAAGTGTGTTCTGTATAAGTCCAATCTGGATGGGTAAGGTGTTTACGAATGTAGTTGCAAATCCCACCTTTCCCAGCCAAAGATCATAACCACTAGCCTACTCAACAACTATCATGTACTCCATTCTGGAATGAAGGAGGAATGTCAAAAAGGGGTTAATCCTATCCCATTCCATGCCATAACCTTAATGATTAATAAGTGGAGATACTATGAAGATTGTGATTTTTTCACAACCAAAGCAATCATAAAACCTATTGTTCTTGAAAATAGCATAAGACAACCACGACTTCGTTCAACGTTGAGGAGTAAGTTTAGAAATGGTAGATTTCCCCTCTCCGCGTTTGCACGTCTTTTGTGTGTAACTTTGTACATATCTCATTTCTTTTTTTATATCCAGTCCTGAGGAAAGTGAACAATAGTACTTGCAAGGCAGCTATCTGTTACGGATGTCACCGCCCTCGTCCCTTGTCGTCGACGTTAATGATCAAATTAGGAGAACCAAAATCTCTATCCAGAAGGTCCCTAAAGGGTGTCGACTGGAGATTCATCTACTGGGCCGTCACTTTTCCATAAGGGTTAATTGATGGCATAATCCCGCTCGACGTTAGAAAACTGGGAGATGATGCACGCTGCATTGCAGGAAGCCTAATTAGGCCCAATAAGACTAATTGGGAAGAGGGAGGCCGCAGTGCCTGTGCACCCGAAAACCTTAAATTTATCAAAAGGAGTCATGTATTAAAATATTGTACATCACTCTTTTGTGGAAGCGCTCATCGTAAAAATAAAGATGAGGCCTAATAAGGAAAGAGGGGTCTTCGGTTCAAAAGATTTATATTATATAGGACTTAATGAGTGATATAAGGATAATATCAAGAGATAATATATCAGATGCCTTTAAAGCCCACACTTCAACTATAATGGCTTCTGAAATAAACTACTGTAGTGCAACCGGGGTTATCAAAATAGAATTTCGCAAGAAAAGACGCGTAAGGTCCCATATTCATTGCTCTCTTGATAAACTTTTACTGACATATGTGCCTTCCTACGTAATTCATAAGGTCCAACCCTGGGCATACTAACTGAGTGGGTGCGTCCAAAGATTGACGGTCACCCATTCACACTAATTGAAGGTGTTCACCGTTGCAGCCTTCATTTTAGATGAAGAGTTTCATCCAATAAGACCCATTAGTATTCAAACAAAAATCGACACGGCCCTCTTTTCCCCCGCATTTTCACGCTTTTGTTCTATTAAAATCGCTTTGATCCTAGCAAATTTAAAAAATATTTTTTCATGGTGCGGCACGGTTAAACTTTAATATGCCACTTCATTTCATCCCTTTTAAGCACTTATCATATGAATCTCATTCTACGTCCAATCAGACCCTCTATTTCTATCATCCCTTCAAAGGGATATGAAGTCAAGTAGATCTTGCTGCAGAAGGGATTTCATAAATGTGGGGAACATCGACTTTATCTGTGATAAATTGCGAACTATGAGCCGTCAGGATTTGCCGGTTGCATCCGCTCTGCAAACTAAACGAACGTTGAGACCATTTCGAGAATGCTTCGCACTGGTGATGTTCATTTTTTCTATTGTGTGGGGTACTCCACCTCTCTCTGTGCGGCCCTCTCATACACTTTTCCCTTCCCTTGGTCCACTGCTAAGGCTCCAAAACCCCTCACTCAACTCTTTTAAAGTTATGGCTAACCGTTGGTTAATCCTTCCACAGGATGTGATAATGTTGGAAGGGACGATCATAGTTGCAACTGTAACATGAGTTGTAGTCCACCTTTTGAGCTACACTAAAGCTGTTGATCTGGATACTTGGTTATGAAACACAGTCAACTTCTTTGACAAACAAAATATCTCTCTCAAACAAAATATCTTTCTCAAACAATAGTGTTCCTCATACTATTGTAAGATCTCTAAAATATCAATTACTTGTACTAATTAGGCCAGTTCTTTAGAATGGGGACAGTTCCCCGGTTACCGATCTCCAAAATAAGTGAGGAGAAGAAAATAACATCTTGATGACATCTACAATTTAGCATGTGCACCTAAAGAAATCAATTTGACTAATTAGGCACACCTTGATGCACATCATTAGGATCAAATGTATTTGTTGATGCGCACCTCAACTTGCTTTCCTAGTTAGGGAAAAGTGGGGTTTTCATTATGCCTAAGTAGTCAACCTCTCATGCACCCAATATTGCCTAAATAGGCAATATGATTGTACGAATATCTGCGGCCTGTATAGCTCTGTTTCATTGTTTCTGTACATGAGAGATCGAAGAAAGCACCTCGCACCAAAAAATATAACATTACTTGTACGAGGTAGGCCCGATCAATACACCACTGCATTTGTGGGAATTAGCGGGAAGCATCACCGCTGTGTGAAGCAATAGAATAATCGATGATGAGGTACACATATTTTTTGTACTTTCCCCTGTTGATGCGTCCTATTTTCTAAGTATGTGCCATATTTTTATCCGCTGATTTCAGTTCAGGGTGCTCATAGCAATCTCACTCTTTTGGTCCAAGGAGAAATATACGAGAATCTATGAAACGATGATACTGAATTCTATCTAGAACCCTTAAAGTCCATTTCTAGAATCCAGGGATTGAAAAGTACTCAATTGGCTGCCTCATTCCTGAATGTACACCATAGCCAATCTCAATTATCCCTAATAACTCCGTTTTCTCTAAATCACCTACATAGATCATAGCTAATTTATTGTATTATTACCCTTTTAATCACAAATGGTGCATGCTACTCTCAGGGAACGGCCTCATAGTATGCACCTCATTTAGTGTCGATTGTTCTTTCGCACAGGCAAATTGTGAGGCCTAATGTTGCATATTATTTTTTAATGCGACCTGATTTGTATTTACCAATTTCTTAACTAAGCCCAAAACATTTGCAACTAGCTCGAATATTCGTTTCTCGTCAATAGTAATTTTTGTATCAATAGTTTTAGTCCTGTGATACATTGCTGCAGCAGTATTTTTTTTAGTATATTGCCTATTTAAAAATTAATTACCTACATAGTCGTTAATACAGTATGCATCGTTTTAAGATTTGCAAGAAGTAAATCGCAGTATACCCCTCCAACAAATAATTTTTTTTTTTATTGGTGCCTTTATGATTGAAATTTTGCAATTACTATGGACCATACCCAAATTTCAAACGTTTGTTAGGGACAATAACTCCTGAGTCCATGGAAACCAGAATTTATATAATAGCCTCCCAATTCCCACTTTTTCCAATATCAATTCCTACTTTTCAGACCTGCTTTCTATACAAACACTATAACTCCATATTATACTCATTACTGGAAAAGATTAACCCATATCAGGATACCCAATCTTTTTCTTTAATACCATGGAGCCAAGATCGTATGTACCTACTACTACTAGTACTACTAGTACAAGACTACAATTACTTCATAAGAGTTTTACTAACAATCATATTAGACATACCAAGGTGTTACCACCAGCCAATGGTAAAAAGTTATGGAGAGTAAAGAGATCCGTCTCTGCTGGCAGTGCATCCCATTCCTCTCACCATAACGACACTCATGACACTACTCAACTGGACTCGTCTCTCGAGTGCTTGAACAACTCATTGAGAATCTCTGCGGCTGCCAACAAGTTCAGTATGAGAAGACCTCCTTTGAGAAGACCCAAGAACAAGCCAGGCAAGCCAAAGGATTTTGTCTTTGTCGACTTGTCTCCAGTCAAGAACGGTGATTCAGAGGCTTCTACTGAAGAGGATGTGACTTCAGCCTCACCTACATTCCACAACAACCAACTTCCATCTCCAACTCTTTCGGTTGACGAAAACGCAATTGCTGCTGCGCTCTCGACCACCACTCCAAAGAACCAGATCTTCGAAATTCCACACCTCAACGACTCCTTCTCATCAATCAGCTCCGACGATGATTCCATCTTCTCGGCCTTCGACAACTCATCGAGCTTGGAATCGGCAATCAATGCTTATATGCAGGCGACCCCACAATCTGTCTCGACAATTTCAGTTCCACGCGCGGCTCCATTGGACTCGTACGGATTAGGCATAATGAACTCTGGAGTGACGAACTGGGAACATAACCCTATGTTCAAGCAGCCACAACCAGAACAACAACAGCAAATGCAACAACCACAACAACAGCAACAGCAAAGCCAGGCTTTGACTGAGCAGTTGTTCGGATACCAACAAGCCATGTTGCAGCAATACCAGCAAATCCAGTTATTGCAGCAACAGTTGCAGCAACACCAACATCAACAGTTACATTTGCAACAGAACCAACAGGTGCAATTACAGCAACAGGTACAACACACTCCTACTATAATACCCACTCCAATCACTTCTCCTAGAGAAGCAACCGAGATTGAGACTAGAATACCAAACACTAATAAGAGATCCAAGTCCGCTTCAGAAACATCCTCTTCCAAGAGAAGAGCCAGTGGACAATTTCAATTCAAGACATACACTGGACCAAACAAGTCCAAGCAACAGATCAGACACAGACACACAGCTTCCGAGCCAACCAAGAAGTACACTACAACTACAGTTCAAGATGGAGCCGCTGCACAAGTCAGCATTCCAACCACTCCTGAACAACAACACCAGACTTCTAAGTCTGCCGGCTTAGAAGCTTTCATGATGCTCAACGATCAAATCTCTATTGACTTGCAACAAGAGGATTTGTCCACTGACGAATCCACTTCATTGAACTCAGGTAAATTCGAGAGCTACACTCCAGTCTCTGACTACTCTGATGAAGATGATTACTTCACCAAGTCAAAGGATTTGGATTCAAACTTGTTCGCTGATTGCGGTATTGACCAGTTCTTACTTCAAAAGCCTACAGATGAATTTGAGTTTTCTGGTTTTGTTTCAGTCTAGACAGCTTGATTGCTTGCTTATTTATGTGTGACGTATTTATTAACTTTCTATTCGCCTTCCACCTTTAATTTCGGTTGTACATTAGCTCCTGTGATACCCCTTCCCTATTATTTATTATACCCAAGATTCCCTTATCTTACCAACTACCATTTCGAACTAGAATTCATTTCTAGTAACGTTCGATTTAGAACGATTCTGTTTTCCAACCAGCTACTTAGCTACAACTTTCGGTTTCCCTTATTTAAGAACTTTACCTTTCGGTCCCAAGCATTTTGCCACTTCACTTTCGGTCTCACTACTTTACCTTCGATAACAGGTTGCCATTTTATCCGGCTCAAACACTTTTAACTTCTTTCAAAACTTTCGGTATCAAACTATTTTCATTGACTTTCGACTTCAAAACTCCCATTTTCCCATTTCGGTTTCTACCACACTTTTTACATTTTCAGACTTCGGTTCCATACTTCGGATACTTGCACCTTTCAACAATTTTCGGTATTACCACTTTTATTACACTTTCGACACTTTCGGTATTATTTCGTTCTCCAATATTTCAATTTCGGTACTCCACTTTTCGGTCCACTTTCCCATTTCGCATACTTTCAATTCACTTTCGGTTTCAACCTTCAATTCGCCTTTGTCAAAGGTTTACTTTTACCTTTCATCCATTATGCTTTTCTACCTCGGATAACTATTTATTATTTCGGTCTTACCCCATATTTTTCAATGTGGGAGTAGGCTTTACTATTTCCGCATTCTACCAATATTTAATAATATCCGAAACATTATTTTTCGGACTTTATATTAATTATTTGCCTATTTTGGCTCTTTCGGTTTCTACACTATTAACTTTCGGTTTCCTCCATTTTGGACTTCTTATTCTATCACTTTTTACCCTTCTTCTACTTCATTGTATACTAATTTCGGTCTTCGGTTATAGCTACTATCAGGGAATACATTAAAACTCTTTATAATAAAAGAAGTATTTATTGCATACATTTCGTAAAATTTTGTAGAAATTTAAAAATAACGAGTAAACAGCTAGAGAATCATAACTTAACTGATAGATGTGAAATAGAAATAAATGTGGCAGTGAAGGTTCAAGTCAGTTGATTCCATGGTCTCTGTATTGAGTGCATAGAGAGATTACTTATAACTTAGTAGGAGTATATCATAAGTAGTATCGGCAATTAGCGAGACTTTACTAGGAGCAACCGACAAAAATAAAGTAAGGGTTTACCACACTAGAATGTAATTATCGCTTACAGTTAGTAAACCCAGTCACGTTACTTGAAAAGGCAAACTATTCACACTTGAGAGACTCATGTAACCGCCAGCAACTGGAATGCAAGTGGGGTACATAAAAATAAGAACCATTTTAGGAAGTAATGATCCTTTAGATGTATATTAAGACTAAAACCCTTATATCTACTCCATCCCTGTTATCATCTCCAAATAGGAAATAGAGGAATACTTTGACGCATACAGATGCCCCCGTTATCAAAAAGATCAAAGACCTAATTAGAATTCAGACATCCTTAAAGAGGAAATTGGGTCACGAAAGGCATGAGAATGAGATCCACATGTACAGCGGAAGCAGGGTCTTAAATAGGTACAATCACTTCTCGGTTAATCAATCAGATCTTGCCCGTTTAGGTTTGAGACAGTAGAAATGCATATTCTCTTCGAGTAATTTGCACCCATGTTCAATATTTTTCGCCTAGACAATAATTGCCTAAAGTGGTAATATAGGAATTGAACCCAGCACCAATTTCCTTAATAGGTTAGTAATTCCTAAATGAGTTCCATATAAACTAGTTGGGATTCATTCGTTATCATCGCAAATTGGGCACGAAAACACTAGCGAGTGCATTAGGGCTGGCATAACAAACTGAGATAAAAAAATGCCTTATTTATCGAACACTTAGGATACTTCGTAGCAACAATGATCTGGGTTCATCTTAGTCGTCTCAATTCAGACACAATGAGCCTATTATTTTGATGCACGACGTTTCTAAGAGAACCGGACTTCGGTTGTGGACGTAAACCTGCGTTAGAAGTTTTGTTAATAACTCTCTTATCATAGTCATAACCCTCAGTCTCTGAATTGTACATCTCTTCTTCTTCACTCAAGTCAACCACACCTACGTATTCAATTGGATCAAATGGTTTGATGTGTGGGATGTAGTCAATTGGTATTAAAGGTGAGACATAATTATCCTGGTCTTCTGTTAACATGCAATTCTTTCTCAACTCGACTGTAAAGCTAGATACCTTGCAATAACTGTCAGAATCATTGAAAGTGTTATTATCCTCCAGATCATGAGCTATGGGTGTAAATGGGGAGTATCTGTATTCAAAACAAGCAAAAGCTTTTTCAATTTCTGGTATATCTCTAATCTTCTCGCCAACATGATGCCACCATTCAGTATCTAAACATCGGTCTGTTGGCCACAACAGTTCTGGATCATAAGCTTCTCTTGCCGAGTAGGCGAATTCCCAGACCGGCTCTGCCCCTTCATTTGCGAAAGTCAGATTCAATTTGGTGAAATAAGTGTAAGCATTGACGATACTAAAAGAACCTTCGTCAACGGAATAGTACCTCCATGCTGGGTTGACACCAGAATATGGACTGATAGAAGGCCCAATAAGAGCGAAATTGATGCTATCCTCTAACTCCTTAGAATCTCTTCCATTTCCTCCGTATAGGATGTTGAATTCGTCTCTCTGAACGTGGCCAAAAAAGATAGCTGCTATTACCTTGGGCGAAAATCGTTCCACAATTTGCGTGAAGACTTTAGTTGGTATTGGTAAAGAGTCTTGGCTCACTGGTAAGTGAGCTATTATCCAGACTCTCTCCTCGTGTAATTCACTATGGAGTAATTCATCAATTAGAAACCGCCAGACTCCAAAACCATCTACTGAGAGTACATCCCAAAATGCATACAAATTTTTGGTGTTCCAAACATTGGAGTTTAAGGAGATGATCTTGAGCCCTCGTCTTGTCACTGTCGAGTACCCAAAATGCGAATACCTGATTTGCTTTGCTGCTTCTAAATCTATCCACCCTAATTCTTGCCAGAGATCAGAAAGGTAATCATATTGCCATTGATAATTTGAAAAGCTTTCAGCGAGAACATCCTGTGGTAACTGATGGAGAGGAAAGCCATCTCTTGTTCCAATTGCAGGATAAAAATCGACATTTGGTAAGTAATGATGAAGGCCACGATAGACAAATTCTTGTGAACGTAAGACTTGAGATTTATCTACAAAGATCCGGTCTGAATGGTCTACTGTTCCACCAGTGAAAATTGCAAATTCGAAGTCCAAGTGGTTTTGGTGGAAGTCTTGAATTGTTTGTAAAGTGTTGTTAAACAATAATGGTGGGGTATCACACCTATAACTTCCAAATTCATGAGCTGGAGACCAAGTAGGATATTCAGCACTATACTGGTCAATATATTGTCCCTTTTCGAAATGGCCTTTGGCATAGCTACTATCATAGAATGATAATCCATAGTTTGGATCATGTATCAAAGAATAATCGAAACTCAGAGGAAGTTTTTCTGCATTGAAGTTGTGACTAGAGCAACACAAGCTTTGTGAACAATTTGATTCAGCCAACAATTCATAGTCTAATTGGATGTTCACATCACTGATATGCAATACGTTGAAGGAAACTCCACTGTTTTCTGGTGCTTCATATGATTTTGGCTTAGAGGGCCAGAGATTCTGAATATCAATGACTGGCGGCTCTGGGAGAATGTGACAAGCGGCGTCGTGGTAATAGCAGAAGTAGTCGCCATCAAGGCCTTCGGGGCTCATCAACAGTACCATAGTCGTGAAGTCATTACCGGTAGAGGAGTATTCTGGAGAGGGAAAGCCATAGTTCATGTGGCATTGCGACTCGTCGTGACCAGCCTCTATACACCAAGTAGAAAAGACAAGCGGCACCAAATCACGTCTGGTTAAAGATAAGAACTTGGCGACCTGTAATCGGGTCTTACATGAGATACACTCGTTGAGGTCCGTAGCAGCATCAATGCTATGCAACTCCTTCACTGCACGGTTCACTATATCTGTATCTGATAACAAGAACTCGGTTGGGGGCCAATAATGCTCTGAAACGAGATCGTTGAGGTAGATATTGCTCTTTGAGCTGGCCACAAAGGTCACTAAGGTGACGCAAGTAGATACCAAAGTAATAAACATGATTTGGTGATGTTTTGGCGTTACAATTGTGTAAGAAAGTAGAAGAGGGAAACCTATACTCTTAAGTTTTACAGCCAAATGGTTGTAAAAAGGCAAACGCCTGTGCATGGTAGCGCCGCGTAATAATATTGATAACCATATTCTTACCTTAACTAGTGATACCATCAGCCTCACTGATGATACCAATATCACGAGGCTACGTTCTTACATTACAAACCATAATAGAATTACATAACAAATATACATAGAGCTAACATGACAGGAAAGACAGAACAGGAGATGAATAAATAATTTATAACTGTGTTGTAGCACCCTTTATTTATTCTTACTTTTAGGCAGATGTACCACCCATTCTCCAGTCTACTTTTAGGCTGCTCTTCTCATGGCAGATAGGCGCAATGAGCCATGAGTAAAGAACAATGAGCAATCAATATGAATATGAAACAAAAATATCATCAACAAAAAAGAACCAATAATTATACAGTGTGGAATAATACAATAAACAAATGGAAAAGGAAAAAAATATGGTGGAGCAAAAGCATGCATTCTAGGCTTGCTTACAGCCTTCGGGTAGATTCGTGATGAACAAGCATATCCTTATAGACCAGATACATGTAATAATGTTAATGTCAATGATTGGAATGTCCAATACACAGAATGCCACAACATGTCATAGACGAAGGAACTAGATCATACGATTCGATTCATAAGGCGACAGCTGGGACCGCTCTCAAGATTTTCGAGGCTGCGCAAGACTGTCAATTAATAGAATGGACAATGAAGTTGCAGATAACAAAGGAGCCACCTCATGTCTGCCGGCTGCCCCATTTTAGTCATCTACAAGCAGAACGAACTAAGCTGCGATCAACAAAGGTGGAAAGCTCCTGATTTCAATAATGAATATGACTTTAACTCTATATCAAAACTCAAATATGGGCAACATAGTCCGAGAATGGGCCTATCGTTAAAAATTACTTTTTGAGAATATCTCTAAATGACGTCAACTTTTCGATGATCTTGTCTTGACCGTCCTTGTCAATCTGGCCCGAAGACTGGGTCTTCTCAACTAGCAAATCAATAAGTCTGTCGCCTACTACATTGGTGTGCGTAGTGAACTCCTTACTAATAGTATCTAGCTTATCATAATGGCTTTTAATCAACCTATCAATTTCACCATAGAGCACATGGTTCTCTTGATATATCTGAGATTGGAACTGGCTGGATTTCTGGAGAAAATCTTCAAATACTTGCAATGACTGTGCAATGTTGGAGTCGGCATAAGCTTCAGAGGGATATAAAGTACCAATATCCTGCTTGACTTCTGCCAACGCCTGTAAGGCTGTAGTCATCGACGAGACCCCTATAGGGGTGGACGATGTCGTATTGATTAAAGACTTGATAGAGGAAGACAACTCAGTTATGTTAGCAGAACTTCGCTGACTCCCAGGCTCTCCCCTAGTCTGAAGAATGTGTGAAGTATTGGTTAATTTGCCTGTTTTTAATTTATCACTGAGATCATTCAAGTCCAATAGAGCAGCCTCTAGCTCGCTGAGTGTACTAGAGGAGTTTAAGTGATTGAAAAGATAGTATTCATCATCCTCGTTCTTGTCATGAATATCCTCCACGATTCCCTCGAGCTTTTTAGCTTGGCGTTTGCTGCTGGCCTTTCTAATGGCAGTGGCCAATTGACGTTGGAGGGTTCTTACGGTGGGTACTACAATCAGTTGGGACTCTGGCTCGCCGTGTATGTGATGCAGAAGCTGGAGCTGTTGTCTCTTCAATTCGGAATATCTTAACTGAATCAACTCCCACTTTTTGGTCTGACTAAGCGACCTATCGCCCACGTATTTAAATGGCTTGATCTGGATGATTAGGTGTAGTATGAGCCTGATATCCTGTGTAGTTAACTTGGTTCTATGGGTGTTCTTCAAAATTAAAGAGGCTGTGGATGGGCTCGAAGACGACGATGGGGACCCTGGTTCTTTGACGCCGGCAAGTGACGTCTCTTCATTGGTGTAGGCCTCGGCATCGTCGTTGTCTTTGTCGATGCCGACGATGGCGGCCAAACTGTGGCTACTGTTGTCAGAGGGCAATGGATTGAGTAGGCTGGAGGACGCGGTACCCGCAGTCAATTGGTGTTTTATACCTTTGGCGTGATGAGCTATGGTGGCAGACGATGACGCAGACGATGAGAGGGCCGGATCAGTATCATGTGACATGCTATGCGAAAGCTGGTTGACGGTGGTGTTTCGATATGCCTATCACTGGAGGGACACTCGCTCTTCTGGAAAACCTAGAAAACAAATCTGTTAGTAAATCGGGCCCAAGTGAAAAATACAATTATATAACAGTACAATTATAAAAAATGTAACACGGAAAAAATAGGTTGATGCGTGGGAGTATATGTGTCAAAATGTGGGATAATTGGAGCGGGTAAAACGTCGGCGACGGAGAAGAAAATGACAGGGAAAGAACAACAAGCACCCTGACAACAAAACAAAAATGTCGAAGTGGGTAGTTTTTGATTTGCTGGAGGAACACACCAATGACGTAGACCAGCACCGGTGGAATATGGGGGCCCCAAACTGAGCTGGAAAAAACAAGTACCAGTATTAATAATAAAATAATATTAATAGTAATAAATAATATTATTAGTGCTATTATTAATATTAGTCCTGGTGCCATGAATATTATTATTCCCCGTACACTAGTCTGATCAGGCTCGCTGTTACCGATCCAGTGGCTGGTCGTTTGGCTCCGATATAGTGGATTGGGAACGGCAAGTCGTTGCCCCGCTTATATAATACCTAGGCGCCTGTCCAGGACTCCCTACAAACTATTCCATTCTATTTTTCCCAAGTGAGCAAAGAAGGGCATATATCAGCGCGCATCAACTAGAGGGGTCCCCTAAATTCTGTAATTGATGTCGTGAACAGGCAATCAATTCCGAAATTAGTACGGTGCGCACGACCATTCCTCGCCGCTCGCGAAACGGGCTATTGTTTTGGGCATCAAATTCCTCGCTGGCATTTACTCTGCACCGTTATGTGAAGGTTTAGAGGATCTCTGCGCCGTTGAAGTGGTCGAGATGGGGATGTCAGGGAGAATCTCCGCTGCCATCTAATTCATCGTGCCAGTTTCATGTTCCCTGGTATCTAGTGCACTACGGAATTCCCCGAAATCTAATGCCTATCTTAACACATACTTAGTCTCACATAAAAAAATCGATACGAACTTTCTGCAATGTAGAATTATTTTCTTCTCAGGCAATATTGTGCCAAAAAGTTACTGGTAGAAACGAGGAGATAACCGTATAGAGAGAAATAGCCAATGACGTCGGCTTTATTTTTGAGAGAAGTTTGTTTTCGCCCAAGACAGTAACTTTGAAAATTAATTCCCTACGACGAAGACTTCGGAGACGAGCTTCTATATATAACCTAGATTGTCGACATACCATACTATTTGTGTTAAGTTAGTTTACACATTTGTATGTCGGAGCACATTTACGAAGAAAAATATTGGATTTAAAGGCCTTTCATTACATACCAGCGAGAATGACGTAAGGCATTTAAGATATAGTCTGAGTCTTTGATTGTCGACGCCAGACCCCTTTTCTTTTAGATACCGGGTTAAGCCGTTCTTCTATTTCTTCTCAATGAACTAACGTTTCAATGCTTAAGCTAAGTCAATGGCACAATCTGGTCGTCTCATCAGGCATTGATAACTGCTGCCAAGGCCGGACTCCTTTGAAGTCCAGCATGTATGACGACATCTCCAGAAAATCGGCGCCGAAGGGACTCTCCCACATGCATATTTCCTCCACGAAGCATTGTCTCTATATATAGATAGCATAAACATACCTTCAAGAATGAACAGTAATCAGACTGGATCAATTTCGACGCACATCCCCAATCAGGCAATATTCCAAATGCATGGGTTGCTATCCGGCATATAATTGAAGAACGGTGCGTGAGTAGTGTACCGAGATGCCAAATGTAACAATCGTTCCTGCATTTCGGCCTTGGCGCATATCACGTGCATTCATTTAAGACTATAATTGGAGGCTAGCGCTTCAAGGTCCATTAGATTTCTCTACTTTAGTACTGGCATAATAGAATACAAAATACTACTTATAATATACAACTAACATCGTTAATGATGTTCTATTTATATGTTATTACCCATTACGTCTAAATAAAATGTCCTGTTGAGATCGACGATAGTTTTGGTTTCAAATCTTAACCAGGGAATGGAATGCATCTTATGCTCCAGTTAATTTTAAAGGAAACAAGAACTCTAAAAACAATGAACGGCTACATGCATCCAATGTCATATCTCTCTTCAGGATTGATGAATTTCATTCTCTAAAGTTCTAGGAAAAAAATCGTTCTTAACTTAAAAGTTTAAGCCCGCAGCAAAAGAACTAGCCACACTTCTAATATCATCTTCGATGTTTGCAGAATTTGCGTGGTTAATGTGATTGTGCGCACCCGGTAATTGGCCAGAATTGCTATCATTCTTGTATCTTCCGTCATAATTGGCATTCAATTTGTTCAACTTACTGAAGAAATTACTGTTGATTGGATTGGAGGAGCTTCTGTACTCGTTATCCCTGTTTCGATTTGGTAAAGTGGGCCAGTCCTGATCTCTCCTAGCAGTTACAGTGTCCCCATTTAAAGTGGAACCTGGTACATATGATAACATACTAGCAGAATCGAAATCTGTTGAAGCAGCGTATGTCGATGGGCTGGCGAATTTTTTATGTTGGCCACGCTGATCAGGAAGTCTTGGTCTGTTGTTGTTTGTATTTAATTGAACCATAGATAATTGTAAATTATCTAAAGGACCATCAACCAAGCATCCTTTTTCTCTGAAGTGAATCAACAACTGGTTCCATAATCTATTACGGCACAAAGCACGAGGATTACCCAAAATAACTAAACCATATTTAGCTCTTGTCAACGCAACATTTAATCTTCTAGGATCACTCAAGAAACCAATTTGATGGGAATCATTTGCACGAACGCAACTTAAAATTATAAAATCCTTTTCACGACCTTGGAAAGCATCCACACTAGTTACTTCAACCTCGAGATACTGCTCCTTATGGTTCATCAAGGTGCTATTCATGGACATGTATTGCACAATATATGCTCTTTGACCCTCATAAGGTGTTATAACACCAATTTGATCTGCCAGAATACCGTCCTTAAATAATCTCGTGATAATTTTCTCCACGTTCATTGCTTCCACTCTGTTTAAAAAGGAGTTACCACTTCCACTAATTTCCTCACGACCATAATTTGCCCAGAACATCATAGGACTATCGATTACCGGCCAAGGGAACATGGAAGACTCAATTAATCTCTGTTCGCTGGTTACACCATTTTGTAAAGAACCTTCATAAAATAAATTACTAGGAAATTCTGACAAACATGGGTTCATTCTATATTGAACTTCTAACCTTATAGGAACGTGGCCTAAAATGACCAATCTTTCGAAGAGGGATTGTCTTAATCCAGCGTCACCAGCCTTTCTGTCTAAAATTACCGGTCCTAATTGTTGATGGTCTCCGACTAAAATTACTTGCTTAGATCCTTTAATTATAGGAATAAGCACCTCAGGTTCCGAAGCCTGGGTACTTTCATCAATTAAAATAGTCCTAAATTTAGAACCCGCTAATCTCTTATCACCAGCACCCACACAAGTGCAGCAGACCACATCACATTGTTTTAAAATTTTTGCTTCCGCTGCACGAATGGATTTGAAAAGTGATCTTGAATCTGCTTCAGACAATTCTCCCAATTCATTACGCAAACGTAATAATTTTTTTAATTCTCCCTTGGCAGACTTATTAACTAAATTATGGAGTGCCAAGTGACTGACTGAACTCTCAACGTCTTCACGGGATTTGGCTGTTAACCTGACCACTTTCAAACCCAATATGTCTAATTTGGCCGCCAAGTGGTCTACGGCCACATTTGATGGTGCGCAAACCAATATTTTCTCTTTATTGAGCTTAGACAAGTGGTAGACAATAGTCGCCGAAGTCACAGTCTTTCCGGTTCCTGGAGGTCCTTGAATTAAAGATAATGGCCGCTGCAAGACGGATCTGACGGCGTTGGTCTGAGAAACATTTAATTCCGTTAAATTTGGATGCGAAAATCTTTGTGGCAACTTAATATCGAATTCGACCGGTGCAACTTCATGTCCCAAAATTTTATGGTAAATATATCCTGATACAGATTCCTCATCAACTGCAAATACCTTCATGGCATCTTGCATTCTGTCGTAAGATGTTCCCTTCCATACAAATTCAGCGGTAAAATCTGTTGACAAATGAGTCGGCGGTGCTTGTTTCGCAGGATTCAATTCTAAGGTAAACTCCTCCTGATAGGCATTTGGCAAACGTACAATATAACCATGACCTTCCCAAGGTACATCACCGGTGCCTGTATAACGTAAAATAATTTCGTCTCCTACAGCTACCTTCAATTCATTGCTTTCAAAGGTAGACAATGTGAATGATGCCATATGCCTATTATTTAAACCGAGAGCCCATTTTACCAGGATGTGCTCCAAGGCTTGAGATTCTTTCAAGTTCTTATCGTAGTCAGCTTCTAATTTAACCAAAGGAGCAAAAGATCTCTGATATTGATATGCATCGTTGTACCTCATCAAAATGGGTAGTATTTCCTCTTCCTCGCCCTTGCTATTTTCAATATCATCAATTGTAGCATGGCGATTTAATCTCCATTGAGCTTCCAACTTGGAGATCTGCTGTGGAGTAACTAATTTGGCATTAACCAATTCTTCTTCACTGGGGCTTGCCGCTACCCACGGCAAAAATTGACGATCTTCGATTAATGACTGCCAATGTGTAGTATCCCAATTGAGATCTTTCGACTGTGCACAAGGCAAACGACATAGAATCACTACAACGGATTCTTGCTTTGCACTTACAAATCCAAGAATGAATGCATTCTTATTACCACAATTGTAACATTCTAAGGTGGTATCACCCAAATCGGATTCCTCATGTAAGGAGACCTGATTGTGTCTCGAAATGACCAAATGGGTAACGATATGGGAGCTACCGCTGTTCGCTTTAGAATTGCAAAACCATTTGTTGCAACTGTTGCACTTAACTACGGAATGGGTAGAGTGAATACCGCAGTAAGCACAGGCATGTTCAGGTAAATCGTCGTGATCTTGATGGCGCTCCTTCTCCTCCATAGCAAACTGTGCTTCGTCTACGTCGTCAATTAAGTCTTGGAGACGTTGTTGGAGTTCGGCGTCATCGGCGTCAAAGGAACTTTCGTCGTGGTTGGAGCCGAGAACGCCAGATTCGACGTCGCTAACTGGAAAAGATGCAACCCCAGGTTGTGGCGAGCCATTTCCGCTTTGTCCACTTGCTTCATCGGCAGAGCCGAAGTTGTTGAATAATAAGTGGCTCATTATTCGTTAGGTAGCAGCTATGAGTGTCTAATAATGTATAAAGTCAGTGTTAGGTACAAAGGATGTATAACACTGTGTACAAGTAGACGAAAAGAATGTGCTGCAAGCTCAGTTTCGTTGTCTTTGTACTATTCTTGTACGGTTTCTTCTATTAATTTTGTAATGGCGCTGAAGTTGTCCGCCTTCTTCAAATATGTGAGTTTATGTGAGGTGATATGTAATTACAACATCAGCAATTATTGGTACATTAATTTCTAATACAATTCAATGAGCTGTACTACTTACAACGGTATGTGTTCTTTGTTGTAGCTTTATTAAATTAATTAGTCGATAGCGCCAGACGTAAGCGAAAGAACCTAGTTACCGTGCTTACTCGTTACTGTCTAGTCTATATTAAATCACGATTACAGTGCGATTATGTTAATTCGAAAAATTTTCGTTAGTTGTGTCGCGTAGAATTTGCGACACTAAGGACGACAAATATCACGCACATTGTAACGGGTGCTCTGAATCAGGTGGCTTTTCAACCACTCCCTGTTCTTGCGCCTGACGTCACATACTGCTAATGCAACGGCTCCCATACAGAGAACAATAGCCATTGCAATAGTTGACGTCGTCCGACGAAAATGTCGGACGCGAACCCTTATCAACCGAAGTTTGGCGTGGACATGACGCACCTCGTCAACGCAGTCTACGGATAGAGGGCTCGAGAGCTATGGGGGACCAATGGCGATCGTTTCCAATGTTGTCCCCAAGTGAGATGTAATCGGATTGCAATTGCTTATCAAATCGTCACAGATTCCCAGATATACTTCAACTGATGGTTCACTGACGATTGCCCCGCGTCCGAACCGTCGTGTAGATCTTAAAGAAGTAGCTGTTACATTGTTCAACAGATGAGCTTAGACTCTAATGCAGATCGAGTAGTAATTTAGGTTTAGTTTCAGCGAATTGCCATACTTCGTACTATCCGGTCCAGCTTGTTTAACTTGTACTTACTCCCAAAGTCTCTGGTGAGTTCACAACAACACACCATCCGCTGAATGTGGAACTTCGACTAATGCGGCAATGGGGTACTTCTCAAAACGGATAAAAACGATCCACCATACACGCACATATGCCAGAGGCTGCCGGGGTGCAGTATTGACGAGGTGCAAATGTCGTCGTTATCGCTAGAAACGGAGGATACCAGGCGTAAAAATGGGAGCTACAGTGATAAATAATAACGAAACGGTGAAGCAGATCATGTATATTAGCGACTTTTGTGGTTTGTGGCGAGTGGGTGACACCGATGGTTTCCATTGTGGGACTCGGTAAACAACGTTGATGACAACAATGGCAATGATGATGATGATGATGATCGTAATCAAACAGTAGTGTGTTGTTATTTTATTTGCTGCTGCTAATGCCAATCTATAATAATAACCTAACTAAAATGTGCTTGTCGCAGGAAAATAATCATAACAAAGTTACGGTCACATAATAATTATGTCTCCTTGCAGGGACCCAATGGTCCCTTTGTAGAGATTGCACTAGTGTGAGTCCTCTGTAGTAAGAGGGTAGAATGGGAAATTACGATTGGTTTCCGGTCAATTTTTGTTTTATAATGGAAGTTTAGCGTCCAATCCAGTACCATTGCCTGTGCTAGTGTAATTGGTGTTTCAAACTATCAAACTCACGTCTACTTGCATTCTCTCATAATTGTTTATCCCATATGATCCAATGTATTCCATTCTCTCTTTAGTTCTACAGTGAATAGTCTACAATTTCGCTTTCCAGCTATCTCCGCGTCTCTTACCCTATCTATTGCCCTCCCATCATGGTAGACATCTCTCCATTCTCTTCAATCCCACCCATGTCCTATCCCCGGCTGCTCTCACCATTTTCTCGCTATGCCCACCCTTTTACTCGCCTCGTTTCCACCACGATCCCCCATTCTTCACCCCTTCTCGCTGGCCTCACACACTCTCCCTGGCGCTACACACTCTCGCTAAATGCAATGTCCTGCTTGTCACAATACACTCTCCCACCTCACTCTCACTCAACTCTTCTCTCCCTCCTCACTAACTAGACGCGCACTGGTTCAGAAATGTCGCTGGTTCTGATCTCTCTTACGAACAGTTTATTATTATTTGTTTTGCTTTGTTTTCTGGCGACTGTGTTGTAAAAGTTTTGGTGTCAGTCACTAAGGTTGTATGAACAATAACAACAGGAACCAGAAGCGCGTGGAGTCCTGAGCAAGCCAATCTAATACCGTCCGTAGTCCGTGTTGCTATTGCTGTGATATCGTTCCCTCGTTGTCGTAACTCTCGCTATTGTCATTGTGTACCGCTGTCTCCTTGTGTTGATTCTTTACCGCACACCTTATTCCTGTAATTGAATTAGTGTTGATACTGTCAATATTGCCAACACCCTAGAAATTCATCGTCAAAGTTAATAAATCCATCCGTTTCAAATTCCAAACAGTCTTCCATCACTAAGTTCCCTCTAACCCCAGATCATCGCAACAGGGTCTTACACAATCGCAGCCAACATCCCCCATGAAATACAAATCGCCTTTCCACAAGATTGTCTCTAGAGACAAGGGTCTCTTTGAGGCCAAGAACTTCTTAGTCTCCACAGATTCTATCCACTGGATTCACTCGTACACACTCACAATCACCGAGCAGGGCCAGCTCTACTCGTCCGACGAGAATGACTCCCACTATTTGCTATTGCAATCACTTCAGTCCTGTTACGTCCAGATCCATCCAACACTCGCCAGTGGAAATATCCCGCCAAAGCAACAGTACCTCAATCAGCAACAGGCCAGGCGATTGATACCCAAGAAAACATCTGGAAACCTCGCTGTGGATCGTAATAGCATCATCACTCCTGGCGCCAACAGCAGTGCTACAAATGAAGAACCACCTGTTGTATTTATTAAGACTTACGAAAACGACAAGCTCTATATACGAGTTCCTTCGAAATCCAATTTTGGATCGTTGATTTCGTGCTTAACTGTATGGCAGAACCTAAAACCCCAGGGATTGGTCAAGAAATGGTACTGCGAAAACAAGGTTGAATATTCAACTAGTGCTACCACCGAACCCCACGAGCTTTTGGTGTGTCGATTCAAGATCTATGGTCCAGTACCATCTAAATACACGAGGAATTTCAATCTTGTACCGGGTCCAAAAGCTCCGATATATCAACCGAAGGTAGAACTTGCCAAACTGGATTACGTACATAACCTGGAAACATCAAATGGTACTCTGAACGGCCATCCACCTGGATTGGCAGGATCTGATCTAAACAACAACATACAAGAAGGATGGTTCTTTGTCATCGGTGCATTGAAGTCCAACGGAATGCTCAATTTTATATCCGAGTTGGACGGAACACTTCTTTACACAATTGATATTAAGCAAATCATGTCGTCGGAGATTAGACAAATGCATCATCTGATTTTCGATAATTCTAATGTTCTCTTCATTGGACAACTCAAGGAACTCAGATATAATAATGTGATAAAAACCACGACCACTCTCACCTCGGAACAATTAATAGCCCCATTCTTGACTAGAGATGGCAAACAGGTTCCTTCTAACCAGAGAATACTCATTGAGTTCCCCCTTCATATCGATCTTGAAGATTGGTTTGTGGGACTCAATTACTTTGGAAAGAGAGAATATATCGGTTCTTATTGCTTCCAACCAAATCAACCAGTTCCTCCTCATTTGACTCATCAACCAATTGATATAGCACATCCACCACATATTTCTGCTTTCAGCAGAGACAACTTCAGAGTATCTAAGAAAATAGCGATCGACATCATTGAAGCGAAATTCGATAACTTCCCACAGCAGACTCCAGAGTCCGGTCCAGTGGGAAAAATATATGCTGAAGTTCGTATGTGGGGTTACCCGTGGTCCAGAACAGCTATAGTTGCCCATTCAAACAACCCCTTCTGGAAAGAAGAGTTCTCTACTGATCTTCCTATTCTGACGCAGATGATTCATATTCTTATCAAGAAGTGTTCGTTCAATGATTCCTCTTATTCTGCTGGCGATAAGCTTATTGGAACGGTATATATAACTCCAGATATCTTGACGAAACAAGTTAAAAATTCAACCACAGTTATGGCGGGTTCTTCTGCTGGCAATGGGATCCAAGTGAATGGTTTTGCTACTGGTCCAGTGGCAAATTCCGACTCTTCAAACACCCTTGCCTTCTACAACAACAATGAAATCGTGAGATTGGCCATATATGATTCTTCTAACTTACCTATTGGAAAGCTCTTGTTGAATGTTAATCTCAAGGAGCAACATATCTTGCCGCCATCTCATCTCAAAAGTTTGGAAAGTATGCTTGGCAATGCTCCTATGAAAGATTTGATTCATTACTGTAATGAGAATGTCCCATCATCAGATTTTGAAGATGTTAGTTTGATGTTACTTGATATCTTCCAGAGTTTAGGAGTAGAAGATTCGTGGTTCAAGGCACTAATGGAAGCAGAATTGGTGAATGTTGATATTCTTACTAGAAAAAACTACTATAACAGCAAAAGACTCACGGAACACAAAGTAGTTGTCAATTCTACCGCAACTTCTGCAACTAATAACGCATTTAATACTTTATTCAGAGGCTCTTCCATCTTTTCGAAATCCTTGGAAAAGTACAACTTGCGTATCGGGCAAGAGTACTTAGAAAAGGCATTGGGAGACTTCTTCCTCAAGATTAGCACTGAAAAGAAGAGCTGTGAAGTTGATCCCAGATATGTTGAACAACAAGAGAGAGCTCTCAGAAAGGGCAAATCTCCTAACGATTCTGAGGACTCGGACGATGATGAAAGTATTTACGATGAATCTGCAGCAAAAGACAGAAAAGATTTGGTTCAGCAAATGGTAGAAGAAAATTTTAAAAATCTTTACAGCTATGCCGAAGAGGTGTGGGAGAAGATCTATAATACATCTAATGACTTACCTGTTCAGATAAAAATACAATTGAAGAACTTCCGTACCAAGGTGGAGCTTGCATGTGACCCAGATGACAAGACGACAGCGTTGAATTGCTTGAGTGCCTTTATATTTCTTCGGTTCTTCTGTCCGGCAATTTTGAATCCTAAGTTGTTTTATTTAACAAAGAACCATCAAACTGGTTCTTCTCAGAGAACGCTCACGCTCATTGCAAAAATCCTCTTAAACTTGGCTAATAGACAGGAGTTTTCTATTCACAAAGAGCCTCATTTGATTCGTATGAATTCATTTTTACGTAAACATCAACATGAGATCTACGACTACTTCGACAAAATTACGGGAAGAAAGAATGATTTCAATGAAAAAGTCTTGGACTTGAGTCACGATGTTAAGCGCTTCGATTTGGGCTTAGGAAATGACTCTACTTCGAATGAATTGCCAACAACACCTTATTTAATAGACAAATACTTGAGGTTGACGGAGCTTATTCATCTTTTGGACTACAACAGAACCCAAAAACCACCACTTTCAGCTATGGCAAGTCCTAGTAGCAATTTTGGTAGCAATGGAGGTGCTGCGTCTGATTCCTCAATCAAGACGTCACAATCTGTTGCCAACATAAACGCCTTGGCTAACTTCCAATTTGATGCAGTTAGAGATAACTCCGGAATAATTGTAAGTGATGGAAAAGATGTTTACCAAATAGGTTCATTAGAGTTCGAGAAGTCTGAATTCCTCGACCTAGTTGGTGATAATGAAACAGAAGGATTCATAAAGTCATTGTGTAGAAGTAACGAGAATATCTTTTCTTTCATCACTTCCAACATCACATTGAAGGATTTACAAAAGCAGAGTACTAAGATTATGACAAAGATTCATGATTTAGAGACTTTGTTGGAGAACTTTGAATTCCCTAATAATTTACTTCCAAACCAGAACAAACAAAACAAACACGATATGCTCACAAATAGTGAAAACGAAGATCTTCTCCTTTGGGAATCGTTCACTAACGACATCTTGGCCAGGTGTTACTTGGATGTGAACAAGAATTGTCTAGTATATCTAGACAAAGAATTACCCCTTAACAACAACTACAGAAAGGTTGTGGAACACAATGCTTTAGGAAACTTGAAGTTGAAATTCTCTGAGCAACCCCACCAAACTCATGTGCGCCAAGATTCCCGTGCAACACAAGCATCCATCAGCACATCATTCAGTAGTAACAGTTTGGGAAGCGTGCTCACTGGTAAGAAGAATTCGTTTAAGAGGTGGTTGAGAAAGTAGCGAAGAAGAAGAAGGTTACAAATGCAGTCGCTGTACAAATTATATATCTTCCGTATGGATGTGAAACGAGCATTGTAATAGTAATTTAATAATTCATAATGAGAGTGTATAAGATTGAGATGTAGTACACGTAAAGACGATTTTAGTTTAATCGTTATGGAGCTCCACTTCACTAGGTTGCCATTTAGGAGCTACGAAACTGAAAATCTGAATTGCAGCCAAAATTTCGACAACCGTAATTTCCTTAAAACCAGAGTACAGCCTCTATCGTCTACTAAACTCATGACTGAAGTTTACTTAAACTACACAGTACTAACATGAATACCAAATTCAATTGCTCTGACAGTCACCCTCACATAGCCTCACGACAACAGACCTGAACTCCTATCAACGTGGTGCAGCAAACTAGTTTCGGAAAATCTGTTATCTGCCTGTGGGTTCGTACTGCGGTTACCGGAATACGTGCCTTCCATGCTTCTTCAATGCACATAACCATAGAACCTATGTCAGGTGGTCTTCTCCTTTCCATGTTCCTTGGTTATAGCTAAGCTACTACCACGAGCCCGGGCTTAATATGTATTGAGGCATGGGTTTTGTTAGAAATTTAAAGCTCACGTGCGACATTCCATCGTGTCCCGTGCGACATTCGCTGCCAAATGGCAAACGAGCGATCGTCTCGGAATCGGGCCAACAAACGGCACTTCCGGAGGCATTTCTGTCACGTGGCTTCATGATAGCGAACTCCCTATAACTACCATATAGTTGAGGCAAACGGTATTAAAGCAAGCCAAACTTCTATTAAAATTATTCCATTCCCTTCCCACAACCTCCTTAGACGTAACCATCCATTTTTCCCAGTCATCTACGCCCCACTACCACCCATTTCCATCTCCTTCCCACAGTCCTATATCTTCTACTCCCGTCCCTCATCCACCTCGCAGCATTGCTTTTTCTCCCCCTCGGGTCTCACTTGTCGCGAGCGTAAATCTTACAAAACATATCAACACAGAAATTCCAAGGTGTTCAACCGGTTGATCCTTCTCTGTAGTGACATTAGTTGTGTTTTACAATTGTTGAACTCTAGTCATCGTCTTACTGAATACGGGCGTGCCTCTAGTTTCTGGACCACTTATAGACTTTCAGTTTTCTGCAGAAAAACCCGCCTACTACCATGCCTGAAGCCAGCGATGCAGAAATAAGGGCCACCTACCCTCAGGTCAATGCTCCAATGGAGCAAACCGGTTATACCAGCAACCTCACTGAGGAGCAGAAAACCATCTTGAAGCAATTCCACGACGAATTGGCCGCCATGGGATACGTCGACCGTTTGGACGAACCAACGTTGTTGCGTTTCCTTAGAGCCCGTAAGTTCGACTTAGCTAAGGCCAAGCTCATGTTCTGCAACTGTGAGAAATGGAGAAAGGACTTCGGAACCAACACCATCTTGGCAGACTTCAAATACACAGAAAAGCCCCTTGTGGCCTCTTTATACCCACAGTACTACCACAAGACCGACAAGGATGGTAGACCAGTGTACTTCGAAGAGTTGGGTAAGGTTAACTTGCCAGAGATGTTGAAGCTCACGACACAGGAAAGAATGTTGAAGAACTTGACCTGGGAATACGAGTCCATGCTCCATTATAGATTGCCTGCTTGTTCCAGAAAGGCTGGTTACTTGGTAGAGACCTCCTGTACCATTATGGACTTGAAGGGTATTTCCTTGTCCACAGCCTACCAAGTCATCGGTTACGTCAGAGAAGCCTCTGTCATTGGTCAGGACTACTACCCAGAAACTATGGGTAAGTTCTATCTTATCAATGCTCCATTCGGATTTTCCACTGTCTTCAAGTTATTCAAGCCATTCTTGGACCCAGTTACCGTATCCAAAATCTTCATTCTTGGAAGCTCATACAGGAAGGAATTGTTGAAGCAAATTCCTGCCGAGAACTTACCATCCAAGTTTGGTGGTACCTCTCCTTCATCCGACCAGGACTTGTTATTAAATGATGTTGGTCCATGGAGACAGAAGGAATACATTGGTCCAGAAGGTGAAGCACCAAGAGCTTTTGACCTTAACTAGTTGTACAGCGTACGTGAGATTTTCGTCATGGAATCACCTAATTTGAGTCATAAATCATGATATAGCTCATTCTGTCTGTTCATAATAACAGCTTATGCATAATCAAGTAATTCGCAATGCTCTATGGCATTCTAGGTTATTATTTTACCGGGAAATGGCATGGATTTCTCTGTGGCAACACCGCTTTAATTTTGGTTTACTGTACTTTATCTAGCTTTGGAAAGTTCTACCCGTTTTATAAATTTTTATATACATCGCTTATTGTTCCTGGTAGACGTCAGTCTTTATTGTAGGAGCAAGCCATCTGGAAGACTTGTGGCCATCCCACTACCTCTGCATTTTTATCAACAGCCCTACTGTAATTTCACAATCCCACATTTTTAATCTTCGAGCTTGAATAATATCTACCAACATTGCATGACCTTGCAGATTAAGATAAAAGCCATACCGTACCTGGTGATATACAAGTTCCCTACTATCATACCTATAGTATAGATATTATGCACCCTGCTTGTTTTAGTTCCGTGCGGCTCAATGTCCCAGAACGCATTTTGCAGTATGCTGGAATAGAAATAGGTGCAAAATATGTTTTGATAAGGGCAACAATAGCAGTTCCATAGTATGAGTGGTGAGTTGGAGTATGACGACTCAGGGTCTCCCATGGTTTTCATATCCAATGGAGACGGTTTATAATACGTGTGTAATTAGCAATTTTGCGTTGATGGTGAATGAAATGTAGTTCGTGGTGTCCACTTGAGAACTTTGAAAACCTGTTTGCTCAAGCTTGGGCTATCATTTGTTCAATATGAGATACAAGACATGGTTAGCCATAGGAAATAAGCAAAACCCAACACTATTTGGAAACTTTCAAATTATTTTTTTGATATGCTTGATATAATGGTAAGTAAAAATGTTAGTTCAAAAATTAGAATTTCTTTGTTTCCAAATGTGTATTATAACTGGCCTCGAGATATGATTGTGGAAGTTATAAATACCCATATATGGAAGTTGAAATTATATGCTATTTTGTGAAAGCGTACTAACTAAAAAGGTGAATCATCAACACAAACTTTAGTACATGCCTTTGAAACCACTATTGATATGAATGAAGATGGCGAAAAGGAGCAGTCCTCCAATGCAAGCTCGGATATTATTAAACCCTCAGATTCTGAAAATGACAGCACTGATAACCTTATAATTAAGTGTCCACCAAGTCCAGGTTTAGAGTTGAACTTTATGCTGTCCTCTAAGTATGTTCCAAGCTTAAATCCACGAGGAGAGAACACGACTGTTAATGGAAGTCCCAGTTCAAATTCCAGCGAAGCAAGTTTTCAAAACTCGCTCAATCAAAGCAGTAGGCAAAGTAGAATTCTTTTACAAAATTCTATTACAAAATTAGATAAGAGCTCTCTATATTATTCCAAGAAGAGACATGCAAACTTTTGGAAAGATGATAGTAGAATCATCAAAAGCAGCTCCGACTTCAGTATTGCTCAGAAAGCTGGAAACTCTAGGTACTTCCTCAAACACACTCCTTCTAATAGGCATGTGGCACAAATGGAGCAGCCATACTACTATTTCTATTCAGAAGCAAACAGTACAACTAACAGCAATGCTCCTTCGAAATCGCTGACTCCTGTTCCAACACCATCTCAGATACAAGTTAAGGACATTCCATTGCCGGTCTCAATTCAGAACAAACCGTCTCTTAGCTCGAGTGAAATTTCTATCAGAGAACGTACGGAAATTGAAGCAATAGAATTACTAGAACCAGAAAAGAACTTTAACACGAGTGAATGGATATTAACCGAAGAAGAGTACAAAAATCTCGATGACGAATTTCCAGCATCTCCTAGAGCTTTCAAAAAAAAGACAGATTATATTAATCCTTGGGTTTATTACAAAAATTTTAACTTGGGCCAGTTCATTGCAGCAATTGCCGTTCTAAGCGTTATAGTATTCGGGTCCTTTGGATTTTTAATTAACACAGCACAGCATTACTACAAGACTCCTCCTCCTCAAGTATACGAAATTTTGTCGAATTACAAGTATCCCACTCTATCTGCTATCAGAACTTCATTAGTAGACCCAGACACTCCTAAAGAGTTTTTCACTAAGAAGGGAATACGTAATTCTGCTGAGATATGGAAGTTAGTGTTTTCAGACGAATTTAATGCTGATGGCAGAACATTCCATGAAGGGGATGATCAATTTTTTACTGCCGTTGACCTCCACTACCAAGCTACTAATGATTTGGAATACTATGTTCCCCACATGGCTGAAACGAGGAATGGAAGCTTGCACATCACTATTGATGCATTTCAAACGAATGGAGTAAACTATATCTCAGCAATGTTGCAATCATGGAACAAACTCTGTTTTAATAAAAATGCATTGGTAGAGGTAAGCTTGAAAATGCCTTCCTTCTCTCAGTCCAGAGGTTTATGGCCAGCTGTTTGGTCTTTGGGGAATCTAGCAAGACCAGGGTATATGGCTACCACTGACGGGGTATGGCCATACACTTATAATGAATGTGATTATGGAATCACCCCGAACCAATCTTCTTCTGATGGAATTTCATATCTTCCAGGTCAAAGGTTGAGTAGATGTACCTGCTATGGTCAAGATCATCCAAGTATTGGAATCGGAAGAGGAGCACCTGAAATTGATATAATTGAAGGAACCCATGCTTTGTACGATGAATGGGCTCTTGGAGCTCAAACCTTACAAGTGGCACCATTCGATCCTTGGTGGAGACCAGACTACGATTTCTTGACGATTGAAAATGTAAATATCACTGCAATGAAGGCCGATACTGGTACTCCCCAACAAGAAGCAATCGCATCTACGACAGTGCTAAACCCTAATTGGTTTGGCAGTGTTCGCAACAATTCTGATCATAATCAACTTTTTAAAAACCAAACATTCTTCCAAAGCTATGGCTTCGAGTTTAAAAGTGAGAAGACAGACGATAAAGACAGCTACATCCAATTTTTCCTTGCTGATAATAAAACCATGGCCATTTATGGTGATTCCCTTCATCCTACAGAAAATGTTGGTTGGAGGCAGATAAGTAGGGAGCCGATGTCACTCATTTTCAATCTTGGATTATCGCCAACTTGGGCAGAGATAGACTATGGATCACTTGAGTTTCCTGCAACCCTTGAAATTGACTACATCCGGATTTACCAGCTCGAGGGAGAAGAAGAGATGACATGTGATCCTGTTGAATATCCTACATTTGACTATATCAATTCGCATGCTAATGCGTATATGAATGTCAATCTCACCAGTTGGAAAGAAGCAGGTTATAGCTTCCCAAAGAATAGTTTCATGAACGGGTGCCAAGCACCAACTGCTTAGAGGATTTGTTTGTCATGACACTTACTGAGACATATCATGGCACAATTAATGTAACATGACGTAGCATTCTTTATAGGTTACGATGTAATATATAACTGCTTGTAACACTGAATTGATAAGCTCGTTAAGATAACAAGGCAAAGTAAGATTGCTCGAATCTCTCAATGCAACCTTCAATGTTAATATCTTGTGCAACATAATATTATATAGTACTTAATGTGATCGGGCATTAAACAACATATTAATACATATTATGCAATTTTGCAATCATTAGAAATAATTCTGAGATACAATACGTGGAATTTAGCCAACAATATTGACACAGGAACGTTCATCTTAAATGAAATTCGCTGCTATCTTGTCAGCAAAGGGGATACAAGACCTCTGGAGCTGGAACTTTGTTAATTGTGCCAAAACTACGAAAATGCAACCAGAAATCCTTAAATTACTGTATAACAGCACATGACAACGAAAAGAATACCCCAAAGAAGCTCCCAATTCGCCTCCTTCAATAAACCAACTTATTGCACCCATCTTTCTTTCTTTTTCTGCTATGTCTTTATTCATCTTCTACACTTACCTCTCTCTCCACGGCTCCTCTCTCTATGATCTCTCACCCACTCTCCTCACTCCTTCTACTAAGCCTTTATCCATACCCCTTTTGGTACATGCTGCATTTTCTTCCTCTGCGCGCGTATTCTTGCGCTTTACTAAAGCATTCCACGACAAGAAAACGCGAAAGTGCGACAAACTTTTGCGACAAAAAAAGCTATACATTACTTCTTTGGGCTCTGATTTGCTATACAATAGTTGACTACATTTCTTCTTCGTTATTACTATTATTCTTGGTAGTTAACTTTAGTACATTGATTTAGAATCAGTGGTTTTGGGAACGGTGGATCAAGTAACCTTAGTTGTTTCCTCATTTCGATCACACCACCATTTATCAAATCAACGATGCTTGTGATCTATTCACTCTGCTCGTTGCTCTTCGCTCTCACAGCAGCTGCAAAGACTCACACCTTCTACTTCAATGCAACATACGTCAACGCTAGTCCCGATGGAACCATCGAGAGGCGAATGGTCGGGATCAACAACAAATGGCCGATCCCAACAATAAGAGTCAAGAAAAACGATAGGGTCAAAATCTACTTCACCAACTTGTTGGATGAGAACTCATCATTACATTTCCACGGTTTGTTCCAAGAGGGCACAAATGCCATGGATGGCCCTGATATGGTCACCCAGTGCCCTGTAGCTCCAGGTACCACCTTCTTGTTTGATTTCGAAGTTAAAGACCAAGCTGGAACTTTTTGGTACCACTCACATTCTGGGGCTCAGTATTCTGATGGTTTAAGAGGTTTGTTCGTCGTAGAAGATGACGCTCCTCTAGCCGTGGACTACGATGAAGAAGTAACTTTAACAGTTAGTGATCACTACCATGATGTATCTGGTGTCCTTGTAAAGAATTTCTTGAGCAGATATAATCCTACAGGAGCAGAACCGATTCCACAGAATGCTCTTTTCAATGAAACAAGGAATGCCTCTTGGATCGTAGAGCCAAATAAGACGTATTTGCTTAGAATTGCTAACATGGGTATTTTCACTTCGCAGTATTTGTATATTGAGAATCACAACTTCACTATTATAGAGGCTGATGGAGTGTTTGTCGAACCCAAAGAAGTGGATTCCTTGTATTTGGCTTCCGCCCAACGTTACTCGGTTTTGGTCCATACAAAAGATACAGTAGACAAGAACTTTAGATTCGTGAACATTCTCGACCAGGATATGTTAGATTTCCTCCCGGAAGACCTCGAAATTATCTCTACGAACTGGATGGTCTACAACGAGAAGAAGTCATTACCACGTCCATTAAAGAATGAAAATACTGGCACTACGTTTGCAGATCAATTAAAGAAGTTAAGTCCTGTTGATGACTTCTACCTTGTCCCATTATCAAAAGAAAAATTACTTCCAGATGCCGATGTGGTCATCAACCTTGACTTCACAATGGAACCTTTAGGGGATGGAGTAACCTATGCTGCATTCAATGGTATTTCTTATGTTCCTCCAAAAGTACCAACGTTAATGTCTGTCTTCTCCAGTGGAAAATACGCCGACAACGCTCAAATCTACGGTTCTAACACTAACTCATTCATTATTCAACCTGATGAGGTTGTTGATATTGTGTTAAATAATATGGATCCAGGTAAGCATCCTTTCCATTTGCATGGTCATACTTTCCAAATAATTTCGCGTTCACCTGAAGGCGAGGATGAAGAGAATCCTATTAGATTTGATCCATCAAATTCCAATCATACGGACTACCCCGAATACCCCATGATTAGAGATACCGTACAAGTGCATCCAAACGGGTTCTTTGTAATCAGATTCAAGGCTAATAACCCTGGTGTGTGGTTCTTCCATTGCCATGTGGACTGGCATCTCGAGCAAGGTTTGGCTATCACTCTTATTGAGTCTCCATTTGAGATTCAGAAGCAAGAGATCATTCAAAATCACTACGATTCATGTAACAGAACCAATATTTCTTCTTACGGCAATGCTGCAGGAAATTTCGGTGACTCTAAGGAAGCCTGGTTGAACTTGAAGGGAGAGAATTTGCAAGTTCCGCCATTGCCAGAGGGTTTTACCCAGAAAGGATACATTGCATTAGCATTGTGCACCATCATTGCGATTTACGGTATCTTTTCCATCTATAAATACGGAATGGAGGATGTGAACTCTGAGGACACTGAGGCGATGATAGCCAAGCTCTACGAGATTTTACGTAAAAATGGTGGACCGGTCAGCAGCGAATATGAAGACGAGGCCGAACAGCCATTAACATAATGCTCTCATGGAACAATACTATTACTAATCATAACACATAAGTATCATAATGACCATAATCCATATTCCATCGCTTGTATATACCTATAATGAACAGCGTGCATAGTATCAAAAACAGTAATCTGCGACATCGCTTGTGAGAGCAAACTTAGGCGATTGTGACTCTACTGATTAGCCCATGTCGACTGTAATTGTGTGGGGTAGAAAGAAGAGAGATTGTAGTATATATACTTCGTTGCAGCTCTACGTACGCAGTTAGAAAGAGTTACTGTGAAAACCCTAGAATTAAATATGATAAAATACGTAGTAGTAGGGTAAGTATAGTGGAAGATGATAAATTGGAGAAGGAAGGTTCAAGCATAAATAATGAATAAATGGGATAAGACCAATTGCAGAACACATACTAACAAAGACGACTAGATCTGGTATCATTGGACTTTACACCACCTTCAACTTGCTTGAGAGAGGTGTATCTCCAAAGGAAATCACCATTGTTGCTGAGTATCTTCCTGGGGATGAGTCAATCAACTACACTTCTCCATATGCTGGAGGTAACTTCTCTTGCATCACTGATGACGACCCAAAAACATTGCAATATGATAGACACACCTACACTAACTTAGCTAAACTCCAATCTGAATTGGGTGGACCATCTTGTGGCTTGGATAGATATGTCTCTACCGAGTATTGGGATACCAAACCATCCAAAGAAAAGATAGAATCGTTATCTTCATACTTGCAGGAATACAAGGTCATTAATCCTGGAGAATTACCAAAAGAAGTTGCTTTTGGGATCCAATTTAGATCTTGGAACTTCAACTGTCCGAAGTTTCTATCGAACTTTAAGGTTTATCTTGAAGAAAGAGGGGTCACGTTCATCAAAAAGCATTTGACACACATCACTCAAGCTTATCTTTCCTCTTCCACGAAGACTGTCTTCAACTGTACTGGGATTGGAGCACACAAGTTAGGAGGAGTCAATGATACTAAAGTATACCCCACTAGGGGCCAGGTTGTGGTCATAAAGGCACCTCATATTACCGAGAATGTCATGAGATGGGGCGAGGACTTTGCTACGTATATAATTAAGAGACCATACTCCAGAGACCAATTGATTTTGGGAGGGTTCATGCAAAAGGACAATTGGACGGCCGATACTTTCAAAGAGAAGACGGAAGATATTCTTCAAAGAACAACTGAATTGTTTCCAAAGATATTGAACGACAATCCTGCGGGAAACTCCATAAAGGACTTGGAGATCTTGAGAGTGGTATCTGGTTTGAGACCAAGCAGATACGGTGGAGTTAGAATTGAAAAAACAAAGGTAGAACACAACAAATACTTAGTTCATAACTACGGAGCCAGTGGCTATGGATACCAAGCTGGTCTCGGTATGGGATATGAAGCTGTAAGATTGGCATTGGGGCAAGATTCCAAGTTTTAGGGGGGCTGCTGGTGAAGTATTATGTAGTTAGTAATGCTTGTATGTACTCGAAGTAGTGGTAATATGTATGTTAATTTGCAGTATTTCAAAGCGTTGTGTCTGTTTCAAGATATATTTGTATTTATAAGTTTTACATCATGCCAATATGTTATCTAGAATAATTGTACGTTTTTGGAAGCATTAAAGTATTTTCTACATTACTGAGAACGACTTCTCTCCGAAGTAACATTATTGCTGGTGAAAGGTTGAACGTAGCATTTATGAGAGGGTTCTTCTATTTGTTTCTTGGTCTGTAAGTATAATCGATTTTAATGTCCAAAACGCCCTGCAACCTACCATACTGCGAACACTAGAAAACATCAGTCGATCTTCACTTAAGCAGCCATTTTTTCCCTCTCGATCCAACTTAAGCATAACCCAGTTATTTTATCCAAATTCCCCCGCCTTTCCTCGAAATTGATCTCTACTCTTTCCTATCTAGTTGTGCCACCTCCTGCCTCACCCTCCACTCTCCACCCTCCAATGGATGCAAAACTCCATGGCTCGCAGTACTATCACAATATCCTGCAGACATCTACACACTCACTCACTCACTCACTCACTCACTCACTAAAAGTTCACTTACTAAAAGTACACTCAGTAGGCGTTCACTTTCTCTCTCGTTTTCCCACTTGGAGTCCCTCACTCACTCAGTCTCACTTTTTCCGTCTCACTCTTACTCTCACTCGGTCCCCCAGTCTCTCAGTCTCTCAGTCGCTCAGTCGCTCACTTTCTCATTCTCTGAGTCTCTCACTACTCTCTCTCTCTCACTTTCTCAGTCGTCAGTCTCACTATCAGTCAGACTCTCTCACTCTCAATCACCCTCCACACACACTCTCACTCACTATGGGGTTCAGCTCTCCTGTCCACAGGCTTCGCACTAAAAGGGGCGTCTAATCGTCTCAGCATTAACTATGGCGGCTAGTGAGTTGTGCTCTCTCTTCTCTCTCTTCTCTTCTTTCTTCTTATCAGCTACCCATAGTTACTAGTTATTCTTGCTGGAACGTATTTTCTGGTGAAGACATCGTGGTAGAACATAGCATAACATTGTTCTATATATAGCCCTACGGTGACAAGCCACGAAGTCACATAGCCATGTCTCAACTCTTCGAATGGGCGTTTGGCAAGAAGCTCACTCCCCAGGAGAGGCTTCGCAAGAACCAACGAGCACTAGAGAAGACACAACGAGAACTCGGAAGAGAGGTCACCAAGCTCCAGCAGCAGGAGAAAAAACTCATCAGCGATATCAAGAAGTCCGCTAAGCTGGGCCAGATAGCGAGCGCCAAAATCCAGGCCAAGGACTTGATAAGAACCAAGAACTACATCACCAAATTCAACTCAATGAAGGCACAATTACAAGCAATTTCATTGAGAATCCAGTCGGTGAGGTCCAATCAGCAAATGGCCACATCGATGAGAGACGCCACCAGGTTGTTGTCCGGTATGAACAAGTCTATGAACTTGCCACAGTTGTCCCGTATTGCCCAGGAATTTGCCAAGGAGAATGACTTGATGGACCAGAAACAGGAGTTCATGGACGATGCTATCGATGACGCCATGGCAATGGACGAAGACGAATTGGGAGAAGACGAGCAGATTGATGAAATCTTGGGTAAGGTCTTGGACGAGATTGGAGTTGACTTGAACACTCTGTTAAAGGAGACGCCAAACTCGATCAACGTTCAAACTGAGGAGAAGGTCAATACTGGCAGAATGGCGGAGGCTATCGGAGGGGGAGGAACTCACGCATCGGATGAAGATGACTTGCAAGCCAGATTGGACAGCTTGAAGAAGTAGAAGAAAGGTGAATGTAACAATAACGGATTGAAAGTTCTTGCCTATTACTCGGGTTAATGATACATGGGCAAGTTCGAAGAAAGCAGACGAAACAGAGGGGTTGAAGATTGATCATGTTAAGAATTAAAAACAATGCACTAACAGTTTTAGATCTGAATAGAATGCATCTTTTGGTTGTGTTTGGCATCGTGTAACCACTCCTTGTTATTCGGACGTTTCCAATATGACTTTTGTGTACCAAATAGAGAGCGATCAAGAACTCCTCAATCTATGATGATATTACGATATGACGTGAGTACATACTTTTTAGTTCTAACACCATTGTATCTAATAAATATAGTATAAATATAAGTACATGACTAATAACAAATCGCCCTAGGCATTGTTCTATATATAAAGGGATAATTCATTGCAAAGTTCACTTTGGACTAGCCAAAATGACCTATTATTTTAATAGAATTTTCTATCACCATCATTTGTCAATCTGAATTCTTGAATAAGACTAAATTGGATCTCCAACAATTTAGATGTACTTGTTGTCAATCAAGTAGTCAATGATCTGCTCGGCAGACTCTTCAACAGAAACACCAGAGTAGTTCTTCAAGTGGATTTCTGGCTTCTCTGGAGCCTCATATGGGGCACTGATACCAGTGAACTCCTTAATAATACCCTCTCTAGCCTTCTTGTACAAACCCTTAGGGTCTCTTTGCTCAGCAACTTCAACTGGAACGTCCACATAGACTTCAACAAATGGCAAGTTGTCCTTTTCGTGCAATTCTCTGGCCAATTGTCTGTCTTGCTTGTATGGACTAATGAAACTGGTTAAGGTAATGCAACAGGAGTCAGTGAATAACTTAGCGACCTCGGATATTCTTCTGATGTTCTCATTTCTGTCAGCTTCGCTAAATCCCAAGTCCTTGTTCAAGCCGAATCTGACGTTGTCACCATCTAATCTGTAGGCGTTCAAACCTCTGGCCAAAATGGATTGCTCCAAAGCGCATGCAATAGTAGACTTACCACTAGCAGACAATCCAGTCAACCAGACGGTAACACCCTTCTGTTTTCTTAATTCAGAACGCTCAGAATGCGTCAAGTTTGGGTGCCAGGTGATGTTAGAAGCCATTGTTGTTGTTTTTCTACCGATAAATCTACTAAAGAACTCACTGCTACTGTTTCCACCACCGATCAATAAATGCAAAAAGTGGTATAGACTGAAAAATTTTGTGGCTACACCATAGCACGTGACTACTCCAATTCACGTGCTGATAAGAAAAAAATTAGCAGCAACAAGAATTATTGACGCAAATTAAGGCTCCAGCGCTCTTGTTTATGTAATAAACAGACACACTCTGTCGCGACATTTTCTTCATCAATTTTCACAAATTTTTCTTCACACTAATGAAATATTTCAGTAGTTAACGACGTAGGTGGAGTTTAGAGTAGTTCATTAAGAGAAATATATATAACAGACGGCCATGCATTACGAATTATTTGCTATAGCCCGTATAACGGACCCAGTTCAGACTAGTAGAGAGGCCAAAAAGATTGTTTCAACCATTGGAAAGTTGATCCTTAATAACAGAGGTGTTATCCGTGATATCACCAGTTTGGGCGCTAGACCATTGCCAAAGATCATGTCCAAGGAACAAGAAAGACATTTCCAAGGTTACCATTTCCTCATGGGATTCGATGTCTCGGCCACTGTTCAAGCACAATTATTGAGAACTTTAAGAAGCGATCCTAGAATCTTAAGAGCCAACATATTGAAGCATGATTTAACCAAGAAATTGAATACCGGTTCATCCATTCAACAAGCGTTAGAGTCTATCAAGAGCCAATAAGCCCTGGTATGGTAGATTCGTGGCGAAGGTTATTGTTTAGCATATTCATCCCAAGCGGAAGAAGTGTAGACGTACTTTTTGTCCAACATAATAATAGCATTTCCGCAAATGAACAGCAGCATAGGACGCTGTTCACAGCGGATTGATTCACACTCCGAAGAGTGCAGAATTGCCAGAAGAGTTACTTTTCAAGGATCATCATGGCAGTCCACACATAACATCATTCTCTTGTATCCTAGAGTTGTACATAGTATTTAATATCAATATAAATAGTTAAGAATTAGAATTGTAGATAATAGGGAACTAAGTCAAAGCAACATCAAATGCATCCTTGAACTTAAGTGGTACTAGTATAATGGGAAGAATTGAATTAAATGTGTTCTCTGTGTTCTCTGTGTAATATCCTTAATGAAACTTAAATATGATAACTTTTCGCAGTAATTGTTCCGAAACTCTATAAAAGAAATCTGTAACACTTCCTAAACCACATCGTATGAGGTAATTAAATATTTCATTTTCAAATATATAGCTTTAAGTACATCCTTCCAGAAGTGAAAATGTATATATTGTATAAAAGAATACATAAGTAGAGCAAATGTTTACATATTTGTGTACACTTACTTTTACCTACAGCAATTCGAAATACGGGGAGGGGTCCAAAACTTAGAGAGCAGCAGTTGTTTCCAAAACTAATTAATTACAATTAAAAGATGTTCTACTTTTCTGGAGAATAGAAAGAAGCTCAAATTTTCTCTTTCGGCACCGATTCGAGGGTTATACCTCTTAGCTAGTCACTTCAAACCCACCAGGCTCCAGGAAAACTCTCAATAGTTGCGAAATTCTGAAACCTACGGATTCCTCCTTTCCATTGTTTCGTAACGGCATTCAATTCCCCAGATTAGGCTCTCCAGAAACCACGGAGTGACGTGAGTGACTATTTACATTAAAGGAAACTCTCATACAGAGAATAGAGAACATTTCCCTATACGACGACCACATTCCGTGTCTCGAATCTACTGCCAATGTAACCAACGCGATTTTTCTGCTTCACAACGGAACATCCCAAGCCCATAATTAAATCTAAACAAGACCACACATTACCTCACTGCGATCGACTAAATGCAGCCTATTAGCAACGCCCTTCCACACACCAGATTTAAACCCAAATTCATCCTCATCACAACCTTTAACTCAACATGCGCGCTACCATCTTTCTCGAACCACATGTGTTACCTGATTGGGAAAAACAATAACATGTAATACGATATAGCCAAATAACCATCGGAATAAACTGATGGCACAATTTACCCAAAAAAAGACTAGTGTCGTTGAATGCGGTGTTTTGATTGAATGGCCGGATGTAGGTTTGAGAGCTGTTGTAAGCAATCGTTAATTTTTCTTTAGGTTCTGCTTCTGGCTGTAGCTGATTTTCTTGTTTTGCTTTTCGTTGTCGTTTCTGAGAACCGTTATTGGATAAGTCTACACTCTTTTCTTCTACGACAGCTCCACATTTTTCTGACTTCCATAGCAAGGCTTCTTCTGGACTACGTATCCAACATTCGGACATTTTATAGGATATTGTAGTATTGTCCAGTCAACCAGAATCTTGCGGAATCAGCCCCATTGAATTCCTTCCAAGCACTCATTAGTACGACATTTCCGTCTTGGATCGATTCCAGCAGGTCTTGTTAACTGTTTATCGCCCCCATAACAACACAAGGGGTTCATTAATATCCTTCAGAACATAAGAGCATTCTTCCAGATCATCCGATCCACTTCATTCCTTCCAAGCACGACTGAGATATTCATTCCTTCACATATTAGTACCATCTCATCCACTACTGTAGTAAACAACCCTTAACAGATACACATTCATTATCCATCTTATAACTCCGATTCACTTCAGACTTTCACAGATCTCCCGTCAGGCATTTCACAAGTCATAATCACATTCAAATACTAATAACAATCCTGTTAGCTACATTTTAGGCACTTAAACATTCCATACAACGACCTCTTCCTTCAGATCAAAGAGCCGAAAAATAACCGCTGGTATCTAAGCGCTCACTATCATTAACAGTTTTGCCGCCGTTTCGTCAGTACTATGAATATTCGTTCCTTTAATAAGGAGAATGAAATTATCTTGATATCACAAACTATACCATCTACGCCACTGCCTATCAATTCACCCTTGACCTCGAAACGGTCTCTTAACTCCCTAAATACTTATAGCTCATTGGGCTCAAGTTCAAACCTGAAATCTCCCTTATCTTTCAAGTCGGAGGCTGGATCTCCTACAAGAAGAAGAAAGCCAGTGATGGATGTTAAACTGTCTCCTACTCGCTCTCCTTCAGCTCTGGCAGCACGTTCCAGTACCCTAATCAGTCTTCAGAAAGAATACGCTCAACTAGAGAGACTGTACACCGATCTCATATTAAAGAACAAGACATTATTACATGATCATAGTCAACTAGAATTAGACCTTCATGCTAAAGCAGCGATAATAACAGAACAAGCCGAAAAGATTTCCAGTTATGAGAAGCTTATCAGAAACGTTCAAGAAGATCATAACAAGAATGCTGATCTTCTCACTAAAGAAATAGCATTTTACAAGGAATTAATCCAGGAATTACAACTCAAAATCGATAAATTGATCATCGAAATAGAGACCCATAAACATAAAGAATTAGACAATCAACCACATACCCCAGAACAACGTCGAAGTTATCCCAGAGATCCAGAAGATTATACAAAGCTTGCAAAAGACTACAGAGTTTTACAGTCTAATTTTGAACTTGAGAAGAATTCAAAGACTATATTAGTAGATCAAATCGAATACCTCACAAAAGAAATTGAAGTTTTACGAACGGAACAGAACAAGGTTGCATTTGCAAGCAGAAACTCTACAGTATCGCTGGAAAGCGATATATTGGACAGTAGCGTTATTCACGACATTACCCATACCATACATACTATGAATGATTTGACTGAGGAAGAAGAAGATGACGACGATCTCGAAGATTCAGACTCAGACGGCTCACATGCACGTAACAGTGATGACGACCAAATTAACGAACTTGACGAAATAAACGATGCCAACATACTTACATATATGGCAGAAGAACTAAAGAATAACCACTCTTCTCCTATCAAGGGAGCTGACCACACAGACGATTCCATGGAAATATCGAGAAATTTCCAATTTCCTCCTCCTGAGTTCGGAGAAAGTAATTTTATGGACAATGCAGAATCACAAAACACCATCCACAGCACTGTTCCTTCTCTTAAAAATAGTGCCCCCTTACAGTTTCCCCCATCACCAGACCCAAGCTCCAAAGAGAAAAAGAGACAATCACTTCCTTCCCATCTCAAATCACCTTCCTCTGAAAGAGATGAATTTGTTTTATCGCCATTCAAGTTGTTTAATACGACTAGTACTTCTTTTAGCGATGACGGAGACCACAGGAGGTCCTCGGTTATTAAGAGATACTCTACAACGAAGCCAACCCACTCACGCTACAACAGTCACGATATCGTTCCTATCCAGGTGGAGTTTGAAGTGCAAGAACTGGCATTACGAAGCACTTCTGTGCCAGAGCTGCACAATAAGAAGCGTTTTGACATAATAAGCGAGAATGGGGAGTACAATGATGTCGGTTCTTCTGTTGATATAAAGTTATCTATGAGAGACGATGCCCTTCTTGCTTTGAATGGTTATAATGCACAGCCAATGTCAAATAGAAATTCGATGAATACCAATTCTTCTTCAAAAAGATCAAGTATGGTCTTGGAAAACTTTGCGAATGATTTAACAAGGCAAGAGATCATGAAATTGAAATTTGAATTGCAATCTTTGAGACTTCACAACGAGAAGTTATTGTCGTATATTGGATTCGAGTTGCAAAAACAAAAGAAGAATATTAAGAAGTTGACAAAAAAACAATCAACTAGATCATTGAGATCATTTGGTAACAAAAAAATAGAGTATTCGGACGCCAAATTGATTGAAAAGTCCAAGGAGATTCTAATTCAGAAGAAGAGGGTCTTAAGATCAGTATCCATAAATGCTATTTTGTCAAACAAATATAATAACAGTTGCAGTCCAGCAGCCAGAACTAGTGGTTTTGGCTTATTGACTCCTGGTATTTCGCCATTTTCACCTCAGCTCTTCAACTTCGACGTCGGTGAGACTGAAGCCGAAAGTTCTTCGAAGGATAATGGCGAAGATGAATATGGATTTTTAGACCACAACGATAAATTCGGCAACAGAGTATTCTCTAATGGATTGAATGTCTATCTCAACTTTAATGAATGCACTGATAGCATCGATGGCGATGATGCAGCAGAATCCGAAAAAGACAAACGAGTTAAGAAATACCGCTCTCAGGTGTTCGAGAAGGCGAAATACTCTTCTAGTGACGATGAAAGAAATTACAACGATTCAGATGTCTCTACAGAAGTTGAAAAAGAAGAGGAATGGGAAGAGATAACAAGCGACGGTTCCTCATCGGAAGAGGAAATTGGTATGCTAAACCAAATTAAGTATTTGGTGTTGGGTGTCAAATCAGTGACAGGAAGCAAAAAGAAGCGCAAAGAGCAACTGCTTGTAGACGACAACTTGAGGTACAAGTTCTTGACTATTGCGATTGGTATAATGATTATCGGTTTGAGATTTTCACACCAGACTAACTCCTCCACTGTAAGCTGAAAGGAATAGCAGACGGTTATTCACGAGCTGAGACAATTACGAAGGCCAATGGCCACAACTTTAGAATAGATAGAAATCACCACTCGTTGACTTAGAAACTGTGCACTAGGCATTTTGCACCCACTTTCAATAATTATTATGTAATATTAGCTCTAAATGCAAGATGGATAATTCTAATATGTCAAACCTACGGCGACGTAGCTTTTTCACTCGTAAATGCAACTGTCTTCATAATGTGTGAGATTAGACCCTCCTCCACAGAGCAGGCACTATTTTCCCGTCTTTAGCACGGCTAATCAACACATTTGCTGGTATGGCACCACTTGTGAAGCACTTTTGTCACTGTACAGGTATAGTCAGTTGGGACATGAAAAATAATGCGAAGGTTCTGCCCCGCCCTCAACACTGTAGAGACTAACTAGACACCAGCTATACGACCAAAAGATTATACCCGTATTGACCTATCGCGGCAAACCCATTACAAAATAAGAATGCTTGCAATAAACTACATCAAATAAACGTCAGTTTCTTATTCTTATCCGTATAGCCAAGCCGAGATTCCTCTGGTGACCAGCCGACTTCATCCGTGCCGCAACGTCCCAATTATAATTGCGTCCCGCACGTCACAAGCGAGCATTACCGCTGCAATGCCGAAGAAGGAAATATCGCTCATTCGTTTCTTTTTTGGGCTGCCCCTTTTAAAGTGGAACCACTTTTGCAGCGTAAACTTTTGCAATCCTGTACAGCTGTAGTGTGAACGCCCTGTCAGTAGTAAGAGAGTAGAACAGTGGAGTGATCAGGTTCGAGAAACCTTCCGATGTGCATGAGCTAGTCAGTCCTAGGTGGTGAACACTAAACGAAGCCGCCAGATATAAGTAAAGGAATTCCCCATTTCTGGGAATTAGGTAGAAGTATGGTTGGAAATCGTAGTAGTGACGGCTCTTCATTTGCTCCATAAGCACAGACTGTTTAGGACAAACCCGATACGGCCATTACGCATTACCGTCCACCTTACACTAAAGGCATACTCTCAGCAGCATTTATATTTCGCAGTTTCTCGCAGCAATTCACAATTAGTTATCACAATGGCTCTAAGAAACTACATGTATGCTAAGCATATTAATGATAGCATTACAAAGGCTAGAATTAACAAAGTGGAACCCTCCAACCCAGAGAATACTGAAATAGAAGCTAGCATGAACAGTTTTCATCACAGGAACGATAAGACCAGGACAGCTCATAGACATAAAAGAAGGCACGTTACCCAACCAACGAACCCCATTGACTCCACCCAACCGGTTCCAACCAATGGAGAGGAATGCAACAGCGGACGCGAATTGGTCCTAGAAGACGGCACCAAGATGTGCCGCAACTGCTCTGATTGCGTTAAGAAGCAACTGGTGGATGCACAGACTCCAAGAACAATAAACCAGCTTCCTAGATTAAACGTTGAAGTTCAAGAGACTCAAGCAGAGGGATCTACAGCCCCATCTCCCATGTTGGAGCTTCAGCAGCGAACGGAAGAGCTCCACATAAGTTCACAAAATCTCAAGGAGATAGATTTCACGAACTCATTCTAGTACCCAGTAGCATATAATTACCCCACATAACTTTACGACTTAAGGAACGGATTTCAATTCTTCTGATGCAATTACTTCCAACGGCTCCATATATTAATACAAATACCCCTAATTTAATTCTAATGTTTTGTGGATCTCAACCTGTGTTGAACCATTGACAATAAGTAGAAGAGTAAATTGAGATGTGGAATCTCTTGTACAATTTTCTTACCTTCATTTTCGGAGTTCTTCTTGTAGAGCTTGATGATGTTACCAAGTATGATATCTAGTTCTAATAAGCGCCCGCTTCTAGCGTCCACTAACATGGATGGTTGGTAGTTTTGTGGAGCATCATACAATTCTGTGATCTTGATCATCTTTTTGACATGTATATCTTCAATGTATTGCTCATATTCACCGTAGTCATATTTCTCCAAGTCGGCGTTTGCTACCTTCTGGACCTCTTTCATCATTGGAAAGATGACCTCATCTATAACATGAACAGAGTCCTTCAACTCGTAGAGCTGGCCCACATCCAAATCCGTTAGAGCACAAACAGTGTTGTAGGTGGCATTATATAAAAGCTTCTTCCATCTTGTAAACCTAGAGTTGTGGTCGAGCTTAGTAGAGTTTATGTCATTGGAATAAAGGATACTAAACTTCTCCAAAGCGGTAATGGCAGGCTGATCATGTATCATGGTAATGTCAAAGAGCCCCAAGAGCAATGAATCATGAGAATATTGAGTAATTGTACCTTTACTATTGGTAGAACTGATGTAAGACACTCCACTAATCAATATCGCTTCGCTCTTTAAATTTTTCCAGTATTCTTCAATATCGATGCCGTTCTGGATCAATACTATGCTAGTAGCTAAGTTTGGTTTAAGCAATGTTGCCTTGTTTCTTTCAACTTGATCCCAAACGTTATTTCCAGCACTACTTGGAATCACCTTGGTGGAGATCACAATGTAGTCAAAGGGACCGGATTCAATTTCTTCCAAGCTTTTTACAACATTATGCGGTTTGAATCCCTTGATAGCATTTTCGGCTTCTTTTGGGTCGTCATTTTCCCTTCTTCCCCCATAATCAACCGAGGAAATTGTATAGCCCTTAGACGTGACTACATCGTAATCCGATCTAATAACTGCAGTGAGCTCAAGGTCGGTTGGATTGTTGCGGCACAAGGTGTAGGCCACCATGGCACCAACTCCACCGAGACCAATGGAGAGAACCTTTGTAAGCATTGTTGACTTCACTATTCGAATGCAACTTTGTTAGTAGGAACTGTAAACTAATTGCTTGCTCTATCTATGACTTCTGTCTCTATTTAAAGTCACAAGGCCTACGGAATATTGTTTATTCCCCATGCCTAATCAGGAAATAGAAGCGAAAGCGGAATTTTAGCGACCAAAACCGATAAGAGTGTCTTCTGCTTTGGGAGAACCACAGCGAGGTTTTGGAAAGAGTGGAGTAAGTGGTGGTGGTTGGGATCTTTGGTGGGACATATAGAGCTCATTAGGAATGGGATTGGTAGGAATGGGATTGGTAGGAATGGGATTGGTAGGAATGGGATTGGTATTAGTTCGATTAGGTGGTTCCTGCCCGATTGAAGAATAAAAGTACGAACGGAACAACTCCCATGTATCTATCTCGGTTTCTACACTATGTCTTTTTAGCAATCAGTTTTATAATACATACATAATACAAAGGCTATAAAAATTAATATAGATAGTGAAAGGTGATAAATGCTTAGAAATAAAAACCGTTAATCCAGAATAAAAAACACAATTAGGAAGATGAGCAAGTGTACAAGGAAGTGACTAGTAAAGTAGTTAGTCAAGATGGCGCCGCAGTTTATAGGAGTTGAAAAATAGCATACTATTCGTAGCAGCATATTGTGTGAAACGGTTGAAAATTGAAATGTAGAATAGATCTTATGAGCCTCGTTCTCTTAAACTCAGTTGAGACCAGCTTTATCCTTCCAAATTTTGTTTCCATTATGAGGTATGGCCGAAGTCACGTCTGACGCCATTACTCCTGGATTCCGCACTCTGCCAATTGAAGCATTCATGATCGGTTCGAGAGGATTTCCATTGCGGTTGCGAATCTGGTGATGTGCTGTTTGTACAAATGCAGCCCCAGGAGTAACAGACGTCGAGGCTGGGTTGTTTTGACTTGCAGGAACTCCAGCTCGAAGGAAAAAGTCGTCTATATTGGTAATTTGCTGCTGTTGCAGTGGAGCTGGCCCTTGTTGTAGTTGTTGAACTTGTCTTGCGGCTTGCAACTGATTCATCAGATCTACTGCTGATACCAGATGCAATAGCTGTTGCTGTTGCTGCTGTTGCTGCTGCTGTTGGTGTTGATGATGTTGGTGTTGATGTTGATGCTGTTGTTGGTGCTTTTGTTGCTCCAGTTGTTGATGATGTTGATGCTGTTGTTGCTGTTGTTGGTGCTGCTGTTGTTGTATAGATCTGTCGCTGATCATTCTCTCATTGATAAATGAGCTTTTGAAATCTTGGAAAATCTTGATGGTTTGTGGATATTCGTATTGGTGATCGTGGAAAAACTTGTCAGCAAATACATAGAAGAATCTTTCTACTTCAGCAGCTCCAACAGGCTTAGACAAATCGAGAATAGAAGCCGATGTAGCACTCGAAGAAGAATCAAGTTGCGTATGATGGGCAGAATTATTATTGGCAGAAACTGACAGCGTGGTCTGGTTTGTGGTTGGAGTATTATTGCTAGTTGCGATGCTATTTGAAGAGCCTGAGGGTGCTCTACTACCACTACCAGTTTTAGAAGAGCCGCTGCTTCTTGTACTAGATCTAGGATACCTTTGTTGTTGATGTTGTTGTTGTTGCTGCTGCTGTTGTTGTTGCTGTTGTTGTTGTTGCTGTTGTTGTTGTTGCTGTTGTTGCTGTTGTTGTTGTTGTTGTTGCTGCTGCTGTTGTTGTTGCTGTTGTTGCTGTTGTTGTTGTTGCTGTTGTTGCTGTTGTTGCTGCTGTTGTTGTTGCTGCTGCTGTTGTTCAATCTGTCTCTCATACCTAGAACGGTACTGTTGCTGATATTCGTAGGAATTAGTATTAGGAACGGTATTAGCATCGTTGACCTGTTGATAACGTTGAGGTTGAAGTGCTTGATTAAGCACCTTCTGTGGTACAACTTGCAGGGGTTGCTGTTGCTGAGGTTGTTGTTGTTGTTGTTGTTGTTGTTGCTGTTGTTTCTGGTACACATAATTTAGATTAAGATTCGTATTGCCGTTAGAGAAACTCAAGCCCTGTTGAGGACGGAACTGGTTTCCAGCAGCTACAGCATTCGCAGCGACATTTGTGTTTGAAGGTGTTCCAAGTTGTGGATTCAACAAATCATATGCTCCAGCACCATTGCCATTGTTAGGGTTCAAGGAGCCATTACCATTAGAACCGTTTGCAGCAACATATTCATTAGCTGTTGGGCTGTTACCGTTAGGGTTGTTGGGTGCAATGTCACCAGTACGATTACCGTTATTTCCAGCGTCGGTGAGTACCGAACTGCCTTCTCCATTCGGGCCAGCAAAGTTAGGCTCAAACACCTCTTCCGATGATTGACGGTTCCTTACATCTGAAACAACATATGAGTCTGCAACGCTTGCATTGCCTATTGTAGGGGATGGTGAGGAAGATGATGAGGTGGACGACATAGCAGTACCAGAGGAACCCGTTACACCACTCATTCGTTTCTTGTTGAGACCATGTCTCTTTTTGAACTGGCTTAGCCATCCATGACTGAAACCCACAAGTCTTTTGGGGTCATCTACACCGTATTGATGGGCATAAATAGACCAGTGCTCTCTTAAAATAGGTTCATTAATAGGTTCGTTACGCTCTAAGCGCCTTTTGACCAAAAGGTCCATAGCTCTATTTATCTCTTCGTACTTGAACTTGACCTTTCTGCGACTGTTCTTGGAGAATGTGGACCCAGCTTGGTTCAATCTTTCACGCAAGTCGTCTTCATTCTTGAGCCATTCGCTAAACGACGACGTGGATATGGAGATCTTCTTTTTGTAGCGATCGACAGTTTCCAGCTGAGGGCGGTTGGATTGGTGGTAGAAATCTAATATCTGGATCTTCTGCTCAAGCGTGGCTCTTGGGAGCTTTATTGGAGCCATGGTGGTTGCGTTGTTGTGTGGAATATGTGAGTTTTACAGTATGTGAGACTACGGTTAAATGAGGACTAATTACTACCAAGGGGATGAACACTTATGCCACGACAGCTGTCTTGCCGGGACGAGGAGTGATGGCAGTTTCAATGGGTTGTACTGCGGCTTTTACGCTGTGACAGGGCGTCTAGTGAACCGTAATTGGCACCGGATACCCGTTGGTGACTACCAGTGTAGCTACCAGACAGCAGGATGGAGTCTAGTCTCAGGCGTGTAGAGACGAGACGGCACAACTCAGTTCAAACTCAAATTGCACGGAAAACACAAGTTTAACAGTACACCACGGTGGGAACGATTTCGACTTTGGCGTTGGAGTCCTGCTTCGACGTGTTGTTAAAGAACACAACAAACACACTTGCTGGGGGAGTGTTGTAAAACTTTTGGAGGAAAAAAAATTGGATCCAAAAGACGTCTCAGCTTAACTATGGGAGAAGGGGGACCAGCGGGAATTGGAGTGGAACGGTGGGATTTTGGCGGGAAAAATTACCGACAAGCTGGAAGGGCCTAGGGGAAAAAACTGGCAGAGTCTGGAACCAAAGAAGCTGTCTACACAGCGAGTTACTCTAGAGTAGATACGTTTAAATGGTGGTTCTCGTTACAAGAAAACGCTCCAGCAAATGTAAAATTGTAGGAGAAAATCTGTCCTAACAAGAAAAGGTGTTTTTGTCGATCCTGATTGCACGAGTCTGCATGGAGGGGAACTTAGCCACGGCACACGACCAACGGGCAAGAGGTGCAGGAATTATCCTGAGGTTATAGTGGTGGGAAACGGTTAACTATGGAGTTGGAGGTAATGGATGGAACTACGGGGGTTTGACTTGGTGGTGTCCCACTAAGGGTGAAAAATCGGACTGAGACAAAGAAAATACGTCAAGAATCAAGTCGGATGAAATCTCAATCTGTTATGCCGAATAACCACTTAAACCACCACTACAGTGTCTGTTTTGCTATACCTTTATTGATGCTGGGGCCCACAAAGGACCCACAATACAGTATATAAATTTAACTTACAGTAATAATGTTTACAGACTGAAACTCGCAGAAATACGCTTAATGAGCACCTCTGGAGACCTTGTCCAAGACGGACTCGTAGGCAACCTCGGAGAAATCAGTACCTTGCACATCAGAAGCAACACCGTTCAAGGCTCTTCTCAAAGCGTCCTTGGACGAGGCGTAGACCATCTTGGATCTGATTGGAGCAGTGTCTGGAGACCAAGTGAAGAAAACAATCTTGGATCTCTTACCTTCACCTCCACCGATCTCGTACTCAAAGTCGTAGATGGCGTATTTACATTCGTTTTCTGGCAACTTTTCCAAGAAAGCGTCGTAGTCAGTCTCGGAAGAGGTGTGTTCGACGACAATTTGGGTCTTGGTATCGTTAAGGGAGAAAATGATGAACTTGTACTTCTTTCCCAACTTCAAGTCGTTGAAAGCGGTTAAGGATTCATCTGCAACAGCAACACTGGAGGGGTTAGTATAAGTTAAGAGAAGGAGTGCTGAAATAGACCTGAGGCTGATAAGATGTACCTGGTGCCGAATTGTGTTTATCTTAGTTGAAATATATTGACTATGATGGGGTCTCTTCATTATGTAGAATAGAAATGGTAAGTTCATCTTCCAGTAAGACTTTCTCCATAAACCAATTTCTTATCATAGATCTACTGTTCCTCTCCCTTATCAGCCTGTTTTACACGTCTTCCACCACTATCGAGCCAGCTTCACCTGGAGATGCAATTGGCCCATTTTCTAAAAATCTGACATACCCTGATCTGGACTTTAAACAGATAAGTTAGTATTTTGTTCTAGCAATCACGCCAACGCAACTTGCCATCTCCATTCTCGACAGCACTAGTACTACGTGTTTACACAATACCACAACTGAACGCACTGGAACTACTCATCCAATACATCGATTTTGGAGCTTCAAGTTGCTGTGAATCGTCTACGTCAACCAATTCGCTTCACACATACCATTGTTGGTTATAATTAATGGATAATAGTTATTCTATAGGGGAGAATTGAAGAAGGCAACTAGTGTTGTTAGATACTTTTTCCCAATTTGTCTGTCGTTCAATTTTCATTGATCGAAAACACAAAGTGCGAGGAAGGTTCATTACGTCACGTGAGCATTTCACCGAGCCAGGCTCTAGTACAGACGTGTGAGTAATCAGGAAGAAGTATAGGGGTCTGGGAGGAGAGGTAAGGGTATGACAGTTGGGGCTGAGCTGAAAGATATGGGGTCGGGAAAGTAGGAGGCAGAAGAAGAGTAATGTAAAGGTCAGTTGAACCGGGAAAGTGTATAATTAAAACTAGAACTGTGACGAAAAATAGGAGTTGAGATAGGGTTAACCACAGCCTTAGGCACAATCTACAAACTACAATGTGGACCTACGAGTAATGGGCCATCTCCTATTTTGAAGTTTAACGGTGACAACAATTTGAGGCTGTGTGTACTGCTCTTGTCTGTGTGGATATTTGTTTGCCATGAGTGCCGTCACACGAAATACATGTAAACACCAGATGAAGATCCTTAGATTCCGTTGCCTTACATTCTCGAGAGAGTGGAAATTTTCACTCTTTTTCACAACCATTAAATATAGAATCCCGATTAGAGGGGCTGATAATTGAATATGGTAGCACCGTATAAAGTCACAGAAATGCTTCGAAGTTAAATGGCACATTATAAAGCCAAAATTTAGAAATCATACTTCGAGCATACATTGACATAGGAGAACTTCCAATGAAATCATACTCGAAACGACTCTAGGAGCCAGTAGAAGAATAACACTTAGGATATCCTATTTGAGCGTTGTTTGCTCTTTGCTCAGTGAAACTTCGGATCATCTCACACAAAATTATGGAAATCACTATCAATTCTTCTCCTGGACGAATTTCAAACCCTGACCTTTGTATCAACCATGCTTTTATGATCAAATACAGCTTGGTTTATACAATAATTTGAAAATCGGTCAATCCCGATAAAACAGGTGTATACTTGAGATATTCAAAGTGTTTTCAAAAATGCGGAGAAAATTGCGCATGGCGTAGTTGAAGAGGTTGCACACCGGAAAAATTTCCAAGTGTTCGATCCTCTTCCTCGAAGATACGATGGCCGAGTGGTTAAGGCGGTGGATGCAGGTTCCGCTGGGCTCTGCCCGCGCAGGTTCGAACCCTGCTCGTGTCGATATAATTTTTTTGCATCTTTATCTATGTAGAAAGAGATGTCAATTATTTTTGATTTCTAATGGGAGTTGTTGTCAGTGGGCTCTCCCTATAGCTAGGAGCATGGTTATAACCTTTTGGGCCATTTCAATTTATGATATGGAATTTCTGGCTTAGATATTGTTAGAATGGGAAAGGTTGCAAGGGCACAGGTATAGATCCATTCAAGATACACAATTTTTTCATTTTTATTTGAGTTATTTACGAAGTAGTTTCAACACACCTATTTCATCTCTTCCATATCTTCTATTTCCTTTCTCCTCTGGCGTTTCCTCCATTTTGTACTCCTGTCTTTCTTCCAACCCACCATCAAGGGCAAATGTTAGATGTCGTGCAGCGACATAAATAAAATTTGTTACGACATCTTTAACCGTGTGACATATTATAGAGGTCGTGATATGAAGTCTTTATGATCTTTTTAATGTCTACTATTTTGTATTGAATAGACTGAATAGTTCAAATAACCAAATCACGCAGAGGATTAATATCCAGCAAATTTGAGGAAGGTTAGCGGGAACGAATTAAGAGCAAACCATTCGACGGAACCTCTTATTTCAATACTACTGTTCTCTAGAATGGCAGTGGATCTTTATGCCATATTAGAACTAGAGGCTTCTGCCTCCGGTTCAGAGATCAAAAAGGCATACAGAAAACTAGCGCTAAGATATCATCCGGATAAAGCCTCTGAGGAGGAAAGACACATTGCCGAAACGAAGTTCAAAGAGATCTCTCATGCGTACGAGATTCTCAGTGATGAACTCAAGAGAGAAGAGTACGACACATATGGTACCACCGACGGCAACGGGGCTGGTTATGGCGACCATGGCTATTCTGGAAACCCCTATGAAGACTTCTACGGCAATGGTGGCCGCCAGGAGTACGGAGCCAACGATTTCTATAATTTTTTCAATAACATGAATGGAAGTAATGGTCATAGCGGCAGAGGAAGACCCAATAAAGCTAGAACAGAGGACGCAGAAATAGAGATAGACGTGACCCTCGAAGATTTGTTCAAGGGGAAAACCATAAGAACTACATCGACAAGGAATATAATATGTACGACATGTAAAGGTAGTGGTGCCAAGAAGTCTGCCGTGATGAAGAAGTGTGTCACTTGTGAAGGTGAGGGAACGGTACGTAAGATACGTAGAGTGGGACCTGGCTTAGTGACACAAGAGTACGTTCAATGTACAACCTGTGAAGGTTCTGGTAAAACATACAGATCGAAGGACAAGTGTAAGAAATGTGATGGTAAAAGAACGACCGAAGAAACGAAAATTCTCGAGTTCGAGATTGCCAAAGGATCCAAGAGCGGAGAGTCCATTATTCTTCCACAAGAGTCTGATCAGTACCCAGGAAAGGAGACAGGTGATGTCAAATTGACTTTCCACGCCAAGAATCACAGCACTTTCACCAGAAAGGGAGATGACTTGTATGCTATATACAAGATACCACTTGTAGAAGCTCTTTGCGGGTTTTCTAGAGTACTTTTGAAGCATTTAGACGGACGCGGAATACAGATATCCACTCCTCGTGGAAAGGTTATCAGACCTGGCGATTTTATCAAAATTAAGAATGAGGGTATGCCTGTGAAGTCCTCTTCTCTGGGTTGGTTTGGAAACTCTGCTTCGAAGAGAGGAGATCTCTATATAGAGATGGATATTGAATTTCCACAAGATAACTGGTATTTGGAAAAGAACGATGTCACCAAGATGAAGAATTTGCTCCCAAGCGAGTTACAAAGTAAGGTAGACATACGAAACCAAACAATCGATAATGATTCGTTGCCTGAAGCCAATATTGAGGTGATAACCGACTTCAGTATTGCTAAGAAGGATGCATTACCAGACTATAAGGAATCAGTAGCAGAAGAGGAAGACGCCGATCATGGTTACGACTACGATGGTTACGAAGCTCATGGAGCTCAGCCCGAGTGTACTCAGCAGTGATCGTCTTGTGTAATATACTTGTAAATATAACTACATAGCAGCATATCTAATGTTGATACTAAAAGTATCAATAGTATATATTAATGAATTGCCTATTGTGTCTAAATCCATATTATTGTAGCACAATCGCATTTAGACATAATATCCATGAAATCATATATTCTTAGCTAAAACTATCGCATCTAATCCAAAAGATCTTTCATTTCGGCTATGCTTAAACCTACATTTGACAAGTCCATATCCATTCCAGACCCATCATCTTGTTCTTCTTCTACTTCATCTTCAAATCCGAACAGCAACTCTTGGTCAAGGTCGATCTGATTAATTTGCATCGCCATTTCTGCACGTTCTACATCAGGGTATTCGTAGTAATTGTCCTTTGTAAGAACGGTACGGTTCGGCTTGGAGAAAAATTCAAGATCGTCATCGCCCAAGGGTTCCAACCCCTCGGGGTATGACTCAAGAGGTGTTACTTTTGGAGGTCCAAACTCAATTGGCATGTCTGCGATGACGTCCTCTTGGGCACCAAAAGTATTGACATAGTTCTTGTCAAGCAAAAGACCTCTCAAAGGTGCCTGTTTTGGTGCTTTCTTAATAGGGTCTACGTTATTGGCATTTATATCACGAGATTCAATATTAGAAGCATGCAATTTTGCAGTGGCCGGACTGAAAGTAGAGGAAAGGTCTGGGACTGGCGCAGAGTCAATCCTTAAAGGAGCAGCCTTCTTCTGAAGACTGTCTGTGAGGTTACTACTTTCATTCAAACCAGCGGACCTAGATGCTCTCTCAGGACCAAGAATGTTCGAGTCAAGGGGTGCCAATTTAGCCGCTTTTCGTTTCTGGAAACTTGCAGAAGATTTGGTATTCCAGTCGGATAATTTCTGCCACGATGGGGTCGAATTCTTTAAGTTGAGTGGGGTATTTGTGTTGATAGTTGTAGGAAGTTCATTGTTGAACGAATTGAGATTGTTGTTACGATGTATGAAACCAAGAGACGAATTGGCCTTCAGCAAAGTTGGAGCTTTCTGTGGAAGTAATATACGTCTTTGGCCGACGCTATTGGTGCTTTTATTGGTATTCTTGTTATTGTTATTGTTGATTGCTTGTTTCCCATTGAATGCATTGAACGTCTGTAATTTTTGGCTTGATCCATTTTCGCTGGTCAACAGTGAAGTGTTCAACACCGTCTTGGCTCTGTTCAAGCTGGGGATATGCTGGTTTTGGTCCTTGCTTCCCAATGGTATTCGTCTTCTGGCGACATTTGTGTGTGTCAACAGACGCTTTCCTCTAGCGGTGTTGGTATCATTCTCATCGGTTTCTTCATACGCTTTTTTGTGTCTGGGCACAATCTGTCCAGTGCCGCTTGATATATCCATGACCACCGAACACTTCTACTGCTAATACACTATACTAACAATTAACACCTCTAAAGAACTACTACACTCTCCACTATATTTCTGTGTTTACTATTCACTGTTTAGGAATGTTTTGTTTGTGGTGATGCGTGCATATGGGACACTGTCAGTGAGAGTACAACGGCAGGCTGGGAAAGAGAAAGGTCCAGTAAAATAGGAGTTACTAAAGGCAAATTGAGGTGAAAGTTAGCTTGCCATGGTAGTGACAGTTGTAGTGACTTGGGCAAAACTTTGGGAGAATTAGAGATCGAAATCGAAGAAAACTTCACTGTTGTTTTACATGGCAAATGTACTGAGGTAAGAGTACGGCATATAAGCAGCACATAGAAACGGGTGCAAAATTGTTAGCAGCGGAGGATAAGGACGGTGAAGTGGTGGAAGTGGTGGAAGGGGATGAAAGCAAAGGTATAGAGAGCAATTTAGGGAATAATAAAAGATGAGCGAATTCAGTATTGCTCTTTATTTGTAAAAAAAAAAAGAAAAGGAATCTTGAAGGCTATTAAATGTGACATTTAAAGAAATTACCATAAAAAGGCACTGCCTGGGAGAAGAGCCTTCAAAGTAGACTTACTATCACGATTAAGGTCCCTAAATTTCAGCAAATTTCCATTCCTTCTAAGTTTAATCTCATTAAATACCCCCAGTCTTACCTTTTGCTATTCACTATAGCCAACCATCTATTCAATGTCCTCCCCGGCTGATCCCACTTACACCCTTCTTCTCAACTCACCAACATCTCCACCCCCGGATATCTTCCTTTACCCTCGGATCTCTCACGTATATCATTTCCTAACATAAGCACAGTTACTTATCACTACAAACTAGTCTTGTTCTATATCCCACTAACACGACGACTGAAGCTGGTTCGCCATAACGAGCACCACCCACTGCGACACAATAAACACATCCCGATGGCGTTTCTATCGCAGTTCATCTCGGTGACTTCGACGTCGCTGCAGAGCTCGTCTTCATGGATCTATCTAGTGAATTGGATTCTAGCACTCATTCTAAGTCTAGCATTCATCTTCTATTTCAATCGTCTTTTGGGGTTCTTGATTTCGTACGTCTTCCGGTTGCTATTGTGGAAACTGTACCAAATCAGAATAAACGTAGAATCGGTCAAGCTTGCTCCGCTTGGTGGTCGCTTGCTACTCAAGAATCTCACTATCATCACATCGAATCTGACGATATCGGTGCTACGACTCAACCTAACCTGGAGATACTGGTTGTTCAAAATCACCAGACTCTCCAATTACTATTTCGATGATTCACAAGAAGACAACCCTGAAGAGGGTTGTCGTATACCGAGAGAGGAAAATGAAAAGCTCCCAAGTAGAATACTTCTCATGGTCGACGGATTAGAGGTCTTCATGTACAACAGAACCATGGCCTACGATCAAATAGTGGAATTGCTCGAAAAGAAGCTGGGAGCAGACGGAAAGAGCACTAGCAGCAGTTATGAAGGAAGCAGCAAAATACCTTCTTCGGATGATTCTCGTAGTTCAAACACAACAAATACCAACAATCTGGATAGCGAGAAGTCTCCCGAAGGTACGTACAACAAAGAAAGTGGAGCTAAACCAGACTCCCATGAAGGACTGGTTGCTACAACCTTATATTTCCTTCTCAGCATACTTCCTATCCGTATAAAGATCAAAAAAGGCGCTATGGTAATGGGCAATGCCACCACCCCGTCAATACTTGTAGCAAACTACAAATCTGCCAACGGTTTGGTGGATATTTCAAAATCGCCTAACCCATTCGATAACTGGCGATTTTTGCATGACTTCAGTTTCCAGAACTTCCAGCTCTGGTTGAAGCCCAATATCGGCTATGAAAAGCATAAATACACCTCGTCAGAGGAGTACGTACATCTAGACCCTAACATAGGCACAAACATAGGTGGTAAAAATGAAAAAGGCAAAAATGGATCGGACAAGAGTAAAAACCACAACATGAGCCATTACAGAAACTACAAGCAGTGGTATAAGTTCGAAAGAGCTGTTGGTGCTGTCCAGAAGGCATTTCGTAAAGTGTACATTTTCAAGAATCACAAGAAGGACCGCTCCCAAGATGATAGCGATGAATTTGAGTATCATTGGAGAGGTCTTAGGCGTTATGTAGGAGAAGACGCTGATCGGAGAATTCTATCCTTGAATACTGAAGAGGAGTATGCAAAGTTCAGCTTAATATTGGATTCTATGAACACAAGAATAGTTTACTACTACGACACACCAGGGGTGATTTCATTGAAGAAAAAATCATCCACGAAGACCAATAAGACCTCCTTGGATCCAGAACATGGTGTTGAGGTCGAAATATCTAAAGCAACCATTCATTATGGACCATGGGCAGACAGGCAGAGGGTGCCACTTCAAGGCATGTTCTTCCCAGCAATAGCGAGAGACTCGGAAGAAACAATTTTACCAACGAAGCCTGGAGCTTTACGACAATATGCGGGATTCAAGGTAACAATGATAATCAAGGATGAAGTGATTTTAAGAGTACCAACAAGAGAGCCCACCAAAGATAAAGAAATCTTACGTAGAAATGGAGGCGCCGGTGCAAATGGCCTAGCAAACAAAGCGACTCGTCCCTTCGGCTGGATCGAAGTGAAGATGGGAGAGGGTTCCAATATCAGCAGTTTCACGTCCTACACGGCGTCTAAAAAGGAGGGGTGGCCAAACACCCTACAAGTACTCTTCAGCGAAGCAGAGATCAGAACTTCTGTCAATCACGATGTATTATTCATGGCGGATTCCCACGAAATAAAAGCGAATATAGGCTTTCCACTAGAATGGAACGGGAAGTGTATTTGGACATTTGATATGACCAGTGATAATGCCAAAATGTTCTTCCTTCGAGAACATACCATGTTGTTCTCCGATATTTTTGCTGATTTTGCCTCAGGAGAGCCCACTCCATATGAGAGTTTTCGCCCTTTCGTCTATAAGGTCAATTGGAAGATGAACGATTACAAACTCTATTTAAATGTCAATGATGAGAACGTCATCAATAATCCTCTCGACTTTAATAATAACAAGTATTTATCGTTTCAGGGTGAATCATTGGACATCAATCTCAATATTCCACTCAACGGCAGCTTTGCCAAGTCTACCACTTTAGATTTTGAAGTAAGAACCTCTTATTTCAATTTAGTATTGGACACACCACCATGGCATACAGCTAATGCCTTCATGAAAGATTCTAACGTTATGGGGAGAAGTGGAGACTTCACTGTCGATGGTACCTATACTATGTTTAGTTCAGTAGAGATGAATACTTCTGACTATATAGAGATTCGTTGTTTCGGTGATTACGTGACTCTAAAGTTCTATGGCTTTGTCATCAAGTATTTGTTTCTTATTAGAGAGAACTACTTTGGCGATAACATTCATTTCAAAACTTTTGAAGAGTATACATCTGCATTGATAAATCTGACAGAATCAGAGACGAGCTCTACTTTAGCCTCGGCGCTGGGCAAGGTTGAGACTAAGAAATCCATTGAGCAAGACTTTGACTATTGGAAAATTTTGAAAACTGATAATGACGTGGATATTCTTTTCACTTTCCAAGTTAGGCATGGTTTAGTGGTACTTCCATACAACATTTACAATTGCGATTCACATATTGGACTCACATTCGATGCCTTGGATGTGGACATCCGGTTCTGCAACTACTATATGGACCTCATGTGTGATGTAAGTCCAATCAGTGCTGTATTTATACGAGAATGCAAACCTCACAAATCGGAATTATTCTTTGATATTCCAAAGTATAGAGAAGCATTTTTGTCTAACAAGACTCCCGACGTCAGATTCGATGGATTAACAATCCACGCACATAGAATGTTTGGTATACCACCGGAAGAGATTACATATCACTGCAAATGGGATTTCACATTGACCGAGATAGAATTTGATAGTCGTCTACTAACTCTTATAGCCATCAAAACCTGTGTTAAAAACTTCATATTTGGCTACAAGGATGTGGAAAACGCGTTACATCCTGAACTTCCGATGCTTTATGATATAACCAACCTTTCGTTCAGATGCCCAATCATGAAATTCAAACTAAGTGCAGACCCCGCTGGTGTCGAAAACTTATCCACTGTATTTGTACAAGTCAATCTAAATTCATTTCTATTCAATTTCAATGATGCATGCAACGACCGGTACAACAAAATTATAGGGCTTTACATACCTTCCATCGACATCACGATTATAGAACCAAATACGAAAGGGAATACAATCCTTGGATACTTGAAGACTTCACTAATCTTCGATGACTTTTGTCAGAAACCAGATATGGATGAGATAACACGGGATCAAAGAGCTCATATGAAGTTCAATGATGCTCCATTCCATAGATGTCCATTTCTTGTCCACACTGACGATAGAGATGAAGCCTTCAATGACGCATACGGTTGTTTCTTAACAACTTTGACGTTGCCGAATGTGTGTGTGCCCCTTAATTCCAATACTCCAAATGGTGCAATTGACGACAACTCGAGCTACTTCTTTGATTCTGACTCTGACGTTCTGTTGTCCACCTCCACACTAGAATCTGAAGGTGAAGTTTGTTTCGGCAAGCTTCCGCCAACTCAGAATTATGATGAGGATGACTTCCGCCCCGCATATGACCCAGACCCACTTTATGACTATGATAACATCGTCATAGATTTGGGAGAAGTACAATCATTTGTTACCCCAAAGGCTTTACTTTTTATAGCTAAACTAATGCAGTCAGCTTCCGACTATTCGGGAGAAGTTATCATGGATACATTACAACTTCAAATTGTGAAGTATCTCCGTTTACTCATTAATCCTATCCACACCATCGTGAACCTTCGTTTTGTTACTCCTGATATTTCTATTCAATTTGGTTCCTTCGAAGCTAAAGATCCTTCCGAAATCCTTAGTAAGTCGCATAATGTTCCTATAGTCCATTTCCAGGTTGTTGAACCATCTTTGGCAATGTCGATAAAGAAGTCTAAAGAGGCCAATGAGCGACCACAAAATTTGAAAGAAGAGGCTACACTCGCTTTTCATTTGAAGGAAATTTTGATTACTTTATCGAATCCTTCAGAATTCAAGAACCCATTCTTGTTTAATATAAAGGAAATTGAATTCTGGTCCCTGGGTGAGGAAGACTCTGTGATGTCGAGTAATATTGAGAAAATTGCCGTGGATGTCAATGATGATCAAATAGAGTGGATTATAGACTTTGCAAAGTCAATGGAAAAAGAACTCGATCCGGTCATGAAAGAATTCTCGAAGAAATCACCATCTAGTCTGTCAGTAGAAGCTGAATTAGTCTACAAGTTGGCTCTAGGATCCGTGGATTACCATATTGATCATGATCCTGGGGTTCTAACCAAACCAGCTTATATATTGAGATCACGAAAGGAACATATTCGTTTCTTCGATGGTTGGAAGGTAATGACTAGATTAAGGCATGTTCTTAATTATATGCCAGGGGAATGGTATGACTCGCAGCAATGTATTCTCGGCCAGGCAGATTTCAAACTACCGGAAAGTGCACTGGAAGAGGTGGCGATGATATTCTCTAGGTGGAGAAGTTGGGAAGCGAATCAAGAACAAAGAAGTTATTTCTTCAGTAAAATCTTTTCTGAAGGCACTGCAGGGGTACATGATCCGGAATCAGAAAGCAAGGCTGATTGCACTCAGTTGAGTGTGTCAATCTCTGACTTAACAGGTAAGGTGTCTAAGAATAAGAATGAATTTGATTTCATTACAGTACAGGACTTGACGACTATTATAAAGATCACTGATACTCCTGTGGTTCTGACAGAGGTACCTGTTGGTGCCTTTGGAAGTAATTTCAAGACAATCGATGCTGTCATGAATGTGTTGGCATATAAGAGTAAGATTTCTCCCATTTCATTAGATGTTATTAAGAGAACACTTGCTGTACTCGACCAAGTAGCAGATGACCAAATAAGTGATAATAGAGTCAAGCAAAACAATGAATCAGCTCAGGAGGTCGCGGTGGAGCCGACCAAAAAGATGAATTTCACATTAAGCTTGGTCACAAATTTGAACAATTTCCAGCAACATATTATCCTTCCATTCTCATCCTTCGAGATCGTTGGAGTGAATATTGTCAATGCAATTACTTTGATTAATCATGTCGAATTTGAGGACGAGATTTATTTTACTTCGGAGTCGAAGTCTGATATTTATGAACTTAATGCTTGGAATGCTGAGAATAGAATTATAAATTCTAGAACCTCAAACTTCGAATTGCTGCTCTCGAATGCTGGCGGAATAATAAGTGGTGTCAAAAATGTAAATATTTCACTTGGTAAATTGGTTTTCAAAATCATGGACGAGAACAACTCAATTGTGTCATCATTGGACAAATTTATGAATGTGGAAATGGAGTATTTATCTCTGCTTTTCCCGAAGAAAAAGAGTATTCCTAAACCTGATATACCCACATCGTTGTCATCAGGCATTACTGACGACAATTTCTTGGAGAAAGTGGGAGACATCTCTCTCAGCGTCAATGTGAATGAATTTATTTGGTCACTCGACTTCATGAAGCCGTTAACTTTTAATGGAGTCATTTTTGATAACAACTTCACTTTTACTAAGGTTCTGGATGTGCTATTCTTGCAGTCACTCATAGAGAAGATAGACTTTAACACCAGTCTCGGTAATGTCCATTTGCTAGAGTCTCAGAATTCACAGATTCTCACAAAGTTAAAACTCACTAAAGCTGAGGATCTTTTCCTTTGTGCTGTGACTTGTAGTATCGGATATACAAAGTTATTTTCTCCCCAATTGCTTAAGACAATCGAAGCTTTGATTGACGGGGAGCCAGCGTTAATGGAAAAAATCAAACTATTCCAGAGCTGCTGCAGAAATCAGTCAGCTAAGGAAGAAATAACAAACGAAGCATCCCAGCACAAGATTGAAAAGCCGGAGACAAATACTACATCCTTTTTGGATAAGCTAGGTTTTAATGTGAAACTTACTAATGATTATATCGGTGTCTCCACATTTGTGGACAATACTAAGTTCTCGTATGAGGTAGAAATGGCATCTGTTGGTGTGTACAATGTTGCGAGCGTTCTAAATGCTGGCGGTAGCAGTATCAACACAGTAGTACCCGTATATGGAGACGTCGTAATTCCAACAGCAAGGATATACATTTTGGACAGAACAATTCCTGTTGGTTTATCGAATATAATGGATATTAATGTTGCACTTAAGATCTTCAATGATGTCGGCACAGCAAAAGAGGGAAGATCCTTGCAGCTTGAATCTCAATACTGTCGTATCTGCTTGGGGCTGTCTACACTCTTCAAAATAGTAGGTTTATTGGACAGACTTCAGCAATCTACAGTCAAGCTCACGCAGAGACTATCTACTAAAACCTCCACTCATAATATAGACAAGGCTACCACTACTTCAAGAGATTCCAATTTCAAGCTTTCTGCGGTCAATTTACTTTCATACAACTTCTGTCTAGGTTGGATCTATGATGTAGGACTGAAAGAGTACCCAGGTGTCATCTTGGGTGCCGAAAGGTTCTTCGCTGTTAGTGAGCAAGGTTTGGGAAAATTCACCTTAATGGAAGCATTTCTTTCTGTGGCGAATGGTTCTAGATCATCCAACTATTACAGTACCCAATCAGAAAAAGCTAGTTTAAACAGAGCTTTTTTGCCAACCATGCAGTTGATATATACAACTCAAAAGAGCGATGATCGCAAGGTGATGAAATTGCATGTCCATGGGGATGAGCTTGATGTCAAGTTCTTGTCAACTTCAATTGTAATGCTTGAGTATGTGGTAAATTCAGTCACGGAAGTCCAGAAATTCTTCAATAAAAGAGCGAAAGCTTTAGCGGTTGGTCTCACTAAATCTGTATCTGAACCCACTTCCGAAGATTTGAAAGATCCTTTAAACTCTATACATGCAGCCTTTGACTCTATTGAACTTGTTGCCATGTTTGCGGGTTCCAATGTATTATTTTACAGACTTGATGATGATGAAAATGGCGAGACACCATCCTTGTACCTACATTCGCCAGCAGTCAAGATCGCATTCAAGTACGACCACCAGAAGTTAGAAAAGAAGAAACACATTGTCAAGGGTGAAATTTTGACCTCTTCATCCACAAATACATTGCACGCCTCATGTGTTCCTGTTATCGTGGATCTAGTGGCAGGTGTAAGAAAGATGATGCAGAATTCTTCCGATGACGAAGATACGCAGCTGATTATTTCCGAGGAGACGGTTACTTCTCAGTCACTGAGCACGAAAGCACTCGACCTAATTAATTTACTTAATGAAACTGACATTCATTTTGGACTAAGAATAGAGAAGCAAGAACTAACTCTTAGCTGTGAGCCAACCGCTAAAGTCGCTGCGATTGTTGGATTGGAAGGAATCTACATTCAACTTAATTCAGGAGATAAGATTATCCCAAGTTTGATTTTAACGATTTTATTTGACTCCATGTCGACTTCATTACAACATATTTATTCTAGAGAGATCAGTGGGTCAGTGGCTATTAAAAAAGTTTTACTTAGTAGCTCCTTTGAATTTGATGAAACACCGAGTGTTTTGTCGTCAGGCTGTTTCATGGATGTGGAAGCATATGTTAATGTCAAACAGTATCAAGATCTTGAACTTTTTAAAGATATTTGGTTCCCCAAACAATATTTCGAGAGGTACTCAAGCTTCGTATCTAAGAAAGACGAGCCGGCCGATATTAAGCACAGATCTGCGCTCGCTTCAAATAAGAATATATCCAACAGATTCAAAGAAGTCTCCACGTCATATGCTGTTCCATGGGTGGTTTCATTTGTTATAACAAATGTCTCTGTACAAGTTGATTTCGGTGCCTCTTTATGCAACAGTAAGCTCAAATTTGATCGACTTTGGGCCGTATCAAAGAAGTCTACTGATTGGAGTCAAGACTTGAAGGCTGGCATCAACTCCATATCATTGGAAGCTGATGGTAGACTTGGTGGAACTATCTGTATTACCAACATTAATATCCACACTGCTATTAGTTGGAAATTACAAACCACAGGTGAAACACTTGATGTACCATTAATTCTTATTTCAGGAGGTATCGAAAAGTTACACGTGAAGTTATCATTTGACTCACATGTTTTTGCTATTGCTAACATTGAAAACTTCTCTACCGATATCTTCAATCAGAAGAGTGAAATTAGTATCTCAAAAGACCATCTTTTTGTTGCAACTAAGTTTGACACTGCAGAAGTATATATAACTTCATTGACTGCTTCCAACTGTTTGGACATTTATAACACTGTTTCCAGAATGATACAGGAGAACAGACGTTCGTATAAGGAAACGCTTCGTGACTCTTCCAAAGGAACTTTAAAGAGCAAATCGCTTACACGGTCGGCAACAGATGACATTTTGGAGACTGTCAAAAAACTAGAGACTAAAATTGAGGTCATCGCTGGCCATTTGCTTATTCATGTTTACCCAACATCCTTTGATGATCTGAAGGTTTTGGTTATTAAACTAGATGAATCCAAAGCCAATTTCCAACAAAATGAGTATTCTAGTGGTATCTCGAATGAACTAGAACTCCAGTTCAATGATCTTGTTGTATCCTTATCGGTAACAAGTCCGGTTCCGGAATCATTCATTAATCAATGTACAGTTGAGGAGTTTGTCGAATATGCTTACAAGGCCAGAGGTGGTACTATCTTTGTGTTCCCTTCATTCAAGATTTCAATGCGGGCCTTCCAGAAATACAATGAGTACCTAATTGAGTACTTGTATCAGTCTTCTTTTGATGGTACAGTCGATATACGTTGGAATTTGGGTTCTATTAATTTCATACGAGAGATGTATGCTATCCATAAAAAAGCACTAGATTCGCGTACAGAATACAAGAAGAAATTAGAAGGACCAGGCTTCAAAGAAGATATTTTCAAGACGCAAGGCACAACAACTTCGAATTTGAAAACGTCATTAGATGATGAGGATCCGACAGCCGCCATTGATCATGCCATTAATGAATCCATTTCGAAAGTTTCAGCTCAATCGAAGTATACTTATTCTCCCTTGGCGCCCCCTATTATAGAAGCACCACAATTGAAGGAACTAGGAAATGCGACGCCACCATTAGAATGGTTCGGTTTGAATAGAGACAAGTTTCCTAATGTTACTCATCAATTGGGTATTGTGTCGATGCAAAAGTTGATACATGAGGTAGAGCTGAGATACTCAAAGATTCTAGGCAAGGCTTAGTGCTAATGCTCGCAATATTGAGCACGAGAATAATACCCATATATATATATATATATATTAATATCACACTTATTTATTTAAATAATGGTAGTTTCTTACTATGTGCTCTGAAATGTAGACTGTTTATTATGAATGCGTATATACAAGATGTAGTAGTCTTATTTACTCTATCGTGAGATGAAGGTTATGTACCATTATATGAAAATCCTTTATGCCTCTAGGTATATCTGGACTGAAGCCATTGGGACGTGACATTATATGAGATTGTATTTATGGCATGATTAATGTGTCAAGTACCATCTTCCTTTGGCCTTTCTTCTAGCCAATATTTTTCTACCGTTCTTTGATCTTAATCTAGCCAAAAATCCAAATGTTCTCTTTCTCTTTAATGTGGAGGGTTGGTATGTGTTACCTCTCGATTTGAATCTTCTTTGAGTGAGTCCAAGCAAGAACTGCAAAGGAGAAGCTGGAACCGTACTCTGTTGAAGTATTGGCAGTATTCCCATAATCTGAGAGGTGCTTGCGCCTCTAGAGACTAATGAGGTTTGTAATGTGGAAGTTGGCTTGGCCAAGGATGTAAATGTACGGCTGGAATTCACCAATGTTCTACCGACGGTGGATCTCACTATGCTAGAGAAGGTCCACATGATATAGTAGATATTATGAGTTACGGGAGGTTTGGCGTCTTGTGCTGAATAAATAGTTTAAACACACCAAAGCAGCGTATTTTTGTTTAAGAAGTAATCTGCCGCGAAGTAAATACAGCCTATAACTATTGACCTGAATTATTCAATCAATGTATTATTCTTCCTCGTATTGAAAGACTACTGAAAAATTCTATTGAGATATTCGTGCACTAATTTACGCTGTACGTTTACCTCTACGCGTAATATCCAGTACCCACTATCAAATAAATTTTTTTGCGACATCTTCAATATGAAAAGAGAGTCCTGATGATCTAAGAGTATAGTATTTGCAGCCTTTCAGGAAGTCATATTATATAGAAATCATGTCTTTCACCTTTCGTCCTAGAAGAGCTTTTCCTTCTGCCGTTAACACCCCAACTTTGACTCGCGTGAATGCGTCGTCTTACGTGAAGAATAGCGAAGCCGAGCAGATCTTGACTGAGTTCATCTCTGCATCTGAGGCCATCAATGAAGCCCTTCCAGGCAGTATAATAAACGCTGAAAACAACACTACTGGTTTCTCTAATAATGCTGAAGCCGGCGCTGTTTTGAGTCAATTGAAGAGAGTGCAAAGAGACTTGAGAGGGTTACCTCCTCTTCTCGCTGAGCCATCAGTTGTCAGCACCAACAGCACCGAAAACAAGAAAATCAAGTTTGACGATAATGACGATACCGTAGAGCAGCCAAAGAACAAGAAAATTAAGTTTGAGAGTGAAGAGCCTGAAGCTGTTGCAGAAGTCGTAGAAGAAGAGAAGGAAGCAGACGTCGAAGAGGACAACCAAGAAGAAGCAGATGTCACGGTAACTGAAGAAACTGAAAAGAAGCACAAGAAGGAGAAGAAGGAGAAGAAAGAGAAGAAGCATAAGAAGGAAAAGAAGGATAAGCACCATAAGAAATCCGAGGATAATTAGATGGATGTATTATAATTCTTCATTTCATTTTCTTTTGTATTCAATCATCTTAAACAAGTATCAGCCTTTTGCCTGGCATGGACACATCAAGGTGTGGTAGTTCTCTCGATTGAGGGAGTAATCAGTCACACATCCGCATTCACACACACAACATGTATATTATATAGTCAATAGACATTTCATTGTTCTTGCCATTTGTATTACGTAGTGGTTACTCTGTATCGTTTTCTTTCATTCTGCCTAGGGAAATATTCAAGTGAATCTTCCTAGGATCATCTATTGCATTGATAAATGAAATTTGTAGCAGGTGTAACTAACATTACAGCATTCCAATACTTTAAACAAATCTGACTAAAATAAAAAGTTGAGATACGGAATTTGCCAAATTTTGCAACTTTTTGCAATAATTTATTGAGAAAACCAATTTACAACCATTAACATTAATATCTCTTCGAGAAAAGTATAAGATGTCATATCATATATATTACGAACACGACATATAGTTACTAATATATACATACATACATACATACATAAATATATGCACTCAGAATATTGTCAAATGCAACACCATACAAATCTTAACAATGCTAAACAACGGACAACATAGTGCTCATAGAGAGCACTCATATACATACATATAACATCATATATACTGTTTATGCATAACAATTGCATACATAAGACAGTTATAATATCAGTTCTAATCAATTATAATATCAGTTCTAAATATACTTGCCACATAATATTATTATTAATATATACTAATACATTAATGCAAATTCTCATTACTTTCTACATTCTTAGGCTCACTAGTTAATCTCTCTCTGTCTCTCCTACCCACAGTCTTCTATCTACGTACGATTTACAAGCACAGAAGAGATTCGCATAAATCTCACCCACAATCGTGTCCCAACCGATCACGCGCCCGTTTGTTTACGTTTTCCAGTCGCACAAAAAGAGGCTCCAAAATACATTTAGATGTGTTGCCAAACAGAAGATTACATTACTGCTAATTACTGGTAGTCATTATAATATAGCAACAAGAATAGTAATATAATGTCCTTGAAGCGAAAAAGAGCACCAAAGATACGGTTGGACTCCGCCAGCGATGATATCGAGTCGACCTTCATAAACAACAGCGACTACATGGTGGAAGTTCCTTCAAGAAAGAGCTCAGAAAACGACGCGAATGAGGACAGTTACAGCAGCGACGCAAGCAATTCCACTCGAAAAGGACGCAATCCTTTCAAAAATGAAGAAGAAAGCGACGAGGATCTGTTTGTAGCGAATGGAAAGAGAAGAGGAAGAGTGGAAGATTCTATTTTGCAAGGCATCGACGAGGAGGACGAAGATCAAGAGGAAGAAGGCGACGAGGAGTTAGACGCCGAAGAAAACGATAAAGATGACGATGACGTCTTTGAAGATGTAGAGTCGAACTCAAGAGCCTCAGAATCGGAAACAAACACCTCTACTCAATCAAACAACATGCAAGATAAGCTGGCAGTATCGCTTTCGTTTTCGAAAAACACGGCTCTTCCCCCACCAGAAAGCGAATCATCAACAATCTTAGATGACAACATAGAACCTATAGAAAATAAAAGCCAAAGCCAGAATACAGCAATAGCTGTGCCCATGTCTAAGAATTCCGGCCTTAGTTATTCACAGCAGCAGTCGGAAATCATGCTTCAATCACCTACAAAAAGGAGAGAAATAACATCCCAGCCAAAGAAAAACGATGATCCACGTTTAGTAATAGATAAACTTGTACTTACTAATTTCAAGTCTTACGCGGGGACTCAAGTTATTGGTCCATTCAATGCGTCTTTTTCGGCTGTTGTAGGACCCAACGGTAGTGGTAAGTCCAATGTTATTGACTCTATGCTTTTCGTCTTTGGTTTCAGAGCCCTGAAGATGAGACAAGGCAAGTTGTCTGAATTGATTCACAACTCTTCAGGATCTCAACTGCTAAATTTCTGTCAAGTTGATATACATTTCCACCATGTCCTAGATGACCCGGAGGTCGATAATAAATCAGATATTATACCGGGCTCAGAGTTGGTTATTTCTCGTAAGGCATTCCGCAACAATCAGTCGCTGTATTATGTCAACGGCAGCCTCAGTAACTACACGGAAGTGACTCTGTTCTTGAAGGATAAAGGGATTGATTTGGACCACAAACGTTTCTTGATTCTTCAAGGTGAAGTTGAGTCCATCGCTCAGATGAAGCCAAAAGCTGAAAGAGAAAATGATGATGGCCTTTTGGAATATTTAGAAGATATTATTGGAACATCTAGCTATAAGAAATTGATAGAGGATAACTTAGCTAAAGTTGATGAACTTAATGATATTTGCCTAGAGAAGGAGAACAGATTTGTATTAGTGGAGAAGGATAAGGAGCTGCTTGAAGAAAAGAAGACCGAGGCATTAAAGTTTTTGGAATCAGAAAAAGAATTGATCAGCAAGAAATCTATTCAATTCCAATCCAACATTATCCAATGCAGGCACATTCTTGATGAGAACAACAAAAAAATCATCGCCATCAATGAAGAACTTGAAAAAGAAAAAGATGCAAACTCTGAGATTTCGAAAGAAATTGATAACTACATCTCAAAACAAAAGGGAGTCCAAGAATCTATAGGTGAACTTAGCGAAGAGATTAGCAAGAACTCCAAGAGGCAGAGAGATGTCCATAAGAAACACGTCTCTTTAGAGGAGAAAATCAAGAACTTGAATGGCAAAGTGAAGAAAATAACAAAAACTAAGGAGAACCTGAAGAAGGAGTTGTCATCAGCAACTCAAAAGCTTCAGAGTAGAACTGCAGCAACTGAACAATTCCACAATGAAATGAATGAATTGACTTCCAATTTAGAAATTGAAAAAACTAAGTTGGATGAAATCAGAACGAGTTTGACAGCCAAAACAGCCAAGTTCTCAAGGGAGATAGAGTCCCTTCAAATAAAGTTAGAGCCTTGGAATGAAAAGCTCAAGGAGAAGGAAAATGCCATTCAGTTGACTCAATCAGCTATCGAAATCCTTCAAAATCAAAAGAAAAGCACTGCAAAACAACTTGAAGAAGCAAGACAACGTTTGATCAATATCAAGTCCGAAGGAAAAGAGAAGGAGTCACAGTACATAGATGAAGAAGCCAAATTAGAGAGAATTATTGAGCAAATTTCTCTTGGAGAAGAACAAGTCAATATCGAAAAGCAGAAATTGGACAGCCAAAGGGCACAGGTTGGAACCCTCAGACAGAAAACTCAAGACGCAGCAAATTCCCTTTCCAACTTCCAAAATAAGAACAAGGTTCTATCAAGTCTTATGAGACTAATGAAATCCGGTCGTATTGAAGGTTTTTACGGTCGCTTGGGAGATTTGGGTGTAATAGACGACATGTATGACATTGCGATATCGACCGCTTGTCCAGGACTTGACTCCATGGTGGTTGAAACAGTAGAAACCGCCCAAGCTTGCATTGATTATCTCCGTAAGAATAAGCTAGGATATGCAAACTTCATTTGTCTTAACAAACTTAGACAGTTCAATTTAAATCCTATTCAGACTCCAGGAAACCCAGCTCACATCAAGAGACTTTTTGACCTTATACGGCCAGTGAATTCGAAATTTGCACCAGCCTTCTATTCCAAAGTTTATGATACTCTTGTTGCTCCAGACTTGAACGAAGCTAAAAAGGCCGCATATGGAGCGAAGAGGTGGAAAGTCGTTACCTTAGATGGAAAAGTCGTAGATACTTCGGGTACTATGTCTGGTGGTGGTAACTCATTTGCAAAGGGAGCAATGAGATTATCAAATTCGAATTCCGTTGATGCCATGGATGTATCTCCCGAAGATGTGGACCAGATGAAAGAAGACTTGCATAAATTGGAGCAAAGACTAGAAACAGCCGAAGTGGAGTACCAGGAGAAGATGAACATGTTGAAAAAGTTGAAAGATTTGCAGCCAGAAACCGATTTCACCATTTCAAGATTGAGACTTGATATTCAATCTCTAGCATCAGAAAAGAAAGAAATCAGCTTACTTTGCAAGAGGCTCATCGCCGAGGATGAAGAAAATCAAAAGAATAACCAAGTTGATTTTCAAATTGCAGAGAAAGAAGAAGAATTAGCTTCGCTTTCAAGTGCCAAAGATAGCTTGAGGGCTCAAATGAGTGATCTAGAGTCACAAATCAAAGTATTAGAAGAGAAAATTATGGATGCTGGTGGTGTGGACTTGAAGATCCAGAACTCGAAAGTCGACTCCATCAAGCAGAAAATGGAGATTCTCAATGAAAAAACCGCAGGTGATCGTATGGAGCTTAAGAAACTTGAAAACGAAATAAAGAGACACACAAAATTAATCGATCTGTCTTCCAAAGAGTTAGAAACAGCAGAAAGCGACTTAGAAGCTATATCAAATGACCATCGCAATTTACTGGAACAACTCGAGCAACTCCGTAATACAATTGCGGCTCTTGAAGCAGACAAGAATGAGAAAGAAGGTGAACTAGAGAACATAAGACTTGAAATTGAAGAACAGCAAGAGAAGATCAATAAGTTTAAATCCGTTCAAATTGAACTTGAGAATAAACTCGAAAAGTATCAAGCGCATGTTAGAAGAGCGGAGAGGAATGTGGAAGAAAACAAGGAGAGCTTAGCAGCCCTTGTTGTTCGTGATGCTGAACCTTACATCAACTGGCTTGAAGAAGAAGAACAGAAAAAATACAATGGAGCTATCTTAGAGGAATTAGATGAATCTGCTTTGGATGACTTGGATATTGATGCCATTAACCAAGAGATTGAGAATTTAGAGGGGTATATGAATACTGTCAAGGTTGATATTGAAGTTTTGAAAGAGTATGGCTCAAAGAAGATGGAATTCGAATCCAGACGTAAAGATTTGAATGGTGCCGTAGAGGAAAGAGATGAACTCAAGAGTTATTGCGAAGACTTGAAGCGTAAGAGATTAGATGAGTTCATGGAGGGATTCAATACTATTTCCATGACATTGAAAGATATGTATAGAATGATTACTATTGGAGGAAATGCAGAGTTGGAGTTGGTTGATAGTTTAGATCCATTTTCTGAAGGCATTTTGTTCAGTGTTATGCCTCCAAAGAAATCCTGGAAGAATATCTCCAACTTGTCTGGTGGTGAAAAAACCTTGAGTTCGTTGGCGCTTGTTTTTGCTTTACATCAATACAAGCCCACTCCACTTTACGTTATGGATGAAATTGATGCCGCTTTGGATTTCAGAAATGTGTCTATTGTTGCCAATTACATCAAGGAAAGAACGAAGAATGCCCAATTCATAGTTATTTCGTTGCGTAATAACATGTTCGAGTTAGCGCAACAGTTGGTGGGAATTTACAAGATTAACAACATGACAAAGAGTATCTCCTTGCAGAACAAAAATTTTGTCATCGAAAAATAGATTAACGAAAGTATGATGTATAGTAGATTATTATGTATATTAGATCTATAATGTAAACATATCATAGAAGGAATTATTATGTAATAATTCAGTTGAATGCAAAAAATTGTACAGAAAAGAAAACAGTACAAAGACCTCTACACGAATATAGAGAAGTTCCACAAAATGCTGATAAGTGTACATTTACAGAAGAAGCTCACGATTTCTCTTCTGAAATTCTAAATTTCAACCTCATAATAAACCCATGAATTGTTGTCATTTTGGAAGAAATAACAAAATTTACAATTCCATTAAAATGTACCTGATCAATAGATTCTATAATAATTGTCCCATACAAACCTCTATATATGTGCTGCCTGCTCCCTGTTAATCTTCCATATTGGTTCCGTTGCGGTTGCAAAATCCTTATCACCTCTTCTGTGCAAAATAAAATGGCTATCAAACCAGTCGATCATATCAACTAAACAAGTGGTTTCATTCATTTCCTTCAAAAATTTACGAGGGATGACTTTTTCAAGCATCTCTGAAAGGTGATGTTGTGTGATTCTGAAAGGGAGCCCATAACTAGTAGCTAAGTCCCAAAACAACTCAATTGCAGACCACGGGGTATTTTCAAACCCAGCAAATAAAGCAGGGTTACTCAAAACTCCTCTGGCAGACATTACTCCATCAACACCTGTATGCTCAGCTATCTTATACGCATCTTCAAGAGAGAAGCAGTCTCCATTGGCTACAACAGGTACAGACACAGTTTCTTTAACAATTCTTATGGCGTCCCAGTTTGCTGGCTGTGATGATCTGGTATTTTTTGTTCTACCATGAACAGTGATGAAGTCTACGCCGCTTGCCTCGACTTTCTTCACAAATGCAATAGTTTCGTTGATATCATGATGTATTCTAATTTTAGTTTCAATACAGACAGAAGATCCATATTTTTGTTTGACGGCTCTCACCATAAATGCCACCAAATCAGGCTCTGTCATCAAGGCTGCTCCTATGCCTTCTCTGACTTGTTCCTTGATTGGGCAACCACAGTTAAGTCCTATTCCATCTACATAGGGATGTATCATTTCAACGAATTTCAATAAGTCTTCAACGTTGTTGCAACCTACTTGAACTATCACTGATCGGTCCCTATCATTAGTGGTGAAATCTGATGCACGAGCTACATTGTTTCTAACGAATTCTCTGGCCAATATCATTGGTGTGTAGACAATATCGGTATTGTAATTCCTCACAAGCTCTCTGAATGGCAATTTTGAATACCTGACCATGGGCCCAGCGATAAAAGCTGGTCTATTCTGAGTTGACTTGATAGTTCTAAGGATGTGAAGTGGGTTGTGTTCAGGATTTCTGGGAGGTAGCCCCAGCTCCGTCGCTATATCCAAGCTCTGGTTGTCATTAAAGGTCAACCGGTTAATCTCATCTGCTATATCTTTCATGGTTCAAATGTCTGTCACTATTATATATCTAGTAATATTCAATAATTTTTCTTTCTTTAATATATCAATACTGGATAACAATGTGGAAATGATGCCTTTATGTACAAGTTATAGGTAGGCTTTCCTGGTTAAAGATAGCGATAAGCAACTCGTCAGTATTTACCTTTCAAATAATTTTTCAAAAACTTTTCCGATATACTGACGGGATATCATTTCCTAACTGGGAAAGATAGTGCGCAGAGTTTGAATCTTCTTTGGCGAAGCTATTAAGTTCGAAAATGCTAATAATGAAATAAGTATATTAACCCTATATAATACAGTATGAGACTGAGATAGAAGTAGTTCATTCGAGAGAAACATATTAGAAATAAATTATAAAACAGCAAAAGGAATTAGTAATTCGCAGTGCTCCTCTTTGTACAAGATTTGTTTATTATTGGTGTTGTTCCTGATATTTTATTCCGTAGCTTTACATATAGTATTATTATTAGACTGTGAATCTACTCTTCTTCTGAACTCTCAGAGGAGATGTCATCATCTGACGATTCGGCGTCATTTCCAAGGTTCATGAACCCATTATTCGACCCGTTATCCTCGTCAAACAATGCAAGTTGGTTTCTCAAATGCGCGAGCTCGTCGGCACTATTGATGATAACTGGTTTCTTTTTTTGCTTGGAGAGTTTGGCAGCAGCCTTTTTGCCGAAAAGGAAGTTATGCAATTTTAAGACAGTGCGGTCCTCTAATTGATCCATGTCCAATTCAACTTCATCTTCGTTGCTGATTTCGATGTCGTCCTTGATGATTTTAATGAGCGCCTGTAATTTCTTATCCGAGAGATTTGGTACCATTTCACTGACTTGCTTTTTCATTTCATAAGTGACGACAGGAAGAGAAGAAGTGCTTGGAGCACGAGAAGGTATCTTAGCCTTCTTTTGCTTTGCCTTTTTAGCCTTCTTCTTTCTTCTCTTAGCAGCTTGTTGTTCTCTCAATTTCTTCAAGTGCTCCTTCTTCAACTCATCCAACTCCTTCTTCATTCTGATTAATTGGTTTTCCAAAAACTGGATAGCTGGAACTTCTGATAACATGGCTTCGCTCACTTCAGGCTCTTCGTCTTCAGCTTCACTGGATTCAACGTCAGACTCTTCCACTTCAGAATTATTAGGAGTTGGCTCCGGAACAGGGCGGTTAGCCCACTTCTTGTCAAATACAGACTCAAGGCGGTGTCCCATCATGTTGACTTCACTGCCTTCTGGGTTAAAAGCGTAACAATTCTTGAAGACTAAACGCACGTCATGTTCGAATTCGTCTCCATTTTCATATTGATTATTAGCGAGTTTAGATTGCACTGTTCCCAAATCCATTGGTTCTTTGACAACCTCATGGTAGTTAGGAATATTTAAAGCAACTGTATCCACAGGTGCTAAGAAGGGGAAGTTGTAACCCATATGCTTTTTAGATGCCAACTCTTTTACTGTCTGGCTACAGAATCTTAGCTCAGCTGCAAACTTCTTCTTACGAGGTCTGACGTCGTATGGCAATTCTTTAGATTTAGGTGGATGTATCGTTCTTTTAGGTCTGTGGGCGGCTACTGATTCACGCTGTTGCTGTTTAGTTACCTCTGACTCTCCAGCTCTTCTTTTTGGAGGCACTCCTGCTGCTACCGGTTTAGCAATAGCTGCTGCACTAGGCAATATCTTAGGTGGGAAGTTTAACATGTGCTTTTCGAAGTGGGCTTGTATGTTATCAGCCATTTTGGAAATACCAGAATTCTCACCGTTGAACTTCTTACAGTTAGTGACCATCAAGTTGAAATCTTCCACTATTTGGTTAGAGTCCTCATAGGCGTTTACTGATATTTTTCTCTCAATGGTTGAGAGATCCATAGGTCTGGGGATGTAGTTGTAGTACAATGGAATGTTTAACTTAATTATATCCACTGGGTGTATGAATGGTGCTGCGTCACGCAAGCGTTTTATGGCTTTGATTGTGTTGAGTGCAAATTTGGCTTGGTGAGGAGGTATTGGGTTTGTAGGCAAGTTATCCATGTCTGGCTCCGGGGCTGGTCTTGGAGCAGGCTCCAAAGCTGGGGTCGAGTTTGAGCCAACATCAGCAGGAGCAGTTTCTTCCAACTTGGCCTTCTTTTCTACTACGCCATCAGCAGCATCTTCATCATTCTCCAATTTCCTCTTCTCAGGGCTTGGCGAAGGATTGGGTGGAGAGAGAGGTTTCTCCGGTTCAACAGGAGACATCTTTGTGTTATTTATTTGGAGATCTTCGTCGTTCAGTATGTGATTATCTGACTTGTGGAATGTGATATCGGATGAAGGAGTTTGAACTGGGGTGTTAGTATCGACAACTTCTGACATATTATGGATGACTATTAATTATTAGATGAATGCAGATGGAACGAGATCTGAACTGGTGCAGATCCGAGATCAACAATATGGTACAAGATGCAAAAACTTAGTGGCTATAGTAGGAACTAATAACAACTTAAATGAACGGTTGAACTGGTGTGAACAAGTCAAGTACTACTAGGAAATATGATACTAATTATAGTATGTCCCGGTAAACTACTATGGAAGACTATACAAGTGTATGGATGTCACTGAAAAAATACTGATGATAACTTCAAAAGTACAGATTAAAAGTGGACAGGCCCCTTGTTATATAGATCCTAGTCGAATAGAAGAATATACGCCTCCTGGAAATTAATTGAACTAGATATCATGTTAGTATAAGAGCTTTCGTGATCATGTGAATTTTTGTGGCAAATGAGTTATCGCTCTACAGAACAAAATTTGACCTATAAGGTAGCCTCATGACTCAACTTCTCAACAGTCAATCCCACATCATTATGGTCAACTACTGCCTCTCCTATTAACAGTAGTGTCGAACTACCGTTATATCCTTAGACTGTGCTTGTTCTGATTGAGGATAAAACACCCGTGCCACACCTGCATATAACATACTATTTGCGACCAAATTGAAACCGATCACCCAAAAAAAAAAGAAAGCAAAAGCGTGCAAGAATGTTTTTATATATTCTAGATTCCGGTGGACAAAAAAAGACGTGCGGTGGCCGAAATTGCCCGAGCTTCCAGGAAAAATTGCTGGTTGTGAGGAGATAGCTCGTGCGGCGTCTCAATGTGCAAAAAAATGCGGTTGCTAAAAAATAATTTATGCGGTTCCGACCAATCACGTCGGGGTATTCGGGACAGGATGAGTTTTTTGTCAAGGGCGAATTTATTGGATATTTCCTTTAATTTATACTGGCAGGTCATCCGCGCAAATCTCGTCATAATTTTCAGAGTGTTCACCCGTCGCACGCCATGGAAGCCCCCGTAATTGGCAGAGCACACGACCCCCGTAGATATATGAGAAGCAGTAGTTACAAGAATTACTAACTACGCCATGTCTTCTTTTGCTTATAGAAAAGGGGATATGAGTTATCGTAGTACATATGCTCTGATGTCACTTAGTTGACTGCTTGAAGAGGGTCATTGTCATTTCCGCTCCTACATGAGTAAGCTCGTTACTAAGCGGATGGATAGATATGTAACATTATTGGCCTCCTGCTCTGTGGTTTCTGTCTTTGTCCAGCATCTCTGTGCTCATTTGCAAATAGGAGAAACTCGGCGACGTGTCCTTTCCTGCTGGTTGAGTCAGGTGCCTTCGTCCGGGTAACTCCCTTGTAATGAAAAAAATTGTGTAGATGACGAAAGAAGAAAAATTCGCAGCAGCGGTCGTGTCTCGAAGTCATATTTTGTAAAAACTGTAAAATGGTGCGTTGCGCGATTTTTAGCATTTTGTATTTTGTGGGTAGTGCGACCATCAGAATATGCATAGTGTTTACACAGTATTCTTCTCTACTGGTGAAGACGATAGCCAGCCTTCAGCTTTGTCGAAAGAACAATGTAGACACCGTAACCAGACCAAGAAGCATGACTGGACAGCATGGAACAAGTGGAATGATCAACAGTAGAAAGGGAGGAGGTCAGAGAGAAGTAATGTAGCAACAGACGCGACTTCCTGTCTTCCAACATCCAGCCTCTTTTTCTCTTTTTCCCAAAGCTGATAGCAAATGAATATTTTCTCTCCCTGCATTTGCACCCATATAGAATTGTTATCGGAGCTGCTGTACTTCACAACCACAATGAATTCGGAGAAGCTCGATTGTAGAGCAGATTGACTTGGGCTACATTTGGACCTAACAATGAAATTGCATTACGCACGATAAGAACTGACAAGCTTGCTACTAGTACAAAAAGAGTAACTTATGTGGTGGAAACGAAAGGTATCCATAAACAGTATTGTTTACTTCCTTCCAGGAACCATAATTTTCATCTTTGATTAAGTGCCTACACTGGTAGCATTTCTGAGGCGGGGGTTCGCCAGTTTTTTGTCTAAATCAGTATTACAAAGAATCTTGGTTTTAGTTTAAATCGCCCTACGAAATCGACCGTTAGCCCCTATTCTACAAAGTCTATCGAAGTGTCTTTGGCATTATTATCGTGTTAAATATACCTATATACAAAGAATTAATTCCAATGAAGAAGTAAAGGGTAATATTTATGTAATTGAAGAGTAGTATTTTTACATGTGAAGAAATCCAATATGATACAGTAGCCGTTGAATGCTCTATAAGTGAACTGACAATAAATCGTTAGCAGAAAACCCCTTATTACAAGAAGGGCATCTTCTGAGTCTTGCTGCCAATCTTTCTTGGGTGCAACTATGACAAAATACATGGCCGCAGACAGTGATGGCAGTGTCTTTCCAGTTCTTAGAACATACAGAGCACTTTGCAATTGATCTTAAAGCCTCTAATTGCTGTTCATCCTCCTGTAAAATAGATGAAGTATTGTTCTGCTTGTATTTCTTTAATAAGCTTTCAGTGCTATTAAGGTTCTTTTCCAACTTGGTATTGATAACTTTGCTTTGATTTAACTCAGCTTGCAATGTAGTGATTTCTCCAGTCTTACTCTCAACAACTTGCGAATATCTCTTTATCTCCTTTTCTAACGATTCCTTTGAAGCCTGTAAGGACTTCATTGAATCATGTAACTGCGTGTTTTCCTGTAAGGAATTCTCCTTGATCGTCTTGTAGTCATTCAAAGATTTGTTCAAAATTTCGATTTTATTCAAATAATTCTTCTCCAAGTCATTTAAATTCTTAATTAATTCCTGAGACTTTCCGATCTGTGCTTTCATAACTTTATTTTCAGACTGAAGCGAGTCCTTTAACCTCATAGAAGCAAAGTACTTTTGATCAGCCTTTGTCTTCTCAATAGTCAATTTTCTGATCAAGTTCTCATCATCGACCGCTGTGTTTAACTTCTTCAAGGATATGTCACGAGTTTGTTTAAAGGCCGACTCTATGTCCTTTATGTCGTTGCTCAATAGGTTTATTCTTGCAATGAGTTCTTCCTTAGTCAAATCGTTCAACTTATTGATATCTTCAGATAATGTTTTGGCTTGTTCACTTTCTAACTGACTTATTCTCTCACTGAATACGTTGTTCAAATTCTTTAATTCTTCATTGGTCTTCTGGTCTTCAACTTGACTTTTCAAGATTGCTTGCTTAGAAATCAAATCATCTCTAGCAGTTCTAATTCTTACTAGATCAGTTTCACTTTTGTGCAATTGTTGCTTCAAGTTTTCATTTTCTTCCAAGATCTCCCTCTGTATTAAGTCCTTAATATTATCCTGGTTCTTTTCCAAGTCATTTAACTTTGCTATATTTCCAGAATTTATCTTTGAAAGCTGAGATATTTGCTCTTGTAATCTTTGGTTATTCTTTACTATTCTCTTAAAATGGGCATTGTCTGCCAAATCGGCTTCCTCTAAGTGATGTAATTTGTTGTCTAATTGGACTATTTCTTGCTGTGATTTATTGTACTTTTCTGTTATCTCCTGTATCTGTTTTGCGAGTAGGCTATTGGTTGATGTGAGCTCCTCGAGTTCAGCTGTCACTCTTTCTAACTCCTCCTTATCTACGTTTGATTCTTCAGCTTTAACATCTCCTTTCCCGTCGGAGTCTTCTCTAGATGGATTACTGTCTTGCTTAACTGGAGTTCCACTATCACTTGTTTCGTGTTTGACCGATCCATTTGAGTCTTCCACATAGATACTGTCATCTACGCGTTTGAGAGTCTTTGAATGCTGTCTCTCCTTTTGCTTAGCAAGCTTGAATATTTCCTGCTGCAATTCTTCAATCTTCACTTCCAACTCAATCTTGACTTCCAGTAAAGTTTCATTTTCAGCCTTGATCGATGCCAATTCAGAGTTCAATACTTCAAACTTCTCTAACAAGCCATCGTTGTCTAATGGAAAAGCAGCCTTGACGTTTTCTATTAATGGTGTCAAAACTTGCAATATTTCAGTTCTTCTACTTTGCAAAAGCGGGTCCTCTTTGTCATCAAGTTTTGACAATAAATTCTCGTCAGTTTTATTGTTGTTAGATTTGATCTTTGGAGCAAAAACATTAATTATTTGTCCGTACCAAGAATCTAAGATATGCAATTTACGTTGATTAGACTCATATTTGATGTCAAGCTTCCGGAGTTGTCGGCTTACCAACTGTGACTTCTCCTTGTATGCCACCATCTGTCGCCATATAGCTTCCTTTTGAAAGTAGACAACATCGGATTGCGTTAAGGGTCCATCTTCGCTCAATTCGTGAAGCGGCTTTTGCCTCTTAACATCAGCAGAGGGTGCATCAGACACCAGTCTCTTTCTATCAATATCCAGCAGACTCATTATATTCTGCAATTATGGATGATGCGAAATCTTTGAGGAAAACAGTATGTCTTGAAGCGTTGTCCCTAGGGGAAAAGTACCTTAAAACTGAAGCAACAAATGACCAAATTACAGGAGTAATGTTTTGGACAATTTCAGATATAGATGAAGGAATAAAAATTCGTGGCTTCCCCTGAAATGGCCGATCTTTCTACCAATTGATTGCCGTCTATAACCAAGATAGCTATCTGGAAAGTGAGTGTACTTAGGACGTGCAAACACCTGAATTCGATCGTAGGCTACTAAACTAACCTCTAAACCAAAGCTAAGAATTCCTTATATATACAGATATATACAAAGAACCTATGTCTACAATAATATGGATGTTCTTCCACTAAAGTAATCACACCGTCTGGTTGTTCTTTGTATTCTGTCTTTTGTAGATTTTTTTTTTTTTTACTTTGGCTTTGGTGAAAAATCCCAGCCATTTTTTGCATTCTCACACGACCATTAAGCACTATAGGAGAGGTATATGGTGGTAATAGTGGTGATGTTAGAGGGTATGTAGAAAAGGGTATCAGACGTGTTTGGAGATAATTTAGTTGATGTATTCAAATTCTGGGCAGTGGCATCGGATAGAAATTGGTGGAAATTTCACTGAATTTACTTTTCCTTGTAGAATATGGCTGTGTTCTTGTAGAGAATTTGCTTCTCAATTATATGTCACTTGATGGGAATAAGTGTTCCAGATGAACCAAAAAGACAACAATAGACATCCAACATTTCCCGGTTCTTATACTTGATTTTCACCCGCATTCCCGTAAAACTGTCCCATTACCACGAGTTCTTCTACTGGATCCAAATCACATCTCCAATTAACCTCTTCTTCGCCACTTCTCCTCTAATCTGTTTCTCTGTACATTCACTTCCAGTGACGAAATCGGTAATTTTTCATATTTGCGACATATCGTCGTAGTAGATGTCTAAACCCACGCCGCAGTAATACACCCAAAATGTACCTTTTACGAACGCTGATTCCACTGATTGAGTAGCATTTACAGTGAAGTGCAACTGACTTGTAGCTGTTTCTGTCCATTCCAACTGAAAGACGAGGAATTGTCACTTGCAAGTAGTCATAATACATAGCTTGTTGCAACCCCCGTTTGAAAAGTCGTTCATATTATGAGGATCAGCCTTGCTCTGCTCTCCATTCCGCTTCTAGTCGTAGCGCTCTATGCTAGCTACGCGGCAGCAGTCAAAGAGTATCTCTTTAAGAACTGTGAAAATTCGGGCTTTTGTCACAGAAACAAGCACTTTGCGAGTCAAATCGCGTCATTGGGCGCAGAGTACAACCCTGACTATTCAATTGATGCAGAATCCATCGAAGTAGTCTCGGGAGCTGATAAGTTCTCCATTCATGGTCAAATAGTAAAGTCATTGCCAAATCTTCCAGAAGAGAAGGTGGTATTGCCATTGACCATCTCAGTACTAGAGGGAAACAACATAAGAGTTCAAGTTGATGAAGCACAAAGAGAGTCGGTCAGCATAACGAATAAATATGTCAATCATCACAGATATAACGAGACATCGAACTGGGCATTTGTGAACCAGGAATTGAAAAATGTCAAAACAGAAGAAGCCGATTTGAAGAAGTCAGACACAAAATTCTCCATCGCCTACGGTAAGGCAAAAGAGTATTTAGCAGAGTTGGAATTCTTCCCTATCAAATTAACCGTGTTCTATAAAGGTAAAGCTCAAATCGTAGTCAACGATAGAAGTTTCCTCAACTTGGAACACTGGAGACCAAAAGAAGCTAACGCCGCGCATCTCTCTCCACAAGAAAGTGACTTCAATATGTTCCAGGATGAGTTTAATGATTCTAAAGAGGACAGTTTACCACTTGGGCCTGAATCAATAGGGCTTGATTTCACCTTCAAGAACTTCAAGAACCTCTACGGAATTCCAGAGCATGCGGACAGTTTGAATTTGAAGGATACAACCGAGTCCAACAATCCATACCGTTTATTCAATGTTGACATATTTGAATATGAAACAGACTCCAGATTACCAATGTATGGATCGATTCCACTATTATTGGCAGTGAAGCCAGACGTCTCAATTGGTTTGTTCTGGATCAACAGCGCCGATACTTATATTAACGTTGACAAAACAAGTAGTACTGAGGATTCTAAGACCCACTGGATTTCTGAAAACGGTGTAATTGACTTCATGATAATTATCGGTTCTACACCAGCAGAAATTAATAAATATTACGGAGCAATCACTGGTTATACACAATTGCCTCCGTTGTTCTCTCTCGGGTACCACCAATGCCGCTGGAACTATAATGATGAAAAGGATGTTCTTGATATTAACTCATTAATGGATCAGCACCAGATTCCATACGATACCATTTGGTTGGATATCGAGTATACCGATTCTAAAAAATACTTTACCTGGCAGCAAGATAAATTCCCCGACCCTGAAGCAATGTTGAAAGAGTTGGATTTAACAGGGCGAAATTTGGTAGTTATTATTGACCCACATATAAAAACTGGATACGAAGTTAGTAGCCTGTTAGAAAAGAAGAAAATTTGCATGAACGATCCTTCAAATTCCAGCTATCATGGTCATTGTTGGCCCGGAGAGTCCGTGTGGATAGATACTTTGAATCCATCAGCTCAATCCTTCTGGGACTCGAAATTCTCTTGGGACAAAAAGAATAAGTTTACTGGTGGTGAATCAACAAATTTGCACCTTTGGAACGATATGAATGAACCATCTGTATTTAACGGACCAGAAACTAGTTCTCCAAAAGATAACTTGCACTATGGGGGGTGGGAACATCGTTCGGTGCATAATATTTATGGTCTTAGTTTCCATGAATCCACATTCAATTCCTTAGTCAAGCGTTTGGATGGCCATACCAGGGAAAGACCTTTCGTTTTAACTAGGTCATACTTCTCAGGTTCGCAAAGAACTGCGGCCATGTGGACGGGTGATAACATGTCCAAATGGGAATATTTAAAGATATCAATTCCAATGGTATTAACATCCAATGTGGTAGGGATGCCATTTGCTGGTGCAGATGTTGGTGGCTTCTTTGGTAATCCGACTAAGGAGCTACTCACAAGATGGTATCAAACAGGTATTTGGTATCCCTTCTTCAGAGCGCATGCCCATATTGATTCAAGAAGACGTGAACCTTGGGTTCCAGGTGAACCCTATACCTCCATAATCAGAGACGCTTTAAATTTCAGATACTCACTTCTTCCAATTTTCTACACAGCATTTCATGAGTCTTCCACAACCGGTTCGCCTATCATTAAACCCATATTCTACGAAGCCCTCGACAATTTAGAAAGTTACTCTATTGAGGATCAGTTCTTTGTTGGAAGCTCTGGACTTATGGTTAAACCAGTAACTGACGAAAATGCCAAAGATATAACAATTTACATTCCTGATACCGAAATCTACTACGACTTTACTAATGGCGATCTCTCCAAAGTAGGGTGGTACAATGTTAGGAAACCTGGATATATCAGAAAAGATGTGTCTTTGCATGATATCCCAGTTCTTCTTAGAGGTGGCTCTATTGTTGCCCGTAAAGAGAGATATCGTAGATCTACAAAATTGATGGCAAACGATCCTTATACATTGGTGGTGGCATTAGATAAATATGGCCATGCAGATGGCCACATTTACATTGATGATGGTGAGTCATATGGCTACAGCACCTCTGGAGAGTTTATCGATGTAAATTTCAAGTACACGAAGGAGGGATTGTCGGCTCACGTCAATGGCTCCAATAAAGAGTACATCAACTCTTTGAGCCACATTGGGATCGAAAGGATTATCATTCTTTCTCCATTTAAGACGGTATCCCATGGAGCAGCCATTTCACAATCCAATGAAATATGGAGTGCCAAATTGGATACTAGTGTTGATTACAAGTTAGTAATCGAGAATCCAAAATTGAAGATCAATTCTGATTGGCAAATACAGATAATTGCAGACATCGAACATGATGAATTATAAGGAATGTAGTAGAGCCATTTAGTCTATCATAAAATACAATGCATCTTTTAAATTTGTAATCGTAAGAATGCTCCTTAATCCATCGACTTATGGGTCATGGTCTACAGCTTGACTACGCGTCACAACAGAATCCTTTAGGACATAGTGACGTAGTTTGGTAGCTAATTTAGCAATTGTTAGCCATTCCATAGGTGTCTTGCAATGGCTGCATTCAACGAACGTTGGTACCAAGGATTCACTCTGTTCTCGCTTATATATTCCCGAGAGACAAGAAAGATGATAAATTTCATGACATTCATCATTACAGCATACACCAATGAGTGGGAGCAGACCACCTTGTAGATACACCTCCAAGTCTTTCCTTGTGTTCAAGGGAGGTATCTCATCGGGCAAATAATCTATCGTTTCCTTGCAAATGTAGCAAGTGGGAGAGTTAAGAACTACTAAATCTTTGGCAACTTCCCAGATCGCTTTATCCTTCTCTCGCCGAAAAATGATGTTATCCTTTTGCACTTGGGAGGCACTCTCATTGTCACCAGGTCCTTCTGAAATACAGAAGAAAGTGTTGAACTCCGTAGACGTGACTTCTATGTGTGGTGGAATCTGAATTCCGAATTTATTCTTGAGCCAGTTTTCTTGGTATATTGTTTCATCGAACACCAATACTTTTAAGTTCCAGCGGCGGAAATACTCCGAGGCAAGTAACAATCGAACATTTCCAAGTTTGTGGTTAATAGAATTTCCAGCCAGTCTATTGTTGCAGACTCGCTCGTAATGCTTTATATGTCTCGTCTCATGTGAGTGTTGAAGGGAATGTTCAAATTGCAACGCCGATACTTTCGAGGGAAAGTCGTACACTAATAATACCATTCGCCATGGTCGAGATCCCGATTTCTTTGTTCTGTACGCTCCTCCCACTTTTAGGTTTCCATTGTGCTGCCTTAGTCTTCTTGGTGGATCTGGTGTAGACCCTATATAGAACGACCTTGGCTTGGGTATAGATTGAAGGAGATATACTCCGTAGAACTTCGGAACGACATGTAGCGATGGAGCTGCAGCCTTAGCCGGTATTGTTCCTGGTGCCAGCATAATAAGAATGTTTTCGCTGAATGCAAGTGATGTAAGTTTCTGTGGAAGATAAATACAATGGAACCTACAATGCAAATGTATGCAAACGCCTAAACAAGAGAAGAATGGGAATGAAAAGTTCAAGGCACCTGTTGGAATAACGCCGGACAGTATACTTACAGAGCACGGCAAAACGTTCAAGTGACTTTCCACCGGCTATTACTTAATTCGACTCGGATAACTAGTCTCTTTCAACGGGAATGAAGAACATGCTTTTAATTAAATGACTTTCTTCACAAATAACTATTGATGCAAAAGGAATATCGAAGATCTGCATATGATCAGCAAGTATTGGCGCTACCATCTGAAGTACTGGGACCGTCGTATGCACGACTGTGCAGTAGCCTGTTATCAGCCTTGCCACGAGTATGACGTAAGTGAAGGTTATGGAGATGGTTGATACTACAGAAGGGGGATGCAAGGGTTTCTCACAGAGAGAGTGTCCCAGTGGTAGAAAGGACGAATTTCCCCGGGTAATCTGATCAATTGAAAAGTCCAACTAGTGAAGAGCACGGCTCTGCTGTGGGAACCATTTTTTTTATTATTTTCACACTGAGTACCTCATTCAAACACTATTTCATCTACTGTAATAAGGCTGTGAGGCACCACCTATGGTATGCAGGATGGATATTACGGAAGTGAGATACGATACTATTGCATGGGGCCAGGACGATGGTGCCAACTCAGCGATGCCCGGTTCATTTTCTTAGGCTATTATGGCCCATATAATCGGCTCCAAGAGCTACCTTTACCGTCTAGAGGTGGACTGATAAAACAAGAGAGTGTTCCTCACTATTGGGTTTCTGTCCCTGTAAATAATTGGCACTATTCCGCATCAACTGCCTTTACTGTAGGTACCATTTCTAGTGAGTTACAGACAGATGGAACAGATCGCTTCTGTTTTGGCCCCTGTGGCTACCACTTCTATCCAGTTCCGATTCCATGGGCGAAGTCTTCCCTCTGTGCTAGGTTGTATCCCATATCCTGTCTGTTGGCCGTTTCTCGTTTCGCTCCATCCACTGCCCGGTGATCACCTCCGAAACACTCGCCGTTGCCTGGTTCCTCGTTTCGCTTGTGGTTCTATACGCATCGTAGTACGCATCGTAGTACGCATCCCTCTACACATTCCCTACTACGCATTCCAGGGTTCTACCGAATGTCGCAGCAGTTGGAGTGAATTGCTGGATGTACTCAGTGTAGTTTTAGCCCACTGTGACTGTTCCACTGGGTGTATTCTCTACACTGTGATCGTTATTGTCTTCATGTACTCTGTGTTCTACTTTCGACTGAAATCACTACCTCTATTTATTATATGCTCTACCACTTACTCTCTAATGTTGCACTCTCGTTGCTCTACGTACTCTTATTACACTACATACACTAATTACACTAATACTCTTATTACACTACATCCTCTCACTACACTCTACCCACACATTAAACTTCACTACTCTCTCCACTACTACTCTCCTCTACTACTCTCCTCTACTACTCTCTCCACTACTACTCTCCACTACTACTCTCCACTACTACTCTCCACTACTACTATTTCTCTTCTCTCACAACGCTTTTCCCGACATTCACACTCGAAACCTGGCCCCAGTTAACTGTCACTTCCTAGTTCTCTCCAATTACCTCCAACTGCTCCTGCTTGTCGCAACTGCGATTACATCAGCATTCATTTCTAGTCCTTGGCAGTAATCGCACTGGTCTAACTCTGCTACTGTCACTGCTTGTCACCGTTGGAAAGTAGTCGGTTCTCGCTTGCTTGTGTCGTTTCTTTTCTTTTGCAAATCGGTTCGTATATCGAGAGCTCATAGTTTAGTTTTGTTCCGTTTACTTGTGTTCACCTCTTTTGTTCAACTTCTTTCGTTCCGTTCACTGTTCATTTATCTGTTGTTGTGATCTTCTTCTGTGTACCTTGTTCTTTGTTCGTCACCACACCAAGACAAGCTTCTATTCCCATCGAATCCCTACCACAAGCAACAGTTCGTCGTCATCTTCGTCTACCCAAAATTTGGACTCCAGTCTCCACAATCCATCCGCTACTCCTTTTCTTCCTGCTCGAGATTCTTCAAGGCTCTCGTCTCTCGACATGGCCAGCGTCCCCATAAAACAAGAGGCCTCTCTCCTGGCACCCAATGCGGCGTCAGTGGCCTCCACCGCCAGCTCCAATCAGAGCGGATCCAATGACTTCGTCAAGAAACTCTTCCTCATGCTCCAGGAAGAGAGCTACAAGGACGTCGTTCGCTGGACCGCCACGGGAGACTCGTTCGTGGTGCTCAACACCAATGAATTCACCAAGGAGATCCTTCCTCGTCATTTCAAGCACTCTAACTTCGCTTCCTTCGTCAGACAGCTCAACAAGTACGATTTCCACAAGGTCAAGATACCCAATGAGGAGAAACAGACATATTTATATGGAGAGGACGCCTGGGAGTTTAAGCACCCGGACTTTAAGATCAACGACCGTAGTTCGCTAGAAAACATCAAGAGAAAGGGTCCGTCCGCCAAGAAAGTGGGGCCGCCAGTATCGGTAAATGGTAATGAAGGTATCCGTCCTCCTTCAGGAACATGTAATCACAATTTCTCCCATCTTACAAACACTCAGAACCACATGAAAGAGCAAATAGACCAGCTCAGAGCAGACAACAAGGCTCTTCACCAAGATATCAACATACTACAGACCAAGTACAAAACATTAATAGAGAATATCGTAGCCATCAACACCGTGGATGAGAGATACCACCGGTCAATGGGTGTCCTTGTGAATTGCTTGCTTCAAGCTGGGATAAAATTACCTCCATTGGACTTCCCAAACTCATCATTAATGAACTTACAGCAACCACCACGTACTCAGAATCATAATCCACAACAACTCGCGTCGGTGATACCGACCATAACACAACCACCACTTCCCCAAGTACAACATCACCAGTCTAATTCAATTCACCTCTCACCAACCATTCCAAGTCCCAATGGAGCCAGACTTCCACAAGTGCAGCAGCCCATTGCTAGTGCTCCAGCAAACAATTCTAATATTTCAGTCGCCCCACCGTACCTACCACAGGGAGGACTAGCACCACCAGCTCAACTTCCAACGAGGCAAACACCTCCCAATGATGCAATCACACCTAAACAGCATTCTCCGCTTGTTCCATCCACAGCAGGCTCTCCTCAAGCAAGTACCACAACATTCGCCAACCCCAAGTTCCATGTATTATTAGTAGAAGACGACAATGTGTGTATTCAGTTATGTCGCAAGTTTCTTGTGAAGTATGGTTGCCAGGTCACCGTTGTAACCGATGGTTTGAACGCCATCTCGACAGTTGAGCACACCAAGTACGATTTGGTATTAATGGATATCGTAATGCCGAATTTGGATGGAGCCACTGCCACCAGCGTCATTCGTTCGTTCGACACTAAGACGCCAATTATTGCCATGACAGGAAATATCGAAGACAACGATTTGGTAACGTATTTACAGAACGGTATGTCTGATATCCTCGCAAAACCATTCACGAAGGATGATTTGTACTCAATCTTGTCAAAACATCTCTTGACAGACGATAATAAGACAGGAATTGACACCAGACCTGGTCGGGTGAGTCTACCAGTTGCACCTGATGTAGGACCCGACCCTAACATGAACCGCTTGCAGTCTAACGATTCTTACCTTGGAGCCGAAGGAAATGAGGACCATTTAACTAAAAAGCCAAGATTGCTGTGATAGTAAGGTAAATATCGAAGGCTCCTTTATAGAATGGTTTTAATTCTACAATTAAGGGCTACATTCTACTCAAAATGGGAACAACTGTCTCCTACTTGAACTATATTTATTATTCAAAAATTCAAAACTATTAAGTCGTTCAGACTACACTAATAACCACTGGTTACAATCGTTAGTGATATACTATAGTGTACGATTGCTTCATGATCATGTGTATCTATTCCCTTGAAGAAGTCTCTAAAATTTGGTCATCCAAAGCAAAGTGATGAGACATAAGTCTCTGTAACATTACTAGATTTAATTTATGTATTTTAATTATCCTTTTCTAAAATATAGGACAAGCTTGTGAATTAAGAAGCAATAACTTCAATTCGGCAGCCGTTAAGTGAGACGGTTATCTTCAATTTGGCTTTTTGTAAGTACATGGTATGCTAAATCGGAGAACGAATTACCCCAGTCATCGTTCTTATTAAAATTATTATTGAACTTCGTGGCATTGGCCTCGGTGAAGTAACAATCGAGCTTACTATAGTCTATTACTGGCTCTTGAAAAGAGTTCTTGTTCTTCCTTTTGTTCTTCTTCGGCGCCACTACCACAAACTCGTCATTAGTATCCCCTTTGTCATTGTTCGAAGGCTTCTTGTGATTTTCACAGAGGTGAACTAAGAAGCTTATGACCGGGTACGTGTCAAATAACTTCTTCTTCGTATATCTATCTGTGTGCGACACAATGTCATTACTTAGTATGAACAATGGTTTTGCTTCTTTTATCAATATATCTGTTAGCTCGAGTGGTGCATGGGGTAAGAAGTAGAGTGTTTCGGTGTCTTTGAAACCGTTTGGATTAGCAGCTTCAACTTTATACGATAAGTGCTTCTCAAAGAGAAACGTATCCTTGTCATTGAACACGGGGTCATAGATTGAGATTTGGTCTATTGCAAGGTAAGAGGCAAGTTCCATGAGATATGCCAATTGGTATAATGCGTTTCTGCTCGTTGTTGGTGATCCCAATGCCAAACATCGTATTTTTGTTATACGATTGTGGACATTTGTTTGTGCAATTGTTCCGTGGGGTTGTATTATTTTCTTGGATTCCGTGAAGAACTCAGAGCAGTTGATATTAGATCGAAATTTCTCTAACTTCGCTATGAGTTGGGTGAATTCTTGACTTGTGACATAGTCGTCAGAGACGGCAACAATGGCCCTTTCTTGAGGCTCGATATATTCAGACATTGTGATGAAAGAAAATGCTATTTTTGAATATGAGAATGAAGATGGACTCCTTTTGGGTGCTTTCGCCTGCAAATCTCCTCTGGTTTCGACTTGTTTCGACTCCCCTGTCAACGGATGATTGTTTAACAATTGGATGCAAATATCTGAAATTTTTCAGTCACAATATTGACTAGAAGAGGTAATATACTATTTGATATTGCCTGTGTATTTCTTTCAAATAAAATACTGCAACAGCTTCTTTTGTGCAACTCCTACCTAAAAACCGTTCCCTTAACAACTAGATCCACGGTTTCACTCCATAATCCCCACCATCCTTCACCCCAACCCCAATCTCACAGGTTCTCTCATCTCGTGCTCGGTACAATCTTAGTCGGCGCTACCATACTCCATCCCGGCCCGTAATTTTTCACAACCTCATCACATTTTCTCTCGCTAACTTAGCAAAGAAGAGAACGGTGAAGAACCAACGACTGTACACCATAAGGGCAATCATAATCAGCCAAAACCACATTTTTCTGCCCAATTACCTTCTCCCAGCTGCATCTCGCCCAATGCAATCATATTCACACCTCTCTCCACACTCTGCCCCAGAATCCATCCCCCACACTATCGTCCCATCGTCCCACCTCGTCGCTCTCCCCATCTCTTCTCTTCCACCGGAACCTCTGCTTAACTATGCTCCTGCAGACACCTCCGCCATCTCCAGCGAGAAAATCTCGTCAGTAGAAATTTTCGCTAACAGTAAGTTTTAGTGATGTAGAGAGAACATGGTTATGATGTCTTATGGTGTGTTCAGTAGTGTGTTTTAATTGTCAGCTTGTCAGTTAAGTGAGTTTTACCGAACCAGGACCGCTGTGTTAGTTTGCTTGGGCTTTTGTTTACTCCCAGCGAACTTTTTATCCCCTGAATTGGCTGTTCTCTCTGGTTGCACGGTGTGTATCCTTTGCTGGCTGTCTATCCAATTCACTGGTTGATACGATTCGTTAGTCAACCATTTTCCCCGGTTTTTCACATTGACGTCTTCCAACATCAACTCTTCAATAGCCATGCGTAAATGTAAGATATTCGTGGGCTCGTCTCACCCAGAACTCGGAAAGCTTGTTTGCGAGAGATTGGGAGTGGAACCTGCTCCTTGCACGTTGAAGAAGTTCTCCAACGGAGAGACTTCTGTCCAGATCGGAGTGTCGATTCGTGACGAAGACGTGTATATCATCCAGTCGGCCTCCCCGGAAATAAACGACCACATCATGGAGTTATTGATTCTTATATCTGCTTGTCGTGGTGGTTCTGCCAATAAGATTACAGCTGTGATTCCTCAGTTTCCATACTCGAAGCAATCGAAGATGAAAAAGCACAGAGGTGCTATCACAGCCAGAATGTTGGCCAATCTTCTTGTCATGGCTGGAGCCGACCATGTTGTATCCATGGATCTTCATGCTTCGCAGATGCAAGGTTTCTTCACCAAGCCTGTTGACAACTTGTTCGGAGCTCCAACTTTAGCCCGTTGGATTCGTCACAATATCCCAGATTGGGAAACCGCCGTCATGGTGTCGAAGAACCCAGGAGGTACTAAGAGAGTTACTGCACTTGCTGACTCGTTAAAGATTAACTTCGCCATGATCCACACTGATAGACGTAGAACCCAAGATGGTTACTCAAAGAAAAAGGCTTTGAAGAAATCCACCAAGAGATTGGAGTCAACCCCAGAGGGGGATGAGGATGAAGATGAAGAAGATAATATAGTTTCTGAGATTCAAACTGCCAGAATCGTTCAAGGTCACGTTGTCGATGACGACTATCCAGCTAACGGCTCTGCGAAAGCATCGGGGGCTAAGACATCGGCCAGTGATCATTTAGAACGTTCTTCCATTTTGGATAGTGACGTCTTAGGAGGATCTTACGATGCTGCTGGTTCTGATGATGAAGATGAACCAACTTCCATGAACCAAGAGAAGTTAATTACCTTGGTTGGTGACGTTAAGGACAAAGTGGCTATAATATTGGATGATATGATTGACAAGCCTAGTTCCTTCATCGCTGCGGCTGAGCACTTGAGATTGAACTGCGGTGCTAAGGCTGTTTATGTCGTTGGTACACATGGTGTTTTCAGCGACAAGTGCTTGGAGAGTCTTTTCGAATCCAAGTGCATTGACAAGGTGGTTGTCACTAACACTTACCCAATTGGCAGAGAGAGAATTGAGAAGCACAAGAGCAAGTTGACTGTTATCGATGTGTCTCCAATCTTTGCTGAATGCATCAGAAGAGACCATTTCGGTGAGTCGATCTCTGTTTTGTTTGACTCTTTGGCTGCAATTGAATAGGCAATAGACGTCTCAAAAAAGTTCAATCTACCCCTCCATATATTAGCTTCATTGCTATTTCTTCCTTTCTATTATAACTAGTTTACGGAGATATTTATCGTGAATATTAGGTCACATTTTACGCTGTTTGTCAAGGAAAGGCTTGTTTTCATTGATTGATAACATACTCAACCTTACTACGGTTTACTTTGTAGGACCCAACGATGCAACCACCGGGTTGCAGGACATGGTCTCCTCGACAGTCGCAAGACTGTTGAGAGTATAGAGATCACTTGGACTAACGGAGCGTTGGAATACTAAATGCATTAGCACACTCTTTTATCATTGTACGCTTCCCATTTGCTCGTAGTGGGAAGCATTCAATGGCCGTCAGAGAAATTTTAAGCGACCCTTTAGAAATTGAATCCTCTTGTAGATTATATGCTTAATTCTACTTATGATCTGTGGCTGAAATAGATGCACTTTTCTCTTGAGAGTAATACTCATCCTCGGGCATTAAGTCTTTCCATTAACAATAGTATCAACTATTTTCCCTCTTCTTTTCCGTCTTATCTCACCAGCTGATCTAAGCCGTCGTCTACTCTTCTTCATTCCTTCCTTTCTCCCCTATTTTGCACCCATCGTGGTATCGCTAAACCAGAGTCAATCATCAATCCAAGTCACGTGATCTAATCTCGACTCTTCTGGTCAGCATCGTTCCTGTACCTAGTACTTTTGTACGCATCCTGATAGAACGGCGGTGAGATGAGTTCTCTCCACCTAAGAGAGTCACAGGACAAAGAGAGAATGAACTACAAAGCCCATATAGAACAGAGAAGAGAATCAAGATAGACTACGGAAGAAATTTCCAAATAAAAAAGAAAATTATTAACTTATCACAAGTACCGTTATTCTGACACATAACCGTAAAAATCATCCTCATCTCTAAATAAGCATTTCACCATTCCTACTGCCTCATACTCCTAACCCTTGGTCTCCCAGTAATCCTGCGCCCACCAATACCCTTCGTATCAATTTCAGATAGCACAGGATATCAAAGTTCTAAATGCACGTGACTTCCTCCATACCGAGCCGCCAATTTTCCATCTGTCTGTTCCTTCCTAATAGTAATAATAATAGTAGTACTCATCACACGTTTTCTAATCTCTCTATAGGATTCTGCATTGCACTAGTTGGCACTGTTTAGTTGCAATATCGAATCAGCACGGAATCCGAGATGGCGTCTCCCAACAAATCAGCACCAATTCCAGTTCCTGGTAGAAGTGAAATCCTCGGCGGTGACATTCCTGCTAGCATCAACTCAGCATTAGAGTCTATCTCCAGCTCAGTGTCTCCTAGTTTACCTGAAAGCAATATCGACTCAGCCGTCGATTCCGCTTCAACCACAAGATCGAATTCAGCGAACTTTACTTCACAAGGTACACTCAACGCAAACAGACATCTTCCTGCTAGTATTCAACTCAAGGTCAGCCAACCAATGTCCCCATTACTGTTGAACGACCCTAGCCAATTTCAAGAGTCAAAGATCACAGCAACTCCTTTAGTTCCTGGTCAGCCTCTTCCTTCGCCTGCTACGGAAAAAGCCATTGCTTCTATCGCTCCAATGTTGGAAAGCTTCGCCCCAAAGACCTCTGCGGAGGAATCTTCTCCAATTCACTCTAATGTGAGTTCCACCGTGGGATCTTTCCTGAGTGAAAATGACCCGAAGTTAACGGCTGACAATCTACAGACACTTAAGATCCGTTCCAACTCGATCGGAGGGTCTGGCAATTCGCCTTTCAGTCAGGAAGGCCATCACAAATTGGATAAAACCCTCTCAAACACATCTAACACCTCAAGAAAGTCTCTTTCTATTCATAAAGAATTCGAAGGACCGAAATTGCCTAAAATTGGTAAGATCGGTGTTTGTGCCATGGACGCCAAGGTCTTATCCAAGCCATGTAGAAAAATTCTTAATCGTTTGATAGAAAACGGTGAATTTGAAACTATAATCTTCGGTGATAAAGTCATATTGGATGAATCGATTGAAAACTGGCCAACATGTGATTTTTTGATCAGTTTCTTCTCGTCTGGTTTCCCACTAGACAAAGCAATTGCATATGTTAACTATAGAAAGCCATACACACTCAATGACTTGGTCCTTCAAAAAGCTCTTTGGGACCGTAGATTGGTCTTAAAGCTTTTAAACCACGCAAAGGTCCCTACTCCAGACCGCTTGGAAATTAGTAGGGATGGAGGTCCTCACTTGGATGACTTCTTGAAGGAGAAGTTATTAGAGGTTGGCATTACTCAAACTGAACTAGATGCTTTGTGTAACCAATCAGAACCCGAATGGGAAATGGTGGACGAAGATACCCTTAGAGTCGGCGACAAGATCATGAAAAAGCCATTCGTAGAAAAGCCCGTTGATGGAGAAGATCACAATGTCTACATATACTATCCAAAGTCGACTGGTGGTGGTGGTCGTAGGTTGTTCCGTAAGATTGGTAACAAATCTTCCGAATTCGATCCAGAGCTCATCTCTCCAAGAACAGATGGTTCATTCATCTATGAAAAGTTCATGGATACAGATAACTTCGAAGACGTCAAGGCATATACTGTGGGAACGACATTCTGTCATGCAGAGACTCGTAAGTCGCCTGTCGTAGATGGTATTGTCAGACGTAATACCCATGGTAAAGAGATAAGATATATTACCGACCTTAGTGAAGAAGAGAAAACCATGGCAAGGAATGTCAGTAGCACGTTTAAGCAAACCATTTGTGGTTTCGATCTCTTAAGAGTCAACGGAAAGTCTTACGTCATTGATGTGAATGGATTTTCATTTGTCAAGGATAACAACGAGTACTACAATGCTTGTTCTAGCATCTTGCGTTCTCTCTTCGTCGAAGCAAAGAAGTCCCGTGACTTGTTGAAAACACAGATTCCAATCTCTACCAAGTTACTTCACAAGAGCCAGTTTGAAGAGAAGGAACAAAAGTGGGTTTTCAAAGGAATGGTATCTGTCATTAGACATGCTGACCGTACACCAAAACAGAAATTCAAGTACTCTTTCCGCTCCCCTCTCTTCATCTCTCTCTTGAAGGGACATAAAGAAGAAGTCATCATTAGAGCCGTACCTGATTTGCAAGTTGTTTTGGAAACCGTGAAGATTGCTGAGGAGAAGCAGTTGGAAGATTTGAAGAAATTGAAGCAATTAAGAGGCGCCTTGGAAAAGAAGCTCCATTTCCCAGGAACTAAAATCCAGCTTAAGCCAGCACTCAATAGTGAAAACCCCGATATTGTCGAGAAAGTTCAATTCATTTTGAAGTGGGGTGGAGAGCCCACTCATTCTGCTAAGCATCAAGCTTCTGATATGGGTGAGCAATTGAGGCAAAACATAAAGCTTTTAAACAGAGACGCCTTGAAGGATGTTAAAGTTTTCACTTCATCCGAAAGAAGAGTAATTGCTAGTGCTCATTTGTCGACCATGGCTCTTTTGGGATTGGACAGGGAACATGAGTCTTTACCAGAAGACTTCTTGATCATTAGGAAAGACCTCTTGGACGATTCAAATGCAGCTAAAGATCTTATGGATAAGGTAAAGAAGAAGTTGAAACCACTACTCCGTAAGGGCGCTGAAGCTCCTCCACAGTTCACCTGGCCAGCTAAGATGCCACAACCGTTTGATGTTATCAAGCGTGTATGTGAGTTGATGAACTTCTATCATCAGATTATGATGTATAACTTCGAAACTAAAAATGTAGATGAGTTCCAAACTAATTGGTGTTGTGGTGAGGACCCTAACCTTTTCAAGGAAAGATGGGATAAACTCTTCCAGGAATTCATCAGCGTTGAAAAAACACATCCATCCAAGATTTCTGAATTGTATGATACTATGAAGTATGATGCCTTACACAACAGGCACTTCTTGCAAAAGGTCTTCTCATTCGATCCTAATGATGATGCTCTCATGGAGAGATTGAGCCTGACATGTGGTGAAACTGTTAACTCGTCGGGTTTGGTTAGTGAATATCCTATTAACATTTTGGCAATGAACAACTTCAAGATTCCAGAGAGTAACAGCGGAAATGGCATCAATTCTGGTACTGGTTCTGGATCGAACTCTACTAGTAACCTAATCAATATCACCACATCCCCTACTCCAGCGTCTGCTGGTTCATTGGGTTGGGTGTTGAAGGGTGCCACGTCATCTCTTAGTGACTCTGCCAACAGCGATGATGGTGCTAATGGTAAAAAGTCATCTAGTTCCTCAAAGGCTAGCGACAACCCATTTGACCATCCTACGTTCGCTAGATTGAGGGAACTCTACCGTTTGTCGAAAGTCTTGTTTGACTTTATCTGTCCACAAGAATATGGTATCAAGGACGAAGAGAAGCTAGATATTGGTTTGTTGACTTCGTTACCTTTGGCCAAACAAGTTTTGTCTGATATTCAAGATATGAAGAAACACGATACTGCAGCAGTGGTTCACTACTTTACTAAGGAATCACATATCTACACTTTATTGAACATCATCTATGGATCTCAAATTCCAATGAAGATCGCCAAAAACTCGTTGCCGGAGTTAGACTATTTGTCCCAGATTGTTTTCGAGTTGTACGAATCAGGAGATGCAAACAGCCCTAGTGGCAAGAAACACTCCATTAGATTGTCGTTATCTCCAGGTTGCCACACTCAAGACCCATTGGATGTTCAATTGGATGATGACCACTACATTGGGTGTATTCCTCGTATCAGTTTGACTAGACACTTGGATATGGATCTTGTTACCCAAAGATTGAAGTCAAGGTTCTCCAGAGTATCGTTACCAAAGAAGTTCACTCCAGTGAATATATCAAGTCCTTTGGCCACAGGCATATAGATCTCTAACTAGATTATTAAAGCTGTTGATAGAAGTATAATGAATTATAAACATACCCTTAGTACTCTCTAATACCACTTATCGGCATGCGAGGAGGCTCCATTTAATAGGACGAGTATTGCATCCCAATAGCCTATGAATGACATTACTACGACGGAGTAGTTTACTAAAGGACTACTGAAACAAGTCGATATGGAGTGTACACGGAAATGTTGTATATAACATATTTACTGCCTTTAGCAGTTACGGCGTTGTTTTAATTATTAATATTTATTAAATAATCCTTCAATTAATCTAAACACTAAACACTAAATTAATATCAACTCTAATATAGCAGACGGTAGTACCACGTACCGACAACCTCTGAGCTAATAATCTGTATCTGTATCTAACAATAATTTGAATGTAGATGATTAGTAACTAAAGTCCCAATAAAAAGAAAATCATAACAGAATTTTGAAAGCAAACAACCGGTAATATAAACAGGTGAAGACTCTTAATTGCTATTTCGTACCACGGAAATAGAAACTAAAGTCTGAGCAATTAGGTAGGCTTAAGCCTTTTCGTAGTTTTCCCAGTTTTCAAGGATAGCCTTGATCTTATCCGACTTGGTTAATTCGTAAACCTCCTCGAAGTATTCCTTAGTGATCTCAAATGGCTTGGCAGTCAAGTTAGGAATGTACTTGCCGATCAAGTCGTTAGGCTTGACAGACGACTTTGGAATCTTCTTGCACAAGAATCTCTGGAATGGCTTAACACCAGACATCAAGTAAGAAGAGTGGAATGGCACAGAGATACCCTTCAATGGGATCACGGCAAAACCTCTCTGCAAGTCAATTGGTTGTGGTTTGGCCTCGGATTGGGCAGAGACCTCGGAAATGATTTCCTTCAAGTGTTCCTTAACTTCCTCAATAGATAAAGTCTGTTGCAACTTGACGATATCAATCTTATTCAACTTGATTACGTTCAAGACATTGGTCAAGGTGTCCAAGGCTCTTAAGTCACCAGCAGTAACATACTGTTGATTCTCGACGTTGTAGTTGACAATTTCCAACAACCAGGTGGTCTTATCAGATACTTCATCGACAACAAATCTCAAAGCAGCATCATCAAAGGTTGGACTGACTCTGGATGGGTTGACGGCACACATACCATAGTTTGAGCGTCCGAGCTCATCTCTTGGAACAGCAACTTGCATAGTCATACCTCTGTAGAAGACAACGTCGACTAAAGATTCAATAGGCATGACATTAGCCAAAGAGGATAAAGCAGAGTACTCACCTAAAGAGTGACCAGCAAACATGATGTCGGAAGGAATTAAACCCTTAGATTTAATATCTTCGTAGGCAGCCTTCTCCATTAAGGTCAAAGCTGGTTGGGTGAACTGAGTAGCAGACAACAAACCCGTTGGGGATACAAAGGTGAAAGAGGTGGTGGTATGGTCAATGTCCTTGAAGATCTTCTCGGACTTGATAGCACCATCCTCTCCAATGGTCTCGAACATCATACCAATGTAGTTGTCCCTGATTGCTCTTCCTCTGGCACCACCGAAGTGAATGGTTAACTCGTTAGGGTTGTTCTGGACAATGTCAAGAATGGAGAAACCGTAGTTGTCAACAAAGTGACGGTCAGCCTTGTCCCAGACTTCACGAGCAACTTCAGAAGACTTGTACAAGTCCATACCCATACCTTGTTCTTGAGAACCTTGACCAGTAAAGACGTAGGTAGTGATTGGTTGATCAATTTCAGCCTCACCGATAAGAACTGGAAGATCAGTCTCAATGTTCTTAGTTTCAACCTTAATGATCTTACGACCGTTGATCATACCAACGTGCTCCAAGGTAGTTTGCAAAGTGTCATTTGGTAAGACCATGCCGACGAAGCTACAACTGAAAGCTCTGACTCTGGAAGCGACATTGTTGGCAGCCCATTCCTCAACAAGAGATCTGATGGAAGCCGAAGAGTACATACCGTGAGTGATAGTACCTGGCAACTTGGCGTATGCAGCAAAGACTCTAGAAACATGAATAGGGTTGTAGTCACCAGAGACAATGGCATAAGGCTCATTAGTACCTGGTGCCTTAGAAGTCAACTCTTCACCAGAAGAGATAGGAATGACGTTCTCGAATTTAACAGCTTCTTCTATAGTCTTACCGTTTCTAGTCAAGTAGTCAGTAACTGGGTTACCATAAGACTTAGCAGCTTCGTAGTCAACAGTACCAACTTGGATGACCTCCTTAGTAGGAAGCTCCAAGAAGACTTGACCTGTAGTTTGAATAGAGGAAAACACTTCAGCTGACTTGAACTTATAAGTAGATTCACATCTGAAAGTTAAGACTTGGTTCAAGAGCTCAATGTCCTTTTCCAAGTGGAACCATTCCTTAGAACGCAAGATGGCTAAATCCTTAGAAGACTTGAAAGCAACCTGGACTGGGGTCTCGGTAACCTTCTGGAAAGTGTTCTCGTAGTCAGCGTAATCACCTCTGTACAAGAATTGAGAGGTAACCTCCATAACTGGTTTGCTCTCTCTGTAGATGGTACCAACGACTTCAACGAGCTTACCAGAAGCCTGGTTCAAAACAGCCTTGATCTCAGCCTTAGAGCTAACAACATCATCCTTCTTCAATGGAGCAGCACCTGGGATCATCTTGTAACCGTTAGAAAGATGAACCAACTTTAACAAGTCACCGTCCACAGTCTTAGGGAAGATAGCCTTGATAATAGCTCTCCATCCGATAACAATAGCAAAATCCATAGGAGCAAGGGTAACCTTACCTGGACGAGTAACAAAAGCGTCACACTTGTTACCAATAGCATGTGCAAAGTCGGCAATCTCTTGTCCAGTGATAGTAATTTCATCACCTTCAATAGCTTCCTCGACATTGATTTCATTGTCATATGGAATGTCAGCACCATACCACAACTTCCAGTAGAATTCCTTGATTCTATCGTTTCTACCTTCCATCACTTCCAAGATTGGAGCGAATCCATCGTTAGGCTTGTAAGTGTAGAGGAATGGCAAAGCAACTGGCTTGTTGTCGGCATTTCTGTGCTCAATAAGAGACAATTGGATGGTGTTAGTCTTGACTAACTTAATCTCAACAACTGGCTTGCTGTCACCCTTGACGGACTCGTAAACAACGACAGTGGTCTTGGCGGATTCAGCTGGGTAAGAAACCTCAACAACAGTGGAGGAAGTTGGTGCTAAAACATCGTGAGTAGAGTTGGCGACATGGTTGGAACCTTGGACAATTCTGTTGGTAGAAATGAAAGCCTGCAACCAGTTCAATTGTTCACCAGCTAAAAGCTTCAACCAATCCTCCTTATCTGGGAGGGAAGAGCCGGTCACAGCATAAGTAACCTTGTTGGCAGTTCTGGTGATCTTAACATTTGCTAAGCTGTCGAACTTGACAGCTGGACTGCCACCGATGTACTCAACAACTGGAATCTTGGAAGCATCACCGTTGTAAGAGTCCTTGATCAACCTAGCAATGTGGCCCTCGTGAATAGAGTCTAAAATTTCACCAATTGGTTCATTGACAACACTAGTGAATTGAGCAGCAACAGGACCATGTAAGATACAAGTTCTTTGGACATCTTCGTCAACAACGGCCTCCAAATCTTCGGATTGCCATAAGGAGTCTTTCTTGAAGAAAAGCTCCAAACGCTCATCGATAACTGGAACGAAAGGAGCAGGCTTCTGAGTTGGTCTCATAGCACACATCAAGAAGAAGTCACAGTCCTCTTCGGAAATCAATTGATCCTTGGCAGCTTCAAAGTGGGTGAAGAAGTCGTCAGTAAATGCTTGTGGGCCTGAAGATAATTGTGCGTAGTTTTGGATTAATGAAGCAGAACCAGAAACAGCGGTGAATCTCTCTTCAACTCTTCTCAAGTAGTCACCATAGAAGTTTCTCAAGGAGACGTCAATCCATCTCTCTGACTTCTTAACGTACATCAACTCAATAAGTCTGTTGGCAACCTCTTGGTAGGTCATATCTTGCAAGTCACAAACACCTTGGGCATTCTTACCAAACCATGGCTTTTGGAAATCCTTGTTCAACTTCTCGATAATGTAATCCTTCTTCTTGTTCAAGGTCTCGATAAGCTTGTTCTTTGGCAAGTTGAAGACAGTGTCATCAAGCTCCTTCCACAACATAACACCTCTGGTGGCGATTTTGTGGATTGGCTCACCCATTTCGGATCTGACAGTGATGATACCTCCAGTTGGCTTCTTGTAGGTTTGTTCCCACTTGCCATCTGGGGCACCTTCACAAGCAGCAATGAGCTTCTTGGCATCCAATGAAGTGTGGGCTTCCTTGGAAGTCATAACTCTGGAACCCAAAAGGATACCATCGAATGGCATTGGTGGGTAATTGAAGTCAGTGGACCATGAACCAGTCAAGTATGGGTAAGTGTCCTCGTCAGAACCAAAACCAGAACCGGCAACAAGAACGATGTTAGGACATCTTCTGATCTTGGAGTACATCTGGAGAATAGGTTGATGGAAGTCCTCGAAAGAGTGGTGACCACCACCTCTACCACCAGTCCATTGAATGACAATAGGAAAGTTTGGATGAGCCTTAGCGATAGAAATAGCAGAAGAGATAGCATCAATGGAACCAGGCTTAAGACCTAAGTGGGTCAATCCAAGTTCTTCAATGTACTCAGTAGCAACTTCAAGAGAGGGAACACCAGCACCAATGGTAAGAGATTGGATTGGGTAACCTCTTTCTCTTAATTCTTTGATCAAAGGAACACCCCATTGCAACATTCTTGGGTTGACGTAGATCAAGTTAATACCAAAAGCATAACCTGGCTCGATCTTCGAGATGATGTCGTTAATAGCAGCTTCCATACCACCAGCGTGGAAATAACCACCACCAGCTAATTCGATGTGGTAACCAGCGTTGATAGTGGCGGCGACGATATCTGGGTTGACAGTGGTTGGGGTCATACCTGGAACCATCAATGGAGCTCTACCCAATAATTGGGAGAACTTGGTGTTAACTATAATCTTACCAGAGTTGTTCTTAACCAAGGTTGGCTTGAATTCGTCCAACCAGTTAGGAGCCCACTTGATGGACTTGGAAGAAGAAGCATGGAAGATTTCGTGCTTGAATCCGTATTCGTCATCGACTGGGTTAATGTCCAAAGCACCAGCAATAATGATTCTGGAACCAGTACCTTCCTTGTTTCTGTGGGTCAAGATACCGACACCAGAAACACCACCTGGACCGAAATCGATCATGTGAGTTGCGTTAACGGCGGTGGCGTCTTCCCAGTTGACTCTCAATTGAGTAATACACTTAACGACTCTGTCGGTGATGGACTCAGTGGATTCTTTGAAATCCTGGAAGTTCTCACCGTTGAATGTATCGTAAACTGGAATGGCAATGTTCTTCTTTGGGAATTGAAGGTCCTCTGCTTGGACATCCTCAAGGATAGCAATTGTAGCAGTATCCAAAAGTTGAGAGTGGAATGGAGCAAAGATAGGCAAGAAACGGTTGGAGAACTTCAATTTTCTTTGAGAATATGGAATTCTGGATTGGTCCAAGCCATTTGGAGCCTTGTTGTTTCTCAAGGTCAAGTTCAAACCGTAAAGAGACTCAGGAGGACCGGAGACAACTAAGTTTCTAGCACCGTTGATAAGAGAAATGGCAATGTGCTTCTCCTGAGGCAAGTGCTTGTTGGTTTGCTCGATGAACTTCTCTACTTGATCAATAGACAAGTCTCTGATAGACAACATAGGAGAAGGTCTACCTTCACCATTGTTAAGAGAGTCTTGCAACATGGTTGGTGGCAAGGTGGTTCTTGGGTAGCTTTGGAGACATCTGGAACCAATGAAGAATAACAAGGAGATGGCCTTAAGAGAATTCTCCAAGTAAGAGTCCCAGGAGTCAGAAGAAGCGATAGCTACAGAGGTGACTAAACCTTGTGAGTGACCTGTGGTACCACCGTTAGCCAAGTAGTCTCTGAACTCGCCAGGAGTCAAGCCGAGAACCTTACAAGTAATGGCGTAGTGGCACAACTGGATGATACAGATCACTGGACAAGAAACTGGAACAGACAACAAGTAGTCTTGGTCTGGAGTCAAGTCTGGGTTGGATAACCAACTCAAGATGTTGAAGCCTTGGGTATAGATCTTGTCGAAAGAAGGGTCGAGCTTGACCAATTGAGCCAACTTGGCAGCAATTGGCTGAATGAGGTCCTCGTGAATCAAGCCCTTGTAGAGCTTGTATAAGTCTCTAAGCTCCTCGAAGTAGTCATCGGTGTTACCCTGACCACCGAAAATGGCCATGATCTTGGCATCACCATTACGGGACTGGTGCAAAAGGTTAGATTGGACCTTATCGATAGTGGTACTGGAGTTGACGAGGGCCTTGTAGTAGTTTTTAACGATGTTTTCCTTGACCTTGGTAGAGGTAGTTGGGAAGGATACATCATCGCCGAGAACCTCGACTGCGAAAGAGTGGATGTTCTCCTTGTTGGACTTAAGGAAACGGGAGTTGAAGTCGTGGAGGGAAAGCTTCAAGATTTCGTCGAATTGGCCTGGTTGGTTTGGTGTCACTAAGGAAGCAATGAATCCAAGGAACTTGGCGTACAATTCAGCAGGGGAAGCAGGTTCGTCGTCGCCGGCGAAGCCCTCAGTTGGCTCGGGAAGAGTCTTGTTGAACTGGTCTCTCAACTGAGAGTAGTTGAAGAAAAGCGGGTTTGGTACCAAGAACGTGAGCTCGATGGAGCCGTGGGTCAACGAAAATGGACGATGAGATGATGTGGACATGGCAATTGGCGTTGTAGATGTGGAATGCAGTGGAAGCCGATGGGATCAGACTCGAGGAGTAACGACGCGGTGAAAATTCGGTCTATTCTATAAATATAAGAGTCAAAGGATCGGAGACGGAAGTGGTACGTTCGTAGCGATCTTAGGGACTGGTTGTTCTATGTGAATTGGGGGTTTCTGGATATGTGGAATCAAACTTGTGGGACGAGCTTTGGTGGTGGTACAACGGGCTCGGTTAACAAAGTAAGAAGACAGCGGCTTTTGGCACAGTTGGCGGATCAGCTGGTGATAACAGTAATATTAATGAAGACAATGACAACACTGACAACAACAAGCAACTAATGAGGTGGTTCCAGATTAACTCTACAGTTCCTAGAGAGAAGCTTTCTATCCAACTTAAAAATCTGCAGTCTGCCTCCAATATATATATATATATATATAACTTGCAACTCCGGCGGCTACTAGTAATTAGTGTTATACGCCGTCTTCCCACAGAAAAAATGTGTTGTTCCAAATGTTGTGAAAAATGATGGGTTAAGGAAACACAAACCCAAATGAGAGAAAGCCAGAGCGAGGGAGTAGGGAACAAGGAAAGGGAGCGGTCTTTGGGGTTGAGAGTGGGAAAAATGTGGGTTTGAGCGGTTCAACGAAGTCCTACGGCCGGGCTAAACACAAATATCGTGTTTTCTAGGTGATTTGCCGGCAATAAGGTCCTTTTGACTGGAGGTCTTTCTAGTTGTCCAACCAGTTCTCTGGCGGCTCTTACCGTGCTCTAACATTTAGTTAGGGCCTACTGTCGCTGCAACAGCTGCGAAAATTAACAGAAATGTTGGAATGTTGGCTGCCATCGATTATTTTTGTGAGAACGCCTGCATGGTTCCGATGCCAAACGGTTGAAGCGTTCTGGTTTCTATTTTTGGACGTGTGTGGTGTGGGTGCAGGGGCGGTCCCAACATTTCATGGGGTTTCTGTTTTTTGTTGGCTGTGAGATGTAGAGGAAGGAAAGCGACAGAACAGACGTATGTGGTGGTGGGACTGTGTGGTGTAATACGTGTGTGAGGTAAGATGGTACGAGACCACTGGCCGTGTTAAACAGACGACGGTCTGTGTAGTTGGGGGAGTTTTGTGTTTCGGAGAATCTTGGGTGGTGGTTGCACCGGGGTCCGTGAATGCAAAAATGCTTGAATGCAGCCTAATATTAATGCCAACTTTAGTATTGGCTGGCATTAGTGTTTTATTATTATTATTATTATCATTCTTATTATTATTATGTTAGTAGTGTTTGTCAGTATGGTACGTATTCCGCCTCCAATGGGTTTGTGATTTGGTTACGTTAGATCGAAAATCCCTATATCCCCTATCTACATCCTCACCGCAATAAATTCGCTTCTTTAGTGGAATCTCTGTACTAAACCGTCGGCTCTTGTCTCGAGTGGTTGGACGTTCGCTTCTACATCTGTGCCGCAATGATATCGGCAATCCAATAGTTACGAAACTCCGAACAATGCAATTTTTTCGAGAATCTATTTTAGTAAACCATTGTAGTAATTTGATCACGTGGACCAGCTTTCACTTGATTAAATTCACTGAGATAACCAGTGTTGGCCTGCTACAGTAACAATCATTACAGAAAGAATTCAACAATTGCCATGCTTAGACATTACCATACGTTCTTCTCGCGGGTTTAAAGGGCATTTCACTGCTACTGACAACAGTAGGACTCAAAAATCACTTAATCCCGGTTATTCTATCCGTGTTTCACTAAGTGGCTATTACTCAACACTCGCTAGCACAACAAGTATTATCAACATTTCAAGTCCACTCTGGCTACTAGGGTTCCATTAGCCTAATCCAGATTACACACTCTAAGTGACTATTATCCTTCATGTAAACACACGTTAATTCTCCGGATGTAATAATAATTCTACACATAGCTCTCCCACTTCTATACCCTTTATTTCGTTGGTGGATCACGTGGATTTCACCAAAACATTAGTCACATTTGCCAACAGTTTATCTTCTTCGTAGTCCATCTTCTCGCCTTCTACAGTACTAAATTCATGTGCCTTTTAACATGATTTTCTCTTGCTATAACCTTTACGTCATTCTATTTACACATCTCACTTGCCTGGCACATCAACAACATGTTATTAATATATATTATATGCTCAACTATTACCTTAATTGAAGTAGTATGTTCAGCTACCATAGCTGATAACACTAAATTTATCACAACTCAATTAAATTTTACTTTAGACCTTTTAACCTTATCTTCTTGTGTAAATATGACAATAGAAGATATCGTAGTATGGCTAGATGAAAATAACGAATTTGTATTTACACCAAAGTTAAACAATTCCAACTTCGATTATGATGTATGGCTAGACTGTATTGAGGAGCAAGGTGTTGGCGACATAGTCTCAGTGAGTGATGGTACTTATACAGAAGACTTAAGAGTTTATGATACTAGAGGTAGAGGTAGAGGTAACAGAATGGAGTGGACTGGATACCGACATACTCATGAGACCATAGATAACAGTCATGAGAAAAGATCTTGCTGTTCTGGTATCATGTTTGATGCGTTCAGTACTTCAAACTGGCATGAAGACAATATTTACAAAACAGGCACTTACTGGCCTTCAGGCTGTCTAACTGTTAGTACAAAGGCTAGGAAAGGCTTAACAGGAGTAAATTATACTGGGACAAGAGTGAGATTTGGTGGTTGTCCTCATGATTGTAGGAGTGGTTGTCAGCTACGTACGTTACAGAAAGACAATGTTCTTAAGTGCCAATCTGGCAATTTGTATTCAGTGAGTGGTAAATATTCCTAATGGTAGAGTCAGTTATCTACTAGCAGTTACTTATTAATATGATAACATTGATGTAAGAAATGAGTATCTTAAAAGGACTCTCAGAAGCAAACAATGTGTTTATTCCTCACCAAATCAATGGTACAACGACGGTAGTCTCTGATGTGGCAACTTGCTATGAGGTTAAGGGCATTGCGCGAATTGCTCAAACCGAATTTATTCAAAGGTTCACCTGGGTTGGAATCGTGATGCTGAATCTTGTCAACAGCGAGAGTAGTCTTGCTGGTCTCCCAAAGAAGTTCCTTACATCTGCGGGGCAAATAGTAATTGATAGAATCATTGACGAGTTGAAGCGGGTTGAACTTCACATTAATGCACTTGTTGGATATAGATGGAGGGACAATCATGTTGGATTACTTTTCAACTTGATTAGATTATTTGTGTTAATTGATCTTCTTGAGAGGGGAGAATTGAACACGGGTCAGTTTCCAATTTTTGACGAGGAGGGGGTATTCGTTGCGTTGTCATTTGACTCACAGAAGGAGATTCGATCATGAAATCTCAACCATTGATAACTGGTTTGAAAAGAAATCGGAGATCAAAATTCCAACTTCGACTCAGGTTCTAGAACTTTTTAGAAGGTACGTTGTCGCCAACAACCTTTACAACCAGGAATTCGCTGCGTTGAATGTTTCCTCGCAAATTGTGGTGACTGCCGTTTCAGATAGCGCCAAAGGCATGGTCTGGTTGAAGGAAATCGTTGAAATTACATTGCCTAGATTAACATCGGTTAGAGGAAGATATCCTTTCTTTGTATTATCTTATCCCGGCTTACTCGACTCTGATGCTGTCAATGAGTGGGCAACTTTCATTGAAAATTCATTCTTTTTGTTCACAAGATCGCTTGCCTTGGCAGAAGCGTTAACATAGGTCTTAGTATTAGGTAAAGTCGCTTAAAGCGTTTACTAGGTTCTCTGACTTTTGACGAGAGATATTTTTTCCAGCCTGAGACGATGTTTGCTGCTGCTGTTTCATTGCCTACTGGATTAGATATTCCTCTTAAAGGAATGAGTGGAGTGTATGTATTCTATCCTAGTGCCAGCAGAGCTTTAAGGGAGCTTAGTGTTGAGGTACAGTCAATCAGCGCACAGTATGGTCTTATTTTAAAAGAACAGACTGTTATTAGCATTGGGTTCTTTCAGTTTCGTCACCTTTTCTTATTGACCCTTTAAATGCTTTGAGAGAAGAATCGCCGTTCTCCGGTAAGTTCAGCATTCCTAAACCTAAGAGGTTAACCAGAGCTGGTGCTCTCTATTCTTTTTTTGGACGCATGGAAAGTTTCCTGGGCTGCACATGTTGCTGGTTACAAAGTTGTCACCTATGTGGTCGGTTTGGAGTGAGGTACACGCAGTATGGTAAACTTACTTCTTCTCATTGGTTGCCAATGTTAACCAATGGTTTGGATGATAAATTAGAAGGGATACTAATTGTTGATTTGGTTAAAGGTCCAAGCAGTCAGGTTGGTTTGCCTAACTTCCTCCTTCAAGAATCGGACCCGAAACTATTGTTTCGGTTGACGTTCAGAATCATTTTGTCTGATCCATATGGTAATAAATTAAGACAGTGTTCATTAGAATATACTAGAAGTATTTCGAAACAGGCTTACAATACTCATTCGAGAAATAATGGTACTTACTGGAGTCTGATGAGAAGAACTGATTCAAGCGTAATTTTGGTTGACAAGACCATACCTTCGATTATTCCAGCAGGTGTGAAAGCAGGTGCAATTGAAATTGATTATTCTGATAGTCAGTAATTTTTGTCGAGTTAGATTGTCTATTTTAATATTTTGTTGTTTAGTTGTATAGTTTTGTAAAGTAAAATATAGTATAGAAGAATAGTAAAACACGTCTGAACCAGAAATTTGAAGACGAGGAGGAGGCCTTAATGGCCTGGCAGAATTTTCGCCCACGGTTATGGTCCTAGATCCTCATTCGGTATTATATCCTCTCAAGAATTTATTTAATCTCTACTATTAAGAACAACTGCAACTGTAACTATCAGTGTTGTTCATAGTGGTACATTTATTGGGATCTCTTCGTAAACCACGGAACTGTCCGCAGTAAATCGTGAGAACAATACATTTCAACACTTAATTCAATGTGAAGTTGAGTAAAATCCATTTTAATGAGAGCTGAAAAATTTCCAAAATACACGCTAATGCATAGATCATCATTAAATAGTTCACTGGAATATTAGCTCAGTGACTCATGACTTCTTTCTCAGACAGTATTGTTCAGATGAATGTCGCACTTTTCTTGAATAGATTTTAGATTTCCTCGCTTGGTAGTTGTATAACGACTCGCGATGGAATGTAAAAAGGAGACTGGCACTGGGAATCAATATCATTCTGAGACAAGAAAATTCCTTTAATTCAAAACTGTATACTAACTAACCAAATAATATGAAAGTCACATAAGCTATACAATCTTGCAAAAGCTATTGCAACACACTTGTTGGGAGTCATTCTAATTCGTAGAGAGGTGGATTACATTAGCTTTAGCTTAAATGTACCAGAAAGAAAGAAAAAGTGCCATATTCTCCCACAGGAATGAGATAGTCCGTAGTATATGATGACATGGAGTCATCCGAAATAAAGCTACAAATAAGTTTCAGAATTTTACCTTTGTTACTTGTCGCATCTGCAACATTATAATGGCTTCTTTACTAAGCACAATTCAAAGCAGTGAACTGAAAGTCGAATCAATTCTGAATGTATGGTAGCGGAACTGTTTGCAGCCTCAGTCATTCTAGCAGATAGGGTATATCTCTCCCAAGAAACCTTTCTCTTCTAAGCTTTGCTTACTAAATCAAAATAGTTTAAGAGAGTTTAGTTCGGGAGAAAAATGTGGTAAATAGAGACCTCTGTATCCTCTGCCTACTATAATTCTTGAGATACTCGGATTTTTGTGAATACTTTGCAATTGGCCATAACTAAAAAAAGGTTTTGGAACTTTGGATTTGTCAAGCTCATTAATAACATCCATGAAGACTTGTTTATGATGAGCAGTGACAGGTCTCCAGTAATCGGTTCTAGTTCACCATCTTTACGTGTTGCTTTAATTGCTTTGGTTTTCATCGTCTCAAAACAACTATCCCATCAATGCAGATTGCTCCCAATATAGTACGGCTTACTGAATGGTTCGTAAATGTTTTAACTACAGCGGTACTCCCTATAGTGGACCAGCCAAAGTTCTCTTCATTGAAATTCAATCCAGCTCCGTCAATAAAGACGTAATTGGTACAGTAATCAACCTTTTAATTAGTCTATTTATGTAATCAAGTCTATACTCAATTTAAATTAGGGAGATTCACGACAAATAAATTTGAAGGAAAAGCGACATTCATATTATTCGAAGCGTCCAAGAGAAGAATAGGAAAATTTTAATGCATCAAAGGAAGTTGTTAAGCAATTCATCTTTAGATAAAGTGATTGATGCGTTACCGTCTACAAGCTCTTGAATATGTACTTTCTGCTCAATGTCCTTGGCTTTTTAAACAGGGCTTCCTCTCGGTTTAGGACTTGGTATGTCTTCTAAATTGCTATCTACGTATGAACCATCCCTGAGCTGATTTAGGGTGAATACCAGTACTACGTGCAATATTACTGATTAGCACTCCTGGTTTCTCAGTCTAAAGATCAAAGATCTATAAGGCTTCTCAATCGTGCTGAGTATACATTCGATACTGCCTCTTTAATTTATCGTAGCTTTCTACTTCATCATGATGATGAACATACTTATAATCGTCATTCTTTAGATTGGTTATATTTACTTGCATGGTCCCAGCTTTAAAACGAGACTCTTTTGAGAGTTTCTATGTTTGACGGTTGGTCAATTTCTTGGGGCATCAAGACTCCCACATCCATATCATCAATGACATGCCTACGCTGCTCATCTAGTAGATTAATTTCACCATCTTAATATAAGAATTGCACATACATTTCTTGATAGAGATATGAAAATAAAGGGACAATATTCGAGTAATTAGCGGATATGCTACATTTTATTACGACGACTATATTTACTGGCGAAAATCCCTCACAAATGTTCAAGGGGAAGAAATAATTACCCTCAACAACCAGCCATGACCATATGGGGATATTCATATATCTAACATACCCTATTATTCGGACAACTATAAGGAAGACTTCATTTGCGTTAAATGCGTTTTCAATTAAGGTCACGCATTGTTTAACTCCCACGACTAACAAATTTGAATTCGCTTGACGAATATTCCAGTGCACTGTGTCCGTAAACGTGCTGTTGTTTTCGTCACTTCAACACGTAATATATAGAAGAGAGACATTGATACATCACAGAAAAATGTAACAGAAAACTATCTGAAGTGGTGTAGGGAAGCAATATTATGTTGAAAGCCTCCAGCATTTGGATTGAAGGTGTTCGAAATTCATCTGATGGAAATAATATATAGAATCCTGAATAAGTCCTGAGCCTAGACATTCAGGACAGGTATCCTAGGCGGCAACTGGCAACTCACCTAGGAGTAAAACTACTGTAAAGCATTGATGTTAACCGGTCAACCATGTTACGCATATATTGTCCGTGGATTAAAGAGGGATAAACAGTAGATTTTGTCTATCTAAAAAATAAATGAAGTATATAATTTCTGTATTGTTAATAAATGGTCCAAACAAAAGTATTATTATCCTGTAGATAATTGCGGCCAAAACATCAAGAATAATGGTGAAAATCAAGATACAGGATCCAGGAACTAGTAAAAGTTCCTAGGACATAATTTTGGAGCAGCCCCAGACGCAACGACATTCCCCGTCCACGGGAGTTCGTCTACGGGAAGTCTGTATAGGGTCGTTATACGGGAATATACCATAGGTTTATTTACCTTCTTAGTTCAGATATTATCAATATATTAACAGTATTGTAAATTACAGTGCTCTCATTTTTTATTCAAACCAGTGACGGAAATTGTTCATACCATCCGGTAACAATTATTAATACAGTGGCCGGAATTGGTTCATACCAAAGCCCCTAAAAGATTCAAACCAACCTTTGGAAATTGTTAATACCAATCGACGGGGATTTTTTATACCACGAACAAGAAACTTAACACGATACAGGGTATGAAGATGAAGCAGCTAACAGGTAACCCCATCGCTCAATGGTAAACACCCAATAAGTTTGAATACGCACGTCCCAGCGCCCACCAC